>CM060990.1:512676670-513888670 GCA_030765065.1 Deroplatys truncata
TCCTTAATGTACTCTATAGAAAATTCCTGTTCATTATCATTTTATTATTACAGGGGCATGAACACATGTTTGCCCCCATGGAGTTGGCACCTATGTATATACATTAGTACATTTAAAAAACTTAAATGATCAAACAGCTTTACTGTTATTGCTGGCATTTTTCCTAGTTATCCTGAATGAAAGCCTGTCAAGCTGGTGCAGCAGTGATTGCGTTAAATTGAATGCCTCCCTGCAACTGCTGTAATGTGTTGTCATATTCAACCATGTGATGAGAAATCTGATTACAGATTCTTTGGTAGTTGATTGAAGCCTGGACAAAATACATTGAAACTTTGATTTTACATCTTTGAATCAAAGTTTTTTGCAATTTTAAACAAAAATTGTATGGTCTGTACCGATAATACATATTATGTATGCAATGTTAAAATTTTTACCTAAATTTAAGTTTTGCAATTTTATATTTTCCACGATTATATGCCTCAAAATGATTTTTACAGCCAGCATTTCTCTCAGTTTTATGCTTTTTTGTTTTGATTATTTTTTTCTGCTCTCAAGTCATAATGGTCGATTCTCGTAAGATCATGGCAAAATGGCAGGCATTTGTCTGCTATGCCATAGAGATCTTGAGAAGGCATGGCTTTATAGGTTACAAACCAAACTGAGCCTTCATCTGGCATGCTGGATATATAAAAGTAATGAATATGCAGAAGTATTACACTTCAGTGCATCGTTGAGCCCATATTAAACAATCAAAAATGATATTTGATTCCCTTTGTTAATCTCAGTGAGTGTAGAAATATAGTTTAAGACAAGTATTATTTTGCAGTGATGCATACGTCCACATGGCAACCATGCGTGAAGACGACATTTTGATTTCTTAACACACAGCAATATGCCAAGGTTGCATTTTATTACCTTATTTAATTCACATTATGTTTCCTATCCTGTGACATCCTCTGTTAACCCAGAGAGTATCATATATTAAGGAACTGAAAACTAATCAAAATAAATTCAAGTTAGCATTGAAAAGATATCTCAGCACTCACACCTTCTATACAGAGGAGGATTTCTTTCATCCAAAAAAATAACCGACTATAAAATGTTACTGAATTTTATAATTACATTAAGTATAAATAATATTGTTTTAAACTTTTTTTAGCTCTAACATACTCTACATAAGAACTACAATTTATTTACATACAAATACACAATGTAATTATGTATTTATGATGTAATCTACATCCTAGAGTAGACTAGCTTTCTTTAAGCTGGTCTAGCTCACTATAGGGTCTACAGATTGAAATGTTATGTTATGTTAATTCCCTGGCCAAGTTATACAGCTGGCACAATTTGTCATTCATTTGTCCAATGACTTTCAAAACATGTCTACAGAAGGCAGCAAGATGCAACCACTGTCACCAGAAGTCACCTTGACCGGCATCTGTTTTGCTTTGTTGCATCTGCATCCCAATATGTGTTCTGATCTGTTTTGCATTTGCTTTGAATCTGTAAAGGTTGAAATTGAATCGCTCCAAATCTTATTAATGGAGTCAACTGAAAAACTCAATGTCACAGCCGGGATTTGAATCAAATCCCGGCTGTGACATTGAATTTTTCAGTTGACTCTATTAATAACTTACCAAGACCAGCTAAGGTCTGTGAAAAGTATAATTAATTTCAATTAATTATATAGCTAATAATAATAATAAAGTAAAACTCCAAATCTTTTTGAATTTACGCAATCAATGATTATTGAAACTTGATTTTCAATTGGTATAATGAAGAATGAAAGGAAGTAAGACAAAAAATAGGAAAGTATTTTCGGTTAACAAGAAAGTGGACATTTTAAATCAGGTCGATGCAAATTTTGGAGTACATGTGGACATGGCTTTGCAACTTGGCATACCAGTATCTATATTGAATACAGTTGTTAAAAACCATGTCAAAATTGAAGAGACATACATGCACAGAGGTTTTGCAAATCATTAAAGCAGTCTCCTCTGCAAGAACTAGAATCAGTTCTTGGATCATGGTTCAAACAAGCCTGCACTAGCAACATCCATGGATGGCAGTGTGCTCGGAGAGAAAGTGTTTACTTGGCAGCTCAGCTTGGAATCAACAACTTCAAGGCTTTGAATGGATGGATAGGTCAATTTAAAAAGTGCCACAACATAATGTACAAAATTCTATTGGGGGAGAGTGCAAATGTGAGTATCGATACTGTGGAAGAATGGAAAGCTGGAGTTCTCCTTAAGGAAATAGAGGGCTATGAAATGAAAGACATTTATAATATTGATGAAATGGGGTTGTTGATAATTTGCAGCCTCAGAAAAGACTGACATACAAAGGGGAAAGTTGCTATGGTGGAGTGAAAGAAAAGGCTTATAGTTTAGTTATGCTGTGATCCAGATGGAAGCAACAAATTATCACCATTGGCAATTGGAAGACTCCAGAAGCCACACTGCTTCAAAAATGTTAAAGACACTGTTAACTCCCTACATAGCTGACTGCAACTCTGGGATGATGGGAGCCATTTTTGAAAATTATCTGTTGCAGCTTGACAGCAAGATGGGGTCACAAAACCATAAAATCGTTTTGTTCATTGATCACTGTGTGGCACTCCCTAAGAATGTTCCATCAATATTAAGAAATGTGAACCTTTTGGATTTTTCCTGAAAACTGTACCAGTAAACTGCAACCATATATGGGCATAATTGGCAACTTCAAGTACATTTACGGAAGCAGGTGGTGCAGAGAGCAATTGCAATGGTTAACAATGGAGTGATGGATGCAGTGACAGTCAAAATAAGTTTTACCAAGCAATGAACTTCATTTCTGAAGCATGGTGTGCTGTGACTCAACCAACCATCCAGAACTGCTTCAGGAAAGCTGATTTCCCTGTAGGGGGTCTTGATTTGGGGAAACCTGCGCCAACTGGACTGGATGAGTTGGAGGAATCGGTGTGGAAAATGGTAAACTCCACTGAAGTAGACTTCAATGAGCATGTTAACTGTGATATAGAACTATCAGTGTGTGTAGTACAGACCATAGACTAAGTTCTGGGGCAGCAGGTATCTACCACAGAAGAAAATAGTGATGAGGAGGAACCAGAGCAACCAAAACCTACATTCTGTGAGGCGTTAATTGGCTTGAATGCAGTAAGAATATACCTGCATTTTTTCGACATTGATAATGAACATTTAGTGATGTGTAAAAAGCTTGAAAATGAACTTTACAGACTTACATCAACAGAAAAAATTAAATAGGTTTCTATAATGGATTGGCTGAGAAAGTAATACTTCGTAAGTCTTGGCTAGCTGCATGGCCTCCAGGAAGGCCATATCCAAGGAAAAGTGGCAACACAGCAGGCAAGGCCATGTCATGCCGAGGAAGTGCCATGTGTTTAAATGAGAGAGAGTGTTACAAGTGTGCAGAAGTGTTCATTTTTGTACTGAATGAATAAAGCAAATAATTGGAGATACCCGAAAAATGTATTGTGACGGGCTGCAAAAGTAATTACGCAAGTTCCATCAAACTGGAAGGTTATATTCGAAGTTTTCGAATACCTACCATTCTGCCGAAAACAGTGGATTCATGCTATACCAATTGGACACCATCTGACAAGTTAGTGGTATGCATTGAGCATTTTCTCACGAGTGATATAACCTTTGTGGAAAAATACAAGGACAAAGAATGTAATTGGCATGAATATCCTCGAGAGCAGCCTGTATTATTAGATGTGGTCCCGAAAATTGTCCCCAACTTGCCATCGTATCTTAGTAAATCCACATGCTCAAAGGAAAAGGAAATCTAGCCATCAAAGAAGAGAAGAGGCTGCCAAAAGACAGAAATTGCAAGAAGAAGAAGAAGAAGAAGAAGAAGAAGAAGAAGAAGAAGAAGAAGAAGAAGAAGAAGAAGAAGAAGAAGAAGAAGAAGAAGAAAGTGAGAACAGCATAAATAATTTCAGTGTGCTTTCTGAAAAAGTGAGCTGTAAGTTGAAAAGTCAAGATGGTGTGTTTATAAATGAAGATTGTGTCGTCGTATACCAAATTCAATTTGTCTCAGTACCAAAAATGAGCTACAGTGTAAAAGTTAAAAAAAGATATGCAGATTGAGACTCACATAAATAGGAGTGTCATTCCTAACAGCATGTTATTGTGTAATAATATCCCAGTGTTAAGGAATGGTGCTCTCACGCAGTGGTCACGGTTATTTTCTCTCTAGACATGTATGTAATGACAAAAACATTCTCATATCCCGAATTTCGGAACACTTGAAAACATTTGTTGAAGATGATGCAGAAGACAGTGTTGTAAAGAAGTTGACTATTTTGGAAGATCAGTTTTCTTTTCTGTTTATGAGAACTCCAAGGTATACTGTGTCAACCATTTTAAATGCATTTGTGATGTATATGCAATCTGTGAAATGCTACGACACTAGCAGGCATAATAACATTTTGTCCTTACCTCATCCCAGATTTTTACAAAAACTATCACAATCTTTTGTCATATCTTCCACATTAAAAAGTGGGAACACTAACTTCCTAACTCATGTAGCGAAGAAAATGACAAATTCAGAAAAGTTTACGATCTTACAAATTGATGAAGTGCATGTAAAACAGAGTATGGATTATACGAATGGGAACTATATGAAGTTGCCATCAATAATGCAGAACAGTTACCTAAAACCATTGGTACTTTTATTAATCAGTTCTACATTTGGTTTACTTCAGATTCAGGTTTGAAAATTATTTCTATTGTAACTGATAATAGTAGGGTTAACAGAGTGCTATGTAGTGAATTAACTAAACACTCTGAGTCAAAGCACTATTTTATAATGGAAGACAGCGCATGTAGAATCTATGTTCTGTGTGGTACTGTACATATTTTCAAGAATGTGCGTAATAACTGGGTAAACTTAATGATAGAAAAAACATTTCACATCCCTTTCTGGTCTGATTTACAAAGCCCTTATAATTTGGCTACTCACAACAATGAAACTGCTGCTGTTGGTGAAGCCAGATTTTCCCATTTACGAGGGTTACACAAACGTAAATTAAATTCATTAGTTAAATCTGCCCTAATCTTAACCAGAAAACTCTGTACCCGAATACTTTCGTAAGGCAGAAAGTTGGTTTAGTTGTAAATATATTTAATGAAGCAACGATTGCTGCATTAAAGAAGCATGGATATGCAAGTACTGCTTGCTTTTTAGATATAATTTTGACTTGATGGTCCATTGTAAACATAAAGTGCCCCATCACCCATGTGTTTGGAAATAATAATTTGTTGGGGCCAATTAAACACACCAAGGATTGGCACTTGTACTTTTTTTGAAAATTTTGGTTGAAGAAGTGGAAAGAACTTGCTGGTAAAAATCACAGTAGTGGGTGTCTAACGAATGACACATACAATGCCCTCATTCATACCACCTGCGTGCTGAGAGAAATTCTTGTATATGCTCTTTTTATACCAGATGAGCCAAAAAACTACGAACTGCCTGCGCGGTGTTTTTCCTGTCCACATCCTCGGCACTCGTTGCCATCTCCCGCTATCATAGAAAGGCATGGAAGAACCCATACAACATTTTTAAAACTACTTTTAAAGGCTTTACTTACCAACTTTATGAAAGGAAATGCTGAAACTGGCCACCGTCGTCCATACATTAGTTTCCTAAAGAGGTGTCAAAAATAGGTTTCAATTAACTAAGCTTATGTAATATTATTTTAAATCTTCCTCGGCTGCTTCAGTCGAACTATAGAGACATAAGGTCCTGTTCAGGTTGTGGTATGACAAAAAATTAAAGACGTCACAGAATTACTTTTAAATTTCACTTCTTTTTATTTCTTTATACCTGCACATATATAAAACACTGCACTTTATAAAAGAAAACTGTGAGAAACTTTACACATTCTTAATGTATTTACTATAAAATCTTGCTCGTGACTTTTCCATCTGCACGCTATGAAACCTGGTCCGCAACTGACTAATTCCAACGGTAAAAACCTTAAAGCTTCGGTATTGCCAGTCTCTTATTGGCTAATTCTAGTCCAATAGAATTTAAGCACTCAAACTAAAACTTTTCTTTACTTTTGATTGGCTAATTCAAAACTGTAAGAAGAACTACGTCATTACCGATCTTTTCATGACTAGTACATTTCAAAAACTCTAAACACATTATTGTCACAAAGTTACATTATTATCTCATTGTTAACAACCTAAAACATATTATTCTCACAGTTTTTGCACTATTAGAGTATATAAACATTTACATAACATTAATAAATACGTTTACAGTAAAAAATAAGTATTTGCAATGACTTACATACAATTTAAATAATAATTATATACATATTGTTTTCAAGGTGGGCTGTAATTGAATTTAATTATATAAAAATACAATAAAAACCATTCAGGCATCAAAATACTGCCCTCATATCTTGCAAATGTAGATCCCAGCTCTTGAACTCTAATAATAAAAAATGTGTAATTAATTTATGTAAAAAGGCAAATGAAGCTGATGAACCATGCTCTGTATTAAATGCAAGTTGAATTTGTGGTTCTGAGTACTGCAAAATTCTATCCAGCATTATCTCTATGTATACTAACATGCTTTTAAATAATTACAGCAAGATTAAAAATGAAACGGTCTGTGTAAAAACCAATAAAAGAAAACTCGTCATTCTATTATGATGTTCAGCAATTACTGAAACAGAAACTCCTAATGTAAGGTACTTTAAGTAATAAAGTGAAGATTGAAAATGCCATGCCTTATTTGACGCAATATCCACTTCCCAACTTAAGCTTGTTTCCCCTTACAAATTCCTTCGATGGCTTCTTTAGCCAACTCCTTTCTCAAAACAGCAGAGCCTTGCAGGGGTGTAACCACAGCATTGCCACG
The DNA here is from genome assembly GCA_030765065.1 of Deroplatys truncata. Taxonomy (NCBI): domain Eukaryota; kingdom Metazoa; phylum Arthropoda; class Insecta; order Mantodea; family Mantidae; genus Deroplatys; species Deroplatys truncata. The sequence goes on from CM060990.1 coordinate 512,683,571, forward strand.
TCGAAAGCTGCAGCCTTCCTGTAGAGGGCTATGTTAGTGTTATTCCATATATATTTAGTATTCATTTATTATTTATTCAGTTCTTTGTATATAGTATTATGTAGTATGTTAATTTGAATAAAACTGCATGTGTGAAACTTTTCATTGGTTACCTTGGTTTTACATTCTCCTTGATTTTACAACATTTTTCAGTGATCCTCAGACAAGTGTAAAATAGGGGTTTCACTGTAGATGCATCCTATTTATGAAACCTGTCAACATTATTGCATGTATTTTAATTATTTTAATTTTAGTACACGTGAAATAAAATCCTTTTCACTAAATCAGACTTAAAGTGAGAGCTGAGATTTAAAGAAATAGTGCTACACAAACATGTAAGCCCATGGTGTTAAAATAACAGTTTATGAACTAAGTACATATTCATAACTCCATAGCATAGGCTCATGTATTTGCAAAGTGAACTCTTTCATTACAGCATAACAAAAATAATTAGGAATAAGGTTCAAGAAAGAAACAGAAAAGTAAAAGTGATATCCTAATAATTAACCATTATCCATGATTATATGGGTAAGAATTAGAATTTAATTTATCTCCTTATGTTTCTGTGATCATCCTATGTAATAGGGAAATCTATAATTGTAACATAGAATAATATAGCATACTAAGAGTAATGAGCTAGAAGCTAATATTAGTTATATGTAAATTCTCACATTGGTATCAACAATTGCAGTTTGCTTTACCACACTGTCTTTAATAAATTGTGTATGGAGTGAAGTATTGAATGTATAAATACATCCTGTACCATATTCTCTGAATTAAAGTAATAGTTTAAAGCATAAGATGTAATGTTACAGCTCTCCTCCCAAGGATCGCTGTCCAGAAGAAGTCCAGGCAGATGAGGCAGTAGACTGCCAAGTAATTGAATTGCTCCGTGATGAAGTTTTACCACATTCATGTGCTATCCAAAAGGAGTTTGTCTTGAAAGTGGTGGTCTTACTTAACAAGGGCTCCATCCATTCAGCAAGCAGTTCAACAAGTAGTATTAGCATAGGTAATAATTCAGCCATGTAGCAGTAAAAGCATGTGTGTAATAATTTCTAATAAAATTGACTGCTGCTTTGAAAATGAGAAGTCTTTGTTGTTAGTAGTTACTGCTGGTGCATTATCTGAAGCATTAGGTGATTGTTCATATCAGGTGAATCAGCTGCCTCTAGGCTTTTGTACCTATCCAACCCACAGATATAGTCTTATATGAAAAATTGCTTTTTCTGACAAACAGATGGTAATCTCCTGCAGCTACAGTTCTTATAACACATTTATTGGTTCGTGTGCCTAAGCAGCATTAGGGGGGGTGATGTGTGAAATTTAGATTTTCCACAATTTTTATGCTAGAGATTTCATTTTTGTACACACATCAGGTTTAAAAAAAGACATTCTGCCGAGTTACATTCCTCTAAGTTCAATAGTTTTTGAGTTATTAAAAATTTATTTAAAAAAGTTAATTTTTTTTTTCTAAATCTTTTAAATCTATATTCTCATGCAGTTCTTTACTAAATGGCTACATTTTTTTATAATACCATAGAGACATATAAAGAGGTTCTAATAATCAGATTTTAAATATCTTCATTACAAAGAAAGAAAAAAGTTTATATTCACCGTAAAAGCAAAATTTTCTAAAATGTTTACTGTTTCTGCAGAAATTTTACTTTTTATTTAAAAAATTAATGCTTTAATCAAAAATTCCATGCTTAGTTTTGTTAACAGCAGTTTTGGGAAGATGCCGTAAAAGTTTCAGCTTGTTAGCTTGGCTGGCATTAAGTTTTGAGTGTGCAAAAATGTAAAAATTAAAGTTCTGGAAAAATTACTTGTAAAGTTTGCATGCAGTTTGTTCAGGAAATTTGACTTACAGCTTCTTTAAAAGTGTCCAACTTTATAGGTGGTTCCTTCCCTTTCCATGGCAGTTTCCAGCATTTTTATTGCTCATTGGTAGCTAAGGAACTTCTTGGTTGTATAGAGCTTCACTTTCAGCACTTACTGTCGATCACGCCTGACTCCAAGCTACATTGTCCTAACTCTAGGTAATAGTCCTGCAGTTTTACACTGTTGCTGTTGCGCCAGCATTAAACTTACATATGGCTTGCTCAACAGCTAACTCCAGATGCTGTTTGTATCCAAAAGAATCCTTTAAACCATGCCTCAAAATTATACTGTGCAAACTTTCATTTGCATTCTGTGTAAGTCCAGTTGACACCTTTCCAGCAATATTTCTGAAGCCAGTTGTTAGTATACAGGCAGTATCTTCACCAAAATAGCTTCAGAAAGTGGTATACCAACGCCTCTATGTAGACATGATGGCTTACTTTCTGCTTATGCCGTTTTGTAAAAACACCAACTCTCTTTGCCAGGTGGACATTTACTGTGCTGAGGCTTCTTGTCAGTGGATATGCTGTGGAAGCGGTATAGATTGCACTTTTCATTATGCTTGTATTACCATGCTTATTCAAGATGTCCTTGATAATACTGCTGTAATTTTTGCTATTGTTGTAACCTTCAGTGTTCCATGTCCTCTGCCACCCAATGTAACACCTTTGGTACACCACTTAACCATAGCATTTCTAAGCCTAGCTCCTAGCCTTTTGCCCACATGGCTGAGACACTCTTCTTTACTTATTGTGATGTCTTCACCATATGGCTGAACTTCACACAACTTCTTGTATGTTGATGAATCACCATCAGAAAGAAGAGTGCCGTATTGCAGTGACCGGTTCCACAAAACAACAGCTGCCTGTGCTTCCAATGCTCCTGATGTTCCTGTATGATTGACATCACAATGAGGTGCATGAGCACCATACCTTACTTTGAAATCGCTGGGTGGTCATGCAACCCTGAGCACGTGCACATCTGAAACAGTGCTTGCTCATGCTATTGAGTCAAGTACAAAGCAAGTCAACAGGTCTATTATACATCCTACACCATACATAGATGTATGACCTCATGTTAGCCATGTTCCATCAAAGCTTACTGAGATGTCCAGTACTTCAGAACCCAGTACTTCAGTATATGGCTTTTTTGTTTCTTTTCTGGCATTTTGGTGAACACTGTTGATAGCAAATGCAGTTATCTTCTTCACTGCAGCAGCTTGTTCGCTGAAACTTGATTTACTCATAACACTTACATTCATTACCATAGGAAACTGCTGCATTTCAGAAAACTCCTTCCCATGTTCATAAATGCCTGCATTATTCTTTGGTTCACATCGAAGCCAACCCTACATGATGTATCTGTATGGTGCTTGGAAGAGTATGTCAAAGAATTTACCTCACTACACTCCCTGCATATTAGTTCTAATTTGTGACAAAAGCCTTAACTTTCACTGCCAAGTCCTATATACACTTTCTACTGCTATCATTACACACCAAGTTGCATACCAAAGCAGAAAGAAGGCTACTGTCTATTGACACGTATTTATACTCTTCATTATCTACAATATTTACATTTTCAAAACTTTCTTATAGTTGTTTGTGATGCAAATTTCTCTTTTGTACACCATTTTCCTCTTCATGTAATGTCATATCACTAGTTGTAGCACTGCTGTCATTCATACTTGCATCCTGTGTAGTTTGCACAATTTCTTTCTGCTCCCACCTTGACTTTGTGATTTTTTCACAATGTTTGCTTGAGTCTTTTCTTCCAGGCCTTTTGATAGTGAAGTCTAACCTACAATTTATCCACAACTTATTTTTGTTAGGTAACAAGAACTATGCTGGAATATTCACACTAAAATGTCGGGCATATACAACTAAACTTCACTAATTTACTGCTAACAATGAACAATATGCAAATAAAACTATACATCACTATTTTTATATTAAGGAGAATTTAACTGCAATCTGTGATGCTAAAAAACCATATGCTTTTGAACAGAGAAAGCAAATAGTGTACAAACAAGAGATTAGTTTCCTTGTTCCAGTTTGGAAGAAAACAAGCAGATAATTTTGCATCTTATGCTGCCATCTACCAACAATTTGCCATTGTTATAGTATACAGACCACAATGTATCCATGGACAAAGTGGGAATTTGAATTAGTGCAAAACATCTTACAAAAATCTGCAAAATTACCTCAGTTTCATACAGTGTAACACACTAGCAGTGCCTGCCGCACCTGCCAAGGGGCATTTAAATAGTGCAGACCTTTAAATATGATGCAATTAAGGCAACTTGCAAATGTCTTAGGGATTTGAAAATGTGCATACATGTACTTTAATGTGTCTAGTATTTTTGTATGCAAGAAACCTAAAGACCACATTTTGTCCGAAAATGGCTGAAATTTCACCCGTCACCCCCTTAAACTCAATTGTTGCACAAATGCAAAGAAGATGAAAAAAACTTAAAAAATAATAGGCTGACATAGATTTGAAAACAGAATATTACTGGAAGGTTTCATTGTAGAATGCTTTATCAAAAATGCCTTGTGATCCAGTGGATTAGTAATTCAACACTTCTCTGGTAGACTTGAAGATCAATGGTTCAATTTTCTTTTGGCCATTTTTGTATCTGTTGAGGTTTAATCCTTTATCACCTGAGTGGAAGAGTTAACCAAATGTTATTTTGAATACATAGTTATTAATGCAGTATTACTGTATCTAGTACTGTAGGAAACTTTTGATCATTTAGGGTGGCGTGTACCAACTTGGAGTAAGCTCTACTTTCGTAGCAAACTACTATTCAAGTCAACACTCAGCGACTTCCATGCGAGAGTAAACTACTTCCGAAGAATTTTACTCCTTTCAGATACTTCCAGATTAAATTACCGTAGAAGTAAATGTTGGAGAGCACCATCATGTAGTATGTTACTACGGAATTAAATAGAGCACAAATATAGGTTAGAATTTACTCTCGCGACTTTGGATGGAGTAACTAACCTGTCGATTGAACTAGAATACCATATCGTATTTGGAGGAAGATATTTTTGACGCGTTCATGGATTATTTAGATAACATTGATGATCTCGATGAAGAAAACAGCGATTACTTAGGTTACATTGATGATCTCGATGAAAAAAAAAAAACAACGGAAATGCGATAGTGCTATGTGAGAACCATATGATACTTATACAGAGAGAGAGAGAAAGTTCAATGAACATTTCGGTATTAGGAAAGAATCTTATACACGCCTTTTGAACCTGCTTGGAGAACATTTCAACAAAACTCAGACACAAATTCAGCTCTATAATCTAAATTGTAATTATTGTTATGTGTCCTATAACTGTTTCGTACCGGAATATTTCAGAAGCTTGAGCCGGCATTACGATGAATTTAACGTAATGTGACAGTCTTACACTGTATTAAATGGAGATATTTAGAATTGACTTAACGCAATGTAACTTGAAAGTTTGGCATCACACTTTTCCCTCCCGTTACGTCAAGTTTGATTTCACATGGTAATTAGAACCAGTCAGTACTAGCTCGAAGTAATAAAAGAACTATGAATTAAGTCATTCCCATTACGTTAAGTGTGGCAATTATACCTTTAGTTTACCAGCATTTTCATGTCACATTAAGTAAAGTTCATCATAATCCCAATATTACAGGCGATCTTATAAATAAACGTTCACCACGCATCTGCTGGCCGTGTATTTCACTGCATTGTTAGAGCGCTTTTGAGGTTAAGAGCAAGGTAGCTACACATATAAATAAATATACACGAGTGTTAAGAAAATAAAAGGCAATTCTTCTTCACTTTCACAGATTTCCCACACATAGTGTGTGGAATTGACTGCACGCATGTTACTATTTTGTACCCATCCGTGAATATGGTGAACTTTTCCGAAATCAGAAAGGGTATTCTCTATCAACACGCAAGTGATCTGCGGTGCAAAATGAAGATTACAAATATTGTTTCCAGAATTTTAAGCTGCTCTTCAGTACGTTTCCCGTTGCTAGAATTATTAAACTCGTCAATCATGACTTTCCAGCATCTTTATAACACGTTTTGGCTTTTTTGCATTACTTGGGTCTTCATTGAAAACATTAATAAAAGTAACTTCCCATGAAGCAGGAACCTAAATATATAAAAACCTAACCTCCCATACATCAGAAATGTAAAAAACTAATAAACCTAAAATAAAAAGTAATTAAGAATGCACGTTGTGAGTGTTGGCGGTATCTTGCTGGTTTTGAAGACCAACGTAATGCAGTTTATTCCACGATTTTTACACTCATATTGTTTAAATGGATTTTCTTTATTTCTACCAACAAACATTTATCTCTTTCGCTGACATTTCTCCCCTTTTCGTATCGCACATAACCTTATTCATGATTGCATCAAGTAAATTGCGCAAACAAAACAATACCTTTGGGAGTAATTAGCTCTTACTTCTGTAGTCGTAACTAAACGTTCTTTAGTAAACGTTACTTCCGAAGCAGTTTACTCCAACATGGTGCATGCCACCCTTAGTGTTAATTATATCTCAATTGCACTCAGAAGACCTTCACAAATATGCAAATATTAGTTTGAATTCGTCCTTGCCCAGTTTAAAATGTCTTAACCAGTGAAACTTATTTGTAACCTTCATACAATATTTTATGCCAAAATATCCAATCGTAGGTCCAAAGCAATAAATAAGGAAAACATGCTACTTACTATGTAGGACTTGAACACCCACTGCCACTTCATACCATTGAAATGGTCATTCTCAGATATTAAGCATGTATATGGAATCTTCAGTGCCTTATAACTTTAATTTAGCTTAATACTGGGAAAATCGTATTTCCTTTTTGAGCTTTGCTTGTATATTATAAATAATTCAAGAGGATTTAGTTCCTTATTAGATATTTTAACTTTATTAATCTAATGGCACAAACTATTATGTATGGTATTTCAAATGTATAAAGCATAATTCTTTTCAGAATTAAAGTATTTAAAATCTTCTGTTTGACATGACCGTACAAGACCCATCCTGGTTATAGGCATGTACATATATTGATTAGTTATAGCTTATAGTCTATCATTTCTCTAGTTGTTTAGATCCACAATTTTCTTTTTGTCTGATTTTGTTAGGTGTTTCACTTTTTAGGTGGCTTTGGAGGTGAGTAGCAAAGTACATTGTATGGTAAAAGTGTATGAAATTAGCTATAGAACTGGTGTAGCTCTTGTAGAAAAGCCTTATGTTTTTGAGATGGACCCAATCTCAATGAAACCTTTGTCCCTTAAACTACTTTTTTACTAAGTGTGGGACCTTTGTCTACTGTCATAATAGTTTGTATGTATGTAGTTTATTGTACACATTTCAGGTTACAAATTACAAATTTTGTTACATTTATTTATCTTCTACTCTAGCATGTGCATTCCTGGTACCTTACTTTGTGTTGCACAGCCAGTATAGTTCCCTGGCCTTCAAGCACTGCTGTGCAACATTTACTTCTCTTTGCTAAAAGCTCATTACAATTCATTTTATTTTACCTCCTCTCTCCCTCCCTCTTCTTCCCTTTGACATTCCTCATCCATTTCTCTTTCATTTTTATTAAGAAATCCCCTACTTTCCTATTGTTCTTCCTGCTTGCTTGTTAACATTTTCAATGCAACTAAACCATCCCCCATATTATTCCATTTCTTGTCCCAGATTTTCTCTCTCCATTTTTTTAAATCTTCACAATCAGTTAGATAATGTTCTACACTTTACTCACCATCACAAAATTCACATATTCCATTGTCATTACCTCTTAGCCACTTAAAAATATCGTTTTCGTTCTCATCCAAGCTAACCCTTCTTTTTCTCTTTTATTACACTGCTCTGTGTATCTTTCTCTATTCCATTCCTTTTTATTTTCCTGTAAAATATCTAAGATTGTTTGTTTCCTATACTTCCTCATATCTCCTTTCTTTCAATATCCTCCTCACTTGAATCCAAAAACCTGGACTGTTCCTTTCCCCTTGTAACCATATATCTTTCATTTCTATTTCTTCCAATGCTTTCTTCAACTCTGCTCCCCATCGTCCTCCGTGATCTAGGGGTAACATGCTAGTCTCTGGTTCCCAAGGTCGCAGGTTCAAATCTGGCAAGAGGTGATGGATTTTTTTGGTGTAAAAATTCTTGGCATGACTTCCTTTGGAAGGGAAGTAAAGCCAGTGGTCCTGTGTCATAGATTTACGGCACATAAAAGAACCTCAAGGCTGATAAAGAGCCCTCTGAGCAAAATGTCCGGTCTTGCACACCCAGTATAGAATGGGACACTAAGGACTATAGTAGTTAAAGAGTGTCCATAAAGAAAGAAAAAAAAAAACAAAACAAAATCCCTGCTCCCCAAATTTACTAATTTTTTATACTCTCTTTTTGTACCATACAACTTATATCTCCACCTTTCCTTGTCAAGCATTTATACCAAAATTTTGCCATTCTCTCTAGCACTATACCTTTCCTTCATGTCTTTCCTAATTTTAGTAAAGCAATTTCCCCTGGGGCCAATTACAGCAATCCTAATAGTTCTTTGCAAAATAACCTGTAACTGTGGTCCACCTAATTTGTTAAAATTTGATCTCCCCCATATTTCCACTCCATACAATATTCTTACTTCCACCATAGCCACATATACCCTCTCCAACGATTTTGTGGATATTTACAATTTAAATTTACATGTTCTTACATTTATCATAAATGCTTTGCTTTTTGCCGCTATCTTTCTACTGTGAGCCTCCCAATTTCCATTACTACTTAGTCGGACCCCTAAGTAATTGAATTCCTGGACCACTTCCAATTTTCTCCTGCTCAAGTTCCATTGCTCGTTTTTCCTTAATTTCATACCTTTTTTTAAAAACCATAATTTTTTAAAAACCATAATTTTTTATTTATTTATATTTACATATATTCCCCATTCCTCACAGAATTTTTGTATTTCATTTATTACTTTCTGTAAACCTATCACTGTTATGGCTCGTACCATTACATCATCTGCATATAACAGTCCTGGTATGTCTCTGTTCACTATAGCTGGGTAGTGCCAATTGCTTATACCTATTCTTTCAATTATGTCATCTATAAAAGAGTTAAATAGAATGAGACTTCATTTACTCCCTTGTCTTAAACCTAACTTTTGTCTCAACTCAAAATGAGATAAAACTAGAGAAAAAGTAGAAAGGACACAAGACAAAGCAGATGTTACAGAATGGCGAAAAGCAAAAGCACAGTTAAAACAGGCTATAAAACTGTCAAAAAAAACAGAGCTTTGAAGAATTTATAAACAAACTAGACTATAGAACAAATAGTACTAAGGCACATAATTACATTAAACAAATAAATAGAGAAAACAGCAAAATCAGCCATTAAATGTCGATAATAAACAAATATGTGAGGATAACCTTATAGCAGAAAAAACAGAATAAATACTTAAGAAATAGCAACCTCGAAGATACGTCTAACTTTCAGAATATCTTCAGTGAGCAATTCACACTTCCAGAAATAAAGCAAGCAATAAGGACACTAAAAAATAAAAGGAGCCCAGGTCCTGATAACATACATCCAGAGCTGCTCAAGAATTTAGGTCATGAAGCACTCCATACTTTATTAAAAATTTTCAATAAAATCTGGACAACTAGAAATAACATACCAACACTGTGGATGGAACATAGCAAAAATTATACCCATTAACAAGAAAGGAAAACCAAATCAAATGATAGATAGCTATAGTCCGATATCCTTAACAACAAACATAGCAAAACTCTTGGAAAGAATGGTAGCTACAAGACTGACATACTATCTTGAAACACAAAATCTATTAGTCCATTTAGGAAGGACAGCTCAGCAATACACCAGGTTGTAAGACTCGCACAGGACATTAAAGAAAATTTCAATAATAATAATAATAATAATAATAATAATAAGACTACTCTAGCACTGTTTGTCGCCTTCAAAGATGCGTTTAACACAGTATGGCGAGAAATGCTACTATACAACATGAAGACATGGCATATCAGGCCACATGCTAAACTGCTTTCAAACCTTCCTATCCCAAAGATGGTTTGCAGTACAATATGAAACATGGAAACTAACGAGAGTTGGACTACCTTAAGGGTCTTTTACAAGTGCTATTCTGTTCAATATATATAAACGACCTAGTAGATGTATAAAGAAAATAAGTAACATACAAGTAGGAATGTTTGCTGACGACGTGGTAATATGGACTTCAGAAAAGAACATAAGATCTAGGAAACATTACAGAAAACTACAAACAACAATGGAGAATACAATCATAACCCTAGAACAGTGAACTAATAATAACAATAGGAAATAAATACAGGAAAAACTCAATATCAAGTATTCACAATGGAGCATAAAACAGAACATATATGCCTGCAAATCAACAACAAAAAACTACAAGAAGCAACTACAGCAACCTATCTAGGGATAGAATTAGATAAAAAACTATCAACGAAAGAACATGTAAACAATGTAACAAATAAAATCAACAAAAAGAACAACATTTTAAAACGTTTAGCAGGAATAAAATGGGGTGGAAACATGGACCTCCTTAATAATATAAAACCTAACCTATTGTATGGAGGAGAACTACTAGCAACAGTAAACAAGAGACTTAAAAGTAAACTAGAAATTTCACAAAATAGTTCACTAAGAATTGTAACAGGAGCTGTAAAAACAACTCCAATTACTGTACTACAAAGCTTCACAAAAAACATGGCTATAGAATTGGAACACGAGTTGAAAGCAATTACTCTAGCACAAAACCTGCAAGTCAATAGAAACAGATACAAGTGGTACCACACAGCGGATACTAAAGTAATTTAAAAACTCAAATAAGTTTCAGAACATATATTAATAACTTAAAATACAAGTATATAATTACAACAAATATAATTGCAACCCAGGTAACGAGTCCAATAGAATATATTGATATACAATATCAGAATGACCTGATATATACAATATACAAACAAAACAATATACCAGATGAAATGAGAGCCATAGCAACAGCTACAGAAAATGAAAGATACCCAGAAAGAGAATGGCTCCGAATATGTACAGATGGACCCCTCTTCAATAAAAAAAAATGCTGGTGCAGGAGTATACTGTAAACATTTTGCACAGTATCTAACATTAGATGAAACGACAAACCACTATGATGGAGAATTAACAGCTATAAAAGCAGCATTACAGAACATTTTATATAGACCATACATAAAACAAAAAATAGTCAACTTATCAGACTCAAAATCAGCCATAGATGGAATAGTAAATTACAATAATAAAACAACAAGAAATATTAAAAGAAATAAGAAGCCTAATTAAAGCAGTTGAAACTAGAAATCATGTCACTCTACAATGGATCCCAGCTCATGTTGGACTTATGGGCAACGAACATGCGGATCAATTAGCAAAGAAAGGTGCAATACAACAAATAAAACCTGTAGGACAAATAGAAATAAATAACATTAAACAACATTTCAAAAGACAGCAGAGACTTGATGAAGAAGATAAATTAAAGGATAAAGATTATAAGAATATTAAAAATAGAGTTGATATACAAAAAATGTCAAGGAAGACTGCAGTGGCCTTATTTAGGATGACAACTGGCCACGATTGCCACGCAGAACATCTCTACAAGATACGATGCCTACCTACACCCAAGTGCACTCTCTGTGAAGAAGATGTCATCCTGAACAAACAACTTCTCGCCAAATGCAAAGGCCTTAAAAGTGATAACTTACAGACTTTATATTGGGAAGCCAGAGGGAAAATGATGCAGATCAATTAATTCCCAGTGCCGTTGGTGAACAACAACAGCAACAACAACTTTTGTCCCGTTGCTTCTGTTATCCCTTCTCCTCCTATCCTCACACAAAACTTCACATCTTTGCATATTTTCTCTACTCCTATGAATTTCTCACTTACCCCTTTCATTCTCAATTTCATTGTTATTGCTTTTCTATTTACCATATTAAAAGCTTTTTCATTGTCCGCAAAAAACATTTACAATCTTCCCTTTTTTGCTTACATATTTGTCCACATATGATTTTATCATCAATATGTTATCCAGTGTTTGTTTTCCTTTCCTGAAACCTGCTTGAAATTCTGACAACTTTCCTTCATCTTCGGCCCAGTCTCTCAATCTGTCTGCTAGCATCCCTGTATAAGTTTTGCCCAGTGTGAATAACAGGCATATACCTCTGTAATTTCCACTTTAGTTCACTCCTCCCTTCCTTTTATATATAGGTACTACTATACTCATTTTCCAGCTTGCTGGAATCTCTTTGCTTTCTTTTACTTTATTTAGCATCTTTGTCAAAATTTCTAACCCTTTTCTCACCATATTCCTTCCAAAATTCTCCTAGTGTACCATCCAACCCTACCGCCTTCCCTCTTTTGACTTTTGTTAGCTGTTGGTATACCTCTCTTTCTGTGAATCTGCCATCCAGTTTTTCATTTTCCATCTTGTTTGAACTATCCTGGCCTTGTCTAACCTTATTTTCCTATCATTTCCTGTCAACCTCTGAAATATTCCAGCCATTCCTTTGGCACGATTTCCATTTTCATCATCCCATTTTTGCTTGCCCTCCTTACTATTTCCCATAGTTTGCTGACATTTTATGTTTCTCTGCCTCCCTTATTTTAAGTATTAATCTGTCCTGCCATTCTTTTCTTTTATTCTCCAATAGGCATTTGTGCCCCCACTTGCTGATCAACCAAGTTTTCCTGTCCTGCTCCCTTTCCAATCCTCTCCATCTCATCAAATCTTTATATACCTCCCTTTTGGCTTTCCTACATTCGTCAAACCAACCTTCCTTCACTTGTTTGCCACATGTTCCCACTTACATCCCCTTGGCTGCTCTCACCACCAAGTTTTGTAATAATTGTAATGCTTTTTTGGTATCATGTTTTATGAGTTCTAGCTCAATTCCTTTTTCTAATATCTTACTAACTTCCAAGTTTATTTCCCTTCTGAAGTATCCCCCCCCCTCTCCTCCAACCACTTAAAGGGATTATATTTCCTTAATTTCGCTGCATCTTCTGATTTTATTTCTTGACCCATTACTCTTATATCTAAATATAGTGAAGTGGCCACTGTCCACTATATAATTCCCAACCTTGAACCTTTACACACTTTCTTCTATCCCTTCACTCACCAATATCTAATCTACAATATTCTGCCCATTCGCATTTGCATATGTAAAATCTCCCATTGACCCATTTTATATTTGTAGATTGTTTCTCTCACAGAGTTCTAACAACTTCTACCCTTCTTTGTTTATGACACAATCTCTACTAGCTCTTTCCCTAACTTCTTCCTCCCCCCCCCTTCTAAGTATTCTCCTCCTCGTTTGCCCTTCTCTTCCCTAATTCTAGCGTTCATGTCTCCTATCATAATAAACTCAATGTCTGCATTTTTGTTTCTAAAGACATCTGTATCTTTCCCCAACTCACTGTGCAAATTATTTTTGTTGAAATGTGAAGACACTTGCAGATTATAAACTACCAGTGACTGTTTTTGACACTTCTCCAATTCTTTGCCTGAATAATAACCATATCACATTTCTACATTTACTTTTCTCACCTGTAAACAACTTTGGATGTAATTCTGCCTTTGAAAATATTCCTAGCCCTCCTGACCCATATTGCTTTTTCTTATTGCTATTTCCTCATTATACACATAACCTTTCACTTCAATTTTGTCTCATTCTTCTAACCATGTGTCTGGTACTCCTATTATATCCACCTCTTTCATCACCCTTTGCATTTCCCCACATCACTTTCTCCTTTAAACCCTCCACATTTTCGAACATAATTTTCACAGCCAAATCCTATTTGTCTTTGTTTCTCTTTCGCACTTATTTCTCCTCTAAACCCCTTTGCCTTGTTACCCTTGATGACAGCACTTCCCTTCTGGGTCCCATCATCCCTCTTTAGTGTATAATACTACATTGACCTCTTAATATTACTTTTAAGTTTTCTCTCCATTCAACTTGTCTGCTTCTTTGCTCGTACAAGCCTAACCTCCCGCCTGCTGCCTCTCTGCACTTTCTCCTCCCCATTCTTTCAACACACACATCACTACTTCTCTTTGCTGCTATTGCCTCTCCTCTGCCTCCTTCTGAAGTCGTCGGCTTCTCTCTCCGCACTACTTCCCCTCCTCTGCCAGATGATCCTTTGTCTTCCCCTCTCTCCTCCTCCTTTTCCCTTTCTTCCTGTTGAATATCTTTGGTATGTCTTCCTTCATCACCTCGATCAAAAATTTGCTGTCTCGTCTCATTTCATCTATCAACCTCGTAATTTCGCTGATCTGTACATTGCCCGGTTCATTGACCCTCAAGTTTAGGCCCCATCTCTCTCCTTTGATTGTAAACCTTTTAAAAATGCGTTTTTTCCTTCAGCCCGGGCTTCCATCATTTTTTGTATTAATTCCTTTTTCATATCTCTTTCCTCCTTACTATAGTCTTGCTCGATGAAAATCCTGGTACCTTTTAATTTCCTTGCATTTCTTAACATCTCCCATTTGATGTCCATTGTCATGAATTTTACCAAAATTGGCCATTGTCCTCTGCTTTTTCTGCCTAGTTGGAATGTGTCTTCTATTTCCCATCCTTGTAGTTTCATTTTTAGTTTTCCTTCTATAATTTCTCTTACAATTTCTGCAGGTCATTTTGTATAATCTTCCCTTACTCTAGAAAATGCAGTTCTTCTTCCTCTGTTCTCTGTCTCCTCTCTATGTTGTCCAATGTTCTTTTGCATTAGTCTAACTGGATGTCTGTTTCTTTTTTCTGTTCTCTTATCATCTCTTCCGTGTGTCTTGTGTTCTCCATTTCTTTACCTATCTCCTTCACTTTTCCCCCTAGTAAACTTTCCAACATTTCTCTTATCTGCTCCATCTCAACTGGTCCTGGGTTTGTTTCCACTCCTGCTATCATCAACAATATCATGATAAGCACTGCCCCTATTTCTGTCACTAATCTTATCACTCCTTTTTTCTTGATCTTCATCCTTCCAAAACTTTCAATTCTCGCTCTGCACGTTTGTAAGTGGATCCTCATTTCTAGTGCTCAACCATGCTATACGGCATGTCTGCTCTCACTCGCAGCCTACACCAGACTCCCCACTATCATAACAAGTAATTGAGCTATAAAATGGATGATAAAGATGAAATCTATGGCTTAGCAGGGGAGGGAATAAAAAAACTAGGGGCATGTGACTCATTTGGTATAATGAAAAACAGTGGAGAATAAGCATAGAGTGAGGTCCTTTTTTTCTCTTCTATAGAGGACAGGTGGAAAAAAAGTTGAATGCAGGAAACTGTAAATAGTAATAACAATGCAAAGAAAGTAGACAGTTCATATTGATTCACTTAATGATGTTAGTTGCAGGACATGTTTCGGAAGCCATCACTTCCATTCTCAGCTATAAATTTTAGCTGTTGGTGGTGATGATGGTATTGTCATCCTCATTTGTGTAACTGGCACAACAAACCTGGTGAAGATTCTGGTGGTGGGAGTTCAAAGTTCATACTTGGTGTCTGTATTTAAGGATAAAAATGTTTCCCATATGGCGAGTTCTAAAGGACGGTTAACTTGTTTTAACGACTTTTTGTACCTATTTCATGACTGACATTTCAGCAATGTACTGCAACTGCTGATTTGTCTGTTTGTATTTTATATTCTAGATAAGTTCATTGTTGCAGATGTTTATATCTGCTTTGATTTTGCCGTTTATAAAGGTGTTTGTTTTTGTTGACCATGAAATAAAATGAAAGTGACATTATTTATGTTTTCCCGCAACATCTGTGCATATTTAGTGCATTAGAAATCTATGGGTGCAAATTTAAATCACAAAAAAAAAAAAAAAAAATCAGTATTTTAAAGATGCTAAATATAAATCTTTGATGAAATATTATCAGTTTTAAAATTAGATCATGTGCATTTCACAAATTTCATTGTCCATCAATTTTTAATGCTTGGTGGTGTGCCCCAAAGATATGAAATTCACTTTGTTATTCTTTTTTATTGAAAATAAGGGATTTAAAACTATTATAACCACTTCTTGCTGACTTTTCATTAATTTGCAATGGCAACACTGATATTAGCAGATTTGTAGTTTTGTAACTTTGTAGGTTAGGCACCATTTATGCAAGCAATTTTGCATCCCAATGCAATGTGAAGGTATACTGAGTTTAATGGAAGCATTTCTACCATACAACATGACATTTGCATTAGATTCTGAGTCATGCAAATTAAAAAACACACCGCATGGTTTTTCACAACACATAACCATTGCAGCAATGCCAAGGTCCCAATATCCATGGGTGAATAAATGGACTTGTTTATGCAAGTTGCATTGTGAGCAAGATAGTTGAGTCACTGCTGCCACTTTGCCAAGCCCAGGGCTGTAGTTTTCACTTTTCAGTGTGGCTTTGCTTTCACATGTTGCAGGAGTGACCTGATTTTCATAGCTCAGAATGTTATCAAGTATGGATACAAGAGTTTATTGTATTTATTGTGCTAAGAGTTTTACAAATTTGATTGTCTACTGCACTTTGACCCTGGTCACTCATTCAGTAGACAATCACTACATTTATTAACATTTTACAATTTCTTGTCCATAAATTATTTTGCTCTTTTTTCTTTTTTTTTTTTTTTTTTTTCCATGTCCCATTTCCACTTGTTTTTCACTTTTCATTTATTGATTACTTAACCATCACACATTCACTATAGTTTTCCATTCAAAGTAAGATGCGCTACCTCATTAAGTTATTCTCTTGGTATTCAATACATTGTCTTAACACATTACTTTTTCCTAGATTTAACGTTCTAAACCAAAATTTCAAAGCTCTTTCCATTATCTTCCCCTTAGTTGCCACCCTGCCCATCTCTAATTGTGCTACCTGTCTTACAATTGACTTCGGTAGCCCTAGTATTTCTCTACAAAACATCCTGTGCACCACATCTATACTTTCCCATCCTCTATCTAATCCCCATATTTCTATGCCATACATCATTTTTGCCTCCACAACCATCTCATAAACTTTTTACAGCCATTTAACATTTATATTAGGTACTTTATATTTGCAGCTTCTAATTGCTGCCATCGCTCTTTTACCTTTTGCCAATGCAAACTTCTTTTGTTTCTCCCATTTATTACCTCCATCTATTTTTACTCCTAAATAGATACAGTCACGCACCACCCTGTAATCTTTATTCTCTTCCTTCCACTTTTCATATTTGCTTAATTTTCCCCCCTTTTTGAAAACCACAATCTGTGTTTTCTCTTGATTCACTTTTAACCTCCATTCTTTACAATATACATCAATTGCTTGTAATGATTGTTTTAAACCACAATATTTTATAGAAGAAATTTGTGTTAGGAGTGCAACTTGGGAAGTTGCCTCAGAAAATTATAGTTTGTTAACATCTTCTCTGAATTTCCCATACACGTTCTAAATGCACTGTCCACAAACTTTGCAATGTTTATCGGATGTACATTCCAATATCGTTTTAGTCTGTTTTTTTTTTGAGTTAAGAGTTTGTGGCAATAGTACAACATACTTGAATCCATACTAGTGTTGAAACAAATATTAAAACAGGCTGTTAGAACTGTAATCCACAATAGTACACAGTGTGACTATGTCAGGATTCCTGCAGGTTGAAATGGGCCACTAAAAATTCTGCTGCACCACCTGACTCTTTGTTGCACGAAATGAAATTTTTTTGCATAAGTAAGTTAGCTTTATTGTGTTGGCATCTGTTGCTTTGAATAAAAGCTTTAACATGTGTTACTGCCTTGAGTCTTGATTGCAAGAATTATTGTGCTGAAAGATGTTAGTTGTGCCCATCAAGCTGTAGAATTTTTGTCAGAAGGTTTCATTATTCCTGGTGGGATATTATGTCGATTTTGTAATCATCAGTTGAACTTTAAAAGAAGGGATACATTGGTTAACACTGCCTGTCCGAGAAACATGCGAAACTAGGGTGGCTATGTTAGAAGAAACATTTCAACATGCAAAACAAGTTAAAGATTTGAAAGACAAATTTATAATTGATACAGTGGAGATTTACATAAAAAGTAAACATTGCTGTGAAAAAGCTTGATCAGCCAGTGGTTAGGAACCAGATAAGTAAATATATGACTGGTAGCACTGATTTGCCTTCAGCTAATCAAATTAGGCAACATGACATCCCATTAGTAGAAGAAACGAAGAGGGAAGAAATAAAATTGATCTCAAGTGCATTCACTTTCATCTTTGGTGATAAAACTACTGACAAAAATGGAAATTACATTTTCAATATTTTATTAAGGGCTTCTTTCCCTACAGATCAAGCAATTAGCATCTCAGAACTACTGTTGTTCTTGATGCAGCCAGTGCACATTGGTGTCAATCACCTCAAAACTCAGCCAAAATTATTTGAAGCTAACTGACATGCACTATTTATACTTTTTACATCACTAAGTTAGAAAAAAAAAACAAAAGTAGCTGATTAAATTACATAATAGCTAATGTTTCTCAACTAGTGGTTCGCGTCTCCCCTTTTTAAACTAAACTTTTATTATTTAAAGATAGCATTTCATTTAAAATCATGAACATTGGCATTATCACTTCAAAGTATTACATATTACATCAAAAAGTTTGAAAAATTCTGTTTCCACCATATTTTATAATGCAAATCTTACCTAAACAAGTCATTCACTATCATCACTTTCTAGCAGAGGGTAGGTAAATCCATACTGGGCCTGGGGGTGAGTTTCTGGGTAGAGTAGATGGTCTGTTACTTCTTGGAGAAGATTCTTCCTTCTTGGTTTCGCCTGAAGGTGCTTTCTAAGAGATGAAATCACAGGGTCTGATCTACTCCAGAAGTCTGTGAATGATGTCAATGTTTGTAGCTTCTCTTGAAATTTTGTGGCAATGAAAGTCTCTATATTCTTTGAAATGCTTATTTCTGGCTTCCAGAGCTTCTTTAGACATCTGTCCGATAGGGAATAATGCCGTAGAAATTATTGCTTACCCATATATTAATACTTCATGTATGGAAGCTGGCATGAAATACCACGGGTGAATAGAGAGAGATAGAGTGTTAAGCAGTTTTCCTTGCATAGTTTTCAAATGCTTGAGTGCTGATTTGGAAACCACTGGATATTGTGTGTAACACTATTCCAAATTGATGAATTGTTTCTCTATCTAATCCTGTAATTTCTGATGATATCTTCCCTACTGAAGAATGTTCTAGCCATATTACCATTGTTTGATGTTACGCTGACCCAGGTTTTGGATGGTCAACATGAGGTACCAATTTGCATATCCATATTGGAAGTTTCTTCTTTTATGAGGTCTTTTGTTTCTTTCTTAAATTCAAATTTTATTGGTTGACAAAATAGATTAGTAGAAGGTTTAGGATTCTGCTACAACACTACTTTTTCAGATTATTCATCAATAAAGTAAAGCTGTAGTGGTACCAATGTTGTGAGGGATATATCTGAATCTGAAAAATCCTGCCCTTCTGGTCTCTGTTTATATTGTGACTGCCCACTGCTACCATCGAATCCCCATTTAGACAACAGTATTAATGATTGTAGGTGTTTTTCATCTGTCATGGATAATACTGGTTCTTGTACTTGCATCAATCTCACTGCTGTATGATCTATTAAATCTTAAAGTTTAATTTTTGCGCCATCTTGTGATGCAACATTTTCTGGGTAGCATCTTTTTTTAGCAATCAAAATGTTTTGATATGATGGGTAGATATTGGCATTAAGCTGTTTTACTCCATATCTATGCAAACGATAAGAATATTTGGTATCACCAAATTCTAGAAAGAGAGCTAAAGCATTAACATTGGTGTATCTCTTGTTGGAATTAGTGCTAGTTGATTCTGATGTCTAGGCTGGTCATATTTTTTATGCTCTTGTCAGTGTTGTTTGTTCAGCTATTGATTGTGCCAAATTTATGTCCTCACTTTTTCTATATATCATTTTGACTGCAAAAGTTAATGTTTCCACATGCTCAGAACTTCTAAGAGTTTTTGTTTTCCTTCACTTTATTCTCTCACTAATCTCTTCAAAGTTTGTATTTGGTCTTCCTGTCTTTGAAGTTGAAGGAATATTAACATCAATGTTAGAAATGGACTCACTGCTAAGCAGTTTTTATTGTCTTTAAGAAATCTGTCTCTTTTTTTAACAGCTCTGTCTAGTCATCGAAAGAAGTCACTACAAAATCGGGAAACATCCCTTTTTAGTATTTTCAATTTTTCTTTGGAACTTTTTTATTCCTGCTTCTGCTATCATATAGTTCAACAAAATTGTCTGTTGTTCCTTTCTGGAACCCAATATTTTTTGCAATATTGCACATAAAACTTTTTGACTCCATCAATATGCCATCTTGCACCTTATGATTAAACAGAGAATCCTGAATAGGTTGGCTTTTTAAATAACACAGTACTAATTTTTAGTAATATTTTATAACTGTAGATAGAAATAATTATAACTATTTGTAATATAAAACCACATATTGATTTTCATTTAGTATAAACTTGTAATTTTGCTATTCTCAGCTTTTTTATGTTATAACCCATTCGCTCACTACTGTCCGTGAGGTTTAAGTTGTCGTGTCCCTTTTAGACAGAGAAAGGAATACTCACCATCTCACTCTCGCTCTATGGTGACGCAGGCAAAGCAGATACACCAGCCAAACAAGCATCAGTGGCGGGATGCCCCTCCTCCTCTCCGACCGGTTGTTGTTCATTCTCCGATTCACCATCAGAGACTTCAAACGAATATTCGTACTCATCTTCCGATTCCGATTCTTCTAAATTTATGACTAATCTGTCCGTAATTTCATCTACCAGACCGTATTTCTTCCAGTAAAACTGTTCAGTGCTTTGTACATGCTCACACGCCCTTTTCCAATTGTCTGGAGTCACTTTTGTAATCGCATTATCAAACAACGCTTTTACATCACCACTTTTAAATGAAATATTATGTTTGGCAACATCGTTCTTGACTTCCGCCCATATAAGATCTATAGCGTTAAAATCACAGTGATAAGGTGGCAGCCGTACTATGGTATGTCCATGCATTTCTGCTAGTGTATCTATTTCATAAACTTTGAAATTGTCTTTTTTCAATTTAATTAGCTCATATAGCACTGGTTTTGTCGCTCGGGGATCAAACTCAATATTTCTATTACGGAGCCATTCCTGCATATGGGATTTGAGTGAAGATGAAGTGGGTGCTTTATTAATTTCTATGGAATGATAAGGGGCATTGTCCATAACGACGACGGAATTATATATTAGAAGGAATGTTAAGTAGCAGTTTATTAACAAACCAATCCTTGAAAATATTGTTATCCATTTCTTCATGGTAGTCTTTACTGGATTTTGACTTAAAAGTTAGCAAGGCATTAGGAATAAACCCTGTTGAACATCCAGCATGTACAACTATAAATCGCTGTCCTTTGCCTATTGGTGTTTTAAGAGGGAAATCATTTTCATCACTGTCACACTTCCACACCTTATTTCTCGTATGGTTTATATTTACCCACGTTTCGTCAAGGTACACTATAGACCTACCAGTAGCCCTCAGTTCCTTCATTCATCTTAAAAACTGAAATCGTTTAGAAACAATATCCATTCGTTCCATTAAAAAACGTCTTCCTTGCGAATTTTTGCTATAACTGAAATTAAGCTTTCTAAGAATTTTTCTTACCGACCACACACTTCCTTTCAGTAAGTCTTGAACTTTTAAAGCCTCATAAATGTCCTGCAAACTAGGCAGAAAGTCTGTACAATATAGCGAATAGATTGTTCGCTTAATAGCAGCTGTCGTGAATGAGTCTATTTCTGTTTTCTGCGATCTCCTATTCGAGCGCTTCTTGCCTGCAGTTTGCAATCTACCGCCACTAGCTTCAGTATTTTTGTGTTCTTTTAAAATTCGCTGGACGGAACGAGCAGAAATACCTGTAGCAGCAGCAGTTCTCTCAATTATACTAGTCACTGAAATAGTCGGCTTTCCACATTTCAACGCGTCACATTCATCACTGAAGAAACTGTGAACTTTGACTACCATTTCCCTACCATCTGATTTTAGAACTTTCCCTCGAGACCCAATTTGAAACAATAGAAATACAACCAAAACTACTAGAAAATAATTCAACATTATATACATATGCTGTAACACTGAAAACATCTTGCGTATCGTGTAAAACACAAATCACCAAACTCACAGTTCCGCAGCTCATACGCCACTGTAACCTTCAGTCAGCATACAATAGAAGCGGGAGGGATACAAGCTTCTGCGGGTCTGGAATTTCCACAAATCGCAAGAAAAAAGTGGTTGCTGTTCCACCCCCTGTGCTAGACAAGGACAGCACTCTGTGTGAGACAAATACAGTAGAAAACCTGCCAAGTTAAACCTCTCAGAGTTTAGCAGCTTTTCTTGGCATATCATCAAAAGGCACGAGAAGGCACAATTTTTCTTTTACAGTCTAAAATTAGAACTGTCAAGCAATATATTACAACATAAATCAGTATCAGGGAGCCTCAGGAAAAAATGTTGTAGATTTGCATAAACATGTTTTTATTTATCAATGGAAGGTATTCACTATGGTATTAAGTATTTTAAAGTACAACGAATAATAACATGCTGTGATTAAACACCACTATGTCAGAATAATACAGACATATAAAAAATAAAATATGCATTACTTACTGTGTAAAAAAAGATCAAGATGTCAGAGCTTATATTGAAGTGCGCATGATAAATAAGCATAGTGGATAGGCACCAAGGGCACACACAACCTATCTCAACTCTAACCACTAACTGAAGAGTGTGGAAGTTCAATCATCACCTGCAGTTTTATGAACCAAAGACAATAGAGTAGTGGTAGATAAGGTACATCCTGTTGTTGATTCTTTGAAAAATAGGTTTTTGGCCAGGTTCTGAAGTGATTGGTACCACTGTGCAATGCTGTTATAAATACCTTGCAGAACTAAAGTATTCAGGGTGAGTGTGTTGTTGCTGTGGTTACAGATTCTGCAAGGTATATGACAAGATATGTTCAAAGTTGCAGGGGCTGATGGAAAATTTGTGTCAGGTTGGGCGCACAAGATGGATAACATTGGCAGTATCTTTGAAGATGAACTGGAGAACTTGAATACTGCTGCTGTTAAAGTTAAAAACAGCTTCCTAAATACCAGAAAGAGGAAGAACAAATATATTCAGTGCCTGAGGGAGAAATGCCAAGGTTCAGATGAGCAAGGTATTATTCTTTTGTTCCCCAAGCCAGTATGTACAAGATGGAACTCCTGGTTTAGAGCTGTTTGCTATGTTTCAAAAGATATTGAAGACATTGTGGTATTTTTAATGTCACTAGATAACAGTGCTTGAGTCAACTTTTTCAAGAAAGCTTCTACTGCAACAGCTCAGACAGTGAAATTGGAAGCTGTGTGAAAAGTTGCTGAAATTTCATCCTCTCCGACAGGTCTTATTACACTCCTGTAAGGATCATCTTATCCAACAATCCCATGTTCTCACAGGGAAACTCAATGACATTGAAGTGAAACTAAAGCTTCTAAGTGATGGTGTCTTTAATCAGAGTATACTGTACGAGCTTCAGCAGCTTCCAAACAACTGAAGGCATCAAAACAAGCTGCACTAACTAGTGCTTTACAAGTAATTCTGGTAAAACTAAAAAAAACAGGAAGTCCTGGAGCCAACTAGGAAAATTGTGGAACCCGTAGACACATTATTTCATCCTTGTAATGCTGTAAAAAGCAGATATTTGGTAGAATTGATCTCTATACAGAAAGATGTGTCATTCCTAAAGAAGGTACAGCCACACAGTTCTTAGAGGGCCAAACAATTTTCCTGGATGCAGTTCAGAAGCAGCTCAAAAGTAAAGATACTGTTGCAGTAGATGTGATAGGTATCCTAAATGTACTAAAGTTATGCACCAGGAATATGCTGCAACTGGCATTAGAAGTATTTGATTTCCTTCTTCAAACACAGACTTGAAGAGGTCTTTCTCAAGGTATGGTTAAATCATCAGCAATAGGAGAAGACTGACAGCAACTAAAGCACACACACCCACAATGGCTACGTATGAATAAGATGTGCCAACAGCTGTTGTTAAAAGGCTATTATGTTAAAGCATAAACAGTTTTAAAATATTATAGAAGTATATTTTTCTGTTTTTCAGGATTGGAATATGTCATCTTTATGTAAGACCTCAATATAATGACAACTTTGTTGCTTAAGAACTGGAGCCTATGAATACAAACATTAATGCAACTTTTTGCTTTCATAATCTTGTGTTTTCAGAAGACCTTTTGAAATTTTCATATAGTAACATATGGCATGTGATTTTTTTTTTTTAACTTCTTGTCTTCCAAGAATGTTAAGGTGGTGGCGTTGTTTAATTTGCTGTTATTTCTGATGCTACCTTTTTATCTATTTGTAGACTAAAGCCAATGACAACTGCTGTTTTGATCATATGCTGATATTCTTACTGTATTCCTTTTTGCTCAGTGGAAATTTTATTTACAGATGACCCAGAATATTGAAGATTGTACATTTGCCAGCTTTTACGGCTTGCCTGTAAAATGTATGGGAGCAGAGGTCTTTTCACAAATTTATGCAGTGGAGGTATTTGTGGGACTTTGTGGGCATATTTATAAAGTGCTATAGGTTTTTGCCAAGTACATGACAAAGCATTAAATACTATTGCATTATATTGTAATTTGTTGAGAATCTGTAAAACTTCTATTGTAAGACTTCTTGCTAACTTAAGATTACAGCCTAAATGTATCACACTTCTTGGTATACAGTGCTATGATGGGTCAGATATTATCTGTATATCTACCCTTTATCATCATCATCATGGTCTCCCTTCATTGGATTGTAACAAAATGCATAGCATCTGGACTTTATTTTGTGGGATTTAAAATTTTATGGCATCACTAGTGACCTTTAATGATAACCAGTAGTAAATGGGCATGATCATCCAGTAATGGATGACATGATTTGTAAAGTAAACTTCCTCATGTAAATTGTTATCTTAGTGTTCACTTTCTGCCAGATATAAGTTTCCCATTTTTGTGACAGTTTTATATATATATATAGTTCATGTTGAGAATCATAAAATATGGACTAGAAATCTGTGTATAGCCTAGGAAGTGGCATTCTTTGCTATTAATACATTCTTTTATTTATTTGTTTATTTATTTATTTATCTATCTATCATCACCCTGAAGAAGTACAGCACTTGCATGGCATCATCAAAATACATTTCATTCATTATAATATTAATATTTGTATGTACTTATATTTGCAAAAAATTGCACATCTTGAGTGGAAATTTTGTATTTATGTAATCATTGATAGAGAATAGTAAATTACTTAAGAGAATCTTTTTCACAGCCGTCTTAAATTTTCTATGATTAAATTCTTTAATGTTATTTGGAACATGATTGTATAGATTGTCTTGATGTGATATTGATTTAAGATACCTGCTAGCCTATGAATGTTAAGATGCAAGTTACTACATGCTCTTGTGTTATGTTCATGTAAGGCTGAGTTCCTTTTGAAAAGATCCATGTTTTGATTTATAAAAGAGATTGATTCAAGAGAGAGAGAGAGAGAGAGAGAAAATAGCTCTTTACATATTGTCTTACTAAGTAAATGTATCTGTGCTTGTTCTGTTATTTTTATATAATCCTTTTTTGTAGTTTGAACAGCTGCATACCTTTTGAAGAAGACCCTCATGCTATTATGCCGTAAGAAATGAGTGAATAGACGTATCCAAAGTACATTTCTTTAAGGCATCCAAGGATAATATTTTTGTAAAGATTCAAAAGGCCAGTGGTGGCGAAAGCGCGACTCGCAGGTGCAACTCCTTTTCTAGCCATCTATTCATTTGTTTTCCATGTGCTGCTGAGTGGTGTAGTGCATGTTGCATATTTGGTGACTCACGGAAGGCAGGCGTTTTCGCCACCCTTGGCATAGACTGTTTAGTTTTTACTCAAATTATTTATATGGGTTTCCCAAGTTAGATTAGAACCTACCCATACTCCAAAATGTTTGTGAAATGTACTTTGGCAATTTGTACATTGTTAAAACAAAACTGCATTGGATCTTGCATACCATGATGGAATTCTGTACATTCTGTTTTTTCAATGTTGAGCTTAAGCTTATTGCTCAGTTGCCAATTTTCTATTTAATACCTTGCTGGTTTTTTCCTGCAATTTATTTTTGTCAGGGTCACTGATTATAATATTTGTATCATGTACAAATAACACGTTCTTTGCTTGCATTATGCTAGGCTGTTTAGTTAATTGCATGCTACTGGATCAGCAAGCTTTGCTGTTTGGATTAGTATGGCATGTGCTTTCTTCTCCTCTTGCCTATTCATTTAATGTGGAAGGGCTAAAATCGAAAGTGATAAATGGCAAAGTATTTGAAGTGCTAAAGTTAGGTGAAATAATAGTAATGGTGGAAACTTGGTTGACTGAAAGTGAGAAGATAGATGTGGTAGGATATGACTATATAGGGGATCATGGTAAAAGGAAAAGCAAAAGAGGGAGGGCCTCCGGTGGTATTGGAGCGTTCATTAACAAGAGTAGTGGAATAAATGTGTGTGAAGTGTTGAGTATAGAGAAAGGCCAAATAATGTGGATAAAGATAAATAGGGTGAAGGGGATGAAAGTTTGCATAGGATTAGGCATAGTCTATAACCCACCAGAAGTCTCAGAATTTTACAAGGACAATTTATATATATAAGACTGAATGATAGTATGGAAGAATTAAGAAGCAAAAATCCTAACATAGAGTTCATTGTATTAGGGGATTTTAATGCAAGAGCAGGGGAATATAATCCAAGAAGTTTAAAAGTAGAAAGTGAATGTATCTGGGAAAAAAATGAGGAAAAGGAGAGGAGAAGTAGAGATAAAGTGATAAATGCAGAAGGTAGAAAGCTAATAGAATTCTGCGAACAGAATAATTTAATAATGTGTAACGGGTCCAAAGGAGAGGACCAGTGGGGAGAGTTTACATTTGAAGTGTAATTGACTATATGACATGTAGTATAGGAGTCGAAGAGGTGATGGAAGAATTCAAGATTATGAACACAACAAATAGTCATTTTCCATTAAAGATGAAAATAAGACTAGGGTTATGTTACAAGGAAGATGGAAAATTAGCATTAAAACAAATCAGAAGTTACAAATGGAAAGAGGAGAACGCAGAACAATTTAGGTGTAATTTGACTTCAAAGTGTGGTGAATTAAGGAAACTTATAGAAGCATTACAATGTGGGAGGATAGAGGGAGCATGGGAAAGGTTAGAATCAATGGTTAAGTGGGCAGGTAGCAGGATGGAACTGAAGCCTAAAGTGAATGAAAATCAGTGTGGGTGGTATGATGAAGAGCGTGGAAAGGCTAAGAAAGAAGTGATGAAAGAAATGGATAGATGGAGAAGATCAGAAGAGGAGGAAGATAGGCAAATTTTTTTAGCAAATAAAAGGGGTTATAAATGTTTACTAGATGAGAAAAAGGAAGGATTGGCAGCAAAGAATGGGAGAAAAGATTAAGGAGGCGGTCAGAGGGAAAGAAAATAAATATATATGGTCAGTTGTTAAGGAAATGTACAGAAAGAAACAGGTAGTTAATAAGATAACACCAAGGGAATGGAAATATCATTTCGAAGGTTTGTTGGGGGGAGGAAGAGTTCAGAAAAGTGAAGTATATTGGAGAAATTTTGAGAACAGAGTGGACCACTTATACAAAGAGATTACAGCCATAGAGGTAGAGTATGAAATAAAAAAATTAAAACAGAGGAAGGCTACAGGGGCCGATGGAATTCCGGGGGAATTTTGGAAAAATTTTGGGGAGTTAGGAGAGGGTACAAAGTTGTTGACACAGCTATTTAACAGAATCAAAGAGAAGAAAGCGATACCGGAGAGCTGGAAAGTGAGCATTATTGCACCATTGTATAAAGGAAAGGGAGATACAAATAATCCAAGCAACTACAGAGGAATTAGTTTATTATCTATATTAGGCAAAATATACACTGGTATATTATTAGCTAGAATGTTATACGAGTGGGCAGAGAGGGAAGATAAGCTATCAGAATACCAAGCAGGTTTTAGGAGAGGAAAAAGAACAATGGATAACAATGATAATTCAAACCATAGTAAACAAATACTTAAGAAATAAAAGGGGTAGGTATATATATTTTTTGCAGACTTCGAGAAGGCTTTTGATACTATAAACAGAGAGGCTTTGGTATATAAATTGAGGAACAAAGGATTTAGCACTGCATTCATCAAGGGGTTACAAAAATTGTATGAAGGAATTAAATTTTGTGTAAAATGTGGAAAAAATAGTACTACTGATTATATACAGCAAAATTTAGGTCTGAGGCAAGGTTGTAAACTCAGTCCAATATTATTTAACTTATTTATAGATGATATTTTAGATAGAATAATGAAAGTAATAAACACTGTCCAGTTATAGGGAAAAAGGAAATACCAGGGTTATTATTTGCAGATGATCTAGTAGCCAGGGCAGTAACAGTGATAGGGTTGCAACATGCTATCAATGAAATTGCAAAATTTTGTATGCAATGGGGGCTAAAGGTGAATACAAAAAAGTCCAAGATAATAGTGTTCAAGAAAGGATCAAAATTAAAAAGAGAGGAAAGATGGTATATAAATGGAGAGAAAATAGAGGTGGTAAAAGAATTTGATTACTTGGGGATTAGATTCTCAAGCAACGCAAAATGGGGAGCACAATCTAAATATGCACAACTGAAAGGAAAGCTAGCCATGAAAGCTGTTAGAGTTTGCTTGTGCAAAACTCCCACGCTAACATTGAACTGGTTGGAAAGGCTATATGAAGCTGTAGTGGAGTCAAAAATGTTATATGGAATAGAAATATGGGGGGTGGCAAAGGGATGGATTAAGATTGATATAGTCCATAGAATGTTTTGTAAAGAAGTTCTGGCTTTACCCAAAAGTTAACCAAGGGGCGTGGCACTGGCAGAGCTAGGAAGGGTAGGGAGAAAAGGTATAATAGTGGGAAGAATTTTGAAGTATTGGTATAAATGTTTAAATTTAGAAGATAGTAATATATTAAAAGAATGTATACAGTTTCAAAAAGCTGTCTTAGGAGAAGAGTGTTGGCTAGGGGAAATGGGAAATGCGCTAAGAGAAATTGGCATGAGGAATATTTTCCTATTAGATAAATATAATAACAGTGGGTTTTGGAAAGAAGTGAGATTGAGGGTGGAAGATATCGAGAAAGGAGATATGGGCTAGTTTTGAGGATAAAAGATCATTGATCTTGAATAAATCAGTTAAAAGAAATTGGGGAAAGGAGAAGTATGTAGATATATGCAATCAATTTGGTAGAATAGGTCTTGTGTGGATGCGCACAGGAGTAATATTTTTAAAAAGGAATGGATATAATTGCTCGGGGAGATGTATTATGTGTGATGAATCGGGTAGTACTTTTCATTGTCTAATAGAATGTGATAAGGTTAAAAGGTGGAGAGAGGTTATATGGAATAAAAAATGGGACAAGCTAAACAAAGAAGCAGTAGCATTAAGAATGTTGGGAAGCACAAAAGTAGAAACAATTAAAATGATGTGGACATTTTTAGGCAACACAAGGGATAGGTGGATAAGGAGCTTAAGAAAGGTACAGCAGAACGGGCATAGTTTGGAAAGTGTAGAGATGGTATAGGAGCTTTATCCCATATATACAGCCTAGGGGCTAAATATGGGGGAGCTAGAAAACTGGTGCACTAGACATAAGTTTTAGATGTAAGCTTTATTTGTATTATTGTAATAATGAAATAAATATTACATTACATTACAAGGTGAACACACTCTGGCTAGCAGATGGAAACGGTGTTGCAAAATTGACGTATTGCAACACATCATGAAGAAAAGCAACCGTTGAAAAATTTATATTTTTGAATGAATATATTGTAATTTGCAATAAATCCTAAAAAAGAAAGCTATAATTTTTTAGGATATTCTGTATATTTTAACGTTACATGCGGGAACCATGAAGCTAACCTACACATTACATCAAATTAAAAACTGCATTAATCAAATTAATTAAAAGTTGGGACTTAAAATTCTCTCACTATATGTTGGTTAATGTTATAAAGGGAATCATTATAATGGGGGTTTACTGTATTATATTTCAAATGTTCTGTTAAATGTTAAGAAATGCTGATGCTAAGACAGTCAATTTATTTAAAGAATTGAATTTTACAGATTGTGGTTTTCAAAAAGGGGGGGGGGGATTAAGCAAATATGAAAAGTGGAAGGGAGAGAATAAAGATTACAGGGTGGTGCATGACTGTATCTATTTAGGAGTAAAAATAGATGGAGGTAATAAATGGGAGAAACAAAAGAAGTTTGCATTGGCAAAAGGTAAAGGGGCGATGGCAGCAATTAGAAGCTGCAAATATAAAGTACCTAATATAAATGTTAAATGGCTGGAAAAAGTTTGAGATGGTTGTGGAGGCAAAAATGATGTATGGCATAGAAATATGGGGATTAGATAGAGGAGGGGAAAGTATAGATGTGGTGCACAGGATGTTTTGTAGAGAAATACTAGGGCTACCGAAGTCAATTGTAAGACAGGTAGCACAATTACAGATGGGCAGGGTGGCAACTAAGGGGAAGATAATGGAAAGAGCTTTGAAATTTTGGTTCAGAACTTTAAATCTAGGAAAAAGTAATGTGTTAAGACAATGTATTGAATACCAAGAGAATAGCTTAATGAATGATGGATGGGTAAGTAAATTACGGAACATTTTGGAGAAAAATGGGTTAGGAGATATGTGGAGAAGGAGACAAAATAACGTGAAAAATCTTTGGAAAAAGGCAAGGAAAAGACTGGAAGATATAGAAATACAAATCATGTTCAGTGAGATTGCCGAAAAGAGCTCATTAGTTTGTTATAGGCCAATGAAAAATACATGGGGTAGGGAAAAATATATAGACATAGTAAATAAAGAAGAGAGAGAATCTATTGAATGGGTAAGAACAGGAGCATGGAGGCTAAAAGGGCTAAGACAGGGTATTCCTCAGAACCAATGTCCGATATGTGGTGGTAATGAAGACATTGAACACATAGTATTTAAGTGCCAAGGAACAGAAAATTGGAGAAAAGAATTTTTTAATAAGAAGTGGTTGAAGGAGGATAGAAATACACTTATGATTGAAATGATATGCAAGGACGCTAGAAGCATTGGACAGTTTTTGTGTAAAGTAAAAAATAAATGGCTTTGGACAGTGGAAAGAGAAAAGTAAGAGGTAGCACATCTTACTTTGAATGGAAAACTATAGTGAATGTGTGATGGTTAAGTAATCAATAAATGAAAAGTGAAAAACAAGTGGAAATGGGACATAAAAAAAAAGAGCAAGATAATTTATTGACAAGAAATTGTAAAATGTAAATAAACTGTAGTGATTGTCTACTGAATGAGTGACAAGGGTCAAAGTGCAGTAGACAATCAAATTTGTAAAACTCTTAGCACAATAAATACACCTAAGCCTTAAACTAATAGGTGGGTGCATCAATGTTGCTCATTATGGGTGTAAAATGTTTGCCTTTGTAATGTTTTTGAGTAGGTCATATATCATTAAGTACACTGTTTTTGTGATCTTCTAAGGTTTAATTTTTAAGGAACAATCTAACATATGTGCTCCCTGGTCACTATATACTGTATTAAATGGCGTAATAATGTACTAAAAATAATGTTCACAAAGATTTTATGGACAGTTGAGGATCTGTAGTTTATTACCTGAGCTGGAAAAGTTACTGTTGGTGTTAAGCCAATTGTAGTGGTAAGGATAATTAAATCAGAAAGGTTGTTTGAGTGTTCAAAATTTATATTAAAATCATCGCATGTAACTATTGATGTTTCCTTAATTTTGAATCTGTTAAGTACTTGTTTTAATTCATCTGAAAATGCTGATATTTCCATCAGGAAACCTGTATATGCATAATATTGCTATATTTTGCTCTCTGAAGTCAATTGCAGACATTTCTATGTCCAATTCTTTAGAAATATTTTAGATGTACAGTAGAGAGTTTAATAAATTCCTTTATTTAAATATACACAAGAGCTTCCATGGGAATATTTATTGTATGCTATTGATTAACTAGTATACAGTTTGATATGTATATTGTAAAGATTTCTTTTTCTAGCCAGTGTTCTGTTAGACGAAGTACAGATATATTTTATATCTTCCTTGATAGCAGTATTTGTAACTCATTTATTTTAATTTTTCTTTTTTGTTTTCTTATCTTTTGGGTTCATGTATTTGAAAAGTACATAATACGTTTTCTTATAAATTAGAATGAAATCAGTAACTTTCCAATGCACAGTTTTGGCTTTGAGACACACTACACTTTTGTAAAGCTGAGAGCCATTTGCTTCTTCTCTTTTTCTTTCTTTTTTTCTATTTTTTTTTTTTTTCTGCAGTCAATCCCAAACTTGCTTTTAGTTTCATGTGTTAGCTGTTTTGGTGTTGCCTTTTCCTTTGTCAGGATACTGAGAATTAGAAAGAAAGGTTGCTTGAATGTTCCTTTATTAGTTACACAAAATCTCCATGAAATACACTTATTTTCCTACTCCACTGTGACTGACTTTGTGAAATCCTTGAGTTTCATATGCATGAAACCAAGAATAACAAGAGACAGAAGGCCTGCATGTCAATACAGACATTTTATTTCTACAGAGTTCATAAGGTTATAACACACATGGAGTAAAAGCTATGTATCTGTGAGAAGACACTATGTTGTGTGAATGGTTTTTATGCATGTAAATTGTGAGAGAAATGTTTCCCCTCTTTAGCTTCTTAGTCGGCACAAAGGCAAACACTCATGTTTTATGCATATCAGCCAAAGTCATAATCCTTGCAAGAACTGTGGAAAGAGAAACAATGGGTTCCGCTCCTTTTCACCCATTTACTAAAGTCATGCAGTACCATGTCGACACATTGCTCTCTATAAACAGCATTCAGTCTTTAATGAATGTCTATTGGGGACACACTTTCTGCTGTTAAAAGCTCTATCACAATATTCTGCTTCAGATGCACTGACATAATACTAGTACATACTGCCATGTATCAGACTATATTACAGAGCTCCCTACTGGCAGAGATATGAAACTTGTACCAGTGAAGCATGAAAGATAACTGAACACAATGTGCTATAATTAGCATTCCAACCTAAATTCATACTTAACACAAAAAAATTAGAAGGTATATGTTTTCAGCACATTCTCATGCTTCTTTTAAGAAAGTGCGGTTGAAATATTTAAAATTAATTCTTCAATATACTTAAAGATATGATTATTTATGCAGAAACAACCAGAATAGTGTGGAGGTAAGGTAACTGCTTCCAAACTGCATTCATTTCGTTTGTCTCTCTCTTGTATTTATATATTTATTTCAGATGCTGAAAGTGAGCAGAAATTAAGGGAAGAATTTGCTAAGACCTGTTTTGAGACATTACTACAATTTTCATTGCTTGATGGCATTGATTCTGATGAAGCTGAAAATGTTGAAGGAGGAATTGCTGGGCGGTTAGCTGTTACAGCTCTTCTTCATCGATTTCAGGAGGTATTACATCAGTATGTTGAAGATGAGAGAAGAAGTGGAAAATGCCCACTTCCAAGGTATGTTTATTGTAATACTAGCAAATACAGTACTATCTTGATTGTCTGATTTTTCAGGAGTATGGAGAGAAAAACAAAAATACCAGTGTGAAAATGTCAGACAACATAAAACTTATTTGTTTATAACAATAAACAAAAGTAAAACCCACTATAATGTGGTAGAAAGATTTAGATCCTCCATAAAGGCTGTTTGTGTGATGTTGATCATGCCAATATTTTGCCCATGTTTTCTATGGGCCCAAAACCTTGTAATGATCAACATTAAAGATATGGCTTTCACTGAAGCATTTAAAACTTACTGACTAAAACCATACAAATTTTCAAAATATGATCATTTATATCAATGATATTTGAAGTATCTCAAGAATAATGTGGCTGAAATTGTAGCCACTCTTGTCAGTTCTTACTGTTTCATTTAAAAAAGAACCTAGTTGTGAGACCTGTTATGATTGATTACATAGTGAACATGATTTGAAGTAATTTGAGCCATACATGAATCTTTATGAGAGCTAAGCTTGCATATAAAACCAAGAACTGCAAGATTTTAGCAAATGAGATCTATCAACTA
Organism: Deroplatys truncata; assembly: GCA_030765065.1. NCBI lineage: Eukaryota > Metazoa > Arthropoda > Insecta > Mantodea > Mantidae > Deroplatys > Deroplatys truncata. The sequence goes on from CM060990.1 coordinate 512,717,828, forward strand.
TCCTAAACAACTGAGAGAAATATAAATCCTACTGCTTAGAAGAACTTAAGAACACAGTTGAAAATTAAGTGCTCTGGTGTTTGTACAAATTCATGTATGTTCATAACTGTAACATGTCTGTTGGTGATTCTGTGTGTATGAAGTTGGTGAGGAAATGAAGGGCTTCTAAAAGAAAAATTGAGGTGGTCAATGTTAAAAGGGCACATGGGTGGTGTGTCTAAGAAGTGAAGTGAAATGCTATCAGAAAGCAAACAAAACAGAAAATACAAGCAAATTTCCTTTATTACCCTTAAAAATAATTGTCAACTGTTACAACACACTTTTGGCAATGTTCGCACAGCTTCTGGAAACTCTTGAGCAAAGGCCTAATTAGGAACTGATCACAGAATGGCTGTCATATGACCATAGATGACTACCACTTCTGTTAAATTCTGTTAAATGTGCACTTTTGATGATCCCTTTCAAGTGGGATGACAGGAAGGATTTCGCAGGAGAAAGATTATGGGAATAAAGTGGATGCTCAAGTACAGGTACTCTACACTGAGCCTAGAATTGGCGCACACAATTACAGTGTGTGCAGAGGCATTATCATGCAACAGCATCCATTTTCCAGTCCTGTGCAACTCTGGTCAAGCATGTCTGATGTCTGTTAGCATCATTTCAAAAGTTGCTGTTAAAATGTGGCATTGATTATTTCACCTACAGGGGTGAATTCCTTAGATGATGCTGTTGTTGTTAAAGAAGGCAATCAATAGTGTTTTGACCTGGGACTTTTGCAGATGAGTCTTTGGTTTTGGGGAAGTCAGAATCTGTTTGGATTCTGGATCAAATTGGTAGCACTAGGTCTCATCCAAGTAATGATGTTTTGCAGAAGGGATGGATCCTGATCACACTTAATAATGAAGTCTCCAGAAGATTGTTTTTTTTTTCTCATCTATCACCTTGTGCAGCACAAACCAGAAGCAGATCTGCTCCTTACCCAATTGCGGACCATGGGCTGCTATTTGTCCTTGCCAATGGTTAATTTTGTCACTATCAATCACAGAGAAAGTTACTGATCTTTTGCCAACATTTTTGCACTTTCTCGATCATTCTTGAGTTCTGCTTGTTAATGGCCAACCCAAACATGGCTCATCCTCACTCTCTTCCTTTCCTCCATGAAAGATTTGAAACACTCATAAGTACATTTTCTGCTCACGGCTTTCCTACTGTAAATTTGCACCAACATTTCATGCATCTCCATTGCCATTTTTCCCAATTTGTAGCAGGATTTGATGTTTACACAGTTTCCTTTGACACTACCGCTTACTTTGTACTGTTGACCACAGCTGATTTACATTGACAGACATATGTACTCCATGCTAGGTGTAACTTTTTTCCAGGTCTCTGAAGAAGAAGGCACATGCACACATACGTGTGCCATGTTGCAATTCAAATATGGCACCATTCACCAAAATTTTTAGATGCAGCATGTAAGAAGAAACAATGCTTTGAGAAAAATGGAAATTATTATTTGTTTCTATTAATATCTGTAATTGGAATCTGAGTTACCATATTGACTCACATAATTTACCCCCTTTTTTTTCAATCGAGAAGAGACATTACGTGATAATTAAAATTAAAAAAAAAAAAAGGAAAGAAATTGTGATAAATAAATCAAATAGGTAGATACCCTAAAAATGAAATAAATTTATTTTAAAAAGAATTATACACAGAAATACAACAGTTGATGCAATTTCATGATATTTTCATGGGTGCCATGCTGCTGTTTATTATGCAGCCATGATGGTAGCATGACCTTCGGCTCACCCCTGCAACACCAAAATACGTAGCACTGATAAATATGATGAATGGGATGTGCATTAAGCTTAGTCATGTATTACATACCTAAATAAAAGTAAACCTACCTGTTTATTCTGTATTACTTTCATCTAATGATGTATCTAAATCATCGGCATCATCATCAGAATCGACATCCTATATCATATGATCCTTGGAGCCGTTCGTTGCATTTGAAGTGCCAGTCTTCTTGAAGCTCTTTGTGATGTTTTCTTGTTTGACCACACATTTTTTATCCTCTGACACATTTGTTCAATGGAGGGCTGTTTAATATTGCCACCTTTCGTAATAGACAGTGAACCTGATGCCATCCAATCTCCATACAATTGGCGCAGGTGACCTTTAAATGGCATGTTAATGGATACATCCAGTGGTTGCAGCACTGACATAGCCCTCCAGGAATTATTGCCGGAACTGTGTTCAGTTGCAACATTTGTTCTTTTATTGGTTCTGCTAAATGGCCCCAAAAGCTGTCCAAAACAAGTATGGCTCTCTTGGCAGAGCTCCAGGACATCGATCCCACACAATTTTCAGCCATTCCTTCATGAGGTCAGCCAACATCAATCCTTTTTCATGCACCCTCACAGTTACACCAGGCAGAGTATCACACTGGCACAGTTTTTTTTTTCTTAAAAATAACAAAGGGCAGCAGCGTTTTTGCATCTGTTAGCATTGCTAGCATCACCATGCAGTGAAGTTTTTTTTCTCCTGTTGTTTTAATTAAAACTCTAGAAACACCCTTTACATCCACTGTTGTTAGCAGAAATTCATTTTCGCACCTCAGCTGGATTACAAAATGGTGAAACTGGTTCACTTTATCCATGTAGCCATGTTGGCAGATGCTGGGCTAGTGTCCATCTTCTCAAACTAAATCTCTTCCTCTGCATAAATCAGGTAACCCCCGCTGGCTAGCTTTGAATTCCACATATGAAATACCATGCTTTTTTGCTTCTTCCCTTGCTTTCAACTGTAACATTTCGTATGTTACTGAATGCCATCATTTCTTAGTTCCACGACACAATCTAACATTTCTTGGTGAATGTTGGAATATTTGCCATGTTTTGGGCTATGAAACGATCGACAGGTCAAATTAACACTTTTCATTTTTTCTGCCTGGTCCCTCCAATAGCGAATTAATTTGGGTTCTACATCAGTCTTCTTGCATGCTTCACTCCATTTTTCTCTGCAAAATTAACTACTTGAACTTTAAATTTTGCTGTGTAACTATTGTTCTTTCTTCCCATTACACACTATGTATAACTGCTTGATGCTTTCAGGACAGGAAAAGACTGAATTGCTGCCAGAAGTTAAAAACAATTTTGAAATATGATAGTTGCTTACGTATGTAAGGAGACTAACAATAACTAACTAGAATAACAATTACTATGTGAAACGTGTGTGCTCTAATGACCGCTTAAAGGTCAGGCATATGGTATTTCTGCATGGCTCATTAAATTTTAATTTGCCCAGGTATCAAATTGCCCTTTTTTGTAGAATAAATATGTTGCCAGAATTTATATTAGTTGCAGTGCCCCATAGTTCAAGTCATATGCAATATGTGAATGAATAAGAGAATAGTAAATAGCTTTTGCAGCTTCAGTTGGTACATAGTTTATTAAGTATTTCAGAACAAATAAGTTTTTGCTGACTATTCATCCCAGTTTCTGTACATGTCCAGCATAGCTAAATGATTTATCTATATTTAATCCTAAAAGATTTACGGAATTTACGCAATTGATTGAATTGTGGTTTATGGACAGTTTAATGATGGCTCAATATTTTTAAATCCAAAGATAATTAATTCACATTTAGCTGCATTTACATACATACTTAGGCTCTTAAAGTACATAATTATTGTATTTACAGTATGACTGATATATCTACCTAGTGCACACAAGTTTTTGTTTCTGACTGAAATGGTTGTATCATCAGCATATTGTACTAATCTAGTATTTTCAGACATAATTTCATTTATGTCATGAATATAAATAATAAAGGTCCTAATATAGATCCCTGCGGTACGCCATACATTAAATCCTGCATCTGTGAATGATGTTCATTGTTTTCTATTTGTCATAAAATATTTTATTATCTTCTTTGCTATACCTCTAACGCCTAAGTTATGTAGCTGAACCAATAATTTATTTGTATCAGCACAGTCAAAAGTTTTTGTAAGATCTAATAGAACCGCTGCTGTATATTTATCTGAATCAACATTTGCTATAATCATTTCAACAAGGTCAGATAAGGCACTTATGGTGGATTTATTTCTCACAAAGTCATTCTGGTGCTTGGGGATCAGATTAACTTCTCTAAATATTTTGTTATACAGTTATGTATAATCCGCTTGAAAATTTTGGAAATTTCTGGTACTATTGAAATCAGTCTGTAGTTATTTATGAATTTTTTGCCCCATTTTTAAATGGTATAACCTTGGTTTTTTGGAGTTTGTCAGGGAAAATGCCATGTTCTAGGCAGGAGTTTATTATTTCTTCGAAAGGATTTGCTATTTCATGGCTACATACTTTTATAAGTGAGGTAGGTATACCATCAATGCCTGTACTGTTTTTAGATTTTAAAGTCTTTATTATGTCAAGATCTTCTTTATTGTTGGTGGGATACATAGAAATGGTAACTACACACTATACGAGGTTGGGACTTCCAGGAATTCTAACAAACAAAGCTTCTGAAGGTTAAGGGATATCCAAAATGTTTCACAAAGATTGCAGTGAAAATTACTTTTGTTTGAAAACCTTCTAATATCATAGGAGGGGAAATTATGCTAGTAAGTATAGTATTCATCTAAAATAATACTGGATTTTTCGAACATTAGAGAAAAAAATATTTAACTCCTTGTTATGAACGCTTTTTACGTAGACACTATTTTTGGTAATAAAATCTAATAAATAAAAGTGGAATGCATTATCTGAAATTGAATTTAATCCTGTCTTAACAGAAAAATAGACTTTGTTCAGGAATTACATCATAACATAATAAAAAGATTATTACAGAATACTGTCCAAGTCCACACTTAGCTTGCTCTTCAGTCTTGGTTTATCATTCCTCAATAAACACATCATCTTTTATCAGAAATTTATAGATACTTCTTACATTGCTTTTATATATATCTGAATGTGTAGCTTTTTTTCAACTGCTGAAATTTGTGCTGTTAAAAAATTGTGATTTCCAAAGGTTGAAAAGTTCAAATACTCTCTATAGGTCCAAGAACACAGAATAGTACGTATTATGTCTCTTTGATTGTCACATACTTCATTACTGTGGATGGGATTTTGTTTTTTGATACTGGCTTGCATAAAAAGTATCAAAAAAAAAGCTATTCCACTCTTGTAACAGGTCTGCATTCAATACAACTTTGAAATGGATTTTTATGATACATTGCAATAACACTAAGGCAAGGCTTGGGATATCCTATCATTTCTTTCTGCTTAATTTTCTGCCTTATGAGTCTACAGTTGTCCATTGTGAGCATCTGTGCAAACATCCATGTGATGTACTTTTGCAAACCAAGCAGCAAATCTAGTTACTGTATAAGGGGGTGTCAAAAAATAAATGGAAAATTTCTTTTGCACTTTAATGTACCTAAGCTGGACTTTGGTATTGGTAGCACTGGAAAGGTCTGACCTTGAGTGACAAAATGACATGCATGTCATTCACCTGGCTGTTGTGTATCAATTAGATTTTGCATTCCTCTTCATAAAACTCCATCACAAATCCCGGAAATGTTGCAGCAAGCCTACAGAGAGCAAGCCAGGGCAAAAACGCAGGTTTTTGAATGGCTAAGTGATTTCTGGAGGGTAAAAATGACCTTGAGGATGCTCCACATCCCAGAAGACCCTCAACTTAGAAGACTGACATCAATGTCACACAATTGATGTTATGTTGCTTGAAGACCATCGTTTATCATTACCAAAGACTTTAGAGATATGAATATATTCTATGGAACAGCTGAAGACATTGTAAGAAATGTTCTAGGCTATAGGAAAGTTGCAGCAAAGTGGGTGCCTCATGTGATCAACGATTACCAGAAGGCTCACTGCATGATGGCATGTCAACAATGGAAAGAAAGGCTTCGGCAAGACCTTGACTTTTTTTGGACAGAGTTATCACATGTGACAAAGCCTGGTTTCATCATTATGACCCAGAGACAAAACAGGAAAGTGCCCAATGGAAACATCCTTCAAGTCCAAGACTCATATTTACAGGACCATTATGAGGAAAATTGCCAAGAAAGACCAAACCTTGCTCACATGGGATGGATCCTTCATCAGGATAATATGCCTGCTCATCATGCCATGAAAACTCAAGAAACAATCATGGAATTAGGCATTGAGATGATGCCACATCCACCTTATTCATTGGATCTAGCACCATGTGACTTCCACCTATTTCCTACAGTGGGAAAAGAGCTTCAGGGTTGTCATTTTCGAAGTGAATATGAGTTAATCCGTACAATTTCGGGTATACTCAGCTGGTCTACAAAAGGGGCTTTAGGGAGTATTTTGAACAGTGGGTAGAATGCTGGAACCATTGTATTGTGTCCAAGGGAGAATACTTTGAAGCTTTGTAAAAGAATTTGAATAAAGGCGAGCAGTATTTTCCAGCAAAAACATAATTCTGGTTACGTTGATATTGTAATGAAAAGAAGCTAGAAACAGTGATGTGTATTGAATTTATTTAAAGGTGAGTCGGAATTGTTACACTAACATCACTTAAGTGATGTTAGTGTAACAATTCCGACTCACATTTAAATAAAATAATTCTGGTTATTTTTATACCCCACTCGACACTTTGGGTTTTGTCCTCCAGCTGTGTCTGATAAGAATACTATTTTGGATACACAAGTAAACTTTTGTAGGTGTTTTTGCAAACAGTCGTACGAAAATAAAATGGCTGAATTTGAATTCTTTTTTCCATCACACTGAGTAAAGCAATAACAGTACTGGATTCATAATTGAAAACATGAATGTTAAAACCATATAGTTAAACATTCTTTTACAGAACTAAGTTTTTATATTTAATTTTGGAATTGGAAACTTCTTATAATAGTCAAATTCTACCACTAAATATGATGGATCTTCTTTGGGCCATTTTAAGTAGCTATCTTGCAAATCCTTTCCTTTATTCACTCTTCTTTTGTGCATATCATAGATTATAGCATGAAGATCCTGTGTCACATTTTAAGACTTGAACTGCACAAACTGCAATAACCCACTGTCGTCCTATTTAAGTACCCTCATGGCTACCTCAGAAATCTGATTTAAATCCCTGTGTAGCTGCGTATGATGTAAAAATTTATATAAAATCAAACAATATAATTTCTTTTCTGAAATTTTGAATGCATGATGCTGGAAGCATTGATTTAATAACTTTGATAGCATAAATGATTTGTGGATGTGGTAGATCTCAAAACAGTTATCTAAATGAATGGTGACACAACACCTTCTGCATTGCCAAAACTTTCTCTATTTTTTTCCCCTATTGTAGCATACAACACATTTTTTTTTCCATTTTTTCTTTCTTGTCTGGTAATGTTACACTTTAAATCAGCTGATGAGCAACATGGTTGTAAAGTCCATGTAGTTTTAGCAGTCATCTTGTGGAACACATTGAAACAACTAAATACTAACATGTCTAGCAGATAGAAAGATATTTTCGTATAACCTTTGGCTGTGCATTGCATTGTAGCAAACTAACTTGATCTTAAAAATTGACACCTCCTATTCGCTTTTGGTACTTAAGGGCACACTTTGCTTTGTTTACCTCCTCTCTGTGTGTCTGAACTTTGCTTCTCAGCTTGCCTGTTGCTGTAATATCAGCAGCTTTGCGCTTCATCGTAATAAACATCATTCTTATCCTTTCATTTCACACACAGCACATTTATTGCAGACCATGGTTTACACTTGCTGTGTTTCACTTTGTTATAACATATAACAGAAAACATGTCCTCATTTGTTCTCACAGTACCATCAGTATTAGTTTTTCTGCTCATTGGTCTTGAAATATGAAGTTCCTTTGAATGACATCTGATAGTTAAAAATGCAAATATATGTAGTTTTATTGGCCATCGCATATCTGTAAGCTGTGCTCATCATGCAGTTTAAATGCCATTACTAACCTGTACAAATACAGCTCGTCATGTGGCAAAAGTGGGTTAAGGTTACATGATATATTACAAGTGTTTTAAACTCATTTATCTTTATGAAATTAAAATGAAGTCATTATTAACAGTGGAATTATATGATAAGTGTTAACACAATTTATTAAAAACAACACATGAACTTCACATACGTCAAGTAGTTAAAACTCGTTTCGAAAAGCATGCTCCTCATCAGTTTGTCGACTGGAGCTTTCAGCTGGAAAATCCTCAGCCAAGTCATTGTGCCTGTGCTGCCCTCTGTGTCCTATGGCTACTCGGATGATATCGTTAACTGGCGGGGTATCAAAATTCTCGTTCTTGTGATTAAAATTCTTTCCCCTGTATCAAGTGCTAAGGGTGTCATGATGTGTTTGAGCAATGTGATTTCCTGTTTTATTTCATGGTTAAAGTTCCAAAAATGGGGTGAAACTGCAGACTTGTCCACTTGTTTAAATGTTATGTTCCTTCATTCTAATTTCCAGGCTCCATTTTGTTTTTCCAATGTAAATTTTATCACACTCTTAACATTCCATTTTATATATTCCAGCCATCTTATTTTTAGGTAAACTGTTTTTATAAAGGATGATTCAATAGATTTCTTAAATTGTATCTATTTTGTGTTGCCAACTTTATATTGAATTCTTTAAATATCTTTTCAAATTTGTAAAACAATTTATGATGATTGGTATCCATATTCCTGAGTTATTTCAGGTTCAGCTCTTTCCGGAATTATGCTATCAATAGCCAAATTAAATAATATTGTTGATAAGGGTGAGCTGTGCATCCCTTTATGGAGATAAATATCAGCACTTTTATCCAGATCGGCTTTGATTAGTGTTGTCCATTTATAATTAAATCTTGAAGATGGTTTGGCAGATTCACATAATACAAAGAACATATTGCATGTTCGTGTTCAATATTATCATATGCCTTACTTATATATAGGAATGTTACAGCACAATCTCATTTTTGTAATTTAGCACTTCATAGACATCCATTAATAATCAAAGAATTTATGTTGCAATGAGGGGGAGAGATGAAACCTTATTGTTGAGTAGATAAATTTGCAACATTTCAGAGATGCTTGTCTAATACCTGTTCTATAATTCTTCTGATTATTGAAAATACATTAATTGATCTCCAATTTGCTAAACCCTTTACTTCCCCACCTTTGAACAGCAAAACTGTTTGGGCACTCTTTAAAACTTTGGACATCTTTTAAATTTCAGCATTGCATTAGCTAATGAACTGAGTGCCTTGGAGATCTTCAGTTCCTTAATGACTCTTAAAATTATGCTTTTGGGGCCTGAAGCCATGTGCACTTTTATGGTAGAAATTGCAAAATTTATTTGTCCTGCTTGAATTTGAACATCCTTTTCTGTGGACATGGTGTAAATGTATTCTAATGGTGTTAAATCATTTGGAGTACTGAACATACTTAAAAAATGTTCAAAAATTATATTCATAGGAATTTTGCATGCTTTGTTGTTTTGGCTATTCATTGGGGTCCTTACTACTTTGTGTCACTGATTATAGTGTGATACTGAGCAATTTCATATTCGTATCGTTATCTGTTTTTGTTTGTTTATGTTTCCTTTCAGCTAATTTATTAAGACTTTTTGTATAGTGTGAGAGATAATATGATTTTCCTTTTCAGCTTTACTCTAAAATAATGCACTATAGGATGTTTAGGACCTGACAAGATATTTATAGCATTGGCCAAATAGCTAGTAAAATCCTGAACAGTATGCTGAAATTTCTCATCATTGTTACCAATAATATCTGTGAATTTATTTTTAAAATCAACTATAATAAATATTTAAAAGCTGAAAAAGTAGACCTACAAGCAAAACTGATGCATATGATGGAAGAAAAGACATTTGCAAGAGTAACAGCGATCGGATTGTAACAGCAAGACAAAGATATGCATATAAAACATTTGAAAAGAAGTACGGATGAACTCTTGAATAAAAACAAAAAACTGGAAGAAGAAAAGCAGACACTAGAAAAGCAAGCTAAACACTTGTGTAAAGATATCCAGTTGATGAAGCAAGCAGAGGATCTCAAATCACATCAGCCAATCATATGGGAAAATCAAATCATCAAATGGAACAAAGTCATAAATAAGAGAAATGTGACTAAGAAAAAGGAAGCAGTACCTATATAAACCAGCAGTAATACAAACATCAAATCAGTTTGATGTACTACAAGAAGAGGAAGAACAAAACCCTATCCATGAAGATAATCCTAACATCAAACCTACAAGTGATTCACCGTTGGAAAGAAATGCATTAGTGATTGGCAATTCCTTTGTCAGTAAGGCATTATCTACAGAACCCCAAGAAAATGAAGAAGGAAAAACCTGTATACACAAGAAACTGCTAACCTTCACAAACCTACAAGAAATACACCAGTGAAAGAAGAAAAAGTGTTAGTGATAAGTGACTCTATGCTCGCCCAAGTTAGCTTAAAACGTATCCTCACAAAATTTATAGAGGCATTAGAGTTGAACATCTGGGTAATAAGCTAAAAACTCAGTGTGACTGTGAAAACTATCCAAACAATCTGGATGTAGTAATCCTCTATGTAGATGTAAATAAATATTTGGATTATACATGTCTGGGAAAGAATGGTCTGCATCTAAACCATAAGGGCTCATATTATGTTGGTAAGGTGTTAGAAAATGTAATAAACATAATCAGATCAAGGCAGAGAAACTAGCAACAGAAACAGGGAGTGCTAAAAAAAGGAAAAAGCAGTAAACAAAGTAGTAAAAACCGATTTTCCTGTCAGAAGGCCACAAAGTATAAGCACCGATATGTATGCAGAATCATTAAATAAATATTTTGTAGAAGTTGAAGAAAACATTTGTGAAGTAACCCCTTCAATAAAGGAAGCTGAAGAAAAATTATTTAAAAATGATGTTATGTTAACACCTTTTTCTCCCTCCAATATAACCCCGGATAAAGTAATCAAAGAAATTGGTAAGTTACAGCCAAAAACATCCAAAGAATGGGATGAGCTCCCTCCCTTTCTAATAAAAGAAATTAAATATAAAATGTGTGAACCACTTACACAAATAATAAACCAGTCATTTGATACTGGGCATTTTTCCAGACAGGATGAAATATGCACAGGTAAAACTCATTCACAAAGGTGGAAACTATGAATTTAAAAACTTTCGATGTATCTCAGTTCTTCCAACATTCTTGATTATCCTGGAAAAATCGTAAAATCACAATTATTTTTTTTACCTAGGACATTTTGACAAATTAAGACTCTCAAAGTAATTTTAGAAGAAAAAAAACACTTAACCACATCTACATTAATAAACCTCATAAATGATATTTCTCAAATGCTTGATGAAAGCCAACAGACATCAGTATTAATATGCAATAATTCAAAGGCTTTTGACTGTAAACCACAAGATATTGTTAAAAAAATTAAATTTCTATGGTATAAGAATAAATCATTAGCCTGGTTCAATTGCTATCTAATGGATCTTTAAACAAAGAGTAATCCTAAATGATGGTAAAAAAAAAATTTTCAAATCAAACTGGGTAAATATAAAATCAGGTCTTCCACAGGGAAGCGTTTTAGGACCCCTCCTATATATACTCCCCCCAGGGGCTCACTTCGTGTGAGAACGGGTTTGGCGCACCCGGGGTCCTGAGCCACTCATCGCCATTATCATCCCTTCATCCTCGTCCGGTCAAGGTGGGTTCGTCCTCGTGACCGGGGGTCACAAGGTAGGCTCTCATGCGTTCTGTGCATTTCATTCCATGCCGCCCCTCGCCATTGTTTCTTTCTTCCCTAGTCTCTATTTCCAAACATTTCGCACCACGACCTTTCACACATCTCTTTTCCTTCCTCGCCGGCATACCTTATGTGCGAAACGCCCACACACCTTTTGGTTTATTTTATGCTTTTCTTTCCTTTAATCCTCTGTGGACACAGCCTGACGGATACCCGCGCACTGGGTGCGCAGCTGGGTGAGTGGGTAAATGGCGTCATGTAGGGTGTGTGTTTGTATCCGCTGCAGCCCCGTGGGGGGTGGGGCGGCCATTGCATGAGCTGCTGACTCCCCACGGCCATTGGGTCCCTCTGTCTATGTTCTGGGAGGTGTGTCCCTGCGGTGAGACTGGTATGGATAGGCCACTCACCCAAGCCGGGGCAACACCCGGGATGTCAGAGCCTGAGGTCGGAAACGATTGCAATGGTGGAAGATTTCTTTCGCTATGGAGCCCTCTTTCTCCATTATTTCTAACAAGCGCCGAAAAGTTTTGGTAACAAGTAGCACCACCGACATCTGGTTGTTACTTGGTCATTACGCGAACGGAGGAAGGACAAACTTTTGAGAAGGTGAAACCTTTTATTATCCAGAAGAGGACTGACTCAATTGCTGGTCCAGTTTATTCCTGCACTTGACTTCAAAATGGTTCATTGTTGGTTCAGAGTAAGTCCGATCAACAAGGTAAAACCTTGTTGCGCGCCACGCTTCTCCACGGTTATCCCATCCGTGTTGAGAAGCACTGCACCTTGAATTCCTGTCGAGGCATCGTTACCATGCATAGCCTCGATGGTATGTCGGACGATGAACTGGTCGACTATCTTTCTGATCAAAAGGTGACAGCAGTTTGTCGAGTGCAGGCTAAACGCGACGAAGTGTTGGTACCCACTCGTACCCTGTTTCTCACTTTCGATGGCGTCGATCTTCCACGAGTCTTTCAGCAGGGTACGAACGCATTGCGATGAGGCCCTATATTCCCAGACCTCTGCGTTGTTTCAAATGCCAACGTTTTGGGCATACGCAAGTCTCTTGTAAGAGTGTCGTTTCCATCTGTGCCTCATGTAGTCAACCCTCACACGATGGTACCTGTTCATCAGCCCCCGTCTGCGTTAATTGCAAAGGGTCTCATTCTGCGTAATTTGCCGACTGTCCGCGGTACTTCAACGAGAAGGCGATCCAGGAGATCCGGGTAAAGGAAAAACTATCCTTCGCTGAAGCCCGGAGGTGTTACCATACGCGCCAACCTGCGCTCCTGCGATCGGGTACATTCAGCTCTGTTGTTGCCTCGCCAGTACCCCGATAGGATACCCAAACTCAGACCTGGACCATGACTGCCTTGACCGCATCTACCATCCGGCCGTCTATCTCTGGCACAGTTATCAAGCCATCTAAAGCTGGTTCTAAGGTACTGAAGTCACAGGGCACTGAGAATAAATCCAAGCAGAAACTTCGTAAGGAAGATTTTCTTAAAGATCCTCCGCGTGCGCGCGGTAAGAAAAGTTCACCTCCTCGGAGGTCGCAGTCCCAGGATGCTCCTGAGACAAGCCGCACTCAGCAGCACCCTTTCACCCATTGCCATCCAGAACCAATTCTCGGCGCTTGAATAGGTTTTTGACACTGAGCGCGCGGGCCCTCCCTTCGAGGAGCCTATGGAGTCTGACGAACTCCATACCAAAAGCCCGAGCCCCAAAGTTAAGCAGAAAGTTATTTTGAGCCCCCCTTTTAAGTAGCCAGTTTATCCCTTTTATTCACGGCTATCCTGACCTGGAATTTACGTGGTGTACGATCGCATAGGGCGGAACTGCAAGTTTTATTGCGTTCCCATTCACCTATGGTCGTGTGTTTGCAGGAGACCAAGCTACGATCCTTTTGAACTCCGAGGGTATACTCCGGTTCGCTACGATCTTGTACCGGATGAGGGTACTCCTGCTCATGGAGGTGTCCACCCTCAAAACAGGTTAGCCTACTTTTCTTTATGGTTCTTCTGGTACATTCTCTCACTTGGACCTTGCCGTTTGCTCAGTCCAGCTTGCTTGTCGTCTGCAGTGGAACGTCGTCGCTGACACCTACTCCAGCGATCATTACCCCTGCATCGTGTCTCTTCTGTCTCACCACGTCCAGCATTCCAGAGCACCTACCTGGCATTTCCATAAAGCCGACTGGAGACTGTATTCCAGCCTCGTGTCTTTTGTGGACCAGCCCTTCACTGTCGTTAACCAAATGGTGCAGCACCTTACGTCTACGACCCTATCTGCCGCCGAACACACAATGCCCCGTTCGTCCTCCCACCCTCAGCGTATTCCTGTTCCGTGATGGACCGAGGACTGTCGGGACGCCGTCCGTGCCCGTAGAGCTGCGCTCAGGATGTTTGGCGACACCCTACACTTGATAATTTGGTTGCTTTTAAACAATCGCGCGCCAGGGCTCGTCGCATTATTCAGGATAGTAAGAAGGCATCCTGGACTCGTTTTGTCGGGTCTTTTAATCGCTTCACGCCTTCCTCTGTTGTTTGGGATAAACTTCGTCGCTTCTCCGGTAAAGTGTCTAATTGTACTGTGTCTGGCCTTCAGGTTTCCAATGCCACCATAGTGGATCCGGCTGCCATTGCTAACACTCTGGGTGCTACCTTTGCGGCGGTTTCCAGTTCTGACCATTATTCCGCCAGCTTTCGCACTCTCAAAGACCGGCTGAATTCCGTGAACTATAGTTTTCGGTCTCCTAATCAGGAGTGTTATAATGACCTTTTCTCAATGAGGGAGCTGGAGCACACCCTTCATTTCTCTAGACACTCCGCTTCTGGGCTGGACGGCATTCATGTCTTGATGTTACAGAACCTTTCAGCCGACAGTAAACTCTTTCTCTCACAGGTCTATAACCGTATTTGGCAAGACGGCGTTTTTCCTTCAGTTTGGCGCGAAGCCACCATCGTCCCTATACTTAAGCCTGGGAAGGATCGCCAACTACCTTCCAGCTACCACTCTATCTCCTTCACCAGTTGCATTTGCAAGGTGATGGAGCGCATGATCAACGGGCTTGGTTGCTTGTGTCTCAGAACCTTCTGGCGAAAGCTCAGTGCGGGTTTCGTCGCCATCGCTCAACCTTCGACCATCTGGTATCTCTGTCGACGCATATTATGAACGGATTCCTGAGAAAGTGTCAAACAGTGACTGAGTTTTTTGACCTGGGGAAAGCTTATGACACTTGTTGGAGGGGCGGCATTTTGCGTACACTCCACGCATGGAATTTACGCGGTCGTCTTCCCATATTTCTTTGGGAGTTTATGACAGATCGCGTATTTCGTGTACGTGTTGGCTCGGTTTTATCTAGTCGTTTTATTCAAGAGAACGGTGTACCACAGGGCTCTGTACTCAGTGTCACACTTTTTGCGATTGCTATCAACCCCATTGTTGAGTGTATTCACCCTTGCATTTCATCGTCCCTTTTCGTTGACGATTTTGCTATTTATTGCACTTCACGGCGGACCTGTCTGCTCGAACGCCGTCTCCAGAGCTTTATCGATCGTCTTTACGCCTGGAGTAACGCCAACGGCTTTAATTTCTTCGCCGAGAAATCCATCTATGTTAATTTCTGGCGCCGGAAGGCTTTCCCTTCACCCTCTCTCCATCTTGGGCCGGATAGTCTTTCGTTTGCAGATGAGGTGAAATTGTTGGGGTTGATCTTTGATCGGAAGTTGAGCTGGAATTCGCACATTTTGTTTTTAAAAGCAAAGTGTGACCATTCTCTTAATCTTTTAGGTGTTTTAAGTGGCACATACTGGGGAGCTGATCGGACCATCCTTCTGCGTCTTTATCGCTCATTGGTCCGATCCAAGCTTGATTACGGGTGCATTGTCTATTCATCGGGTCGTCCATCTGTGTTACGTCGCTTGAATGTCGTTCGCCATCGTGGCATAAGAGTCGCTACAGGGGCCTTTCCATTTAGCCCTGTACTCAGTCTGTACGCTGAAGCTGCGTAGCCTCCGCTGTCCTTCAGGCGTGAGATGCTTTTGTGCAGCTATGCCTGTTGATTCTTAAGCTTGCCTGACCACCCATCCTTCGAGTTATTTTTCGAGGATTCGCTTGATCGGCAATATTTAGTTAGCTTCTCTGCATTGCTCCCTCCAGGGGTTCGATTTCGCCAGCTTCGGCATTTGGGCGTTACGCCAGCGCCGACACTTCCCAGGTGGGAAACGCGGTTTCCTCCTTGGTTGCGCGCTGAGGCTCACTTTCACCTTGGGTTAATGTATGCCGAAGAATGAGACCCCTTCTTCAGTCCTTAGATCCGCCTTTTTAGAACTTAAGGCGCAATTCGGAGATTTTCATTTTATCTATACTGATGGGTCTAAGACTGATGTTGGAGTGGGGTGTGCCTTTATCGATGGTCAAAGTAGTTTTACGTTTCGTTTACCGGGGCAATGTTCGATTTTTACCGCCGAACTTTTTAGTGTTTACCAATCTCTTTTATACATCCAGCGGCACGACTTATGGCACTGTGTTGTTTGTTCAGACTCTCTGAGTGCTCTTCAAAGTATTCGCGCGCTGTACACTTACCGCCCGCTCGTACGGCGCATTCATGACCTGCTCCACTTGCTTGGTGCCTCTGGCATCAGCGTCTCTATCGTGTGGATTCCAGGTCACGTGGGCATCTCGGGGAACGAGTCTGCCGACGCCGCTGCAAATCGGCAATTTTATCACCCAGATTTTTTACCTCTGTTGTTCCCTCCTCAGATTTGTCTGGTATTTTACATCACCATTTCCTCTCGCTTTGGCGCGATGAGGAAATGTCTCTCCGGGGGAACAAGTTGCGGGAGGTTAAACCTTGCCCGTTAGTCTGGGGTACCTCTTCTCGTTCTTCTCGTTGGGAAGAGGTAATTTTAGCTCGTTTACGAATCGGACATTGCCTTTTTAGTCATAGATACCTGCTCAGTGAGCAGTGTGATGCGCCCTTAATGGTGCATCACATTTTAATAGAGTGTCAAGTTTTAGCTCCATTGCACGTTTATGTGTGTCTGCCTGTTGGTATAGCCAACGTTTTGGCAGATGACGTGCATGCTGTAGAATGTCTTTTACGTTTTATCAGTGACAGTGGTTTTAATCGGCACATTTGATGTGCTGAGCGCCTTTTAGTTTGTGATTTTATATTGTCTGTTTTAATGGGGGCTCTTCTCCCCAGCGGACGTATGGTGCTCTTGTCCCTTGCGTTCTACAGTCCTTGACACATCGTGTACTCTTTTATTGCTTTATTTACCATGGTTTTAGTGTGCTGTTTTTTAGAATTTGCTGTCTTGTTTTTAGTGTTTTAGACTAAGTGGGTTTGTGTCCCTATTTTAGTTTTTGGATTTTAAATTTTATACTTTGTAAGGGCGCTGATTACCTTAGATGTTTAGCGCCCTTAAACCCCATCTCATCATCATCACCTATAGATACTAAATACAAACAATATAAAGGCTAAAATAATCATTTACGCAGACGACACTTCCATCTTATTAAATGGTACTATTGCGATTTAATTCAAAATACAAATGAAACTTTAATGGTACGGAAAAATTGGTTTGAAAATAATGGGTTAAAATTAAATATGATAAAAACTGCTTTAATTCAGTTCAAAACACATGCAAGAACTAGTTACACCACAAATAATGGAAATGTCACTACAGCAAGCCCAATACCTACAGGTAGGATCTTATGGGTATATATATATAAATGAACATCTAAAATGGTAAGAACACTTTCAATATATCATTAAAAGACTAAACAGTTTCTGTTTTAATATGCATTGTCTAACAAAAATTAGAAACTAGAAAGGCAATATACTACAACTATTTTCATTCCATCATGGTATATGGCCTTATACTATGGGGAGAAAATATTTAAGACAGAAAAAAATCATTCATATTTTGACACATGTCAGTCCCAAAAATTCTTGCAGAAATTGATTTAGAAACTAAACATACTTACCCTGCCTTCACAATATATCTATGAATTAGCCAAACATATGCATGAAAACTTTGATAAATACTATAATAAACAGAATACACATAACCTGAAACTAGAACTCAAAATTACCTAAGAGTATCTGCCCACAGACTCTCATTATTTGAAAAGTCTTTTTACTATTCCAGAATAAACATTTATAATAAATTGCCACAAAAATATAGAACAATAAAAGACAAAAATGTATTTCTCAATACATTGAAAAGGATCCTCACAGAAAAAGCATACTATTTAGTAAAAGAATGTATGGAAGACAGTCTCTAGGACCATATAAATCATTTGGACAAAATAAAATCTAGTTGAATGTAAATATTTCTGTATATAATTTTTTTATGTATAAATGTTTTTGTAATTTTTTAGCTAGACAAAATTCTGTAAATTTTTCAAGTCACCAGTTTATTGGTCTTTTGTGTCTAAATTATGTAAATGTAGATATGGATAAAGTATCCGTTCCATCATTTAAAGTTTCCATTTAAATCTGCATGATTAGCTCTGTATCATCACCACTGTGTACTTCTGCAATACTAAACTTAGTTTCATTTGCACCTTCTTGGTTAGCATTTCTATCCACATATTTAAAACAATAGATTTTCTGATGAATATCTGGATGTTCTTTACTAATGCAGATAATGGCACATTTAAATGATTTTCCACAATATTGGCATTAATGATTGTATTTGTATTCATATTTATAGCATAATCATGATGCGTACAGAAACTGTTTATAGCAACGCCTTAAACTACTAACAAATATTGCTTCATGTCAATTTGTGTTTGTACCTTCCTCCAATAGTCTTTTCTCTTTCTTACATTCTCACTTCAAATCTGCTCCACTCCAATTCCTTGTAAAAGCTTTTCCATTTTAGGAAACCACTCTGTTCTCCAGTGACTGTTTCTTGATCTGATAGTTCTTCATAATGTTTCTTTCATCAAAAGACCTAATTGTGTAAAAAATACTTTAAACATCTTTCCATATTTTGTGTTTATTTCCTCCTCTTCTGAGCTCAAGTAATATTACAGCATTTGGACAAGCTCTAGGCAAATAAAATGACATCTGATCTGTAGTTTGAATGGCTTTTAGCAAATCATTTATATGTAACCAAAACAACAAAGGACCCAGTACTGATCCATGAGGATCTCCTTACTTAATTTCTCTCATCCTGGATTGGCTTGTATTTAATTTCCATTTATTTTCTAATTGAAGCTCCACATACTGTTTTTCTATCACTTTCATAGGATGTAATCCATTTATTTATAGTGCACTAAAACCACATTTATCTTATTTTGTATGTAGGATTTCATAATGTATAACAACATATGCTTTGGTTACATCTAAAAATAAACCCACATCTGTTAACCTTTTATCAATAGCTTCTTGAATTTTAGTTATTAAATTACTGGTGGTTGTTGCAGTAGGTCCATTTTCTTTAAACCCATTTTGTGCATCTGAAAAAATATAGCATTTTGAGAAGATACCTATAATTCTTTTGTAAATGACCTTTACAAATATTTTTGAAAATGTGATATTATAGTTATTGGTCTCTAAATCTCTCTATTTCTCATGTAGTGGGATAATTTCGGAAGATTTTAATTTATCTTGAAAAATACATGATTGTAATGAAGCATTATAAATACTGACTGGGAAATTTGCAATGTAACATATACTCTTTAATTATTAAATCTGGGACTTTATCATTCCAGATGAGTATCATAACAAATGAGTACACAGGTTGCTGCGAAACATACTTAATTGTCACTTACGCGCTTAGCATAGCACAAACATTATACTTGACTCACTGTTGTCACACCTCAGAACAGAACACAACTG
Organism: Deroplatys truncata; assembly: GCA_030765065.1. NCBI lineage: Eukaryota > Metazoa > Arthropoda > Insecta > Mantodea > Mantidae > Deroplatys > Deroplatys truncata. Next base: position 512,737,435 of record CM060990.1, read on the forward strand.
ATCCGTTGAATCACAGCTTACATCTGAACTGCAATCAGCAATGTCCACTATCAACTGTTCAACAGGGTGCTTGTCAGCCCCTTATAAGACCTCACATACAAAGTGGAACATTCTCAAAGGGAAGGCTACTAGAGCATGCTGAAAGGAATCTTCTGGAGCAATAAATACCCAAGCTTTGGGGAATAATGGATTTATTGCACGAGCTATTCTTCTGAAGGGCTGACCAGACACCACACCCAGGCGCCAGGCTGGGATGCGCTCACCGACAGCCCACAGGTAATTTCGGGTGAGTTGTCACAGTCTTCATCCTTCGTACCATGGATTGATATTCTTTCATTTTCTATTTCAGTAACAGGTAATATAAAAATGGATTTACTACAATGGATTATGGTGTCCCTTTTATCATTAGGCCCTGTTGAACTAATACTGTAGCCAACTAAATTGTCTGCAGTTTCTGTAAAGTAAACATTGAATGATTCTGCAATGCCCTCTGGCCTATGATGATGATGATGATGATGATGATGATGATGATGATGATGATGATGATGATGATGACGACGATGATGATACGACTACTCAATGTAGATATTCCAGTTTCTTGGTTGACTAGTGTCCAAAGGAGCTGTGTTTTGATAGAATTTAATATGAATCTGATTCTCTTTCCTTCTTTCTTTCTTTCTCTCTCTCTCCCTCCCTCCCTACTTTCGGCTTCATTTATGACTCTTTTTTCTAAATCTTTTTGTGCCTGTTGATATATACTTTAACAATGTTATTTCAAGTCCCTGTTTTTCTAAATGGGTTAAAACCTTAGCCTCTTGTTAGATGCAGTTACTCCCCTTGTAATCTACCCTTTCTTTCTTTCTTTCTTTCTTTCTTTCTTTCTTTCTTTCTTTCTTTCTTTCTTTCTTTGGGATTTGAGGCTTTTTTTTTTCCTTTCTTTTTTTCCCCCCTTAAAGGAAAGGCTGTAGTAAACCAATACAAGGATGCAGTTGAAAAAACTTTTAACTTTTATGTCTTCTGTTTCTATTGGAGCATTTTCCCACATTTCCATTTCCAGTAAGAGGTTCAGCAAGACAGTATTATTATTACTAAAGTTTCTTTTAAGAATACTAATGGTTTTATCCATTCTTGCAGCTGATTTGTAATATTTGTGCCCAGTGATCAGAAAAATCGAAATCCATTACAGTAGACTGATTCGTAACTTTTGTTTTATTTATAATCATTACATCCAACGATCACTTAGACCTTGAGGCCAAATTTACTGTGTTAATCTGGTTATAAATAGCAAGCAATTGTTTTAATATATTTAGTTTAGAGGTGCATTTATACTTCATAATAATGTAAGACTCCTGCGTAGCTTAAGATTACAGCCTGAATGTACTGCACTAATTGGTATACAGTGCTATGATAGGCCAGAGCATCAGTCAGTGCATTTATCCTTCATACAGTCGCTTGGCTACAGCAATGTGGACTTCATTTTGTGGAGTTTAAAATTTGTTTGCACCAGTAGCTGTAGCGTACCCAGAAAATTATTAAGGGGGGAGGGATTATGTATAGGGGTCCATTTTTTAAACAATTTTTATGAATTCAAATGGTAAATATGAATTAATTCTGAGTTGAAATATCTAAACAAATTGAGTTTATATTCACAAATTAAAGTGCAGCAATTGGAATTAAAATTAGGATAGGAAGTTTTGCATATTCTAAGTGGCAAATGTTGTGTGACTTGAGAATTAAGAACCACTGTGAAGCATTTTATATTACCACTGCAAGGCCATTTTATTTCACTGCAAATTAGGGTTTCTATTTATGTTCTAACCTGAAAGATATTGCACTAATTTGTAAACAACTCAAATTTAGCACTGGAACGAAAATATATCCCTGATATCTTAACATGATTGTACCAGCACCATTTAAAGCACAATTTGTGTTGCTGTCACCTTTGGTCATATTGTCCAAGACATGCGGCTAAATATAGCACTACCAGTTATATGATTAGGAAGTATCTCATTCCTGGCAACCTAGAAAGGTGCTATTATTATTTTGACAGAGCTATTTTTGCTATTTTTACATTTTTTTTAGCAAGGGGGTTCCAAGCCCCAAAACCTCTCCTAGTTATATCTCTGACCACTAGTGATCTCTAATCATAATCAGCAGTACATGGGGGCGAACATTCCAGAAGTAGGCATCACCACATTCAAATTCATCCAAAAACCTCCAGGGAGACAAAAGGCATCAAATAGGAATGTCACTAAAGCCCACCAAGAACTGACAGTCAACACATAGCTGATGATGTGGGCAATGGCCTTTGAAACACGTACTGAAAAACATTGGTAAATAAAGCTGCATCATAAGTTTAAAAGAGGAACTCAAACATTGTATAAATTTGTTCACTTGCTTCACTGTGTTAATTCCTTTCAATCAATTATTACATTTTCTCTTACCATATATTTTAAAGAACAAAATCAGCATTCAGTGTGGAGAATTTAAAAAAATTCACGTAGTTCACACTGAGAAATTTCCTGGTGGATATTTTGGTTTTAATTCTTCCAGGGTGTGTGGGTTTGTCTTGTACACTTTATGTTTTAAGTTACCCCGGAGTTTTTTTTTTGTGGAGTGGAGGAGTAAATGATTTAGTCACTAACCCCAGCCCTGATGGGAGTTGGCATTAAGAGTGTGGGACTCACCGAGCGTTGGCATACCCACTAAAAACTCCTCCACTGGAAGGAAAAAGGATAGTAGAAGGAAAAGTGGAATAGGACGTGATGTTTGTGCGGTCCCGCATAGCACCCGCGCTAGTAATTGAGAGCTGTTGGCTGCCACCCTATGGGTGGGAGCGGGTAAAGGTAGTAACTAGGGTGCAGCCACGAAACCTGACAGCAACACTAGTGGGAGTAGCGAGAATTTCAAAGGAGATGGAAGTTAGGATTGTGGATGATGGTGATACTGCTGCTGTTGCTGGTTAAACTCCTTGCATTGCTGCAAGAAGCATGCGACTTTCTCCGGGTCTCTCTTCAGTCTGGCACCTAGAGCAAAGTTCCGGATGGTTTCGTCGATGGCGTTAGTCTGGTTGTTGTGGTGTCTGTCCAGCCAGGTAAACCTGTTGAGCAGCTGACGTGGTTTGAAGATCTCTGATGAGTTCCTCCAGGGCTGTCAGCCTCGCCGACATGTTCAGAAACTCCGCGTGAAGATCCTGAACGGTGTCGCATAGGTCCTGGATTTCCTCGGTGACTGCGATGATCGGCGCTGGTGATGGTGGTGGCGGCTGTGGAGCTGTCACTGGCTGCAGTGTTGGTGCTGGTGGCTTCAGCAGTGCCTTCCTACGAGGATGCAGGGGGCAGAGCGCTTGGCCGGTGTAGTGCGTTGACCCTCCACAGGTTGCACAGTAGCGGCGGCGGCGTATGTCGAGCTGCTTCCACGATGCTGTTGCGTTGGCGGAACCACAGTAGTGACACCTTGGTTGTACTGAGCAGGTCGTCTGCTCGTGCCCGTAGGCACAGCAGCGCCTGCAGGGCACCTGGCGTTCTACTCGGCTGGCCTCGATGCGTAAGCACCGCCCTAACAAGGGCAGGCCCGCCCTCAAGGCCGCTTCGTAGTCGCCAGGATCTGCGAACTCGATCCTGACGAGCGACGTGGGTCCCTGGGCTCCGAAGATCCGAGTGGCCTTCAAGTGAAGGTGAAGGCCACTGCTGGTGAGCTGCGCTGATGAGGAACCTGACTGGCAGGTCCCTCGGGACCCCTCGGATGACAGCGCTGTACCTCCCATGAAGTACAGGCTGGATCAGCGCAGGTTGGGAAGCTCCGAGGATCGGCGTCGAGGGTGCCGGTGTAGATGGCGGCGACTGCAGGGGCAGTCGTGGCGAAGCTGCAGTGGATGGTGGCGAAGCGGTGGTCGAGGCATAAGTTGCCCCGGGCTTGGGTGGCTGCGACGGTTTCTCCTCGGCAGATGACGGAGGAGAGGAAAAGGTTCCTGCCTTAGCAGGCTTGGTGACTCTACGTTGCTGCTTCTTCTTCACCATCTCAGAACTGTGTGAAAATGTATGCCAGAGGGGTATTTTATGAACAATATTACCGGCTGCGCTGTGTTTTTCCACTGGGTGTGTGGAAATATGATAAAAACTTGATAATGCACTGCTGCTATAAACAAAGTCATGCTGTTGTGGTTTTGCTTTGCAGTGTGAAGTGCAGTTTTGAGTTGATGGGGATGTGATGTTCAGTTATTACAAGTTATTTATTATTTTGTCCTGTACTTAGTCACAAAGTATATTATGGCTCAGTATATGTTTTCTACTGCACAGCATGCATTTATTTATGATTCGTATGTGTTAACTCGGTCAGCCCTCCAAGTGAAAGTACGATTTGCAGAAAGATTTCCAGGTGTAAAAGTTCGAGGCCGTACAACAATCCATGAACTTTACAATAAATTTCAGGCCATAGGAAGTATTCAGGCTAAGAAATCTAAAAGACAGCATTCGGTTCCTACCAAAGAAACATTAGACGACATCGGTCATCGTTTGGGAAATTCCCCCCAAAAATTTCATGATGGATAGTTTCCTAAAGAGGTGCCAAAAATGTATGGACAACGACGGTGGCCAGTTTCAGCATTTCCTTTCATAAAGTTGGTAAGTAAATCCTTTAAAAGTAGTTTTAAAAATGTTGTATGGTTTCATCTGTGCCTTTTTATGATAGCAGCAGATGGCAACAAGCGCTGAGGACGTGGACAGGAAAAACACTGCACAGGCGGTTTGGAGTCTTTTGGCTCAGTCTGTAGAATCAGATTAGAAAAGAAAATGAGATGCTAACAGAGGAAGAACTGGCTGATATCTCTATTCAGTAAGAACAACCCCACTATAAAAATATCTTGTAAAGTTAGCACTAAAAAATGGGCTTCAGCAATGCCTTGGACATTTTGCCACAAAACTGTGAAAGTGTCATCCCTACAAGTTTACTGAAGTGCATGTCTTACAGCCTACCAACTGAGAAAGGATAATCACAGTTTGTAATTGGTTTCTTCAGCACATGCATGGTGGATATTTACAACTGTAGTTAATCTTTTCACAGACAAAGAATGAATTTACCTCAGTGACCAATTTAGCACTCAAAATAATGAGTAATGGATAAAACAGATCTCTCATCTTGTACACAGAATCCTATTAAGAGAAAATTAATGAAACTATTTGGGCTGCTGTAAATGCAGAATTAATAATTGCCCCAAATTTTTTTAATAATAATAATAATAATAATAATAATAATAATAATAATAATAATAATAATAATAATAATAATAATAATAATAATAATAATAAATTTCTTTATTGCTTGTGTACTTGGAAATACAAGTCAAAAGCATGATAAAAGAAAGACAATGTGTACATAACAAGTTTACAACAGTTTTATAAAAGCTTATACTCACTAGCATTCCCAATAATACTTACTTTCATATAAACCACTTTTCAAGAACAAAAGGAACCAAATTGCTATAGTTAGTGCATTGGCTAGACTAATATATGGATTTTAATGATTTTTGGATCAAATATTCATTATATACCCGAGGTAATGGACCATTAATTGTATACAGTGATGGGAGTAATGGAGTAAAAGTAATTGGGTTACATGTAAGGATTACTTTTTGGTTATGTTTACTTGTAATCATATTGTATGGAAGGATAGGTTGCACTCTTCCGAAGTTGCCATGGTCCATCGCTCAGATGGCACCTATGCTGCTTGCAATGGAATGAAACTATGCATGCTCAGGTTTTCCACCATGCCACGTATTACAAACCACATATTATAAAGCATCAGTAACTTACATTTTTGAAGACTTCAGCTGCTGGAAATCGTAAGTATTTCTGAGAATACTATGCTGCCTTAGATGAAGTGATCTCCTTCCTTATTTCTTTAGTGTTGAAGAAAAATCTGCACATTAAGTAATGAAATACATTTAGGCAGAGGACACACCTTATGTTCTTCACAGCAACCTAACTGCAGCCACTTCACTTGAATTGCATTAAAGTCATCCAGACACTCCAAAAATAATCACCCCACAAACTTTTTACACGGGATAACTTTCAGAGACCTGTTCCACACAAAATAGAATGTGTAAACACTTCCTGAAGCATATGTGAGATATGCACAGCCCTTGCTAGAATCAAATTCTTTAATTAATATTAGAGAAGCAGACACATTTTCTATTGATTTTGTGCAGAGAAGAGAGGAACACAGCTTACATGTCATTTTTAATGCAGGTCGTTCAATGTATCTTGCTAAAAATTAAACCATTCTTTTCAGCACTAATTTCAGTCATGTTTGACACATTGTTTTCCAGTCTGAAATAAGAATTTCGCTGCTAACAAGTTTAAATTTATCTTCAATTTGTGTCCTTATTCCACATTCTTTATTTTCAGCTAATTTTGTAAGAGAACACATTTTGTTTACAAAAGAGGTGAGAGGAAGTTTCAGACTTGTACTCACAGTTTCCACCTTTAGATAAAGCTTTGCAGATATGTAGATAGATTGAAGCTTGTGTAGGTGCAGAAAGTCAACAGTGAATACATGATCCTCAGAAGTGTATTTACGTTAAACTGCATTTCTTCCAAGTTTAAGTTTATAAAAAATTAGCACTCCAACAGATTCATTCGGCTCCTTTTCAATTAAAAAAAAGAATCTCCTATTGCATTTATAGCATGGCAGTTCATGCTATAAGAACATTTAAGACCCTTTACTAATTTTCTTAAGTGAGCTTCAGAGGGCAGTGGAAGTAAATCATGGCTTAAAGAGTGTCTGTAACTGTAGATTTTATTCTCAAGAGAATCCAGGAGAAATTCATCATCATAAGTCATTCCTTTTTTATTTTGTTAACATTGACCTTCTTAACTTTGTACCTGTTTTAAGATATTTTTTTTTTTTTGTTTAGTATGCAAAACATGTGTTGAATGTGTTAAAATAGTGTTTGATCTCGGCAGATGCTATTTCTAGAATATTTATTTTGGCTTTGGCAATTTTAACTTTATATTGTGTCTTAATCAAAGTTATTTTCTGATTCTTTAATTTATTCAGCACAGCGATTGTCTCCATGGCATCTTCTTCAATTCTCAAGTTCGATGAACTGCTACAGGTAGGCTCATTTGCCTCATTAACTGTATTTATAGGGGGGGGATAAAGTAGCCTGCCTCCTCATGATGTCCCCTGAGTAACGCTAAATAGGCTACAACACTGCAAAAGTCAACCAATATAATGCACAAATATAGGAAGAGAGAACAGAAAATGGTACTTTTAAGTGCTTTAACCTGGAACGCCAGTGGATTCACCAAACATGTAGCAAAAAGGCAGTATGTGGATCAAATGATCAGAAAATATGACATAGATGTTTTCAGCATCTTAGAAGCAAATTGTAATGATGATAACATCATGTACTGTAATTTTACAAATTATCATCTTTATCATATGAATAAACAGAGTGGCTAGTGACATAATTGTTGGAGTCAAAGAACAAGCAAGACAAATCAGAAATTACACAAACAACTGTATATAAAAATAATACAAAATACACTTTATTCAGTTTATAGCCCACCTGGTAATCAGAATCTAAATATGGATATAATAGACCCACAGAAGAAAACGTTTATCTTAGGAGATTTTAATGCACACTCAAGACAAATTGGATATAAAGACATAGATTCAGTAGGGAAGATACTACAAGACTTTATAAACACTAAACAGGTACAGTTGATACATCAAGATGCAGACCCTAACACATACATACACTATACAGGAAACTCTACTAACCCAGATCTTACAATAGTGTCAGATGACCAAATTAACAATACAAGAAGATTAGTTTCTGAAGATGGAGGAAGTGGACATAGAGCCATGATTACAATTACTGATACTAAGAAACAATGTCCAAATATTTAAAAACAATATACTTGGAATTTTAAAAAAGTTAATTGCTGTAAATATAAAAAAATTATAGAAAATGAAGTACAAGGCTTAGACTTATCAAAGAACGTTAGTCAAATGGTTACGGAATTTAACAATATAATATTTGATGCAGTAATTTGTATCACAAATTACTTAAATGTAAATAATGATTGTAATATGAATATGCATTTTTATGTGACATTGATTTCAGATGTTTATTAATTGTAATTATTATTGGGAAATAAGTTTATAGGGCCTTACTGAAACTGTCAATAATAGCGCAATAATGCAGAGAGGGGGGTGAGCTGTTTATCATTATTGGAAACAAGGAAGCTACGTAATGTTGGCGCGTTTTCGGTAGAAACTTCTGGAATGTGTTCTCCCTAAAGCAATATGTATTCGTGGTTTTCATTGGATATTAAAATAGACGCTAATGTTGGCGCGTTTTATTAGCCAATTGCAGTTCAGTTATAATCTTTAGGCGTATCTTGATGAAGGCGTATAAATAGGGTCGGTTCGAGGTAGCTTGCGGGCAGTTCATCAAAATTCTTAGTGCAATACACGTCGTCTTAAGTTCGTCAGTTCGTCAAAATATTTGTATGAGATACGTCGGCTATAGATTCACAAGTTACGAAAATCTAAAGTATTATAAAGTTAATTATACACAAAGTTGAAGTACGTGAATTAAAAGTGATCAGTAAGAAGTATTATAACAGTTTCAGTTTGGCGAGTATCCAGATCAATATGTAAAAGTGATAGTGAACGTGTTCGACAATAAAAATTATAAAACAAATTTCTTCATCAGTGTAATTTTTTTGGATAAAAGATTCCTTTCCGTTTCACAACCTGTATAGAGACACATGTTTGACCCAAGATAAGATAATAGCTAGCTGGAGGACATTTGAAATGAATTATTTCAAAAACTGATACTAAAAACCGCAAATTGCTAACGCCAGATGGAGCTACAAACCAAACAAAAATGAATGACGTCACAAGATGGCTTCAACACTGATGTAAACAAACATTCGCAAGTACATCGCAAATTGACGCCCAACGTGGGGCACGATAACCAGGAAAGGAACACGATGACCAGGAAAGAAGCACGATAACCAGGAAAGGAACACGATGACCAGGAAGGGGCAGAATTAACCAGGAAGAAGTGAGATGACCAGGAAGGGGCGAATGCAGCAGTGAAATGATCTACAAGACGCAGATTCCAGAAACAACTAGAGGAGCGACAAACGACGCGGATAAGTGGACACAAAAACATCGAGACAACGTAGATTCATCATAATACAACGCAGAAGTGACATACAAACCTAGGAGAAAGGGGCAGAAAGCTGGACATCAAAGCTACATCAGCAGATAGCATCAGAAAGGTTAGAAAAATGTTATGTTAATTCTAAAAAAAAAAAAAAAAAGGTAAACAAAAATTTAAATGTACCTTAGGAGTGGTAGGATAAAGAAAACAATGGCTACTAATAATACAGAAGAAATAATTATGGAGGGAGATAATGTAACAGTTAGCTGTAATTCAATACAGGTTACAGAAAACAGCCCAGACTTTTTAGGAATTGAGGATGAAAATGTTAGTGCAGAAAGTGAGAATAGAATAGCAGGAAATGTTAATTTTGATGCTAGTATAATGATGGAAATGCTGAAAGATATTGTTAAGAGTATGAGGGAAGATAATGGTAAGAATAATGAGAAATTAAGGGAAGATATGCAAAAGAATAATGAGAAATTAAGGGAAGATATGCAAAAGAATAATGAGAAATTAGAAAAACTAACTCAGGATATGGAAAAGAATAATAGGGAATTGAGGGAAGATATTAGTAAGAGTTTAGAACAAAAACTAGATCAGAATAAGAAAGAATTAAGAGAAGAAATTGGTAAGAGTAATGAGAAATTAGAGCATAAATTAGATCGAAATAGGGAAGAGATTGAAAAGAAATTCATGGAGCTAGATAGTAGTATGATGAGAATGAGAAATGAAAATCAGGAAATGATAGCAAATGAAATAGGTGAAGTTTCAAAGAAAATGTTAGACATGAGCAGGGAAATATATAACCAAAAAAGTGAGGTTAATAATAAAATAGAACAGGTTGATGTAAAATGTACAGAGTTAGGTAGCCGAATGAGTAGCATTTCAAGTGAGTTAAGAGAGATGATGGAAGCTACAAATGCAGATTTAATTCAGGTGCAAGTTAATATCAGAGGGGAAATATCTGAAATTCAGAAGGAGTCAGAAACACAGAGAAATAAATTGTCTGAAGAAGTTAAAGATTTGTCTAAAGATTTGAATCAAAAGCTAACTTCTGAAATTAACAAACACCAAACTGTTCAAAATGAGAATAATAAAAAATTGGAACAGACGATAGAAAATCTGCAAGGTACTGTAAATAGGTTAGAATTGAATTCAAGGGCAAATATATGTGATGTGAATGTATCAGATGTACAACATAATGATAGAGGTAGTTCCTCAGGTATGACAAATAATGTGAGTGATGCGGCAGCTTCATCTATAGCTAATGCTGAAACTCAGAGTGCACAAGTAACACTAGAGAATTTAAATATGGGAGTAGGGAATTTGCAAAATTACAATCATATCTTAAGTGATTTTCCACTTCCAAAATTTAATGAAAACTCCAGTCCAGTACAGTTCATTGCAGACTTATCAGAGTATTTTCAAATTAAAAAGATACCTGAAGCATTGAAAATGATAGTTGTCAAAAGATGTTTGGACCAGAAAACTTTAGATTGGTTACAAATGGTATCAGGGGGTGAAATTTCATATGAATCCTTTAAGAGGTTATTCATGAACAGATTTTGGAATGTTACGGTACAGCACAGAATTCGAGCAGTGCTTAGTCATGGTCAATTTAATCCACGAGAGGGAATATCAATGACTGATTACTTACTGAAACATGCAAGTCAGGTTAGAAACTTGTCACCTCCAATCAATGAGGAAGATTTTGTGAGTTTGCTCGCAAGGCATTATCCTATAAGGATACGAAATTACTTATTAATTGCAAAACTACGGAGCATCTATGAGATGACAGAATTAATAACAGCTTTGGAACAACAGGAAGAAGATATATCTCGGGAGTGGGAGCATAGATTTTTAGATGTGCGAGATAGAAGAAATTACCAAGGTAGTTATCAGCAAAGTAGAGGACAAGACAGGCATCATGAAAATAATACCAGACAACGGTATCAATCATACGTTCCACAATTTGAAAGATCGAGGATAGATAGGAGACCAGGTCGACAGGAACAAATAAATTATGTCAGGACAGAAAGATTGCCTGAAAGAGGGCAAAATTATGGAAGGCGGTACATTAGACAAAGGGGAAATTTCACTCACTGGAGGGAAAACAATAACCGGGAAAGATCTGAGGAACGGCAAGAAAATTACGTGCCAAGGGGACATAATGTCAGAAATCGAGGATTTCGAACTCGAGGAAGGGGAACTCAAAACAATGGTAGCGACAATGAGATAGATTTAGCGCCTGTTAGGAATGGCAGTCCCGTACGTGAACATGGAAATAACCAGGAAAACTGTTAACAGACTCCTGTGTAGTAGGTTCTCAGGACGTTTTTAATAATTCAGTATCCATTACCAATACAAATAATATGCCTACACATACACCCTGTAATAAGATTACAGCAACAAAAGATAAGGGAGAAAATTTTGAGTCACCTCATGTTAGGATGGAAATTGCGAAGAAAGAGATCATTGCAACTATAGATTCTGGTTCGTCAGCTTCAATTTGCTCACAGAAATTTTACATAAATTTGATTAATGAAGGTAACAAAATTATGGCTCTTCCCACTAGTAATTTAGTTTGTCATGTTGCAATCGGAAGAACGACACAGGTCATAAAAACACAGCTCTACTCAACATACTTATCGGCGGAGAGAATTTTGAGGTTATGTTTCTAATTGTAAACCATCTGATTTGTGACATAATTATAGGCTGTGACTTCCTACATGAATATGAAGCAAGTATAGATTTTAAACATGGAGAGTTAAGAATGACAAAAGACGATAGAGAAATAAGGGTACCATTTATAAAAGAGAAAGTTTCTGTAATCGAGATGACAAAGGATGAGAAAAGTCTTTGTGACCAAGAGTTTTTTGTACAAATAACAAAAACTGATACAAATAGTCAGATAAAGCAGGTAGTCACAGAATATGAAGGGAATACCACGCCATATTTTCAACAGCTAGCAGAAATGCCAGAGAAAGTAGAGGAATTTACAATCCAAACAAAAGACGACCATGTGAGCGAGACAGACAACAGCTGGAAAGAGAAGAGAAATGAGGAAATAATACACAAGTGTGAAGAAGCTTATAATATTACGATAATGCAAAAACAAATCCTTCATGATGTTTTGATGAACAATAGTTCAGTATTTAGTAATAACCCAGGCAGATGTAATGTATATCAGCATACATTTCAAGTAGAAGACGTACCACCATATAGGCACAAGTATGACAATTTACCTATAAGTCTTCAGGACAAAGCTAGACAACTAATAAATAGCATATTAGAAAATGGGATTATTGAGCAAAGTAATTCTCAGTATATAAATTCAATCTGCTGGAGTATTAAACGAGATGGTAGTTTGAGATTAACTTTAGACGGTAGATATGTCAACAAGTATATGAAACCAGATCATTTTCAAAGTGAGGGAATTGAACAACTAATTACAAAACTTTCAAGAGGGAGATTTCTGACATCCATTGACCTCACTGCATCATATTTGCAAGTGGAATTAGATCCACAAGTGCGTGATTACACTTCATTTCAATACTCGGGGATCCAGTATCGTTTTTGTGTAAATCCTTTTGGTTTAAAAAACTCAGGAAGTGGGTTTTTGAGAGCCATTCACAGTATTTTTGGAAATTCTGCAGATGACTTTTTAATAAAGTATATTGATGACTTCCTAATTATTAGTCAAACATTTGAAGAACACATGAATAATGTCCATTATGTGTTAAATAAACTGCAACAACATGGTATGACTGTGAACATACTAAAATCAAAATTTTGTGTCAAGGAAATAAATTTTCTGGGTTATGTAGTGGATGAACGAGGTATAAGACCTGATCAGAAAAGAATAGAAGCAATAATGAAAATTCCACCACCAAGGAACGTAAAACAAATTAGACGTCTCTTAGGGGTACTGAACTTTCAGAGTAAGTTCATACCAAGATATTCGGCTGAAATAGAACCACTGCGGCAGCTACTCCGAAAGAACAATAAGTGGAAATGGACAGAGGATCATCAGAAATGTTTTGAGAGAGTAAAAGAACTCTTTGCTAAGGCCATATTGCTCGAGAGGCCTAGAGGAGATTTGGAATATGAGATTTATGTCGATGCATCAATGCAAGGATATGCCGGAATTTTAGGACAGCGAGACTTCAACAATGACTTTCACGTCATTAGTACAGCTTCTAGAGGACTTACAAATATTGAGCGGAATTCTTCAGTGACTCAGTTAGAAATTGGAGCACTATATTTCTCATTAATTCGTTTTAAAACCTATATTTATCAGCAAAAGGTGAAAGTATATTCAGACCACATCAGCTTAACTTTCATACAACGGTGTACATTATGTAGTGGAAAACTTGCTAGATACATTCATGCAATATCTGCATTCGATATTGAGATTATACACATTCCTGGCAAAAATAATACCTTCAGTGATTTGCTATCAAGATTGAACTACAACCCACAAATTCCCGAAAATATTGAAAGACCTAGAAATGAAGTCAAAATATTGACAATTGAAATTCCTTTAAGCAAAGAAATGATTAGAAAATTGAAAAATATGGGGGAAACTCAAAAAGAGGACGCAAAATTGTTAAAACTTAAAGAAAAGGCACCACTAATTGAAGAGGCAAAGAAAGAAATTGTAGCAATTCGAGATGGGACATTATACAAGAAGCATGGAAAAGAAATGCCTAGTTGGAAGGTAATGGTTCCGAAAAGCATGGAAAAGGAACTAATTAAGAATTTTCACGAAGGGTTAGCACACTCAGGGACGGACCAGACAACTTCTATGATTTTAGAGAATTTATACATATCCAAATTGCGTCAGAAAGTTCGTAAATTTATATCGTGCTGCAACCTGTGTCAGAAGGCAAAGCAAATAAATGCAGCATATGCATTTGAAACTAATTCGGTTATAAGGGATAAGCCGAGATGTGTAATTAGTATTGATATTCATGGTCCGATGCCTCCAAGTCAATTTGGAAACAAATATATATTTGTCTGTTATGATATATTCAGCAAATATGTAAGAATTTACCCTTTGAGAAAACCTACAGGTTTAGCATGTTTGAATAGACTACTCAAGTCATATGTGATAGAAGAAGGACCTATTCAATCTGTATTGAGCGATAATGCTTCGTACTTCACAGGAAAAAAATTTATGGATGGATTGAAAGAAAATGGCATTAAACAATATTTTTCGTCAAGATACAGACCGAACTCCAACCCAGTGGAGAGGGAAATTAAGGAAATTTCAAATTATTTAAGGGTGTTGTGTCATCGAAAACAAACCCAATGGTATGGATACGTGAACTTCGTTCAGAATCTACTAAATGAAACCGTAAACAATGTGACCGGATACAAACCATGTGAACTTAAGTTAGGAAAGAAGATCAATACAATGTGTAAAAAAATTCCAGAAGCCATTCCAGATGCGCATTCGATACCACAAACAGAAGAAGAGATGTTCCGAAAAGCATTCGAGAGGATGAAGAAAAAGGCCATAAAAAGAAAAATTAAACATGAAGAAAAGAAGAGAAAGGAATGGAGGATCAAAATAGGAGATTTAGTTTTGGTCAAAACCAAGAAATTGTCGGATAAAGCAAATAAACTTTATTGGCGAATGTTTCTCAAATACCATGGACCATATGAAGTTGTTGAAGTATATGGAACTAATACATATGAGTTATGTAATCCAACAACTCGAAAAAGCATAGGAAAGTTCCATATTGAGATGCTGAAACCATACAACCATGAAGATCAAGGTGAAACAAAAGACAAAGATGATAAATAGTAAATGCTGGATAGTTAAAGACGAAATGCAGAGCAATGTATTGGAACGTAAGAGGGTTAAATAAATATGTACGTCATGTGAAAGGAGAAATAAATTTTGGACATGACTAAATGTTTAAGAGGAAAATAACATTTTATTAGTAAATGAACATGTGAAATAAAGCATGATGTTATATTAAAGTAAAGTACATAAAGACTATTCCAAGAGTATTGTTAAGATAAAGTACAAAATAACAAAAATTGGTAAATATAATTAAAAACAAATATTTATGTAGCAAATAGAACATGTGAAACAGTGCTTAGATTTAAGAGATGTAAATATTTGTGTAGAGGGTGAATATTTTGGTAAAAATGTTAAACAATTACGAAAATCTTAAATGTATAAATTTTTGTCAACAACTTAAAAAAAAAAAAAAAGTAAACAACTTTGTAACATTAATTACATAATTCAGGGTACAGTATTTGCTATATACATATAAAAAAAAAAAATTGTAATGTCAGATTAAAGTTTAAACACATTCAACCAGAGCCAGTAAGTAGTGGCGAGATAAAAAAAAAAAAAAAAAGTCGTGTGTTAAATGCGTGTGAAGTGTAAAGTGAAAGTGATAGCGTGTGTTCCAAGATTTAGGAGACTAAAAACACAATTATAAAATTTCCAAACAAGTTGTAAATATTTATAATTATGTTTCTAGTGGGGCATATGATGCAGTAATTTGTATCACAAATTACTTAAATGTAAATAATGATTGTAATATGAATATGCATTTTTATGTGACATTGATTTCAGATGTTTATTAATTGTAATTATTATTGGGAAATAAGTTTATAGGGCCTTACTGAAACTGTCAATAATAGCGCAATAATGCAGAGAGGGGGGTGAGCTGTTTATCATTATTGGAAACAAGGAAGTTACGTAATGTTGGCGCGTTTTCGGTAGAAACTTCTGGAATGTGTTCTCCCTAAAGCAATATGTATTCGTGGTTTTCATTGGATATTAAAGTAGACGCTAATGTTGGCGCGTTTTATTAGCCAATTGCAGTTCAGTTATAATCTTTAGGCGTATCTTGATGAAGGCGTATAAATAGGGTCGGTTCGAGGTAGCTTGCGGGCAGTTCATCAAAATTCTTAGTGCAATACACGTCGTCTTAAGTTCGTCAGTTCGTCAAAATATTTGTATGAGATACGTCGGCTATAGATTCACAAGTTACGAAAATCTAAAGTATTATAAAGTTAATTATACACAAAGTTGAAGTACGTGAATTAAAAGTGATCAGTAAGAAGTATTATAACAGTTTCAGTTTGGCGAGTATCCAGATCAATATGTAAAAGTGATAGTGAACGTGTTCGACAATAAAAATTATAAGACAAATTTCTTCATCAGTGTAATTTTTTTGGATAAAAGATTCCTTTCCGTTTCACAACCTGTATAGAGACACATGTTCGACCCAAGATAAGATAATAGCTAGCCGGAGGACATTTGAAATGAATTATTTCAAAAACTGATACTAAGAACCGCAAATTGCTAACGCCAGATGGAGCTACAAACCAAACAAAAATGAATGACGTCACAAGATGGCTTCAACACTGATGTAAACAAACATTCGCAAGTACATCGCATATTAAAATCAGCAAAGAAAAATATCTCTCGAGACAAGCCTAAAAAAATATAAACCCTTTTGGAGCAAGAAATTGGAAACACTAAAAGTTGAAAGAAATAGTGCTAAAGATTTAGCTCAAAACACTAAAAATAAGGAAGATATAATAGAATGGAGAAAAAAGACACTACTTATAGAAGAGAATTGGTTGTATCCAAACGTCAATGTTATGATAAATTCTTATCTGGGCCGGATTACAGAACTGACAATGTAAGTGGAAAGTACGCCAATAGTAACAAAAGTAAGATGGCGGCTGTGTTTGCAGTCATGACGAGAAGTATGGCTCAAAAAACAAGACAAAATAGCATTCAAATGGAGGAAATCTATAAAAAAGAAAGTGACATAGTGAAGTATAGTGAAAACTATTGCTGGGAAGGTGAAGGTGTCCATCGAAATTACATAGAAGCCGAGAAAAGGGCTATGACAAATAATGGAAGATCAACACTCAAATCACAGGGAGAGGAAACAATAGCAATGCTACATATGGTGATAGATATGTTGAACAAGGACCTCAAAAAAGCAGCTGATGAAATAAAGCAGTTGAAACAAGAAAAACAGGAATTAAAAGTAAAGATACGGAATTTAAGTGAAGATAAATCTTATTGCACAGCAACAAAAAGGATCCGAATGTGGAGCGACTAGGCTTGCAAAGCGCCGTGACCTCAAATTGCTTTGAAGTATTAAGTAACCAGGAAAATGAAGCCAAAACAGAAGCAATAATTACCCAAACGTAAAGATTGTTAAAATCAACATACAAGATAATTAATAAACAGAAAAAAATAGAAGAAACTATACAATAACGAAGAGAAGAAAGAAGATAAGGCTGCAACTAACCTGAATGGTGTTAAAGTAGACGCTGTAAAGGAGAGCAGTTTGTTGGCATTCAGTGAATCTGCAAAAGAAGATCAAAGCAACGAAAAGAAGAAAGAGGATAGTAAAGTTTTTCTAAGTCCTACTGGAGCCGTGAGTGATATGTTGACAGCAGCTACGAATGTGCTAGTGCGTGGTGACTCAATGATTGCAAATGTAACAGTGAAGAATGCAGACAAAAGAGTGTTTAGGGGCATAAAAGCTGCTCAATTATCCTCAAAAGTGAAAATTCAGTGCAAATGCGAAAATTTCCCGGATGATGCGGAGGTTGTAGTGATACATGTGGGAACTAATGACTTAAGAGGGACAAAGAGACCTGAAGAAGTTATGGGTGATGTGTACAGTGCTATAAGAACTGCAAAGGAAAGGTTTCCAAAAGCAATAATTATCATAAATAGTGTAATTAAAAGGCAATATGTATGTCTGGATTTTATCCAATGTGTGAATGAAAATATTAGATGGGCTTGTGAATCCTTGAAAGCAGTATATGTAGATAAATATTTAGACCAGACCTGCTTAGGCAGGGATGGGTTACAACTAAATAGAAAAGGTACATGGAGGTTAGGTCAGGTTTTGAACATAGTTGTTAATATTGTAACAAGACACAAAGCGCAGGAAAACTAAGAGTAGTAACAGTTGACGACTTTGACAATAAAATGAAAACAATTTCGGGTAATGAGAATACAACAGTATCTATAGATAAAAATCAAGTTGATCATGCTGCTTTTTGGCTTTTGCACCTCAATATACAAGGCATAGTGTCTAAAATTAATGAATTTAGTTTATTTATAGAAGGATTAGAGTTACACTTAGGAGTAATTAGTTAAATGAGCACTGGCTCGGACAAGAAGAAATTGTAGCTTTAAATAAAATAAAAGGCTTTTCCCTAGAAGACTATTATACTAGGAAGGAATCAACACAAGGTGGATCTTGCATTCTAGCTCGTGACCACCTGTTACAATATGGTAAAATTAGGAGTGATCTAAAAACCTTAAGCACTGAAAAAAGTTTTGAACTGTCAGCAGTGAATATTGAATGTTTGAACACCTTGGTAATCTCTATATATAGGGTACCCTACTATCACACGTTAAAAAGTATTCCTCACCAAATTAGAATGCCTGTTTAATAAAATACAAAATAATAAAAAACAAAAAGTCATTATAGCCATGGACTGCAATATTGATCTGTTCAATACAAATCAAATTGCAAGTGGAAATTCAAGCAAAATTGCTAATGAGGAGTATCATGGCAACCACATTAATAACTTGTATGCCAGTATTGTACAGAGCTATTGGTTTCAATTCAAACATAGGTATCCAACTAGGATTACAAAATTTTCTACTACATGTATTGACCACATATTAACCAACAAAACGTATGATGAGGGAGAATGTATAGTGCAAGAAATGGGTTTCTCCGATCGCAAAGCAGTGCCAGCCAAACACAAAACTACCAAAGTAAAAAAAGCAATTTCTAGACGTATCTATAGCACGGAAACCATTGCAAAATTCAAAGATAAATTACATAATACAACTTAGTCATTCAACCTCACAGATACTGTCGACACTAATTATAATAATTTCCTCAGAGAATTATTAAATAGTTACAATAAAATGTTTCTTAAAATCCAAGTTTCACAAACGATTAAAAATTATTCACTAGATTGATGCACTCAAGGCATAAGAATATCCAGTGCCTGCAAAAGATTCCTACATAAATTGTATAAAACTACAACTAACACAGAGTTTATCCAGTATTATAAAACATACTGTAAAATTTATAAACATGTAATTAAAAGGTCAAAACAGCTAGCCATAGATAAATTTATTAAAAATGCTGAAAATAAATGTAAGGCAACATGGAGAGTAATAAAAGGGGAATTGGGACTAAGTAACACCAATAATGATAAAATCAATGTAATAGATAATGTAACTGTGGATGCATTAAATAATTATTTTGTGGATATAGCTAAGCATATTCGTGATGAATTTCCATCTGTCCAAGACTCTAATTTTGCACTCTTACAAAATAGCTGTAGGGTTAACGCCTCTGTTCAGATTTTTTAGTGTTTCACCAGATGTAATAATAAATGTAATAACAAAGTTAAAAGCGAAAACCTCAAACGGTTGGGACGAACTCCCCCCGTTCCTCTTAAAGGAAATTAAACATGAAATAAGTGTGCCGCTCAGCAAAATAATCAATCAATCCTTATCCATGGGTGTCTTTCGGGATAGAATGAAGTATGCGGTGGTGAAACCTGTACACAAAGGTGGAGATACCGAACCAAAAAATTTTCGGCCAGTTTCGATTCTCCCAACTTTTGCAATCATATTTGAAAAAATTGTTAATTTTCAACTTATTACTTACTTAGAACATTACTCCAAACTAAATCATTCTCAACATACCTTTAGAGCAAACTGTTCAACAATAACAGCATAACAAATCTGGTAAATGATGTCTCACAAATGATAGACGAGTAACAACATACTGCAGCACTTATATGAGATAATTTGAAAGCTTTTGACTGTGTGAGTCATGACATATTATTGAATAAATTGGAATTTTATGACATAAAGAATACTGCATTAGCCTGGTTTAAAAACTATTTAAAAAACCGAAAACAGAGTGTCATTCTGAATAATTCAATAAGAACACCCCAATATAACTGGAAAGGAATAACTACTGTTGTACCACAAGGGAGTGTGTTGGGCCCCTTATTATATATATAGTATACACCAATGATCTCCCAAATTGCATAAATACTAAACAGTCATGTATGCAGATGATATGTCCATCTTATTGAAAGGCACAAACAGTGGTAATCTTCTACAAATTGCAACAGTAACCTTAACTCATTTAAAGAAATGGTTCAGCAGCAATGGCTTAAAATTAAACACTTCCAAAACATGTATTATGCATCTCTGTAATCGAGACAAAGGGATGGCTTACAACCTACCAATCAACCAGACGACACTGCAAAAATATTAGTAGTGTATGTATTGTAATGAAAAGAAGCTAGAAACAGTGATGTGTATTGAATTTATTTAAAGGTGAGTCGAAATTGTAACACTAACATCACTTAAGTTTACTCACTTAACATGTTTCGGGAAACCGTTGTTCCCATCCTCAGAAGGTTAACTCGACTGGCCCGTGTTGTTGGTGTTTCCACATGTTAAGTGAGTAAACTTAAGTGATGTTAGTGTTACAATTTCGACTCACCTTTAAATAAATATTAGTAGTGTATCTAACTAAACAATTAAAATGGGATGATCATATTCATTACATTAACAAAAACTAAACAGAGCTTGCTTCAATATGCATTGTATAGCTCAGGTTGCTAACTTAGAACTAGAAAAATTGTTTATTTTAGTTATTTTCACTCTATAATGACATATGGAATCATACTCTGGGGTAACACAGTGGGATGGGACACCATTTTCAAATGCCAAAAAAAAAGTCATACGTATATTGTCACAGGTTGGATCAAAGGAACTGTGTAGAAAGCTATTTAAAAAGCTTAAAATACTAACTTTACCAGCTCAATATTTATATGAATTAAATATATCCATACAAATTATGATAACTTGTATGACTTACAATATCAACATAATTGTGGAACCAGAACAAAAAACAACTTAAAACCATAAAAGCATAGGCTTTAATTATATGAAAATAGCCCACTTTATGCAGGTGTAAAAGTGTATAACAAGCTGCCAAACCAAATAAAAGCCATAAAGGACCAAGGCTTATTTAACAGGAAATTGAAGAGCTTATTAATAGACAAGGCTTGCTAATCAGTAGCCGAATACATTTATGACAATATAACCATGTAAAAAGTAGAACATAACAATATAATTACTGTTGTACAAATAGTACTCTCTAAGGTTATGTAATCCTTTTGTAATATATTTTCAAATGTGTATTTAATTAACCTATTATAATTGATGAGTCACCTGTTTGCTGAGCTTTGCTCATGTTATATGTAAGCATTTTGTGACAAAGCATCTTATCTTATCTATATTAAAAAGGGTAACAAAAGTATATACAACAACAAAGATATAGCCAATGAATTCAATCAACATTATAAGAAAGTTAATATACTAGAAAAACATTTGGTAAAAGATAACAGAATATTAAAAATATCCAATATGATAGAAATAGAAAAAATACAAACAGTACTTCTTGATTCAAAGTTAGAATTAGAACAGGCAATGAAGACATTAAAAAACAAAAAACAACCAGGACCAGATCTTGTACATTCAGAGTATATTAAAAATCTTGGAATAAGGGCCAAAAAGATATTATTAGAAATTATTAATAAAATATGATACGAACAAGAGAATATGCCATCAAACTGGTGCAAAGCACTAGTAATCCCAATTTTAAAACCAAGAAAGCCCACAAATGAAACAAAAAGTTATAGACATATATCATTGACTTCAATTCCAGTAAAAATAGCTGATAAAATGGTTACCAATAAATTAATGTACTATCTAGAAACAAATAGCCTACTAGCAGATGAACAGGCTGGATTTAGAAGACAATACTCAACTGTTCACCAAGCATCTAGATTAATAGAAGACGTGAAAAGTAAATTAGTCAACAATATGTCAGTACCAGCAGTATTTATAGATTTTCAAGCAGCTTTTGATGTTGTATGGAAAGAGATGCTAATTAAAAAACTAATACAAATGAACTGCCCAAAAAATATAATTAGATGGTATAAAAAATTTTTACAACAAAGATGGATTGCAGTCAAATAGAAGAACACATTATCCAAATACATCCAACTTAAAACTGGAGGAGCACAGGGTGCAGTATCCAGTCCTATACTATTTAATATATATATATATATATATATATATATTAATGATATGCCAAAGTTTATAAAACAAAACGGGATAAACATTACAATGTATGCAGATGATGTAGTTCTATGGATGGCTGAAAAGAATGACAAGAATGTATATACCAGATTAGAAGAAAAAATGTAAAAAGTGTTACTCAAAATTAACTAATTGGGCAAAACTAAATAATATGTTCCATTAATGTAGCAAAAACTAAATATCAAGTCTATACCATGAAACATTTTGAACAGGGAAAAAAAACTTAAAACTCGAAATCAATGGGAAACAAATAGAATATGCTGAAGAAATTAAATATCTAGGAATTGCACTAGATAGAAAATTAAAAATGAAAGACCATATACAAAATGTCATGCAAAAGGCTACAAAAAGATGTAACATATTGAAGAGATAGCCAGATCTAAATGGGGCAGTTCAATATGTTTTAAACAAAACATACAACAGTTACATAAAACCAGTATTAAAACATGGATGTGAATTACTGTTAACTGCAACTGAAGATAAAATTAATATGATTGAGAAATGTCAAAATCAGTGTTTAAGATTGATAATAGGAGTAGTGAAACAATGCCAGTTAGTGCACTTCTTGCTGGAACAAATAATAATCCAATGAAGGCTAACATTGAAATACAAGCTGCACAATTATATGTAAAATTGAAAACAAACCCAAGCAAACATCAATGGTTTCAACAACTACCTAGAGAATACAAGCTAAAAACACAGATTACAAACAAATATTTTTAGAGAAGAATTATAATTACCTAAATTTGTCAGAAAAATGCACTCTTCATTCTCCTAGAACTAATCTAATGGATTTTATTAAGATAGTAACAAATAAAGAGCTGACAGAACAACTAAATAAACAAGAAGACTCACCAGAAGTATGCAGAATTGCTACACTTGAACATTTACATAATCAATTACCCGAAACAGAGTGGCTTAGAATTTATACAGATAGTTCTGCAGATAAATTGAGAAATAATGTGGGAGGTGGTACATACTGTAAATACGTTTCACATTATTTTACATTGCCTAGACAATCCACAAATTTTGATGGTGAAGTTGTTGCAATACAATGAGCATTAGAACAGATATACTACAGGACTGATATAAAAGAAAATAAAGTAGTAGTTATCACAGACTCAGTTTCTGCCATACAAGCAATAGAACGATATGATAGTCCACATAAATCATATAATATTAAGGAAGTGAGATCTTATTATAGATTACTCCAAACAAAATTTCAACAGATAATATTACTGTGGATACCAGCATATGTGGGAGTGAATGGTAATGAGACTACAGACTGTCTGGCCAAAAAGGGTGCAGTGTTATACTCAAAACCTATAAAGTGTTGGTGGACTAGATATGAAACTAAAAAACTTCAAAATTAATATAGAACAAAAATACCAACATAATATTAAAAAGGAAATTACTAATAAAAATTACTCCAACATAAAAGAAATAGTACAAAAAATAAAAAATGTTCCAAGGAAAGAAGCCATTGCTCATTTCAGATTAGCCACTAGACATGATTGTCTGGTGGAACATCTACATAGGTTTTGTTTTATGAATGACAAAGCATGTAAGATTTGCAATGCCGATAAGATTTTAAATGGAGAACACCTACTAGAATGCCCAGAATTGAGGAAAGCTGTACCAGATGGTAAGATACACAGTTTATATTGGCTAGCTAGGGAAAAATTGATGGATCAAAATCCTGCACATTAGATCAACAACAACACTGCATTTATAGAGGCAATATTGTTAAATGCAATTTTGTCCATCAGCAATGTGTGTCTTTTCACGGAAGACTTGAGTTTCTTAATTGCCTTTGAAAAGTACTTGGGCAAATTAGGAAATATGTGCGGAACTGCATTTGGCTTCAGTTTCCAACTTTGTCTTGGTATTCTACTGTTTCCCATTTTAAGAAAATACAACTGTCTTTGAGTCTAAAGGAAGTCTCATACCTGTGGAAGATCAATAGTATTGCAAGACATGCAACCGGATGTGAAACACATGGGCGTTTTGCAGTTCTTTATGCACTATGTTCACACAAGTAATAGTTATGCAGACATTTTGCACATAACACAACCTGTGCTAAATAACAGAGGTATAATCTGAAGACAGTAAGCTGCTGACATTTTCACATACACAAGTATTTACTTGGTTGCGCATTATAAAGCAATTTACATGCTTAGTAATAATGGTGAAACCAGCTTACCCATCATTGCAAGCGAATGTGCTGCCACTGCTTCGGGAGACCACCGTTTCCTTTGCCTAGCTTACGGCGACAAACAGGAGAGATAACACTTCGCTTCTATATGCTATGCTTGCAATCATTACTTTTGGCAAAATGTAATTTTATTTTTAATTTACTTCTGGAAATACAACTGTAATCATTACATGCAAGTGGGAAGTGCTAAGCTAGTAGTGGAGGAGGTAGGGCATGCAGTGAGAGAATTAGTGATCAGTAGTGAAAGGATTTTAAGGTGCAAATTATGGCCAGAAAAGGGGGAAAAAAGGTTCTGAAAGTACATACAAAAAGGTGCAAAAAAAGGTGCTGATGAAATTACTTTATTTAGGTTTAAACCAGTTACATTAACTTTATTTGTCCCATTTACTTGGTTCTTATATTTCATACACTTGTTTACTGGTTTACACACAGCATTTCAATGTTTTTGACACTAAGTCACTGGCACTTTGAGCTCAATAGCTCCTTATATACGGAGAAACCCCACTCGACATCTACAGAAACCGATCTTGTCAGCACCCGTAAAGGAAGTTCAGTCAAAGTTTCAAAGATTTCTACATCTGGATTGTTCTTCAAATGTAATTCAAATTTGTCTTTAGCAAATTCATCAAATTGTCCCCAACACTCATCAGCTTCTTCCACTGTTCCTCCTTCTCCATACCTTCTTCTTCCAAACTCTGAATCACATCAGGCAAATACTTGTAGGCATGCACTGCAAAAGGTTCCAACTCTAGGTCTTTGTTGTTGACTAATTGTTGGGCCTGCTTGATGGCTGCTGCATCCATTGAGTCTAGAGCACAAATGAAGTGTTTGATTTTATCAAAGTTTTCACACAAGAAAACTGCACATCTTATCCAAGTACCCCACCTTGTGATGACAGGAAACCGTGGAAGGTGGAGCCCAGTCATTTCTTGATATAAAACTTGACGACTGGGAGCCTTTACCAGAATCTTCTCAGAGCAGCAATGAAGTTATTTACCCTGCAGTAATTTTCCCTGATACTTTCGCAAACATAATGTAGACCATGTGCACATGGTTGAGGTTGGGATACATGCCCTTCAATTGTTGGAAAGCCGAAGGCATGTAGTGTGCTTGATCAGTCACCCCAAGCCTGACTTTTTTGTATTGTATGGCCCCCGCCACAGGTTCATACATGAGTCATTGAATAACTGCATTATTGTGCAGGCATTTGTCTTGTCGAGTTGGTACATTTTAAAAAGCATAGGTTTTACCCATTCACCACATAAGGGAAAAACCAACACATTCAAAATATATCTTTGCAGCTCATCAGTAGGTTCATCTAAAATGAATCCCACTTCATGTTTGCCGACCATCTCTTTTATTTTCTCTAAGATGTTCTCATAAATTGGCTGTATGTAACCTTTTCTCAGAGTACTGTCATCCGGTATTGACCTCTGTGTGTACTTCTCAAGGAACGATTTTAATGCAGGATTGTTTACCTTGTGGATTGGAATTCCTGACTGGATCAATGCCAGGCAAGATCCGTACTAAACTCATTCAATGACCGCTGCTTTTCAGATCCTGAAGCAAAGGCATGTATCAGAGTAGTTTGCTAAGGTTTTGACTTGCCAAGTTCAATGTTCTTTAAAGGTTTGTTGTTCTGGATGTGCTGGTTTATTCTGTTTCTTTGATGCTTGTCATCAATGGCAATATTTACTTTGCAGATGGCACATCGCAGAATGATGCCATCAGTTTCAATAAAGTAAGTCTTAAATTCTTCTGAAAGTGCACACAACTTCTCCTTCTTAACCTTCGGCATGATTTTGTTGTGAAAAATCTGTTCTGGTAAATCAAACAGGCTAAGAAGATATTACACAGTCGATTAGATAGGAACGGTTAAATTCATGCCAGTGCTAACTGAATTTAGGTTTCAACTGTTGCAGCACCATTGTTTAAATTTTATTTGATTTCACAGCTGCCAGTTGTCCTTTGTTGCTGATATTGAATATTGTTGCTGGGGTTATGAACTGCAGGTTGTCCTTTGTTGCTGATGTTGACTATGGTTGGCCATTGTTGCTGGGGTTATGAATATTTACTGGTGCTTTCCATTAATTACATTTTAATATTTATTGACCATTGTTTACATCTGATTAAACAAAATCTTAAAATCCCATTCAAGAAGAGAAAAAAATTATCTAATCTATTAAAAATACAGATAAAAGTGGAGGGAAAGGTGCTGAAGCATGGAATAGAAGGGAAAAGATGCAAAAGGTAGTAATCTCAGAAAGGTGCAACAAACTGTGATTGTTTTGCTTCATTTCATGTCCACAAATGCATATATTGACTTGTCTGAATGAAAATAGCTATATTTTTGGAAAGATGCTGCACCTTAAAATCCCTTCTTTAGTGATCAGAATGTAAAGAGTAGTGCAAGTGACTACAAGTGTGGAGTTGGGCATTTTATATTGGGCAAGAATTGGACTTTTTGGAATAAGAAAACCTAGAGGTAGTAGTAATGTAGAAATGGTAGAAAAGATTAACATGGTTGCACTGGGATGTATAAGTTTAATACCATTTATATTTGGAGGAGCGGAAATGAACCCAGGAAGTACTGGAAAAACTCTTTACTAAATTGAACAGCATGGAGCACCAATTAAGCAATAAAATGAGTAATATAGCTGAAGAACTAAAAGAAGACCAAGGAGAGAGTTCAGCAAATGTCAGTGGAAGTGGAAGAGCTGAAGAGAGAAGTAGAAGATTTGACTTAATCTTGACTGGAGTGAAGGAGAGAAGAGGAAAATGGCATTCAGAAGAAGTGGAATTAATCCTCAAGAGAGAAATTAGAAATGGAACTATAGTGATGGGAAATAATAAGAGGATTTCAGTTTGGAAGAAGGACTGGGGAAAGAAACATAATTGTTAAGTTAGCATTGATACAACTGATATGACATACTAAAAATGCAAAGAAACTAAGGGGGTTGATACATTTATTAATAAGGACCTGACTTATAGCTAGATGTAAAGAAAGGAGAGATGATCCGATAGACAAAGGAAGTTAGAGCTAGGGACAAGAGAGCATGTATAAAAAATATGAAACTTCGGATAGAAAGAGAGGAAGTGTCCGATACCAGCAAAAGAGACCTAGCAGACACCATGGCCAGGCAAGGAGGCAATACAAACAGGGCAGTAAGAACTAAGGCAGAAGCAAGAAGTAACACTGAAGCAAAACATGGGAAGTCCAAAGTTTGAGGAAGTGATGGATGGGCACGTGAATTAGGTAGCAACAGATGTTTGGAAAATCACACGGTTAAGTGACCAAGGCTACGGTCAGGAATCATATGTAATGATGATGTCACATAAGACAATATTACTTTAGAAGAGCTCGGTGCATGCCACAAGTCAGTCGAAAGAATAGAGGACAGTAGACAGCTTCGGAATTGAATACATTGAGTGTGCAGTCAGCACTATGTGGAAGCATTATGGTGATTGAAGGAGTAAGTGTGGGTCATATGCAGTGGGTGCAGGAATTAAGTTAGTTGATGAGTTTGGTATCCAGCTGAGAAGTAAAACAAAGTTACAGACTTTTGGGCACAGAAGGATTAGCAGTAGGGCTTAGAAGGAAAGGATAAGAATTTGAGACTACGGTGCTGGAATTGTGAGGGATTAGAAAAAAATTCTAAGCTATGTTAGGGTCATCTTAAAGACAGTGTATCTTTTAGCAATGGTGGAAACTTATGTTTGTGATCATTATGATGATAATGGTAAAATATTATGGTTTTGAGTTTATTAGCAAAAAAGGCGTGAAAGGAAAAGCAAGGGGCAGGATATCTTGGGGGAGGGATAGAATAATTTTCTGCACACAAGTGGACTAACAAACTTAAAGAATGAAAGTGAGTCAAGAATAAATAAAATCATGTGGGTAGTAATAAGAAATATATCTCTCTGTTCAGCAGTAGTAAACAATCTTCCAAGAAGCTCTCAGTTTCATGATCTGGATCTCTTCCATCAAATGAAGTTTGAAATGAATGAAACAAGGGAGGAATATCCAATGATAGAATTTATGATAGGGGATTTTAATGGGAGATCAGGACATTTAAAAACAAGAGGATATGAAATAGGTGAAAGTGAAACTAGAAATTTTTTAAAGGAATAGTAAAGATGGAGTGATAAATGAATGCCGGCCAGTAGATGACTTTTCTAGTAGTGCCTCAAATAATATGCAAAAACCCAACATGGCTAACAGTAGTGTGCAAAAACTCAACAGAAAAAGCTTAAACAAGAGTAACCTGAATTGTGCAAATGAAGGTAAAAGCGAGCAACAAAAGAATCGTGAGATATCAACAGATAAGAATTCCACAATGATGACGTGAAGCAAGAGTGAATGCATCAAGTCACTACACTTGGTAATAGATATACTAAGCAAAGAGTTAAATGAAGCACATTCAGAAATAGTAAGACTCGCATCAGAAAATGTACACTTAAAAAGTCAAATCCAACCAGAAACAGAATGGAAACAGTAAAATGCAATGGCCATAAAATTGAAGAATGCCAATATACAGCACGTACTTGTGACCAAAAACAAGTTCGCTGCTCTAGCAGCAAATGAAGAAGAAGAGGGAACTCAACCAGTGATAGAAGAACTTTGTGTAAAATCTACCAAAGAAAACAAGTCAACTAGAAGAAGAGCAAGAAAATCACAATTTATGGAGATAGTCATGCAATAGACCTTACACAGAAAATATGTGAAACCATTAGTGATAGTGAAGTTGTAGGTTATGTAAAGCCTAATGCAAAATTCAAGGATATTACAACAAATATATCCATAACAGTGAGAAAAGTGAGGGATTAAAAAAAAAAAGCAAGAAGTAAAAATTTTGTGGCTGGTGCAAATGATGTGTATAAGAATGAAGCAAACATGCTATAAATGCTGTAAATCAAATTATGCAAAGAGAGGAAATGACAAAAATGGACGTAATAGTGGTGAATATTCCTAACAGGTATGATTTGAACTATAATTCACATGTAACAAAGAAATCTGGAAAAAAGTAAAAAAGTTGAAATTAATGTGCTTAGATATCTAAATGTAAATGTTCTGGGCATCAGCAATCTTAAGCATGAATGCCATACCAAGCATGGCATACATGTGAACAATAAAGTAAAGGGGTACTTAAGTTAACTCCTCTTAGAGAAAATAAAAACCATTGTCAGTGAAAAACCCTATGTACTTTATTCCAATGTAGATAGTGTTCAATGATAAGCTATAAATTCATGTTCATCCTAGGATGATCAAAATAGCATGCACAGTAACTCTACCCTTAGACTATACCACCAAAATTCTCAGTATGTCTCCAATAAAGTTGAAATTTTAGAAACAGTGTTAAATGACACAAATCTTCAGGTTGTAGTACCTTCAGATCATGGCTTAAGGAAGGAACAGTTAAATTTTGTAAACTTTATAAATTATAAACTAGTTTCCCAATATTGTTGTACAATGTTCAGAAGCAGAGGAGTCTTATTGCATGCCAAGAATTATATTATTGTAAATAGGGTAGAGTGGATTGAAACATAAGTGTAGAGATGATCTTTAGGGCAGCTGCAGTAAAATGAAGCACAGAATTACGGAAAGTACTCATTATAGGCATTTACAAATCCCATAACTAAAGTATACAAGCATTCCTAGCTGATTTGGAAAATATACTATACAGAATTACATTTAACCACATAACATTTATCCTAGGTGAATTTAATGTGGATGCAGATAATATCTATTTTTAGAATATCGTCGATGGCTTCAATTTAAAAATTGCTTTTCAAAGAACTATTAGAATCACAGATCACTCAACCATCACATTAGATCACAAAATAATGAATGTAAATGAAGACAGATTTTGCACAATAAATAATGAATTTTATGTGTCAGACTATAGGGGAGAAATTAGATATTTACAACTGTTTTAGCCAAATAAAGTATATATAGGTATCTTTAGCAACACATAAAAATGTAACCTAGATAATCTAGAACATATGCTTGCTAAAGAGGAATGGGCAGAAGTATATAATGCATGTAATAAACATGAAAAATTGAAGACTTTTACACAAAAAATTTACTTTCTACTTCAATGAAAGTTGCCCTCAGTTGAAAAGATCAGTTAAGTATGAAACAATTAACAAATTAACTCTGCCACCTGAACTAATAAATTTAAAAAATCAAATGTAAAGTATGTATAAATTCTTTCAAAACACCAGATTGAGTGCATACAATAACATCTATAATAAGTATAAGAAACAATACAGGAAAGCATTGGTTAATCTAAAGACAGAACAAATAGGAAAGAACAGTGGTGTCTCATGAGTATACATTTTGGGTGTTCACAAAATGTTAGATTCTGACAGCAGCCCTGAAAATGTGAAATAGCATCTACTGCATAATGGTTATGATTATGAACAAATTGATACAGTTGCAGTGCTCCCAATAATAATAATAATAATAATAATAATAATAATAATAATAATAATAATAATGCATAACTTGTGTGACAAAAGAAAGGGTTGTTTTGAGGATGTTTATTGCTTTGCACATAATAAGTCAGTTTAGAGCAACAACAAAGTAATGTGTAGGATTAGGATGTGACTCAGAGGGGGACTTAACACATCAACCTACATAGATCTTTTGTACCTATGCCCCGGACGGGGTGCCCCTGTGAGGGAGGGATGAGGTGGGAGAAGACAGAGGGCAGCCAGACCAGGGGACACGACAGGCAGAAAGCAGGATCCCCACCATGTGCAGATTTAAAATCCCCAGAAGGGCACTGGTGCAGCTGGCTTCCCTCCTCCCCTGTGGACTTACATACACATCCCCTGGAACCCGGAGACCACCCCCATTCCGGGGAACAAAGGTTTCCACAGAGCATCCTTTTCCCCTGCCATGCACACGCTGAGACCTCCCACTGACCTGTACAGCCCTGAAAGAGACCAAATGGATGAAAGGTGAAGTGAATAAGAATGGAGGTGAAATGGAGGGACAGGAAATTTGGGGGACTTAAAGATCATTCCTAACATTTGCCTAGTGCCCCAAGCAAGCCCCCCAAAAAAACCCATGGGTCAGGAAGATCAGCCACGGGAATCGAACCCATGACCTCCCGAATGCAGGCCACAGACATTGCCGCCTGAACCATCCTGTGCTCCGTAAGTAATGTGTAAGCTTTTGCGGTACTGCTTTCACTACTCTCCATTTGCATTTCTTTCGTCAGCCAAATATTAATATTACTAATTTATTAACTCGACCAGGTCTCATCTTCTGAAGCAGGAAAACGGCATAATTTCTTCTTATAAAATGCCTTGTCCCTCTACATAATCCATGCAAAAGTTAATTTATATAGACACATTACTTTGTAGGTACACGTAAAATAGGAAAAAAACTATACCGCATCATGGCTGATACCATCTATCTGTTTACAAAGAAAATCCATGTCTGTTTTTCAATCGCGCAATTGTCTTTATCACTCTATGATTGAAGTCTTTAGTACCATAACATAATATACCACAACTTACCATACCATAACTCATCTAGAAATCCATAAAGTATATATATATATATATATATAAAATAAGCTTTTCTCTCTGTAGAACTATAACATATACTCACATTAGATCTAAATTTCACTGTACAGTTAGTGAATTAGTATAACTGTTCAGTATGCTACCATCTAGCGAGATTTATGCCAAACTGAAAAGCGAATGGGGGTTCCCAACTTCCTGCCCTTGCACTCTCACACGAATAACATTTTTACAGTAGTGTGCTACCACCTAGTGGCATCGATGTAAGCTTGTCGCTCAGAGATGGATGATAAGGACCTGTGCACGTCTTCAAGTGTGCATGAGTTAGATGTATTTCACCCATAAGGTAATTACGTCATACCAGTTCCACATGGCAAAATCTCCTAAAAACGTGCACAACTCAAGTCATGCTCAAGACTATTGCCATATTGAAGTAGTTCTTATTTTAGGAGTTGTATTGTATTTTGACTGTTGGGGAGCTGAACACTTGAAATAGTTGCAACCACACGTATGGTAAAATGTTTCCGGTAGCCTTCACCCCAAGTTTAAAAATATTAACTTTGTATTTTTTACTGTTTCTTTAAATATTATATGTTTATGTTTGCCTCGGCTGCGTCAGTATTATTGTTAGAGACATGGATTTCTTTGCAGGGAGTAGTGCGGCTAAGAATGTAGGCTTACACAGATTATAATGTGTACTTCACTCAATTTATTAATTCTTTAAACGATTAAAATAACACTTCACTGATATAGAGAGAGAGCTGAGAGATTATTTATTAATTACTAGCATTTTTTTAACACGTAAACTATTTTTTTCTCACACTGGATACGTATTAAACTTCTCGAGGACGTGTCTCGCGTCCGGTTAGTAATGCTGTCTGCTAGCAACTGACTTCTGAATTTGTACAATTTGCCCTATTTCAGTTTCTGATTGGCTAATCCTACTCCAATAGAATACTTTCATTTAACTTAAGCTTTTTTCTCGTTGTTGATTGGCTATTTATAAACTGTCTCAAAAATTTACATTTTTGTTGCTCCAATAATGACCAGTAGCATTATTAAACTTTCTTACTCATTATTGCCTCAAGGTTACCTCATTGTTAGCAACTTTTAACCTATTATTCTCACAGCCCTTACATTATTAAATTACGTAATACATTCACATAACATTATTGAACATTGATACGGTAATTTGTATCATAAATTATTTAAATGTAAATAATGATTGTAATATGAATATGTATTTTTATGTGACATTGATTTCAGATGTTTATTAATTGTAATTATTATTGGTAAATAATAATATACGGCTTTACTGAAACTGTCAATAATAGCAATAATGCAGCGATGGGGTGAGTTGTTTATCGTTTTTGGGAACAAGGAAGTTATGTAATGTTTGGCGCGTTTTCGGTAGAAACTTCTGGAATATTTCCTAAAAGCAATATGTATTCGTGGTTTTCATTGGATATTAAAATAGACGCTAATGTTGGCGCGTTTTATTAGCCAATAGCAGTTCATTTATAATCTTTAGGCATGTCAAGGAGTGGGAGTATATAAAGTCGAGTCCGTGGTAGATCGCACTCAGTTCAACAAAATTCTCAATACCTTACACGTCGGTCGCCCCAGTTCAACAAAATTCTCAATACATTACACGTCGTCAGTCAGTCCTTCAGTTCGTCAAGTTACGCGCAGCAAAAATCATTAAAGATCTAAGATATTATACAGTTAAATATACACAAAGTTGAAGTACGTGAGTTAAAAGTGATAAGTAAGAAGTTATTACAAACAGTTTCAGTTTAGCGAGTATTTAAATCAATATGTAAAAGTGTTAGTGAACGTGTTCGGCAATAAAAATTATAAAACAAATTTTCTTCATCAGTATAATTTCTGGATAAAAGATTCCTTTCTGCTTCACAACCTGTAAGAGATACATGTTCGACCCAAACAGTTAGCCGGAGGACATTTGAAATGAAATCAAATCGAACATTAAAACTGATGCAAATTGCTACGCCAGATGGAGCTACAAACCAAACCAATGAATGACGTCATAAGATGGCTTCAACATACGTGATGTAAACAACATTACGTAAAGCAATTTCTCTCGCAAATTGGCTCCACAACGTGGGGCTAACAAATAAAAAAACAAAAACACACATATTAAACAAGCATCTTCCGTTGCAAATTGGCACCCAGAACGTGGGGCACGATAACCAGGAAAGGAACACGATGACCAGAACGTGGGGCTCGAGTGACCAGGAAAGGAACACGATGACCAGGAAAGGATCAACATAACCAGGAAAGGGCGAATGCAGCAGTGAAATGATCTACAAGACGCAGATTCCAGAAACAACAGGGAGGACAGACTACATGAATGATTGGACATCGTAATTCCGAGATTACAAGACAACAGGGAATTTCAAACTACAGGACGACAAAACTATGCAGATTCATCGAAGCGACATACAAACCTAGGAGAAAGGGGCAGACAGCTAGACATCTAAGCAACATCAGCAGATTGCATCAGAAAGGTTAGAAAAGTGTGATTTTAATTCTAAAAAAAAAAAAAAAAAAGGGTAAACAAATTTAAATGTTCCTTAGGAGTGGTAGGATAATAAAAACAATGGCTGCTAGTAATACAGAAGAAATAATTATGGAGGGAGATAGTGTAACAGTTAGCTGTGATTCAATACAGGTTACAGGAAATAGCCCAGACTTTTTAGGATTTGAGGATGAAAATGTTAGTGCAGAAAGTGAGAATAGAATAGCAGGAAATGTTAATTTTGATGCTAGTATGATGATGGAAATGCTGAAAGATATTGTTAAGAGTAATGAGAAATTAGAACAAAAACTAACTCAGAAAATGGAAATGAATAAGAAAGAATTGAGGGAAGATCTTAGTAAGAAAATAGATCAAAACAGGGAAGATATGCAAAAGAATAATGAGAAATTAGAAAAATTAACTCAGAGTAATGAGAAATTAAGGGAAGATATGCAAAAGAATAATAGGGAATTAAGAGAAGATATTGATAGGAGTTTAGAACAAAAACTAGATCAGAATAAGAGAGAATTGAGGGAAGATATTGGTAAGAGCTTAGAACAAAACAGGAAATCAATTGAAAGTATTGGTAGGAGGAATGAGAAATTAGAGCAAACAGTAGATCAAAGCAGTGAAGAAATTGAAAAGAAAGTTATGAAGTTAGATAGTAGTATGCCAAAAATGAGTGATGAAAAGGAAGTAACAGCAAGTGAGATAGGAGAAGTTTCAAAGAAAATGCTAGACATGAGCAAGGAAATAGATAACAAAGAAAGTGAGGTTAATGTAGAATGCACAGAGTTAGGAAATCAAATGAGTAGTATTTCAAGTGAGTTAAGAGAGATGAAAGAGGTTATGAATGTAGATGTGAATCAGGCGCAGGTTAATTTCAGAGGGGAAATATCAGAAATACAGAAGGAGTCAATAATGCAAAGAAAGAAATTGTACCAAGATGTTCAAAATGAAAACTCCAGTCCAGTACAGTTTAGTACAGATTTGTCAGAGTATTCTCAAGTTATAAAGATAGCAGATGAATTGAAAATGAAAGTTGTCAAAAGATGTGTTGTTCAAGAAACTTTAGATTGTTTTCAAATGTTATCATGTGATGAAATTTCAAATGAATACAAGAGGTTATTCATGAACAAAAATTTGAAGGTTAGGTTACGGCTACGAGTAATGTTTAGCCACACACAATTTGATCCAGGAGGGTAAATAGCAATGAGATGTAAACTAGATGCTGGATAGTTAAAGATGACTTGCAGAGAAATGTATTGGAACGTAAGAGGGTTAAATAAATATATATGTCATTTGAAAAGAGAAATAAATTATAAAAAAAAATTAAATTTTTTAGTAACTGTAACAACATTTGAAAATTAAGAATGCAAAGATTGAAATATGATATTAAAGTAAAGTACATAAATACTATTCCAAGAGTATTGTTAAGATAAAGTACAAAATAACAAAATTTAGTAAATATAACTAAAAATAATTAAAACAAATATTTATGTAGTAAATAGAACATGTGAAACAGTGCCTAGATTTAAGAGATGTAAATATTTGTGTATAGAGTGTGAATATTTTGGTAAATATGTATAATAATTACAAAAATCTTAAATGTATAAATTTTTGTCAACAACTTAAGAAAGTAAACAATTTGGTAGCAGTGATTAAATAATTTAGGGTAAAGTATTTGCTATAAAAAAAAAAATTGTGATGTCAGATTAATATCTAAATTAATTAAACCAGAGCCAGTAAGTAGTGGCAAGATAAAAAAAAAAAAATAAAATAAATATGTCGTGTGTTAAATGCGTGTGAAGTGTTAAGTGAAAGTGATAGCGTGTGTTCCAAGATTTAGGAGACTAAAAACACAATTATAAAATTTCCAAACAAGTTATAAATATTTATAATTATGTTTCTAGTGGGGCATATGATACGGTAATTTGTATCATAAATTATTTAAATGTAAATAATGATTGTAATATGAATATGTATTTTTATGTGACATTGATTTCAGATGTTTATTAATTGTAATTATTATTGGTAAATAATAATATACGGCTTTACTGAAACTGTCAATAATAGCAATAATGCAGCGATGGGGTGAGTTGTTTATCGTTTTTGGGAACAAGGAAGTTATGTAATGTTTGGCGCGTTTTCGGTAGAAACTTCTGGAATATTTCCTAAAAGCAATATGTATTCGTGGTTTTCATTGGATATTAAAATAGACGCTAATGTTGGCGCGTTTTATTAGCCAATAGCAGTTCATTTATAATCTTTAGGCATGTCAAGGAGTGGGAGTATATAAAGTCGAGTCCGTGGTAGATCGCACTCAGTTCAACAAAATTCTCAATACCTTACACGTCGGTCGCCCCAGTTCAACAAAATTCTCAATACATTACACGTCGTCAGTCAGTCCTTCAGTTCGTCAAGTTACGCGCAGCAAAAATCATTAAAGATCTAAGATATTATACAGTTAAATATACACAAAGTTGAAGTACGTGAGTTAAAAGTGATAAGTAAGAAGTTATTACAAACAGTTTCAGTTTAGCGAGTATTTAAATCAATATGTAAAAGTGTTAGTGAACGTGTTCGGCAATAAAAATTATAAAACAAATTTTCTTCATCAGTATAATTTCTGGATAAAAGATTCCTTTCCGCTTCACAACCTGTAAGAGATACATGTTCGACCCAAACAGTTAGCCGGAGGACATTTGAAATGAAATCAAATCGAACATTAAAACTGATGCAAATTGCTACGCCAGATGGAGCTACAAACCAAACCAATGAATGACGTCATAAGATGGCTTCAACACACGTGATGTAAACAACATTACGTAAAGCAATTTCTCTCGCAAATTGGCTCCACAACGTGGGGCTAACAAATAAAAAAAACAAAAAACATATTACGTAAATAAGCAACATTACCGTCGCAACATGTACATAATAATATAAGCATTAATACAATGACTGTTATATACATTTTATATATTATATACATATTGCTTTAAGGCGGGCTGTTATTATATTTTATATTATATAATTTGACTGAAATCATTTAAGTGTTAAAAATACTACCTCAATATCTCATGGAGTTTAGAGAAGAAGCGTGGTAGATTTAAGTGCTGTATATTGTAAATTATCACATATATGTTACATGTAATAGCATTCAAAGAAAAAATAACCAATAAATCTGCAAAGTGTCAAAAATTAGGGTGTTGATGTGCTCTTATACTCTTACACAGCAGCCGCCACTGAGAAAGAAAATAACACATTCTAACAATACTACAAAAACAGTGTGGAACACTATAAACAAGCAAGTTAAACTCCAAATATGTGAACACTCAAGTATAAATCTGAGCTAAGATGGACAGATACTACATCATCCCTCCGAAATCTGCATGTTATTATATACTGTCTTCCTAAATATTAATGATAATCTTATAATTAGTGACATGTACAGCAAAAAACTAAAGACAAAACTGTAATGAATAGCATGCATTTGCATATGACAAATGTTGAAGAAATATACAAAATAACAAACAGTTTTAAAAAACAACAATTCTCTGGGGGGGGAGTGTTTTACCTATAGCACTTTGCATAAA
Organism: Deroplatys truncata; assembly: GCA_030765065.1. NCBI lineage: Eukaryota > Metazoa > Arthropoda > Insecta > Mantodea > Mantidae > Deroplatys > Deroplatys truncata. The sequence goes on from CM060990.1 coordinate 512,775,727, forward strand.
AGAATTGATGAATATACGGGGAATCTAATAAATTACTCAATGAGGCCATATTCCCAGAAGTATTAAAGATTAGCATGGTATGACAAATTCACAAAAAAGGTTCAAACACAACTGTTAGTAATCAGAGACCAATCATTATAACTTCAGCAAATTCTAACATTCACCAAATTGTATGAGAAAGTACTTATAATTAGAATAAATAGTTTTTTAAAATCTAATAATATCCTTAATAATTATCAATGTGGATTTAAAATAAATTATCCACCATCACAGCTATAGCAGAATGTGTACATAAACTGTTGAAATTGAAAGATACACATAAAAGCACAACAGGTATTTACTTAGATCTAAGCAAAGCTTTTGACTGTGTGTCTCTTGATCACCTAATCTAAAAATTAAAATATTATGGTTTTAGGGGACAGATTAATGCATTCCTAGCAGCATACCTTAAAAACTGTGTGCAATTAACACAAATAAATTGGAAAGAAGGTGACCTTATACACAGCATTTAATCAAACTACATAATAAAGTTGAGGTTAACTCAGGGATCATACTGGGACCATCTCTTTTCTTGATCTATATAAATAATTTACCTGAATGAGAAAATAGTAAGGTGATCTCTTGTGCAGATGATACATCTGAAATATGTTGGAGTGATAGTAGAGAAAACTTAGAAGAAAACATGACAAGTGCAGTTGGTGAAATGTCACAGTATTTACTAAACAATGAACTAAAGTTAAATATAGAAAAAACGAAATTCACAATGTTTCAAAATGATAATTTAAATATAAACATTAACAATATCACTTTAGAACAGGTAAGAAACTATAAATTTTAGGTTTACACATAGAAGAAGGTTTAACTTACAACAAACAGGTAGAACTATTTTGTAAAAAATGAACTCAGGACTGTACCTATTGAGACACTTAGCAAAATATAGGCACATTAATATTCATAAAACAGCATATTGTGGTATTATTTACCCACATTTAGCACATGGAATTGAAATTTGGGTGGGAACAAGTGAAACCAATATGGACAGGTTATTAAAAATTAAAAAAGAGTGCATATGTAGTATATACAACCTTCGGTTTTGACAATCCTGTTGGGAAATGTTCCTAACACAAAATATCCTAACTATAGTTAGTTTCACTGTATGTGCTCAAAACTATTATGCTTGTCAAAGAAAAAAAGGAATTTAACATATCAGCACAGACTGTCATATGTGTTGTGACTTTGTTCTCACCGTTACTTCTCTAAGTTCTCAATGTCACTTCACTGTTTTTATCTTGTTCAACTTTCATGGGGACTTAACACTGTCACTTCACTAATGTGAACTAGTTCAACCCCTCCCCCCTTCATCATTTTATTCTGCTTTCACTGTCGCTTCACTTTCTTTGTGGCATAGTGACAATGAAATATGCAAGATATAGCCTCTTCTTCTGAACGGTTCACTCGCTGGGAAGTAAAAACATAAGACTTCTCCAATATCTCATGGAAGCAGCACTCACTGCATATCACAAAGTTGTCACAAACTCACTTGGAGAATGACACTTTTTGTTGCACCAGAAATGCACTCGCTCAACTGACTGACTCTCCTACTTGCGAGAGCACTCACTTATATAGCCATTGTAAATTTCCACGGAGTTCTAGAACATACAAGAAGGAGAAACATCCAGAAGATTCTGGTTATCTGATGATAACACTTCCATTGTTTACAATGGTGAGCATGTGACTTATCTCTGTTTACCTCTCCACTGACCAACAATGACTTCCTGATAGCCTTGGGCCATAGCTGCTGTGACACAGTATGATACAAGAAGGGCAAATGATTACCTTAGGGTGAACAAATGTAAAACTGAAACTGACAAGGACCCATATAAAATAGGAGCTATAATATATAATAAATTACCATCTGCAGTACCATAAACTCAAAATTTAAACTTCTAAAATCATTTGTAATAAAGAAATTCTTGTATAATGCAGGGTTATTCTAAATGCTTATCGAGGTTACAAAAAATCTTACTATGCAGTGCAATTGACGTAGGAAGACAAATCTTGTTTTTTTGTACAATGTTTTCTTTACATATATTACAGATGCTCAATATATATGTCCTTTGTCATTGTACACACATCTAATCGATAGTCCATCTCTTCCAACATACACACCAACATGTCAGCAGTGATGGTTAGGAAGTTGGCTTGGATGCACTGCCTCAGTTCCAGCATATTCACCGGTAGAAGAGGAACAAATACATGATCTTTAACGTATCCCCACGCAAAAAAGTCACATGGTGTTAATTCTGGCAAATGTGGCAGCCAGGGTAAGAGCATCTGATCACAATCTATTCTGTGTCCGATTCATCGTTGTGGTAGTTCTTGGTTTAAAATGCTCTAACCTCCCTGAGGAAATGAAGTGGTGCACCATCCTGTTGTAGCACATAAACGTCCATGTCTTCACTCAACTGGGGTAACAGCCATTCTGTAATTCACTTCTGTGATTTGTGATCACAAGTGATCCAATTCACTTCTGCTTCTGGCACAGCAGGACGCCCACTGCTTTTCCCCTTACACAAACAACCTGTGTCCACAAATTAAGCATACCATCTGTGAATAGTGTTGTCGGAGGAAGGGTCATTCCCATGTTTCATTTGAAAATGACGCTGGACTATGGTAACAAACCAATGTTGGTGATATTCAAGAACACAAAATGCTTTTTCCTTACCGCTGACCACCATTTTGTAAACACTGCTGTAACTGCCATCTGGTGGCAACTAACATCACTATAGTCAATGCAGAACAAAACTTTGAGAGTTTCTCTAGCCATAACTGCAATGATGATAATAGTATGATTTCCACGGTTTCTAAAAAAAAATCACGAAACTCTGATAAGCATTTAGAATAACCCTGTATTACTAAACTATAGTGGATATGTGTATATAGGGTAAACCATCCAGTTATTGGCACATTAAGCACACTGTTTATGAAAAATTCAAATTTCTTCCACTTATTCACATTTAATTTTATACAACAAAATCCCACACTTTTAGGAAGAGTGAATGAATATATTTTTGATAAAGTACAGATTTAAAACAAACATAGGTAATTAGGGAAAAAAAGTATAAATGTCATAACAAAATCCCAGTTATTGGCACCGTTGAAAATTGAGTAAAGTGTTTACTTTAAAGATTACATTTTAACACATAGGCTCTCATGACTAACTCGAAGTCTTGTTATTACCAAACAATGTCAGAAACCTAATAATAATAATAATAATAATAATTATTATTATTATTATTATTATTATTATTATTATTATTATTATTTAGTTAATTAATTTCAATAAGAGGTCTCATACTAGACCTATGGAACACTAGGTTAATTACAAACATAATTGTTATTTTAAAAACTTATTTCGTCAACTTCACCATCAGTGTCGTCCTCAATAGGAAAACAATCATGACACAAGAAGAGATCTTCATCAGAATTATTTGGAATATGATATTGGTGTTCCTTAGGGATGCACTGTTCATGGCATAATTTTTTACAGCTACTGCATTAAAGAAACCTTTCTTTGCAGGTCCCACAGTACAAGTACATTTAAAACACATTCCATGAATAACGCCCCCTCTGCTAGTAGAATGCTCGGAAATAGGAGTTGAAGTCGCCTGTTGTAGCACAAAATTTTCAAAGAGACACTTCTTTGCCACCTTTGGGTTTTTGTTGCTCGTTTTTGTAGCAGTCCTTTTTCTACCCATTCCTGCTCTGATTTCTGTTGTTCTTCTTTCATTATCTTTTTCTTTTCTCTTTCTTCTTTCCTTTTCTTCTTTTCCCTGTTAGCCTCTTCCTTAAGTTTCTATTTTACATCATGCGCTTCTTTCCACTTCCCTGAAGTCAAAACAAATGGAACTCTTTCGATATTTCTCTTTCCCTTCCTCTTTGCTGTTTCTGGCCAAATGAGAATTTGGTGTAGGCTATTATCCTTAGTGGGGTTATTAGTGCATTATCTCCAGAACTAACTTCTTGATCTTTGTTATTTTCGAGTAGTGATGGTGCAATAGACAGAAGCTCAATATTATCTGCAGAACCTTTGTCCTCATTTTAGAACCATGCTGTGTATTAGTTGCTTGTTCTTCACCATTCAGTTTACTGTTTTGTTCAATTTGATTTGCACTTGTATCTTGATATCGCTCATAGAGCCTGTAGAGGACAAAGAATTCCTCCCCATGTTCTTTGTCATCCACTATTTTCTGTATGTTTTTAAATTTTTCAATTCTTCTCTCTCCCACAATTTTGCAGAAAACTCTTATGGAAGTGGTTCTATTTCTGAGCTTCTGATATTCGCATCAGTGCTTGGAACATTAGCTCTTGGAACATTTTTGCCATTGAACTTTGAAAAATCCACTGCATCGGCATTCCATGGATACAGACCGGTTGCTCTAAATCCATTCTTAAGTGAGCAATTCAAGTCAATGTTCTGCAACATGGTTTCAAGGATGGGTGCAAAATCCTCTTTTGTCACAGCCTTATTCATATTTTGTGCTCTCCATTCAAGTACAGCATCCTTCCCCTTGCTCTTTACAGGTCTGAAAACCGCCACATCAGCTGGCTGGAGAATCTGTGTTGAATTTGGATAGAGAGCTATGAGGGTGATCTTTAGTTCTTTGCACAACTCACTAAGGTGATAAGTAAGATGAGTTTTGTGGTCATCTACGAACAGAATAAGTGGAAGTGGAATGCTGTTTTGAACAAGATAAGGGTAAAATACATTTCCAATAAACTCAAAGAATACTTCCAATTTCATCCAGCCATTATCACTGCGACCAATACCCCAATTTTCAGGAACTTTGTAAATAATATCCTGTGGGATTCTATGAAGTGGGCGGACATGTCTTGCCAAATGCTGAGAATGTGCACATCACAGTAAGAGTTGCTTTAGCCTGACTATGCTCCACTTCATACACATTCTTAGATCCTGTGGGTGCCAAAACAAGGTTTTTCTTTGGACATAACATGAAGTTTGTTTCATCGCCATTGAAAACCCCTTCAGAATCTGACAGGACATCAAAAACATTTTCTTCTTTCAGAATATCTTCAACTGCCTTGAACCATCCGCGAATATTTTCTTCACTTACGCAAGCACTAGCAGCAGTAACACCTTCTGCTGTCCTACAAGCGATTTCAGGGTGTCTGCGCAGAAACCATGGTACCACTTATTTTCAGGCATATTTTCCTTAAATGGGTTAGGACGATTATTTTGCTTCATGAATTCCTTAACATTCATTTGAATGTCTTCCTTTCTTTTTGGGAACCCCTTCTGTACACATTCAAAAATCCACCTATGAAATAAATAAATAAATAAATAAAAATGTAACTTTTGTAACTTCATATCATGCTATGAATTTTTAATATAAAACTGACAAAAATAATTAATTAAAAATAAAACCAAGATAAATATTGAGTTTAAAAAATTTATAGAATATAGAAAGAAGTTAATTACTGCAAAATAATATTTAGAACTGACTATTTTTAAAAAAATCTTGAATTTTTAATAAAAACTTGTAAATGCAATTTCAGAGGCAATTTTACTGAATTCAATTATACAAAATTATATTTTTGTTGTAGTAAAAAAATAAATTATCATCATCTAACCTTTTGCTACACACCAAACTAAAATACTTTCTTCTTTTTCACTCAGTATTGGTGCAGGTCCAAGTGTGGTTTTGGAAAACTTATCACTACAAAGGAATTGTAAGGTTGACCTGGGCACACCATGCAGTTTGGCTGCAGTCTTAAATGCCATGCCTTTTTCTAACTGCATCAACAGCAGAATCAAGATCTTCTTTATTATATTTGTGTGACTGATGATAGCCCATATTAGATAAATCTTGTGTCTAGTGACAAATTTAACAATAGATCAGAAATGTACTTGGAAAACTTATTATTGCTGCCAATAATTGGCAAATATGTTTCCAGTAATTGGTACCAATGCCAATAACTGGTTTTGCTCATTTTTAAACCCTAATATTTCAAATAGTTGAATATAAGAATGTTAGGCACAATTTAAGGCTTATTTAAAACATATTAACATTAATGCTTGATTTTCCAGTTATTGGCACCTCCTGCCCATAATTGGAATACGCACATAATTTGATTCCAATAATTGGCACACCCCAAACAATGCTTACATTGAGGTTAGGAACCACATATTTCACTAAACAACTCCACAAAGCATGCTGATAGCCAGTGTTTATATATCAGTTTTTTAGATAATGTATACACTTGACAAATAATAATACAGTGAAACTCTATCCTTAACTTACCTCTAGGAAAAGGTGCAAAAATTCAACAATGTGCACACAACTTTACAATCTGTGAGATAGTCATGAAACAAATGCTGATTTATGGTGGGAACCAATCAACATTCTCTAAGAAGGAACTTGAGGCACAAAATACGCATCAAACAGTGTTGCCAACTTGGTACAATGCTTAATATCCATGCCTTAATAAAATAGTGCCAATAATAGGGCTCTCTACCCTATGTAAATATTAGAAAATAATTGTTTTGTAAATAACCTATGGTATAGTTCTATTCTGATAGATGTATACTATAGATATAGTCACAATGTCATATGATTATAAAATGATTATTTTGTAAATAACTTATATTGTTGATCATTAATTGTTCTTTCACACAATGCCATGTGTCAAATAAGGATTGAAAGGTGAAATCAGACTGAAAAATTCTATGCCATAAACTGGATTTGAACCATGGATCTTCTGCTCTATGCATGGTTGCTCTGACCACCTGAGCTACCATGGCAACATGCCGGTACAAATTATATCATGATACAACAGCTTGTTGTGCTCGTTTGGTTAGAGCAGCCATGCATAGAGCGTAAGATCTGTGGTCCAAATCCTGGTTATCGCATTGAATTTTTCAATCTGTATCTACCTTTGAACTTGTGTTCTAATTGACTATATAGATATGACAGTGTCAGATAATCTTCTAAGAGTCTATTGACTTCAATAAAATTATTAATAATAATTATTATTATTACATTTTTGTGAAAATAATAAGTTTATGATATTAAATGGAAGCTGAGGAGAAGATACACAGGGAGAATATGCACTAGTGAATGCTAATGCACAAAGTGTGTTGGATTATAGATGTTGTTACAGGTTTGAGCAGAATAGTATGTAAGTTTAGTGTTGAATGTTGCAAGTAATAGTGTGCATATTCCATTAGTTATTGATGTTACGATTGGTAATAAATGGGGAGACAATAATGTTGATAATTAAATAATATAACTAAGGAAATTCTTCTTCCTCTTCACCTGCTTATCCTCCTCTTATGTAGGACTTAAATCCCCCCCTAGGACTTACAAGCTAATGTAACTGAGGAAATTTGAAGAATTTTAATAGAATGTTAGGGGAGATGGATTTTGTAGCATTATTAATTCCACAATAAGACAGATATATAGGGTGGACCATTTAAGTTGAGACTGTACAATATTTCCAAAACTAAGCGTTGTAGAAAGAAATGTCTTTAAAATTAAAAGCAATTAAATTTCTTATATAAAGAATTAATATTCATAAAATCAATGATAAAAACAAAATTACTTGACATTATGGGGGAAAGTAAATGCCATTAGTCATGTTTTGTTTGGAGGATGTTTTGATGGTTATTTTAGGGTCAATTTAATATTTTAAATGCTACCTGCGGCCAATTGGTGCCTCCCGGCCTGTAACCTGGGTAGGGCCAGCACAGGAACAATAGAACAATAATGAGTGTGGAATAAAAAACCACTATGTGCTGCTTGCTTGTTCTGGAACCTTTGTTTCAAAATGTTCTAGTTGGATCTTGTTCTCGAAAGTTCCGCTTTGTATCCAAGGTCTATATAAGAGACTGCTGTCGGCAGGACAGGCAGTATCAAGTTCAGTGTTGTTAGAAGTGAACAGTGCAAGTGGACGGACGTTGCAGTTAAATTGTGAGTTATAACTCAGCAGTCAGTTGTGAGTCATGCAGTTCAGCATTTCAGTTGTGATTTGATTCAACAGATAAGTTGTGTTGTATTCTGAGTGCAGGCCAAAGTGACTCATGTGTTACGTTGAGTGCCTAGTGATAAAGTGTGTCTGCAGTAACCGGTGTTTTCATTTGTTACATTGGTGTCAGAAGTGGGATATAAAAAAAGCTGCTATGGAGCAGCTACTTCAAAAATTAAGTGCAGACCATGTAATCCGGAATGGAGAAGATGGAGGGAAAAATGGAATCCTGGATGTAGAACATAAATTCTGGAATGGACAAAATGGGAAGTGAAATAATGACAGTAAATTTAGCATTGTAGGGGAGGTTGAAGGAGAGAGGAATTCCGTAATGGAGAAAGTGCAGACAGAAATGTCCAGGATGAAGACGGAGCTATCCACCAAAATTGACGAGGAACTGGCCGACGTGAAGAAAGATGTGGAAGAATTCGGCGGAAAGGTGAAAGACCTTGGCCAACGCGTTAACGTCCTGGAGGACGTCGGGGAACGGCTTAGCGTCCTGGAAGGAAAAGTCAACGGCAGCGCCAAGGAACTGAACGTCATGGTGGAAGACTAAGGACTTGAAGGTCGAGACGTCAGGACGCGACAAGACATCCACGAGCGTCAAGACATCCAAATGCATCAACATCAACTTTCGAAGTCTTCCGCCGACAATTCGCCGTCATTGCCACCCACAGCCGGTTGCCGGCAGCCAGCAGAAGAGGAAGTGGCACAGCTAATAGTCAGCTTACAGCGACGGGCGGCAGAAATTTAGAATGCAATTTCGACGTCGGCGAAGTCCGGAGACATCTGGTAGGACCTCGAAAACCGATTCGGGAATCATCACTTGGCCGCAGGCTATCGTAGTCACCTCAAGTCAAAGCTGCAACAGCCAGGGGAGCCGCTGCATGAGTTCGCCCGGGCAATCGAACAGCTGATGAACAAATGTCTGGTGATCCTTCCGCACAATTACGTGTCCGAGGAAGCTGGCTACCGCTTTGTCAACAAGGTGCTTAACGCCGAGATACGAGAGGTCTAATGCTCTGCGATTACAAGACCATCCACGAGGCGCTAACGGCCGTGTTGAGGATGTAAAATGAAATTTCATTGTTTTATTTATGGAGGCTCTTTAACTGCTGTGGTCCTTAGCGTCCCATTCTATATTGGCCGTGTAAGATCGGAAATTTTTCTCAGAGGCCTCTTTATCAGGCTTGAGGTTCTTTTACGTGCCGTAAATCTACGACACGGGACCACCGGCTTTACTTCCCTTCCGAAGGAAACCATGCTAAGGGTTGAGTATGTAGGTGGCCAAGGTAACAGCGGCACCTACCTCGAAGACCAGGACCATTCAATACGACGGGGACAGAGGATCAACCCAGATTTTCGAGTGGTGTGATTTGCGTTTATGGCCAACCAGGACGCCTATTAAAGAACTGTCCACACCTAGCCGACGAGCAGGCGGGAAATGAATAAGCACCAGCGTGGCGAGGGGCACGTCCAGACCGTGTTCACCACCCCCTCAAGAGAGGGTGCGTGCCTTGGGCAGAAAAATCGATGACAGTCTTGTTGCGGACGGCTGGATACAAGGGAAACTGTGCCAGGTACTAGTCGACACAGGTGCAACCGTGACCGTAATCAGACCTGGTGTGGCGAAGGGCTTGCCGCCGAGGAAACCTACTCGGCCATACCAGCTAGTGACAGCATCAGGCGATACCTTGCCTGTGGAGAGGGAGGCCCTGCTGGAGTTGACCCTAGGGCGGAGCATCGTAACGCTGTGGGTGTTCATCGTGGGAGTGGTTGAAGATGTGATACTGCGACTGGATGCCCTCAGTAACCACGAGGCTACGGTCGACGTCGCCAAGAAGGGCTTGAAACTCGGCCGAGACGAGCTGTCGCTCCGGAGCCCCAACGAACTTTCGGGGATCTGCAGGGTGATCCCGAAGGAGGATGTGGTTATGCCCCCAAGAAGCGACCTGTGTTGAAGGCGCGTCTGGTAAGCCAGCGTTCAAGGAACCTGGTTTTAGACCGAAAGGCACTGTTGAATGGATTAGGCTTCGCCAGGACATTGTCACCTTGCCTTTGTGAGATGCTAAGTCAATCGGACACCGATCAGGATATATAGGTCGGAACGGAGCTAGGGGAATGCGAGCCAGCTGCGAGTGTATCGCCGTTCGACGGACCCGAGGAGCCAGCACCGTCTCAAGATATGGGGCCCCGCCAGGAAGACTTGTCGAAGAGGGTGGACGACCATCTGACCGCGGCACATCTGAAGAAAGTCCGGCACCTTAGGCAATACCAGTCCTCCTTCAGCCAAGGGGACGGCGATCACGGCTGCACCGACCCGAGTACCCCACCACGTCGATATAAAGACGCCTAGCCTAAACGGAAACCACCAAGATGTATCCCTCTGGCGAAGCAAGCGGAGGTACTAGACTTGCTGGAGTACATGAGATCTAGGGGCATCATCGAAAAGTCCAAAAGCCCTCGATGGTGCTCCCTTGTCTTGCTGAAGAACGGCGAGCTTCGCTTCTGCGTGGATTATAGGAAGCTAATGCTGTCACCCGCAAGGACTTTTTCTTATCCCGAATTGACAATACTCTGGACAGTATTGGTGGTGCCCAATGGTTCTCGACCTTGGAATTTAAATCGAGATATTGGCAAGGGGCTCTGCACCCCAGAGAAAGGGAAAAGACCGCATTATCGACAGACCAAGGGCATTGGTAGTTTACGGTTACGCCCTTTGGCTTTTGCAACGCGCCAGCCACTTTCCAGCACCTGATGGAATCCGTGATGAACTTACGACTGCCTGTTGTACTTGGACATCGTCATTGGCAGTACTTTCGAAGATCTAGAAAACCCGACCAAGGTATTACAGAAACTGTAAGCAGCTAACCTGAAACTGAACGCGAAGAGGTGCCAACTCTTCTGCAAGGAGGTTAGCTACTTTGGCCACATACTCTGACCAACTGGTGTGACCACGGATCAGCACATTGCAATTACGTCTGTTTTGGGTTTTCCACAACCGGGCATCGATTTTATCGTGGAAACCGACGCCAGCGACAGTGGTATTGAAGGCATGCATCCCTGGTCCAGGATGGGCAGGAGCAGCTAATGGCGTACTACAGCAAGACGCTCTCCAAGCCAGTAAAGAACTACTGCGTTACCCGACGGGAGCTCCTGGCACTTATTAAGCACTGAAACAATTACATAAGTACTTGTGCGGTCAGCCATTCCACCTGAGGACTGACCACTCCGCCCTCACCTGGCTATTGAAGCTTTAAGAACCCAGACAGCCCGCTGGGTCCAGAGGCTTCATGAATACAACTTCACATCCGAATATTGGGAAGGAATGAGCCACTCCAATGCGGATGCCATGTCAAGAAGACCCTCCCAGAGAATTGCGGCCACTGCACTAGGGTTGAGAAGCAGCGTGCCACAGTTATCCGTGTGATTTCGGCGGTGCCTGCAGAGGGATGGGAAAGTGCAGACCTGAGGATGGAGTAGCTGGCGGACGCCGACTTGGGACCGCTCCTGAGATAAGTGGAGGTAAGAACTAGGCCTAGCTGGGAGGACATTGCATCCAGGAGTAGTGCATGTAGTTCCTACTGGGCTCAGTGGGACTCACTGAAGACCAAGGAAGGTGAATTGTTCAGAGAATGGGAGTCACCTGACGGTAAGACCCGGAGAGAGCATTTGTTTCTTCCTCAAAGTAAGGTGCCGGAAGTCCTGGAGGAAGTACATACGGGGACTTCGGGAGGACATCTTGGATTGACAATCTCCGACAAAGGTACTGTTGTTTGACACTACGGGCGGACGCTGAGAGGTGGTACCACCAATGTCATGAGTGTGACAAGTCGCGGGTCACAGATTAGGAGCCTGGGTCGCATGCAGCACTACAACATGGGAGCGCCCTTTGAACGCGCCACTATCGATATAGCTGGGCCGTTCCCTGTGTCTAACAGGGGTAACAGGTATCTGTTGGTGGTCATGGATTACTTCAAGTGGCCGGAGGTGTACGCCATTCCTAACCAGGAGTCAAAGACAACCGCGGGCTGCCTAATGGAAGAAGTGTTCTACCTATTTGGGATACGTTAGACCTACACAGCGATCAGGGCACAAACTTCGAACCGAAACTGATGAGGGAAGCACTGGAGAGGCTTGGAGTGCACAAAACGCGTACAATGCCTCTCCATCCGCAGCCGGACAGTATGGTAGAACAGTACATCAAGATCCTGGAAGAGTGGACAGTCGTGGACAGTCAGCAGAGGAACTGGGATGTTAAGGTTCCGCTTTTTTTGCTGGCCTACCGCTCGTCTACTCACGACACTACTGGTTTGACACCAGGCAGCTTAGTCCTGGCAGGGAGCTGCGTCTTCCATGCGATTTGGTGTTTGGGACCCCCTTGGGGTGGAACAGCCAGCAATCGACTACGTGGAGAACCTCGTGGACCGTCTTTATAATGTGCATGAGATGGCCCGTCAACACATCCAGGTAGCAAGCGTCCGGACGAAGAGCTATTACAACCGCCAGGCCAACAGCCAAGGTTTCCAGCAAGGTAATTTGGTATGGCTGTATCGCCTTACCCGGACCTAGGGGCATTGTCCGAAGCTCCAGCAACCATGGCAAGGACCGTACCGCATGGTGAAGGGGATCAATGATGTAGTCTACCGCATCCAGAGGCTGCCGTGAGGGAAGATGCTGATGGTACACCTAGACCGTTTAGCCTGCTTTGACAGCGCTGGTCAGAACGACCAGCCCTGAGGAGGGAGCAGTATGATCGCGTGCGTGCCACCAGCTGCGGCTGGCCGGTAAGTGCCTCCCAGCCTGTTACCTGGGTGGGGTCAAGGACAGGTTGTCGGAACAATAGCCAGCACGGAAACTATAAAAAGTGAAATAAAAAGCCCCTTTATGTGCCACTTGTTCCAGAACCATCATTTTGGCATGTCGTAGTAGGATCTTGTTCTTGAAAGTACCACTTTGTATGCAAGGCGTATATAAGGGACCGGTGTAGGCAGGATGGACATTGTTGAATTCAGTGCTGTTAGAGGTGCTGAAGTGAACAGTGCAAGTGGACAATGTAGTTTAATTGTAAGTTGTGACTCAGCAGTCAGTTGTAAGTCATGCAGTTCAGCAGTTCTGCTGTGATTTGATTTGACAGATCAGTTGTGTTGTATTCTGAGTGCGTGCCAAAGTGACTCAAGTGTAATATTTGTGTTATGTTTAGTGCCTAGTGATAAATAGTGTGTCTTCGCAGTAACTGGTGTTTTCATTTGTTACAGTATTTATGGGATTAATCAGAAGATTATGCAGCGGCAATGAATATATTTGAATTCATCTTAAAATGGGTGGGTGATAATATGAAGCTAGCAAATAAAATGGTTAGGGGGTATAATGATTGGTTTGATAATGAATGTAGAAATTTAAAAAAGTTTTTAAAGGAAGCTGTAGTTAAATGGAGAGACAAGAATGGGTAGAAAGAGATCCTGATTGTTCTGGACTTGAGAGCTCAATATAGAAAGTTATTGGAACAAAAAAGGATGAAGTGGAGTATGGAAAAAGGCAGAGAAATTGAAAAGAAAATTAGATGTAATGCACAACAGATATGGGAGGTTATTAGAAAATGCACACAAGCCAATTGGGATTAGTGCTTGTTGAACGAGGAGTTTGAATTAAGCACTTTAAACAATTGTTTGAAATGGAAGCAGTGGAAATGTATAAGTGGAATCCCTGTTGTGGGTACTATTATATAGATGAAGTGCTAAAGCAGGTAAGGAATCTAAAAGAGGGGAATGCAGTGAGTAGGGTTGGGTTTACTCTAAAACATTTCCCATGTGGGTTGAAAAAGCAGAAAGGCTTGAGTGTAACAAGATTGATTCATGAAATAAGTGTAATAACAGCGTACTTAAGAGCTGGTTAGTAGCTGTAATACATCCTGTATATGAGGGTAAGGGTGATATAAATAATCCAAATAGCTACAGGGGTAATTCATTCTTGTCAAACTTTGGGAAAATATCTATGGGTGTGTTTTCTGAAAAAAATTCAAACCTGGTCAGAAGGTGATAATTTTGTGTCACCACATCAGTCAGGATTTAGAAAAGGAAGAACAGTACATAATGTTTTAATATTATATATATAGTATATTATAAGTATATACATATGTATATAAGAAAAAATGTAGCATTATATATACAATGTTCCTGGTTCTAGAGAAAGTATATGACCGTGTAATTATAGAGCTACTGTGGTACAAATTACTAAAAAAGGGATTAAGTAAAGAGATAGTAATTTAAAGGCCCTTACAAGCAAAACACATTCTGTTTAAAATTGTGGAAGGAAGGAGTTATGCAAGATGTGCAAAAAGATAGAGGACTTCAGCAGGGATGTAGCTTGAGCCATGGCCTCCACTATATAATTGCCTGGTCCTCACAACTGTGACGTCACAAGAGGAGTGTGGTGGTAGCAGAATGAAGCATGTGTTATTGCATTATTTGTATGTATTTTATGCATTTAAATGTATTTAAAGGCCTAGGTAACTGGTTTTGACATCACTATGGTGTACATCAGAGGTGGCGAAAACATGACTCACGAGTTATTTTGACTCGCAGGCGCCGTTCCCTCTCTGCCACGTTCCCATTTGCTTTTCACGTGCTGCTGAGTGATGCAGTGTATGTTGCATATTTGGTGTACATAATGTCATATATATGCTGTGGAATGAACTTGGTTACAGAATGCAAAAACGATAAGCTGAAACAGAAACCACTGGCAAATATTATATTTACTTATGTGAAGAATTATGTACCTTTGCTTTGGAATTTGTCCTTATTGGAGGTTTTATATATAAATATAATTTCATTAACCCAAGTTTTTAAGGAAAGAGTTACCTACTCTACTTGATGTGAACATTATTTTTGTAGCATCCCCAATTTTATTTTTTGACCTTTTTTATGAGCTGGAAAATCATTTCTACATTTGCAATAATTGTTTAGCAATATGTTTGTAACTGCAGAAACTGATTTTTCTGCTAAATACGTGATACTACAATTACAGAAGCAATAAACTAAAGTCAGTACTTCCTCAATTTTCATTTATGATAAATACTTTATTAAAGTGCTTGTTTGTTACGTTTCAAAAATTCTCTTTCAAATTCCTCATTAATTAATATCTCAAATACTTTATGCACTATCACAAAGACTTTTACTGGAAAAACCTTTGGGCCATTTCAACACTCCTCTGTCAAATAGAGACAAGTATTTGAAACTTGTCCCGTCCTCTATATTTGTTTCCTTGTTCCTGTCATACATAAGAAACTCAATGTAAAGACTTACAAAGCACTGTTTCATTCACTTTATATATATCGTATCTCGCAATATAATTCAGACTAATTTTATGAGTTTCGTCCACTTCTATGCAGTCTACTGAATCTTTCATACTCTTGTACAACTCATTTACATTGATTGTCTTTATTTTGTGTTTTGCAGCACTTTCACTGCAAGACGATAGAAAATGTTTTATAGAAAAGTCACCACAGATTGAGGAATGTAGTTTTATTAAGTTTACTAGCTTAATATCTTTTCTGATTTTAGGATTTGTCTCGCAGAGATACAGTAATTCTCCCTACTCATTTACCTGTGCTGACTAAACCTACTTTCCTAATAGGACATATTTTGAATTTACTTGGCAAATTAAGTACTTACAAACAATAATTACAATCTCAGTGGTGTGTTACAGAGCACTCCGAGTTTCTGATATCAGGCGGCCAAAATTATAGCTTAAATTTTATGGTTCTGGTAATGAAGTATTTTCCTATTTACAAAGCCTGACAAAAACTGCAGTACCACTGGGCACAAAATTTTCCCTATGAATGCTGCTAATCCACAACTGCCTCCTAATTTCATCTTTTGGGAACATGAAAGCAGTTGTGTGAGCTTTTTTTCTGATCTGTAGTTTGATACACAATGGGGTATATAACACATACGAGTCATTCCACATCCAACCGAACACACACAAAAAATCACTTTCTCTGAATTTTCTGAATTTTAGTTTATATGTTCCACACAAAATAAATGGACACATATTTTATATTTTGCGGAAAATCAAATTGTTTTAGTATTTACAGCATACATAATATTTTTCTTATATGCACACAACATTACATAAAAGCAACTTGTTCTCGGAATGCAGAATGGTCAGGGACAAGAACAATACATCATTTGTAGATAAAATCATTGTGGCTTTCCTTATTCAAAATACTATTTCTTTGGAATAAAAAACAATCACTTTTTAAGTATGAATATTTTAACCCAAAATATATTTAACCCCATAATATTAGAATCTGGAAAAAATGCAAAACGAATCTGTGATATATTTTGTTTTAAACCTGTTAATATCAGGATGGGATCTTCCTTAGAAGTACACTCTTAAACAGTTTATTTGTGTTAGTGCATAGGATTTTAGAACATAGAGACTGCTTGCTGACTGAGAGCTTCACACTGCAGCAGCATGCCGGTCAATGTGCTATGCAGTATGAATGTGATAGGCTATCACTTCCGGTGTTTAGAGTAAGTTAGCAACTGGAATCTGTAATTCTATAAAGCCTCTCTCTGCTGTTTCGTTTTAAATGTTACTTTGTGTTCAGCTTTTTGTATTAGCAGTTCATTTTTAGTTCTGTGGTTTCTGAAAGTGCATGATGAGTGAACTGAAGAAACAGAGCTATGACTATTGCTTCAATCCATTTAATGTTTCCAAGCATAACACAAGGCAGAAATCATTAAGCTTAGTTACCCACAATATGCTTACAAACTTAAAAGTGGAGAATGTAATTTTGTCACCAGACCTAAAACTGTGTGATGCGTGCAGAAAAAAAATTTCCCAAAGTACAACGCACTGATAACAATGTTTGTATTCTACAAAGTACCAATGCTGTGAATAATCCAGAAGTGGTTTTGAACATAGTGATGATTTTGAGGAAAGATACAGCAATGCAAAAGCAATCCCTGGTACCTTAGAGCTAAATTCATTTTTCCATCAACCAATAATGCAATAGTAACTATAAGGTATTCTTTTGAGCCTGAAGGGAAAAAAGTGCGTACTTAAATTGGAGTTAAGTTGCATCCCATAGGATAAGATTGAAAGTTTGAATGTTTCTCAACTGTATGCTAAATTTAACAGTTAAATGTGAACAAACTAGTGCAACTTAAGTGCTGTGAACAACTGACAGGCATCTAATGACAGACTGCTGCTGCTACTACTACTACTCTCCAGCCACACCACGCTGCAATCTTGCTACGCACCGCTTTCTAAGTTATTTTGTTTAAAATTAACTATACAGGATCCCATTTTGTTTCGTGCAAATATATATAAAAAAGTTACAAGGAATTTATTTATAATTTTTATAGAAATTTAAACCTGTGGGATATGTAGTTTTAAATGTTTAGATTTTAAAAATTGATGCAAATAATTAATTATATCAATTATAATTGAAACATTACATATTAAACTTTGCATTACACTTTATAACATGATTTTATCACTTATCACCTGTGAGATATTCTAATTTAAAGGTAGAGAGGTGTGCCGCTTTTCACAAGTGGATTGCACAATATTTTTTAAGATATTGCAATTTAAAAAAAAAAATAATAATTTAAAACATAATTCACTCTGCTTTTGTAATCCATGGACAAAATTGAAAGTGAATCGGAGACATGATGTTCAAATTTTGTGAAAATTTGTGTGACTTTACATGGAATGACTCATATATGGCATCTAAAAGAAGACAGGGGAGAAATATTACTAATATCAAATGCTGAGGATGCAGTAGCAACAGTGATTATTTCTTAGCATTAGTAAACACAATCTGAACATTTATAACCAATAAATGTTCACTATATCAACTTTACCTTGGTAATTCATCACTGATAATTGTTTCATCATCAAATAAGACACTAACATTACACTATGCACTGTATAAAACAGTATTCTTGATAAAACGTGTAGATATAATTAATCTTTGAAGGCACAATTTACATTTGACAATAAGAGAACATTTCTAATGTGTACTCTAGTGTCATAACTCAACTGATTTGTATCCAATAGGAATAGAATGATGCACTGCTAGTATGACATCATGGGAGTGCACCCCATCACTGAATCAGACCACCATATAGCGAAGGCCACGGGTGAGCCCTGTATTGTTTAATCTATTTATAGATGAAGTGTCGGAGAGATTGAACTGGTAGTTATTTTTAGCGATGAACTGTCAATTCGGGTGGTGGTTAGGGAACTAATTTCGAGGTAACCACACAAAAATGGCATATCTTCAGCCTTGATTAATAGTCAATAGCAATTCCAAGATGAAATACTGGACCAATATTTAAATAGCAGGTTGAAAGCCAAATAATTAGAGTTCAGAAGAATAATTTCCAGGTTTGGGGCAAGGAGGAACTTTGTAAAGGTTGTAAGATTGTTGAAAGTTCCATTGGTTGCTTTAACTTCTACATCTCCAGCATTATGTTTAGACGTAGTCTGCTGATCGTTTTAATTTATTTTGTAGCGTGCATGGCAGTAATATTTGCTTAAATGTAATGCAACAAATACTAATCCAATAGGTAAACATAACAGCATTTAACCTGTTTTGCAAGTAACCTTTACAAAGTAGAATAAACAGCAAAACTTAAACTTATATTCCAAAATGTTCTATTTTCATACTAACCTATAGGAAGTCGAAAGCAAAAATCATATAAGTTAATTCCCAAAATTGCCCAATATATTTCTGTACTAATCTACATGAGTATATTAACAGCAAAATACTACATAACATAGAATTTTTATTTTTTGTTTGTTTGTGGGGGTTTTCATCTAAACATTAAGCATTTATTAATAACTTTATGATTGATATTTTCATACTACCTACATCAACCAATATACAAGTTGACAGCGAAGCCTGTATAATTTAATATCCTAAAATATTTTAATCTAGCAAACACTCTACATTATTCCATTTGTAGCAATGCTGAGAATGAAATGCTGAGACATTGTTTATATAAGATATCGGAAAAATAAATTCAACGTGAGGGATGAGGAAATTGAAAAGTGATTCAGGTTAACACTGTGGCTTTATTTTATATCACACTTATTCTTTGTAATAATTTCTAGCAGTATCACTCTCCTTAGTTTATTGTCTTTTGTTTGTTTAACTCAACACACTTGCTGATACTGTTTCTTAAATGTAATCTACAAAAATTTCAGTGTAATGAAGTATTCCTTAGGGCTTATAAATCTGTACCAACAAACACCTGGCAGAAATAAAGTATGATACTTGCACATCAGGTAAACCATTTCATTCCTCCCGTACTGAGTATTGTATGTTTTTTAAAGTGGTATTAATGGAGTATGTCGTAGCATATGAGAATCAAGACAGACTCCAGCCTTCTCTGCTACCAACATGTTCCTATATCTGCAAAATCTATTTTTCCATTAATCTAAATAAACTAAATTAAGAGTTAAATCCCATTTGATATAACCTAAAACCCTAACCTATTTTAAGTATACACTACGCATACAGTTATCCCATTTTACAGTACCTGCTTCCAATAACTATATTAACCCATTAACGCCTAGTGTTGCCATATGGTAATGCACGTAACACATTCTTAAAGTTACTATTGTCCTTTCAATAATTATGCTGGAGGTTTGGTACCACTGCTAATCACTCTGTAAAGCAACTGCATTTACGATAATATAGTGTTTATTGTCCTGATTGTTACAATAATAATGTAAGATTGTTCGAAAACTGCTATCGTTGAATGTGGAGCAGAAATGGACATCCGTTTCGAGTAAGTTTATTTTTATAGCTTAGAGTTATTATGTGGATTATTTCTTGGTAGTATATTTCTTTGTATAGTGCAGTATATATTCTCTAGGAGTTACAGGATGATTCAGAATAGACAGCTGAAATTATGGCTTCCTAATTCCATAATCTAGCGCTAGGCAGATATACTCAGCAAGACATATATTTCATTATGTTGCTTCAGGAAAAACCTTTCACTTGCTGAAGCACTGGGGATAATTTACAGTGATGATATTGATGGTGATGTGTTTATTGAGCCACCAGTATCAAACGTAGATACAGATGAGGACTCTGGAAATGAGGATGAAGGCAAATTATCTGATGTGGCATCTCGCCAATTCCTGGCTAACGCTGAAATAAGGTTACCAAGCAACGAAAGAATAGGTGTTGACCAAAACGAGTATAAACTTACTGAATTCCCCACTCCAGATTATTCAAGATATGAACACAAGTCAGTAATTGAAATCTTCGAATCGTTTCTCGACCAAGAGTTCATCAAATATTTGGTAAAGGAAACCAGGCACTATGCATTATTTTTAAATTTTCAGGATCCAAAGATAACAGCAGAAGAAATGTGCTGCTTCATTGCCATTCTACATGTTAGTGACTACAGTAACTTGCCTTCTAAAAGGCACTTCTGGAATTCAAATGATGCCACGGAGAACTTGGCTCTTTCTCAGTTCAGAGAGAACAGACAGATTTCTTCAAATCTGTAGGTTTCTGCACATTGCAGACAATACTAGAATTGACCATAATGATAAGGCATGGAAAATATGGCCTATAATGGAAAAGTTAAAGAAGAGATGCATTAATAATTTCATACCTGATGAACAACTATCATTTGATGAATGTATAGTCTAATATTTCGGTCGACATGGGTGCAAGCAATTCATCCGTGGCAAGCGCATTAGATTTGGCAATAAGATATGGAGCCTAACACCAAGGACGGATAGGTATGTGGTGAACTTTGATTTGTACCAGGGTAAAGGACCAAACAGTAATGCTGACTATGACAAGTTATTTGGTGAAGCGGCAAATCCCTTACCATTATTGCTTAACGAAGTTCCAGATGAGAAGAGAAAACTAAACTACAGCTTCTTCATGGATGATTTATTTTCTAGTGCACCACTTTTCTTATTTCTCAGGAATTGTGGCTATTCTACCTTTGGTACTACTAGAGAAAATAGAATCCCTAAAGGATCCCCGCTGGAAAACAAGCAAGTATTCTTTTAATAATAATAATAATAATAATAATAATAATAATAATAATAATCTTTATTTACTTATAGACTTTTACAAGTTTCAAGCATCGTCATACAATGAAAAGTTACAAAATTTACATGTGTATACAATATTTACAATTCATTCAACCTGTACAAGCATTTCTGAATTAAGAATGTTTTTAACCTCCTTTGAAATTCTTTGCCCTCTAAACTTTTAATGTCATTGGGTAATTTGTTATATAGTATCCTACCCATCGTAATTGGATCCTTTTCAGTGGCCTTTTTATTTACATTATCTCTGTAGTAATTATTTTGTGTTCTAGTTTTATATATGTGACTATCTTTTATTTTTACAGAATGTGACTTACTTACTACATACATAATTACTTTATACACATATAGTGATACGACTGTTAAAACACTAGCCTCCACATAGATTTGTCTACATGATTCTCTACTATTTCGACCATAGATACATCTTAAACACTTTTTCTGCATTAACAGTACCCTGTTCATATTTACATTGTGGGCATTTTGAGACAGCATTAGGGATGAACGATGGACTGCTTATGTTCGAAGGATGTATAACTCAATAGTCATAATATCTCTTCTTCATGTGGTGCACAGGAAGTTGGACAAGTGAAGAGATTTCCCCAACAGCAGAAGCGAAACATAATGATTCCAAATCCAAGGCTAGTCGCGAAATACAGCATCTTTATGGTAGGTACTGACCAGATAGACCAAAATATTGCCTGCTATCGCATTGGGATACAGAACAAAATATGGTACTGACCTTTGTTTACGTGGATGCTAGATGTGGCCATTCAGAACAGCTGGATTTTTTACAATAAACTCAGAAGACAAAGAATACCTCAGCGGGATTTCAAAAGAGAAATGGCTACTATCTGTCTCAAGAGATACCATACTATACCAAAAGGAGTTGGAAGACCAACAGCTTCACGGATATCTCTTAGCAGTCGCATATCAGATGCTATAAGCTTTGGCAGAACTGGCCACCTTGTCCAACCAACGGAAGGAGGAAAAAGGAAAAGCTGTGTTAATGACAACGTAAATCAAGTGTGAGAACAATGTGCTGGAAGTGTGGTGTTGGATTGTGCATCAATTGCTTCATTCCCTTTCATACTCATTAGATTTTGTGCAATTTTACAAAAGCAGAAAATATTGATGTGTATACATTGTGTGCATTTTTGTGGAATTACACAATGTTTTCATACTTAGTTCAATTAGTTAAATTTCTGGAGAACACAGTATTACCTTTAATAATGATATAGACTAGTAACCTGTTGAAGTTTTAGCATACAATTTCTTAATGAAAATTATAGGCCATAAAACTAGGTAGTAGAAGAGCCTAGTGTTACCATATGGTAACAGCAAATATTTTCAAAACTGAGTAATGAATACTTATTTTTATATTTTATTCAGTACATTTGTGTTACTTAGAGACATAATAAACTAGAAAACCAATAAA
This sequence comes from Deroplatys truncata, assembly GCA_030765065.1. Taxonomy (NCBI): domain Eukaryota; kingdom Metazoa; phylum Arthropoda; class Insecta; order Mantodea; family Mantidae; genus Deroplatys; species Deroplatys truncata. The sequence goes on from CM060990.1 coordinate 512,798,309, forward strand.
AATTAACAAAAAAATAATTCAGGCATTAATGGGTTAATGGCAAATCATTCTTTTTAAATATGCTGAAAGGCACTTCACCCATTGCACACTCACTGTGCAAACTGAACTAATGGTATTAATCCTTATACATGTTGCATAATGTTTGGAAAAATGTACCGTTCCTAATCAATACAAATCATAATATTAATACAAATATGCTTTATTATGTTGTTGAATGTAACCAGCCTATTATTATCAAGCTAGCCAAAACAATTTACATTAAAAGTAAAAACCCCCACCACACTAATTTAATAAAAACTTTAGATTTTATTATATACATAAATCAGACAGCAGGCTCAAGAAAATTGCAGAATAAGGTTTATTTTTAAAATCTAATGCTACAAGTTTCCACTTAAGGCGTGAAATCATGCATGAAAATGTTGCCACTATACCAAATTGTTAAACTCCAGGTTGACTAAACTAGACTTACCTAGCATTTGTAATACGGGGCACTCCGTTTAACCAACAGTTAGCAATAATCACAGGTTAGCAAGTGTCAGCTTTTAACTGGAGATTGTATTGCAAGCCCTAAATGAAATTGAAAGGTACTGTAAAGAATAGGCTCCTAAAGCTAATGTTGATAAAAATAAGGTTATAGTACTCAAAAAAGTTAGTAAATTAAGACAAGGTGAGGGATGGGTATTTCAGGATAAAGAAATTCAAATTGTGAAGGATTTTATTTATTTGGGTATAAAATTTAATAGCAATGGAGAATGGGGGAAGAATAAAGAAATGTCCTTGGCAAAAGGAAACTCGGCATTGGGATTGTTATGTAAATGTTTACATAGCTCAGATGATGAATTTGACTTGGCTGTAACAGATCTACAAGGCTTTAGCGGAGTCAAGATGGCTGTATGGAATAGAGATCTGGGGTGCAGAGGTACATTGGTAAAAAGATGGCTATGTCACTCAAAATGTTTCGTAAATTAAGGGGGTATATAAAGGATGATTATGGAAAGAGTGCTGAAATATTGGTTTAGAGTATCACTTACAACAGGAACACATTTTGAAAGATTGCTTAAATTTACAAGAAAAATGTATTCGTGCAAAGAATTTGGTAGGTGAAATTAAGCACCAGCTTAAAATAAATGGTATGGGTGATATAGCTGGAAAGATAGGATATATTGACAGTATTCTGGGAATAAGTTAGATGCCAGGTGGAAGATATGGGCAGATAGAATTTATAGGCAATGTTGGAAAAAAAAGTGTTCTAAAATCTAATAAGGGTTTTGGAAGTACTGATGAAAAAGAATGTATATGGAGAAGTGTAAGAGAGAACAAAGAGAAGGTATTGCAGGTTTAAACTGGTAGTTTGGAGATTGGTTACAGAGGAGGGACAAAAGGAAGAATTTGCCATATATGCAAGGATAAAGAATAGGCAATTCACATTTTATTAGACTGCAGAAGCATGGGTACCAGGAGAAAAGAGTTTATTCAAAATAAATGGTTGAAGATTGCGAAAATAGTAGCAATTTAAACAAAATTTTTGTAAACAATCTCAGATTATTAATTTAGGAGAGTTCGTATTTAAAGTTAAGAAGAAATGGAACTGGTTGGCAAATTAAATTGAAGTATGTAGCACAAACTAATTTGTAAAATTATAAAGTATAATCATAGTTTGGTAACAGCAATATATGGGCTATCAACAATAGTTGTAGAAAGCAGTGCCATTTGTTATTTTATATGGCAGCCTAGAATAAAACCTTGGTTAGCTTCAGGCCATATAAACAATGTAAAGTGGTTAGTACAAATAAAAAATTAATAAGTGCATTCTGGTAACCAATAGGTATTGAATCGAGAGTCTCACAGTATTGGAGCACTTGTATTTACAAAGTATCAGGTCCATTATACTCTATACCAAGGGATATCTGCAGATGCTTTACCACATATGTTTTCAGAATATCAGTGCTGTGTAACCTAATGAGCAGCCACACACTACACAGTTGTTGGATTCAAAATATATATCTCTCAACAATTGAATGGCAACTAATATTTTGGGAAAGATGTTTTTTATTAATGATTTATTTAAGAGTTTTCCTCAACTTGTGTGGTTGCCATAAGACAAAAGAATACACCAGAATTTATTGAAAACATTATAAACTAGATAAAAGTGTTTTTCTTACAAATACCTGTATATTACACAGTGACATCTAGCAAACAAAAAATGGAAATTGATGCTCTTTGCTTAGCTGTTTTAATAGCTATGAGTAATTCAAATTTTAACAGCACAACTTGAAGGTTCGGTATATTATAAACATCTTACAGTTGTATTATTAAGCATAGGAGCTTAATTTGATAAACTTTTAAGATTACGAGAAATACATCCTGAATAAAAAGGTTATAAAACACAAAAATTTCAAGATTCAACTTTGAAAATTTTAACACATAAGTACTGGCACCTCTTATAATGGCTAATACTAGGACAATACTAATTCAGCATAAGCTTGTAAATGGACCGTTCAAAAGTTTGGTAAATTATAGAAACTTAGGGCACCAATTTAGAGTAAGCTCTACTTTCGTAGTAAACCACTATTCAAGTCAACACTTGGCGACTTCCATATGAGAGTAAACTATATTTTAAAATAAAGAGAGTTGAAGGTTGTTACACTACATCATTAAAATGTTCTTACTTGAACGCGTTTCGGGAGACGGTTTGCTCCCATCGTCAGCATGTTTTCAACTCAACTACTACTTCTGAAGCACTTTATTCCTTTCAGATACTCTCAGACCAAATTACGGCAGAAGTAAATGTGGAGAACACCGTCATGTAGTATGTTACTACAGGATTAAATATAGGCTAGAATTTACTCTCGTGATCTGGATGGAGTAACTAACCTTTTGATTTAACTAGAATACTGTATTGTATTTGGAGGAAGGTATTTTGACATTTCCATGGAATACTTAGATTACATTGATGATGCTGACGAAGAAAACAACGGGAATGCCATAGTGGTATGTGAGATCCATATGATAATTATACAGGAAGAGATTTGAAGGAATGTTTTGGTATTAGGAAAGAACCTTTTACATGCCCTTTGAACCTGCTTAGAGAGCAATTACAACAAAACTCAAGATTCAACTCTATAATCCAAACTGCAGTTATTGTTATGCATCCTGCGAGCGTTTTGTACCAGAACATTTCAGATAGTTAAGCCGGGATTATGATGAACTTAATGTAATGTATGGTGTGACATTATTAAATGGAGCCATTTAGGATTGACTTAACACGACATAATTTAAGAGTTTGGCAACGTGAAACTTTTCCTTCCCATTACGTCAAGTTTGATGTCGCATGGTAATTAGAACAAACAGCATGAAGCACATATATATATATATATATATATATATATATATATATATACACGCACAGAGAGAGCCCAAGAACTACAGACTGGCTGCACAATGTTTTTCCTGTGCGCGTCCTCGGCACTCGCCGTCTGTCGCTATCATAGAAAGGTGTGGATGAAACTATACAACATTTTTAAAACTTTATTTAAAGGCTTTACTTACCTACTTTATGAAAGGAGATGCTGAAACTGGCCACTGTTGTTGTCCATGCATTTCTATCACCTCTTTAGGAAACTATCCATCACTCGCCGTAGTTCACGTTGAGAAATGCTGGCAATTTCCTGGCAGATATTTTGTTTTAATTCTTCCAGGGGTTTGTCTTGCACATTTTGTTTTAAATTACCCCAGAGTTACAAATCATAGGGGGTTAGGTCGGGGGATCGAGTGGGCCACAAATCTCTACTAATAATTTTGTCCTCAAACACACTTTCATAAGGTTGTTAAGTAAAGCCTTTAAAAGTAGTTTTAAAAACGTTGTATGGTTTCATCCGCGCCTTTCTATGATAGCAGCAGACAGCAACGAGTGCCGTGGATGCGGACAGGAAAAACACTGCGCAGCCGGTTCATAGTCTTTTGGCTCTCCCTGTATATATATATATCACCCAAAATGATAATGTATTTATTGGATTTTACCATTATATGAAGAACAGGTTCAAATTTAATAAAGAAGTTATGGATATTTCCTCTGTAGCAAATTTTATTTTTACTGGTTAAGAATTCAGTTCGATAACAGATAATTCTACATATTTTTCAATACTATGATCTGTAAGTTTATCCACAATGAAATCAATATTATTTTTTGCAAATAATATTGTTCCGCCTATTTTATAAATTTCCATTATTAGATGATCTTTAACAGAACATAATGGATTAAGTTCTGTGTTAATATTGCTTGTTCTAGCATTTTGTCTACATAGAATACCACAGTGTCACATTGACTGCTTTCTTATTTTGTTTACCAAGTCCATTATGTCACCCATTATGTATTGAGGTATTGCTCCACTTCTAGTATTGTTCATTTTCACATGTATTACCACAACATAGGGTTTTGTTTCCTTTAAGTCCCTTTTATCCACTTGATGTTGAAGCTCAGACACTTTTATTCCCAAAAAACAGCATACAAGATGTTCCTTATTCTTGCAAACTTCACTCACAAATTTCAGCAGAGAATCACCAATAACTAACACCCTTGTTTTCTTTTCTCCTTTTGATTCTGGTTCATTCTGTCCTGCATTTTGTGAGGTTGACTATTTTTATCTTCAGCTTCACTCAAAATTTCAAATCAGTTATGAGCTGCAAGTTCTGTATAACGCTCAGGCTGACTGAGGACTATTCAAAATTTTCTTGGTAACTGCAGCATAAGACAGGTTCAACATCCATGACGTTTTCATTTATATCACTACATCCATGGAAAATATGGGTGTAGTAAAATCACTTATTGTTAGCACTATTTTATCATGAAACATAGTTTGTAGATCCCGTAACTGTAAGTCAATGCTTGTATTTGCTATATATTCATTCATTCATTATCTGTTTACCCTCCTCTTATGTAGGACTTACACCCCCCCAGGACTTACAAGCGGGTGCCTGGGGTCAGAGGCCCGTCGAGGAGCAGACACTCATGGATCAGACAGAGCATCCAGGATGGGTGATCAGCCCGATGCCTGGTATGGGATGAAGGAAGTAGATGAAACGAAATGTTGGTGAAATGGATGAAAGGAAAGGTGATGATGGAGCAGTTGGTGGAATGAATGGCGGGGGAAACTGGAGAACCCGGAGAAAACCCACCCAGACACCGCTTCATCCACCACAAATCCCACATGCAGGTCCCTGGGATTGAACCCAGGCCGCCTCAGTGGGAGGCGAGCGGTCTAACCACTCGGCCATGGCGCCGCCTGTATTTGCTATATAACTTTTATTAATTTTAAAGTTTGAATTACTTTGCTGCAAATGTTTTTTCAGCGCTTAATTTTTTACTGTTGACACACATATTCCACTTCTTATGCATGCTTATACTTGCATAAGTACAACAAAATGCAAAATGAAAAAAATGAGGAAACAAAAAAAAAGAGGGCGAGAGAGAGAGAGGCGGGGTTATACTTCTCTGTTACAACTGATGTTCAAATTGGATATTTAAGTAAACCCTAATCAGTCTTTAAAAATAAGTAAATTCCTGTAATAAAGTCACTTTCATAAAGGTAAATGCATTGATGTGATTAAACTTTAAATTAACATTGGGGACACTAGAGTAAAACTGATGAAGTGTCAATAAGGATAGCAGAAATCCAGTTGTTTAATGTTTAGAATTGCCCTATGTAGTGACTAATGTTTTCCTGTGGATGTTGAAATCATAGTATTCTTTCATTGCTGTGTCTTCTAAATTCTAAAAGCAGTCATCAGTGTAGATTGTACTAAAATGGCTTCCAAGCAACATGTTTTACATGACAAGTTAGCAGCTTTTATTCTATCAACATATCCTCTTAACTGGAATATGTATATAATTCAGGTTAGGGATATAACTAATGTTATGAAATATGATATGAAAAAGGGGGAAGGTCATCATTGATTTCATTAGATAAAGTTAGGCATCCTGCAGCAACTATGCTTAAAATAAATAAGCATATAGTTTGTAAGATTCGTAAACAGGAATGGGTATGTGAATGAGAATGTATGGAAATGAGGACTCCAACAGCAGAAAAATAGGAAAGCAGTGAATAGACTGATACTCAATGATATGGATAGATGCATAATTAGGCAACTGTATTTTATTTAAAAGAAAATTCTGACTTTAAGAAGTATGCTGGCCTTCTGTCTCAAAGAAATTGGAATAAATATTCTCAGGAATGCATAAGAAAAATAAACAGTCAATGGGATTTAATTTCAAGAAATGTAAAGTAACCGACAATACTAATAGACTGACATGTTAAGAGAGCTATCTACCTACAGTTCATGTGAAAAAATGATAGAGAAGAGCAAAGGCCAGTAATTTATTTGGATAAAATGATTCCATACACGTACAGTTCATAGATTTTACTAGGATGAAAATATACCAGGGATTTACACTAAAAGTAGTGCTGGTCAAAGACTTATGGTAGCATATACTGTGGTCAAATGGGGTTTATACCATGAGCATTCCTTATGATGCTAAAGCCATATGAAGTGATTATCCTAATCAAATGAATGCAGAAAATTTTGTTAAGGGTGTACATGTGTAGTTTGTTATTTAATGCAATAATTACTATGCAAACTGGGAACTACAGAATTATATTTGTCGAATTAATTTCCTTCCCCACCCAGAGGACGTAAGACTGGGGATGACTAGGTATAATGCAGAAACGATTTCTGGATAACTCAACAACAAAGCAGTTCTGTACAACATTTTATTGTTAATAGCAACAATGAACAATGCTGAGTAATCATTTAAAATTGTGAATAACATTTGTTCTCGTGAAGTTCACAATTAATTTTCCTTTACTGACTTTAACATAATAACTGATTTCAGTAATACAATATTAAACCTTATGCTGCAAGTTCCTTCTGAATAATAAAGTGAAATACAAGAAAAATGCAATATGCCATAATATGCCATTAATGAACATGAAATGTGTTATGTACCAAAGCCTAAATCTTTCCTTTTCCAGACCATACTGCAATATAATCCACAGCACAAAGGTTGGATTTAGAAAAATCTACTCACCAAAAACATAATGTATGATAATTTAGAAAATGGCCAAAGAGTGCCATGCATAATGCTTATACCATCTGGCTACAAAGATCTGATTGCCTCAAAAAGTAGTCGCCTCACTGATGTGTAGATGTGCACTGATCCTGCCTCCTTCCCCAGGAGGCCACCAGGCAAGCCGCTAACTATTGGTGCTGCTATCACTGTCATCTGCAAAGCAGCCAATCAGGTGTCTTGGATCAATAACGTTATCCACCCATCCTGATATCAAGACATAGTCAAACAAGCTCCCACCGCTAGGGCAGCAATTATTATCAATGTAGAAGATGTGTCTCATAGCAGATGCAAAGGAGGGGGTTGTACCAACCAGTACAAGGCGATTACCACAGGTAATTCCAGGATTAACATCGAACTGCATCATGATGATGGACAACCACCATATCACAATAAAGAAGAAAGTAAGGTGCCTACTGCTGCACTATTCAAATGAGACTTCCAAAATTGTTGTGAATGTATGGCATTATATTTGAGAAAGCTATGAGGGAACCAGTCTGGTAAAAGGCAACAAACCACCAAAAGAATTTGCAAGTAATTCTGTTCTGTGACAACATGGTATAACATCCATTAGACTGCCTCATACCATCCAGATTTGAACCCAATGGAGTACATCTTAAACCAAGTCAAAGAATTCATGTCTGAGAAAAACAGGAAATATTATCAGTGACTGCTTCAAAGAAGATGATACTAGAAGCATTTCAAAAAATCAGAGCAAATATTTGGATAAAGTGTCTCTAATGTAAAAAGAGTGGCAGATGATTATTGGGAGAAAGGAGGTTTGACAGGCACAAGTGAAATGACTTATTTCTGTTGGCACTAATAGTTCTGGTGACTATTCATATATCTCTTTATCACATCTCTCACTTAAAAGACAATACAGGTTAAATGGGGCACATTGTCGCCACATGTACTATATGTGCGCTCGCAACTTTGGCAATCTGCCTACCAATTTAATGTCATCTTGTTAATGATACATCACCAAATAATGAAATATCTGCACTGCTATTTAAGGCAATTGTAAGACATTTAATTTTCACCTGCACTTTGTCTCCTCTTTGGTTTTTTGGTGCTTCAAAATAGATTTTACAGGCATAAAAATATATATTATAAAAGAAATACGAAGATATAAATTGATAAAATTTATAATTTGGTAGAATGTCATCACTGTTTACCCTTGACAAAATCACATTCAATGTGGCTGAAAAGTTTTAAAACAAATAATGAAAACTTTGCGCTATTTCATTATATTGTATTAACCTAGCATGTTTTTGTTTTCTCCGTGTTTTTTTTTTCTTTCTTTCTTTTCTTTTTAATGGGTCCTTAAAGCTTCTTTCATTTGTTCCGTTTCCATCCTATACACTACTGTTTCTGAACACCCAGTTAGCCTTAGCTGTTTCTTTAGTGCCTTACTAACATTCATTTTACTTGAAAAATAATCTAACACATTTATTATTACTTTGCGTTTCTTCTTAGTTTACCAACATTTTGTTTCTTCCTAGCTTCTCCCTCCAGAACCATAAATATTTATGTAAAATGTTAAACAAATAGCCTACATAACACTTCACAGTGTTCCACTCACTGTAAACATAGACACTTTGTTACAACTGATGTTAGCTGAATAGATGGATGACTTCTGTCATACACAATGAATGCAAGAAGTTAAAGGATTCTAGCTTCTTTCAAAACTGTCTCCAACCCTCCTCCACATTTTCTCTTGCTTGGTCCTTGTTGTAAACCCAATAACAAAAATGTTTCTCACTGGCTGACTTTTCTACTGCATAGATACAGAATGTTCCAAAAATATTTAATAAAAAGAATTATAACACTCATCTTATTAAAGGTGGAGAATCCAAACTAGGCAGGTATCAGCTCACTAGTTTACTCTAGCTAAGAACAAAATATTGTTGCGTTCTACCCTTTAGTTAATTGGTTACTACATGATAAGCATAGAAACAGCAAATATTGGGCTTTTACTGAAAAACTCATTTTCCTTAGAAATTTGTGCCCACAGAAATCTATAAAGGCTCTAAAAATTATACAATTTGATAGAGAAAAATATTCTGCATAGGATAATGCGTTCAAGGCTGAAATTTATAATAACTGAATATTTATAGCATATTACTTATTAGCAGGGCCCGAATTTGGATGACCTAAAAATATCTAAACATTTATCACCAAAATGACTAATAAAATCAATAAAATTATCTAAAAAAATGACTTTAAAAGAATTTCTTCATTTCAGAGTATGAGAGTGCAGCACAATTCTTTCTTGTCCAACGTTAGAACTGAAATTAAAAATTAATATTAATTTAAACTCTTGGATTTGTATGTTTTAGGAAGATGAACGTATTAAAAAAGACTTACCTTATTCAGAACTATTGCATTAGGTAACCAGCAGCAGCGCAGGTTCTCAAAAGTTAGGGAATGCCTGTTGTCAGAAAACACATTTTTGAACTGTGAGAAACTCCTTTCCACATCCGCTGAGCAACTGGAGCGTATTTGAAATATGCTAAATCACTGGCAGTGAGATCTTCTTCAGTGCAGGAAGTATCAAATATTTCACTAGTCAGCACTTGAGAAATGTGCCACAAAGTTTTGTATCCTATTTATCAAGAACACTTTCCACTTTCTTAGATACCCTTTTTCCAACTTCCCCTCCCCCTACACTTTTCAAATCAGATGCAATTTTGTTAACTAGAGTTACAGAATTTTCCAGACTTGCACCTTTCTCCTTTACTTGTGTGATTCCTTGTGTTAAGCAATTGAAATTTGCCTTTATGAAGGCTAGCTGTCCTTCAATTTCACTGTTTGAAAATAGTGTTTTAGCCATATCAATTGCAGTAGCTTCATCAGGATTCAGTGTTTCAATAACACATTTCACCATCTGGAAATGATCGCAATAATAAATTGCTGAATCTATCCAGGTGCCCCATCGGGTGATGACAGGTTCTGGTGGGAGTGGAATACTGGGAGCCATGGACTTGAAGAGCAGTTTATGAGCGGGAGCCTTGACAAATATTTTCTCTCTCTTTGACACTAGACAATCCACTTGAGAAAATAGTGCTTTCAACTTCCTCTGCCACCCTATGTATACCGTGTGCTAAGCAAGTAATGTGCACCATTTTTGGGTAAAAAGCTTGTATTCACTTTCCTGCTTTCACAATGTATGGCGCTGCATCAGTCACAAAAAGCAAGACATCATCATTTATGGTGCCCTCAGGCCGTAACAAAAACATACATTTTTCAAACTACAAATTGTGGAGTGATTAACAGTTCCTAATACCTCACTTGTAAGCAGAAACACTTCATCTGGTCTGTTGATCTCCAATATATATACTGATGATTATGTTAGCCATGTAATAATTTTCTACATCACTCATTTCGTCAATGGATATGAAAATCTTCTTTCCATGTACTTTTCCCCGTATCTTGCTAATGGTGTTGTAACATTATGACAGGTAGTTCTTCCGAAGAGTTGATTCGTCTGGGATAGGACGTCCAAAATGTAGTACTAGAAAACTCTTCAATTTAGCATTGTTCAATGTCCAAAATGGATGTTTGCAGTAACTAAAGCTTCACAAAGGTCTCTGTAAAAATCTGACGATTTATTCCCCTTCATGCATACGCTTTGTTGCAGTAAACGTTGCGTGAATTTCTTCTTACTTGTGAGCTGCACTACCCGTATATGCTTATTGCAACCCACATTTTGCCAAACAGTGAATTTTCTTTCAGCTGATACGTTTGTTTCACACATCTTACAAAATAACACTTCACTGTCACAGAGAAAACATCTCCAAATTCAGATACAATCTGTCTTAAATGACAAGATTTAGATGGCTTTGTTTTAGGCATGGCTGGATGAAACTATGTAAACTGGACTGAACACCAAACTTTCCTCTCAGTTAATCTGTAAATAACTAAATCTTGGCAATGAAAATAAAGGATCAAACGCTTGCCTTTCGACTTGCACATTGTCAAATGGCCTTTTTTTTTTACTACCACAGGCACATTGGAAATAGAATTGCTTGCTGTGACAACAATATATACAGTTAGGTAAGAAACTGACTCCCAACTTGTACATTGTCGATCCACTGGTCAAATATCCATTTATTTCATTAGATTAGAAATAAATGTTAAATAATATCATAATTTTAGTTAATCAAATTTATTGCAAAAGAGAAAGATAAGGACCAGAAAAGGAAGTAAAATACAAAAAAAAGAAGAAGAAGAAGACATAAAAATTGAAAAAAAATGACCTAAAACTTAAAAAACAAAAAATATGGTGAATAAATGACCCATAAAATTATATTTTTATAATCAGAGATTCATGTTAAGGATTTTAATATTTAAGAGCAATGCATACTGCATAAGGGAAAAAAAAGATGACATCAAAACCCGGGCCCTGCTTATTAGCTACTTACCTCCATACTGTCTTTCAAGTTTGAGATAAGCTTTAGTTCATGCACAGAATCAGCTAATGACTGCAACAGAAAAAGTTCAATGGAAATAGTGACATAATGATAGATTCCTTAGAAAGAATTCTGTCATTGCAAATTGACAGAAAACAATCTATTGTACAGGATGTGGGAAGCTTTGCTGTATGCCCAGTGTGCATTCAGAGAAAAAAAATTGAAGGTGCGATACACAATATAAAATTACTTTTAAGGTTATGGTATTAAACAATAAATTGCACATTGCATAATCCATTAGGAAATTTATCTCCTTAGCCAAAAGGATGTATCTCAATATTATTTTTGAACTGCTGACTTTGGAGTAATTCTGTTGCTCTAAGCCTAATGTGTGTGTGTTCCCTATGCAAGGTGAAATATCTCAACTACAAATGTCTTAGTGAAGAAAGCAAAATATGAATTAAAGCTAATCTACAGGCAGGTGTAGTTCAGTAGTTCACAAAATGTTGCTGCATTGAAAAATAATGAAAGTTTGAGATAAATCCTTTTGGCTTAAGAGGATACTATAGATTTCATTACTACAACTTCAACAAAACAATAATATCTTTAGCTCGTTCTTCTCAGAGGACAGTGAATGACAAATATCTCTTCATGCAAAAGTCAGATGCAGTGAAACTGCTAGGCATCATCTACAATATCAATATTCTCACAGTTTTTGGTTAAAATGGGCAAATTTGAATAATACTATGAAGAGAATTCAACTTGAAAATTAATTCACAATGATTGGAAACTGTGAAGTGGAAATAGAATTTAACCTTTATAAATTTAAGTTGATCATCGAAATCAGCCGTTAATCAAAGATTGTGTAAAACTGGAAATATTTTATAGCACTGTTTAGTATTTTATGAGATCCAGAAATTACTCCTGTACATGGCAGTGATGTATGTATATTTTCAGGTATAGAATGTCAGAGATTTCATTTGTGCTCAAAGCAGTAGCAACATTGGTGATATCCCTGAAAAAGGCACCTCCAGGTAAAGGTAAGTAGCAGATGTCTTGCATTAATTTTCAAAACATTTCTGCATTTTTGTTCTTTAACTCAGTAATATGCAGTGTTTTATTCAAACATATTCTCTATTTTCATCCACTTCACTTTACATTAGAATCCACATACCTAGGCTATAGAATTCACACAAAGTTTAATACTTTTCATTCATTAGAAAGACAGTGTGTTATTACTGAGAGACCCAATGAACTATGAACCAGCTGCACAGTGTTTTTCCACTGGACATGTGGGCATGTATTTCCCACCACTGCTGAGTGGTCATGTTAATGATGTTGGCTTTGCTCTGCTCTGCAGTGCTGTATTGACTGTGATGCAGTGTAGTTCAGTATGAGTCGGTGCAGTGCAGTTGTTACAGGTTATTTGTTATTGTGGCCTGTATTTAGTCACAATTATTGCTCTGTATATGTTTATTATTGCACAGCGAGTATTTATGTATGATTTGTATGTGTTAACACAGTCAGCTTGTCAAGTACAAATATGATTTTCAGAATGATTCTCGGGTGTGAACGTTCCAGGCCATACAACAATCCATAATCTATATAATAAATTTCAGACCACAGGTGGTGTTCAGCCTCGGAAACTAACAGACAGCGTAAGGTTCTTACCAAAGAAATAATAGGCGCCATTGGTCACTTTTGGAGACTTCCCCCCCTCCAAGAAATCGCTTAGGCATCTTTCACAACAGACAGGCATTTTGTATGGCTCTGTGCAAAGGGATACTAATTTGTTGAAGTTAAACCACATAAAATAACTGTGACACACACTCTTCAACCTGGTGATCCTGTATATAGGTGTGCATTTGCTGAGTGGGGTCTCAATGGTGTATACAATGGCAGACTAGAGTCATATTCAATATTTTTCTCAAACGACGCCTAGTTTCACCTTCATGGATATGTGTGTACACAAAATAATCATTGTTGGAGAACTGACAAACCTAATATTGTTCATGAAGTACCCTCCATGAGCAAAAACTTGGTGTATGGTGTACCATGAGCAGAGAATGCACTATAGGGCCTTTTTTTTTTCTTTCTTTCTTCAAGTCGACAGTTGACCCTCCATATGTATGAATACAATTTTGCCCCCTTTTTCTAGAGAATTAACAGTCAGGGAGCATGCCTTTGCCTTTTTTCAGCAAGACTCTGCCACAGCCCATGCAGCCAATATTTCAATGAGAACAAATGAAAGTGTGTTTGAGGAGGACAGAATTATTAGTAGAGATTTGTGCCCCTCTCGATCCCCCAACCTACCCCTACCACTTTTATCTCTGGAGTATATTAAAATATAACATATACAAGACAAACCCACACACCCCGGAAGGATTAAAGCAAAATATCTGCCAGAAAATTGCCAGCATTTCACAATATGAACTACCATGAGTGATGGATAGTTTCTTAAAGAGGTGCCAAAAATGTATGTACAATAACTGTGGCCAGTTACAGCACCTCCTTTCATAACTTTGATAAGTAAAGCTTTTAAACATAGTTAAGGAAAGTGTTGTATGGTTGCAGCAGTACATTCATATAATAGCCACAGATGGCAACACACACACACACACACACACACACACACACACACACACACACACACACACACACACACACTCTCTCTCTCTCTCTCATTTTTTTTATTGCAAGTCTTCAAAACCTGTAGTTCTGGTAAAGTCTTAATATTCAAATTTTGGGTGGAATGCAATACTTCCTCTACCTACTAGGTACTCCCATGGACAAAAATAATGAATCATTCCCAGATTCCATGTGACAATCAGAAGGCTTCATTTAGCTTCATAACAGCTGTGTTCACAACTCACATGCAGGAACTGTGCAATGGTCTGCACCTGTGAGCACGCTGATCACCTTATAATGGTGTTTCTTGGTGGTGATGCTTATAAGCTACTGAAAACAGAGCATGGAACAATGTTTCATTGGCAAGAGGTTAAGAAGGTACTGCTTGCACTCATAAGCTCCTTGGTTCAATTCTCGCATTAGTTATTGTTATTTTTTATGTTGTTAATTTTATGACTGGATGTGTAGAACATAAATTGCATTCAAGTAATTTCAGAATTTTAAGTTTTAGGCATATCTATGCACACAAGAACATAATTCTACTAAAACACTCTTCTTAAATAACTAAAGAAATAAATCCAAATAAGCTATTATTTTCTAAAACTAAAACAGATAAAAAAAATAAACAAAACTAATATTGGGTGTATGAACCCTGAACATGTATAACTGCCCTCAATTTTCGGCTTATAAATGAAATTAAATCCCTGTAGTAAAGTGAACGAAAAGCTACATCATCCCAGGCTGCTTGAGTTTATGTCCAGAAGCCGTCTTTTGTTCTTTGTGCATCTGCAGGGAAATTTTAATGCGGCTCCCTTTTCACCTCAGCCCACACATTCTCAATAGGGTTCAAATCCGGTAAACAGGGAGGCCAGTCTATCACTCTGATATCCTGCCCCTCGGAGAAGCAATTTGAAACCTTTCAACATGTGTGGACAGGATGATTATCCTGTATGAATTCAACAATTCCATCAGGATATCTCATCCTCACAAAGGGAATCAAAATATTCTCAAGTATTACCGTGTATTGGACATTGTTCAGTGTATCGTCAAGCTGCCACAAAACACCTAAACTTTCCCTTGATATCCAACAAGATACAGATATGCGACCATGATGAAATTGTGAAGCCATGTATTTTGCATCGTAATAACTATTCTATTATGAACTTACTAAATGTCATATATGAAAATCAATCGTCACCATGTGCTGATTAAACATAATTAACAGAAGAAAAAAATTGTTTGCTACATGCAAGAAGTGAACCTGCAGTCTTAACCACAGAAGTAACCTATGCTTTGCCACAGCAATTTGACGCTCAAGACATGAATAATTTCTTTTTATCCAAGGGTGTACATGGTAGATAAAGTAAAATTCAAACTTAGAATCATTTCTAGGGATGAAGGAGATGTTGATATATAGGCATATAGAGTAAACATTTAGGGAAATTTGTGTTCATATTGAATCATTATTTGTTAAAAATATTAGTAATAAACTTATTTAAGTACTAAGTAATTTACAATATTAAAACCTTTGTGGCTTGGTTTCAGCTATGGGTCTACCCCAGGTCATAAACATTCATGCACTAACAATGATAACATATATTGAAAATAGTTCACCAGCAATATAAAACTCCTGTTAATATTACTTAGCTCAAACAAATCCTACTGTAAGCCATATTCATTCATCTGTTAACCTGTCACACATTTATTTTTAACTTTATACAAATATTTTCCTAAACACTTATTTGAAATATATCTCCAACGATTTGCTTTATTGCTTTCTTAGGTCTTAATTAAACTCAATTTTCTTTAAATCAGTTGCTTCATCCAATCTCTTGTTCCTGGATATTTAAATAGAATGTGAATGGCATTTTCATTGCTTTTACACAAAGAACATAATATGTCCTTTGACTTTGAGCTCTAGATTTCTTCTAGTTCCTTATAATTTCCAAATTCCTAATCTAAATCACTACTTACCCACTCTTTCTTCTTATATGTTAGTATAACTTTCACTCATACAATCAATCCCCTTGTAATTCTTGATATAAAAACAAAGAGCTTTTTTCTCTTGTAGCAGCACATAAAATTTGTCTATATCCTCAAATATGCATCTAACCATCTTCCACAAACCACCTATTACATTTATTCTTATTAACCATATCTCACCATTCCATTCCATTCCATGTCGGCTCTTGTCCTGATTTTTTTAACCCAGCTAGCTTTACTCTAAAAGGATTCTCTAAAATGTTAAACATTCTTTCAAGATGTGGCATCTGTTGCACTCTGAACCAGTGGTTTGGTACTTTCTCCATTACACAACCTCTCACACATTCCCCATTTCTAACAGAGCACCAGCATTAGCAGTATTTAGTGGAATACCTAACTTGGTTTTACAAAACATGTTGAATATTTTGTTCATTTCTTTCCAGCTATCCTTCACCTTTATTCCATAAGCCCAACTCAATTGCACTAGTATACTATCTCACACCAAACTATATTCATTTTAGTTGCAAAATATAAACATTTTCTTAAAGTACTATCATTTAATGAAGACTAGAAACATGGATGTGTATATCGTTATCAGATGGAGATTTGGCATTTAAACCATTAGAATTTTTCACTTACTTTAGGACAATTACTGATGATGAAGATGATGATGATGATATACTATCTCTGAAAATGTTTAAAAGCATGCCTCGTACTTAAAATGCTGATCATTTTTAAAAAAATAATGCATCATTCATTACCTTACACTGCTTCTCCACATAGTCACCGCCATTATTTAGGCACATTTCGTAACAGGAAACCAGTTTTTGTATGCCTCCGTTAAAGAATGGCGCCGCCTGTGATGAAAGCCAAGTCTGCACTTTTTGTTTCACATCATCATTGTCGTTGAAATGTTTTCCACCAAGGAAATTCTTCAGATTAGAAACAGATTAAAATCATTTTGGTGCCAAATCCGGACTGTAGGGAGGGTGATTGGATTGTTCCCAACCAAATGATGCGATCAGCTCTTGAGTTTGTTTGGCTATGTGTGGTCAGGCATTGTCATTCATTATTGTTTCCCCATAAACCTCACATAATTGGTGATGAATGTTTGCTGACATAACATTTCTCACATTCAAAAAATGAATCACTGATCTGGCTTCAGAGTTGGAGGGTCTTTTGATTGTTTTGAACATTTTTAAATGCATTAACAACAGGAAAACACAAAGTGATGATCACACAGCTGCATCTGGCTTCCTAATGAATGGAGGAAGTGGTCACGCATGCTCAAAATGGTGACTGCAGTGCTGCAGTGGTAAAATATTAAAACAGTACTTACTTTGGTAAGTGAAAAGTTCTAATGATGTTAATGTTTCAAATGTCGATGAGTCCTTTAATTTACTTAAAAATTTCATTGCCCCTCTCCTTAGCTAATACAAAACTTCTCTTTCTTTCCCATTGACCCAAACTGCAAAACCATATTCCCAAACTCTTTTTAGATGCCATTTCCTTCTGTGGGTCATTTTTTCATCTCATTTATACCCTTTCATAAAATCATAAATTTTGTCTTTTCCTGTTCACTTTCAGATCCTATTCCTCACAGTATCTGGGTATTTCTGAAATTGCATTCTTCAGATGAATCACAGAAGGATCTAGCCATTAAGTTACCTACATAAGGAACCTTTCGTTTATTTTCACCAGTATATGCTTGATAGCTTTCTGTAACCCTGCTAATACCTCATTAATAAACAAATTAAACAGGATAAAATTTAATTTGCATTCATGTCTGAAACCCCAGTCTGTGTAGTTTTCTTAGACACCTTGCCCTCTCCACATATGGCACAGAATGTGTTGTGCATATTATGATTATAGTAAACTAATCATATCTTTACTCATTCCTCTACTGTACAGTTTACACCATTAAGTATCTCTATTTATTCTGCCATAGGCTTCCTCTAAATCTACAAACACTGCTTAAAATCTAAGACATTTCTTTGAAAGTATTTATCAATTAAGGCCTTGAATATTATTACATTATTGTCCTCCAATCCCTCCTGAAACCACTCTGATATGGAGGTGTTAATGTATTTCTCTCAACCCATTCGTTAATTCTGTATGTTAGTCTTCCAGTAAAACACTTGCCAAGGTTTGACAAATTGTTAAAAATAGCAAACTCTCAGTCTCAAACGTATTTGAAAACAGCATACTACACTCAAATGTAGTGAACAGCACCAAAAAGCTTAGTTTGCTTAATCTAAACATTTTCATCAAATTAAGAAGTATGTATACAGCCTTATTTTATATACAGATTTATTTGTTTATGGTAAATCAAGAGGAATTTAGAGGAACCCTTTATTAGTTATTTAATTTAATTATTTATCTATTTTGAGCCTGTATTTCATGTCACACTGAGTGAAATGGTCTCATATTAACATGTGTGGCTCACATTCAGGAGGTCCTAGGTTCCACTAACCTGACCGAAAGTTTTTTCGTAGTTTTCTTTGGTCACTAGGCATATGCTGGGTTGGATATTTCATCTGCAAATTTTTCTATCATCCCTTTCATCACTGCATTTCATTTCCTCCTTCACCGCCACACCCTAATCACCCATCCTGGATATGCTATAATCCAAAATTTTGCTTGCTGCTCGACAGGCTACTGATCCAAGTCATTGACTTGTAAGTCCTTGGGGATGTAAATCGTACAAAAAGTATTGTTATTAGTATTATTAGTAGTAGTGGTGGCGGCGGCGGTGGCAGTGGAAGCAGTGGTTACAACCTTATGCCTAGAATGTGGAGCAAATTATATACAAAGATTTAAAATTGAAATATGTACTTAAATTTTATATCCCACATACTGCATTGTCTCATGTATAACACCTCGTATATAGAGTAAAGATACCTTAAAAATTTAATCCTAACCTTGCAATTGATAATTATTTGCATTGAATTAGTTGAAATTCAGCTTCTGTTTTATAAACGAAATAATATGTTAAATATTATATGTATTTATGCAGAATGTTTTATTTAATCTGGGTTGTAACCTGTAACTGAAGCATCCTAAATGTACTGTGCATGCACAAAATCTCTATATCTCTTTTCTATATGTATTGTGGAATATTGTGTGTGTACACACACACACGCACACAGGATGGTAGAGATGTGTGGATAGGGATCATCAGTGTCCATTCGTAGTGAAGTTCTCTTGAACTGCTGGCCTGATGTGTTGAGATGCGGGCAAGAGAGAAAGCACCGACTGTGAGTGCAGTGAACCTTGTAAACATTGTACGCCTGTTAAATTACATATTAATTTCTTTTAAATCATAATGCAGTAATCATAAAACTTGTAAAAGTGATTTATACGTGTTTTAAAGACACAAATATTAACCTGCGGTTGTATTGTAATCACGTGGGGATAAAAATATTCAAGGTGAAAATTTAAACACTATGTGTGTGATTATGTACTGATTAAACAATTACATACTTACCAATAATGTG
Source organism: Deroplatys truncata (assembly GCA_030765065.1). NCBI lineage: Eukaryota > Metazoa > Arthropoda > Insecta > Mantodea > Mantidae > Deroplatys > Deroplatys truncata. The sequence continues at coordinate 512,817,952 of CM060990.1, forward strand.
GCAATCCTGTTTAATCCCCTTCAACATATTCAATCTCCTGCAAATGATAATGGAAATTAAGGAAAAAATGTTCAAAACACAAAAGATTCTTGCACCAGCTATGTTTGAGCAAAGAAAGTTGATCACAACTTGTGTTGTGATTTCTCCATAAGGAATTTGCAAGTACCAGTTCCTTCCTGATACAGTGGTCTATGCTGTTTTCAAAAGTTTCATTCCTACTAATCAGACCTGCTAATTTCCATCCATGTCTATGTGACAAACAGAAATGTGGTGAACATTCTTGATTATAGATCAGTGACATGCATTTGAGAATTTTGTTACGCTGTTGTAAGTTCACGTCAATGTTATTTAGCACAACAAAATCACAGATATGTCAGTCCATTGTTTTGAGCATTCAGAAAAAAATGCCTGTCTAACAGTTGTAATTCAGAAGTTGTTTTTGCTGGAATGATTTGAACTTTTAATTTTTCAGGTTCATAGTTATTTAATGAAAGTACCTCATGTATTAAATTGTTACCTTTGTGAGGCACCCAGGAATCCAAAGTAAACAGTTCAATGTACCAGTGTGAGGTAAAACTGTCAGCTCCAGAAATTTAAGGAAAAGGTCTTTTTTCATTTTTGCAGATTTCGACCATTGCACAATTAAATTGAGGAGTTTGAACATACCCAGCTGGACAGCTTGACTTGGTGGCATTGATTCCACTACCATGATAAACAGACAGGGAAGGAGATGTCCCATGCATGATACAATTGGCATAATTGTGAATGAATGTGTCTGTGCAATTTGTGATTGTGTAACATATTATCTTCTTACCACAGCAATCAAGTGTGTTCTCCCAGAATATGTTTCTTTAATGATGCCAGATTGATCTGTATTATACACATCGTCAGCACCATACTGCTGTTTAAGCAACATTATCTATTCTCTCCAGGAATATAGTATGTTGTTAGTAGCTTCATCTTCTTTTCTTGTGACAAACATTGTAATTTTTCGTGATCATATATGAAAATGATGTTTGAAATTCCATTCACTCATGTTGCACTTGCTGACAAAGGAAAATCAAGTGATTTGGGCTGCTTCACATGGCCATTTTTGAGAGTTCATATCTTGCACTATTGAGTTGTTTGCGTGAGCTTCCATAAATTTCGTAAACACCAACTCATACAGCTGCTTATGTTTATCTGTCACTGTTAAATTAGAAGATGACTTGCCAACAGAATCAGCTTTTGCAGTATCTTCCTTAAAGCGGTACAGATGTGTCTTGTGCTGCAATCGAGGATATCTGTTTTTCATAGATTTCCATGATAAGCGAGGAAATGTTTGCTTTGGCTTCCATTTCTTTGCAATCATCCATGTGTGTATAACCTTTCTTTTTTCTTCCAATGACCATTCTACTCTTATGTTTTTTCCGGGCTGCTCTGTAGACCTCGTAATGTTGGTTCCTGTTTTGATGACGAAGTAGATTCTTCTAATGGAGATTCATATCATCAGGCTCTAACACTGTTTAAAGTACTGGTTCATATTCATTAATATCTAAATTTTAAATATATATTATTTGTGTATCAGACTGTAATATATCTTCTAAATACTGAAACATTGTTTCATCTTCTTTGGTTAAAATGAAGACCTGGAAATTCTTTTCTTTAAAGTTATTATGTAATGCATTCACTATGTTAAGAGGGTTCATTTTTATAGACAGAAGCTTGCTTTGGAATAACCCATATGCAATTCATGGTGCCAGGTTCACTGCACTCACTCACTGCTCTCCCCTCCCTCTCCCCCTCTCTCTCTGCATGCTTCCCAACATATTGTGCCAACAGTTCAGGAGAACTTCACTCTGATTGGACATTGATGACCCCCACCCGCACATCTTTACCATCCTGTAACTCATAAATATATGCACAATAGGATGTAATATTCAAAGGGTTTACATATTTCAGTGTGATCTTTCTGATGGTGTATAAGCCGGTTTCAAGTTTTCTTAACATTAATTGATGATCCTTGTCAGTAAACTGTTGATTTCTGTGGCAATAATGTAATGTAATAGGGCATTCTCTCCCTCCTCCATCCTACATGCAAGCAGTATTGCCACATTTAGAAATTATGCTACATAATATAGATTTTGCAGCCAGTTGCTGGCAGCAAATAGCCTGCAATAGGTTGGGAGGAGGTGTAGCTGTGCAGAGAAAACTGAGGGTGATGGAAAAAAGCTGATACCATTTTCGTCTTCAGGGGTGACAAATTAATAAATAACACCACTTTCCAAACCCGAGAACTTATGTCTACCTGTGTAATAGTTATACTAGTTTTCTAAAATTCTTATTTCATTCTTCTTGATTTGGATTAAGCAAGATGTATTTTCATTTGGAAATTTTCCTCTCTCCATCCCTCTCCCTCTCCTTTAAGGAAATCTTGACCTGTTTATGTTTAAATACAATGGAGCTTACTGCTCAAATAAAGCTTGCTGCTACTGGCATAACAGGAACTTAATCTCAACATTTATCAAAGAAATGTTAAGGTACTTCTACTCTGTAACTCCATTTCATGAAGTTTTTTTATATGGTAAGAGAAATTTCATTTCACTTTGTTTCCTGTTTACTAGATTTGTTGTAGTTTATAATCTAATGTATCTTAGACAAAGCATTGGCTTTTTTATGGTTGTTCACAGTTGATAGATCCTCATGGGAACAGCTTATTGGTCTTTATCCATATCTTGTGGCCTGCACCACAACTGCTTCAGCACAGGTGTCACGGTCACTGCGTGAAGCATTACTTCAGTACTGTGATCTGCTTCAGCCACCATCTTCACAACCACCTTATCCAAATGGAGTGTGACAGTGACATATATTATTAATCAGCAGACTTAAAATGACTGGGCAAGTGAAGCTCCTGACCTCTTTCATAATCACAGTAACAGTAGTGGCTGTTTACGGGTAGTAAAATTTAAATTTCAATCACTAATTTATAAGGAATATGCATGCATAGGTAATTACCTCATTGTCATCATTGTTGATAATGAGTAATGGAAGGAAACAACAATAAAATATGCATCTGTTGGGTTTTAAACAATTTAGACACATCCTTTACTGCTTACAGATTTTTTAAAGAGATTACAGCTTTAGAGTACAGTATAAACCTTTGCAAATATACAGCTAACCTTTTTGTTTTGTAATTAGAGGAAGAAATACTGCTTTAAGTATTGGTAACAGATTTGTAATTAAAGTCTAGCAGATGAAGATAGTTTCTTTCTCTTTCAGAGTAACTTGTGCTTTCAAGAGCATTAACACTATTACCTTCTTTATCTTAAATATAATTTATTAACATGCTTAACACTCATGCTCATTATTAATGCATAAACTAAAGTAGAAGTTTTTTTGTTTTTTTTTTTTCCAATAAAATTGCTATGGAATGAAAATCAACAGTTTACCCAAAAGACATATGTATATGCAGTGGAAGGGGTATAGTGTCATCCTTTTTACAACAGATAGATCTCAGTGAGTACTTTGAAAAGCTTATGAATGTTTTGTTTCTATCTTTAATAGATTTGTGTAAAACACCTTCAAATGCAGTAGCCAACCTTCCTTTGCAGCTTGGTGACAAAATCATCTGATGAGTAAGGTCAGGCCCTCCATGGAGTAGAATGGGCACAGTGCCTCTGATTATGTTGCAAATTGTTTACTGCATTACGGGAAAATTATTAAATTTGCTAAAGCACTTTAAAGTATTTCCAAAATTGCATGTTGCCTTTGAGAAATGATATCTATAATATTTCAGATAGCCTTGAGGGTTTACTAGGATACTTAAGTTGAATGAGAAGATTTAATGCATATACATACTGGTATCTTGCCATGGTTGTTCAAGCAGTAAGAGTATCAGCACCTGGAGCTGAAGACCCATGGTTTGAGTTCAGGCCAAGGCATCAAACTTATTTAAGTCTGTTTCATCTGTCTTTGTACCTACATACAGCTGGTGTGAAAGAACATATACCCTGTATATTTAACCAGTTTTGTGAAGTGCATATAGAATTCTTCCTGAGGGTGCTGTCATCATATGAGCCAGATACAGATAACAGACCTCATAACAAGCATATGAGGTCAGAGATTAAGGTGAATGTTGAAATGACTGGATGCATTTTCAAGAAAATTTTGCCAAAAACTTAATTTGTTGTGCATTCTCATTGTATTAATATCAAATCTATCATTTGTTTGATATTATCATAAACATTTGGCTAGCATTTCTCATCAGTATTGTTCAATGAAAGTGAAATTTGCCTTTTTATACTCACAAGTCTTACTCAATTTCAACTGAAAACAGACAGATATAGTATTAAGCAAAACAATGAAGTGATAGAAAGATATCCATAACAATAACAGTTTTTGCTATTCCTATTCTTCTTGCAAGTATAATAGAAGTAAATATCAGTGGCGGCCGGTGAGTAAGTATCTTGGGGATTGCATGTATAAATGACGATCGCTTATACTAAATTCCCATAATTGAGAATGTAAAAATAAGTAAAATACTAAACGGTTTTCAAATTAGCCATGAGGTTTAGTTTAAAAACATAAACTCACCTATTTGAAGAGAGAATCTATTCGCCTATCCTTTCTGGTAGCAAATTTTTCAATCACCCTTTGATTGAAATCAGATATTGGCATAATGAGATCTTGTTCCACTGAAAGCATGGCAAGAACAGAGAGTCTGCCCTGGGTCATCGTGTTGTGCTGAAATGCTTTTATTCTCTTCAGAATAGATTCGGATGTAGTCATAGGGATAGTAAGTACAACTTCAAGTAGTTTTACACATCACTGAGTTTCATTTAAGTTATTTTCAGTAATGAAGTCAAACATAGATAGGGCACCTGTAATGTTCATAAGTTCTTCTCTTTCACATATTGCAGTCAGCTCTGTTTGTAGTTTCCTCACATCTTTAAAATTGTAGTTCTTGAAAACTGCCTGTAGGTGATCTGTAGGAAAAGAATCGTGATACCCTGAAAATTTATGAGGTAAGAATAACACAACAATTGCTGAAAGGTGGCCTTTGAATTCAAAGTGGACTCTGCCTTGTTGTATTATGTCACAGATTTCTTTGGTCTCCTGATTCTGGGTTTCCATGCTGTCATCAATTCCTCTTCTTTTGACTTCGCTCTCTTGTGTACTAGAAACAACTATATTTTCTGTAATGTTGGAAATAACATGCTCAAGTGCTTGTATCTGTTTATGGGCATATGATGGTTCACAAGATGTTCTTAGCATCTGCTGTCAACATGAAGCATTATTTGGTGAAAAATGAAAACCAAAATACGACATTTTTGTTTTGGGGAATTTCCTCATAACCACAGGCTTATGTAATGGCAGCTGAATGTGCTATGCCAGTTTCAGTTTGAATTGCCCTCATACAATCAATCAGTTCTTTTCTATACTCACACTGTGTTGACACTCTGCAACTGAAAATTGGGACTGATTTTGGAAGTCATTTTTAACCACTTCATCCAAAACTGCTGTTCTCTGTGGTGATGTGGAGGAAAATGAATAAACACCCTGAAGATTGGAAAAAAGCGCTCTCACATTCCGAGTAACTGATGCTGCATTTTGCATGATCAGATTGAGCTGATGTGTGTAACAGTGAACATATTGCACATTTGTGTAAAGCTCCTTTACTAGTGCTTGAACCCAAAGTGATGATCCACAATCCACTCATTACTGATACACCATCATATGTCTGAGCAATGAGTTTTCTAGGGCAGGTTTCTAAATGACAAAGTTCATCTGTAATACATTTTGCCAGATTTGGAGCATCGTGACCAGGAGGAACAATGAAGCCCCAGAATCCTTCAGCAGGTCTATTATTATGAATGCATCTGTATATTACAACCAATTGTAATTTGTTAGATACCTACATCACTTGTTTCATCTGCAACAACAACTAGGAAATCTGCAGCTCTTATCTGGTTTGTGATTTCATACTTCTAACATAACTTCCAGAAACTTGTTTTGGGTGGTCTTGGAGTTCCTTTGAAAACCGTGGAGTTTTCAAGATGAGTCGTTATAGCCTTGTCCAGTTCTGCACTGAAATTGATTAGGCCATGAAAAATACCTGGATTTGAGGATGAATCTGTTTCGTCATGATCTCTCAGTGCTTATTCGAAAGCCCACAGAATCTGATGCAATTAATAATAATAATAATAATAATAATAATAATAATAATAATAATAATAATAATGAGGAAGACATATCTATTTTTGGCAACTTTCTGGTTATGAAGTTCAATATTTCTTCTATATGTGCCATCTAGTTGAACAGCAATGTTTACATTTCCAATAAGGGTCAAACTAAGTACATTTTTCACATGGGCTGATGATACTTCATGCTGTTTAACTCTTTCATTTAACTGACTCACATCGGTCATACCTGTCTTGGTCCATGCTTCTTCTTCACCAAATAGTACATAGGGAAAACAAAACAGCATTTTTTACATCAAAACTGATAAGCAGTCATGTTTCTCAAACATAACTAGTTTTGAAAATTCTCCTGAAGGTCCTACCTTTCGATGAAATTGTTTGTGTAAGCTTGATGGCAGGTGTTGGTGTTCCAAGCCTTCTTACTTTGGTTTTCTCCTCTTAACGACCTAGAGGAAAATGCTTGTGACTGTAAATAGGATTAATTTCACTCACAATAAGCTGTTATTATGCTATTGGTACTGTTTACACAATAATACACTAAAATCTCACGTTGCACACAGCTGTTTCAACTCTGATTCTTCCAACAACATGTTAGATGCAGCACTCTCTTGGGCAGAGCTACTGTTTATTCATCAATTCCACTAGATGTATGCATGTCATATAGCTTTGTATTAACGAAGCCACACCTCCAATTTTCCCCTCTGCACCTGCCCCTCAAGGTTCCCTATCACCAATAGCAGAGGCTTCGCTAATATGCCCTGTACAGATGGACATACAAGTCCCCCACAGATAACAGGCACTTAAAGAAATATTATTGTTTAATAAATGCACCACAGGTTACAATATTTCTGGGGTAGCACTAACTTACTACTCCCTTCTAGAACTTCCCCTAGTAAATATTGCCATTGTTATGTGTTTTTTCCAATTGCTTGATGGTTTAACAACCAATACTCTGTGCAGTGGATAAGGATGGAGATACTATGCTGACTGATATGCTTGGTTGGTTTTGGAGTTATATCTCCAGTAATAGTAGTAACTTTCACCAGTGGTTTAATGACCTATGGCAAATGTCTGTTCCACATTCTACACCTGTCTCTTTGGCAGCTTATTTAGTATTGCATTGCTTATCCCTAAATTTTAGATAAATGCTTGGAGATAGACCAATGGTGGTTAAGCATTTTTATTCCCTTTGATGAGTTTTTTAATTAATTTAAAGGTGGACATTGATAACCCTTCCACCCTGTACTTCAGTAAGAATTGCTTTGTTTCCTATGTCAATTATAATGCAACAAAAAGTTCTGAAAACTTTTTGCTGAAATAAGCATTTACTCACTAAAATTGTACTATAAATTTTAATTCTTCATTTTACAGTGGTGGAAAAAAGTTTTTGAGTACTTAACAGCTTCTAAGTATTGCTTTGGCCTCACAGAATAATACAAAGTTCATAAAGCTTTGCTCACACTGCACAGGTGTTACACTACAAATCATACTTAAATAAATCCAGATAATGTACAATGTATTAAATTATGATATAAATATCTACCAGGGAGTAATTCAAAGAGCAATTCTTCACAAAACTGCATAAGTAAATACCAGAAATTAAAACCCTACCTTTAAATTTGAACATTTGATTATATTACTATATAAACAGGGTGAGGTACTCTCCATGTAGAATTGTTCTGACAGCAGGTGGATGGAAACATACGTTTTATGAACGCTTTTCCGTGGTAAGAAAATGGTTGTGAGTATTGAAATATACAGGACGAAAATTGGCCTATTTAACACAATGAGATATTTTTCTGGAGATGGAGATCAAAATGAAGGTTTATTAGTGTACTTGTGGTACACTTTTATCCTGGCAATGTTATTTGTAATAGGAGGCATGGGGGTGAATCCCAGCTTGAAAATGGATCAGATTCTGGGAATGTTGAAAGTTATCGTATAAGATTTGACAGATTTAAAACAATGAAAAAGAGGATAGTTAAGAAAATAAGCAGAAGAATAGATGAAATGAAAGAAATTGTGAAAAATTTAATAGGCCAGATGAATTGTTAAGAGTGTAAACAGTGTATGTTGCATTTGGAAAAATATGGAAGAAAAGAAGAGAAAAATGAATGTGGTTATTTTTGGAACCCTGAAAACAAGAGATAAACAGGTATGACAACATGTTCAGGAAATTTTCCAGAATAAATTAGGTGTACAACTGACTAGGTGGTAAATTGTAGATGTTTTTAGTGTCAGCAGAATGGGATCCAATCATAGGCCAGTAATAATGAGGCTGTCTTCTGTGAAGTTTAAATGGATAATCCTGTCTAATGCAAAAAAGTTAAAGGGATAAAAAATATTTATTGATAAGGAGTAAAAGGAAAAGAGATTTTTGAGACATACACATAAAGGAGGTGAAGGCCAGAGCAGAAGGAAGAAAATCATATGTTCAAGGATTGGATTTGTGGATTGATGGCAGGAAATGGGATATTAGTCAGTGGAATGCAGAATAGTCACTAAGGGAGCAAGGTGTAAAGTTGCGGCATAGCTGTGGGTAAGGAGAGAAGGTGTGTGAGATGCTGAAAGAGGGGAAAGCATCATCGCAAGAAGAGAGACAAATGGTGAAGATCAACTGATGTCACCAACCAGATGAATAACACCAGAGAGACAGGTGATAGAGGATACACACAGAATGGCCTTGGAAGCAGCTACAGGGATCATCGTTTGGAGGAATGCTAGCTTGAGTACCTGAGGGAGCATTATGGAAGTGCAAGACTGCACAAGAGGCATATTAAGCAGTGAGAGGATGACTAGGAGCAGGACTAAACTACAGGAATTCAGATCTGAAAGAAAGGGCTTGGTATAGGGGAAAGAATTGTGGTGTTATAATTTGGAATGTCAAGGGATGATGAGAAAGGTGAAGACTGGCAAAATAGTGCATTTGTTACATAAAGGTGATGTGATAGCAGTAGCTAGGGCATGGTTGAACAAAGATATTGGTATTAGGATAAATTGGTTTATTTCTATGGAAAAAGGAGTCTTAAAGGAAGGATCAAAATCGGGTATCAGGTGGAATAGGGATATTCATTAGAGAAAGAGTGAAAGTGTTTAAAGATTTAGGTGGAGACTCAGTGTTATGCTTTGAGTCAAATAGTATCTGTGTAATAAAAAGTACATGTCTTGTGGTAGTATATAACACCTCAGTTGCTTCGGAGTTCTGCAACCCAAATTCGTTAAATAATTTAGGACAAGATACGGAAGATATCTCTCTCTCTCTCTCTCTCTCTCTCTCTCTCTCTCTCTCTCTCTTTGTGTGTGTCTGCGCGTGTGAGTGAGAGAGAGAGAGAGAGAGACTCCCCATATCTGTTTCCATTTTTTACTTTTCCGTCTTTTCTTCTTTTTTTTCTGTCGGTACTTCCAATTCTGCATCGGTACATTTGAACATCCACTCCCATTTTATCGTGTTCTCTCATACTCGCTCCACTACACAACCTTCCCCTCTCGCTGCTGGCCTGTAAACTCCTCTCCTATGCATATATAAGGCCAATTATTGAAGAAAACATTAAAATCATTAGAAATATATAGGAGATATGGGGGTTTTGGTGATGGACATAAAACAAAATGCTTGCAGAAATAATTTTATTTCAGGGATGAAGAACATAGAACATTATGATTCATGTTAGATATATTCATTCCAACAAAATTGTATAATTCTCAGTTTCTTACATAACTGATACAGGTTTCACTTCAGCAAACAGTTCCATACCTGCGTGTCTTCTAATGAGAAATACTTGCAAAGTGATTTAATGTCCTCTTTTTGCATCAATTTTGTGATTTGCAGTGCAAATTGCTTTTGGTTCTGATAAACTTACAGGTTTATTGGATCTTGTCTTATTCTGCACTAATATGTTAACTGTATTAAGCTCGCCAAATGGGATGTCGCAGGCGGTAATGTCTGTGGCCAACATTCAAACCCCCGGGGCCAACCAATCTGACCGAAGATTTTTTCGCAGTTTTCCTCGGTCGTTAGGGGAATGTTGGGTTGGAAAACTTTATCCACAAATTTTCATATCATTACATATTGTTTTGTTGTCGATGTCTGTTTGATATGCAGCACATGTTTTGCACTGACCTTTCTTAGGTTTGAAAAATCCTATGTTAAAATTGATGCAAAATATGTGCTCACAAAGCCACCTCTTTTCAGAGACAATGCCATCATTCTTACACATCCCTATGCACAAATAACACATTTTACTTAGATTTGATTCAAAATATTCCTCATCAGAATCTTTCCTACAATAATGAGCTGAAATTCTTGGAAAACTGTCTTGTGTTTCCTAATAGCATTCCTTTTATCTTCCTTAATTCTTGGAAATGTATATTTAAATGTTTTTGTGCCCCTACAGCCAGTCTTTGTGTTTCTGCAATACCAGTTTTCTTATGTTCTTAGAAGTAACTAATTCTCCTTTGATAAATGCCAAGTATGCTCAAATGAAGTGTTTCACAAACTATAATTTTTTTTTTTTGGAATGTATAGGTAAATACATTTATATAAACAAAAAGATTTTCATCACTATTATAAATGGATCGAAAACAGCCATCTTGGTGTATCACTAATGTTAGTTTAGTCATAAAGAGACCATGTTATAACAATAAAATCAAACACAATATACAGTATAACATTAAAGGATGCTGTGTCTTATGCTGGTACTTTGATACTTAGACATGGAACAGTGTGGTTCAGAAATTAAAAGGGAATATGGACATATAACAAACTGGTTCTGTTGATATTGGGTGTTTTAAATGCAGCTATTTTTATTTACAGCATAGATCTGGACATAGAACATTTGCCGAGCTTCATAACTAATATTCTAAAAGAAATGGACTTAGAACAACATGGTTCTAGACCATCAATGTGTATCTGAGTATTTTATTCATGTTTTCCATAGTTGTTTTGTTTCTGTCTCAAATATTTTTATAATTCTGAATTTGGGTATATTTAAATGCAGGCATCAATTAGTGCCACTTGGTGACATTCCCTTTTTTTCTCCTTCCAAATTGTACTTTGCTATACTGTGACACTGCGATGATATAATAGGAACTCCAAACCAAAGAACAAAGTTGGGGAATGGGTAAAACATTTTGCCTTTCTGATGACACCCCTGATTTAATGGTTTTGCAGCCATAGATCTACTGCTACTTTTTTTTTTTAAAATCAAATTATGGTTCAACTTTCCAACATGTGACACAAGAGTTTTTTTCTATGTCCAATGTGGTTGACATTTGTTTTCCAAGTCCAGCCTGAAAACTTTGTGTCTGATCTGCATTTATACTACTTTTTAGTGTAATTTGATGCTTGAGGACATTTCTTAATATAACTTAAAAGTTTGTAATTCTATATTTATTTATTTACTTACTGTGCAAGTATCCATATTGAGGAATTCAGTGGAGCCAAATTTTCCTACTTGTTCCATTAAAGCAATGTGGCCAATAGTCTTGTTTATCTCTAAATTACACTAACTAGCTAACTAATTGCACTAAATACTAATGTTCAATTCACATTGGAGCACCACTGGTGATGCAACATGCGACACAATATTGCTCCTCAAAATCTAGTGTTTACAATGAGGTGACACAATTTGACACTATCATGCGAAGCTCAGATGAAAGCATACACCTCGCGGGTAATTGAATATTTCTTCCAAAAAAGAATGCATTTCCCTGGAGGCTGATGCCTTCTTAACAAGAACATATAAACTAATTCTCTGAATGCCACGATGCTGCGTGATAAAAGTCATCTCCAATTCAACTTTTTTTGCATGGATTTCATTGCATTCATGCTGAATTCCTAATGGTTAATCTCCTTGTCGCTCATTCTGTGTCACCAGTGCCACTCCATTGTGAATTGAACATAACTCATTAGCATAACTATACATAGCCTAAACTTCAACAGAATCTAATCACTACAAGAGATGCAGGACAGAATTGCACTCAGAACAAAACATTCATGCTCTCAGTTGATCCTTATCAAACAACAATTGAAGGCAGGCCTTTATAACATTGCAGTAAATAGCGAGATCAATTTTATTAATTGGTCCAGCTGTTTTTAGAAAATTTTAAATACTGCATGAGGACACAACCTTCACTTCTCATACTACAATAAATTCTATTCTGCTGCAAGCTTGCATGTGTAAAGCAATAAAACCTGAGAGGAAACATGGGCAAGGCTTTCCAGAAATGACTGGTTGCTAATTGCTTCCACATGTTTCTCCACAATAATTATTGTGTAGTTGTCTGAGAAAGTTTTTCAGCAGTTGGCTATGAGTGTTACAGGTTTTGCCCATGTTAGCTGCAATGCGAAGCGGTATGGTTGGTATTCATCTGCTGCTTAAGTCTGCTTATGCATGCGCGTAGTTGAAACTTCAAACTTAGAAAACTTTTCAAGATACACGTTCAAAAGCTTTTCCCAATATATTTTTTTTATTTTTCTGTCTCTTCAATTCACAGGCTAAGGGTTTTAAATTTTGTTTTAATAATATATATTTTATTTTATATATTTATGAATGCAAAACAATTATATTTAGTATGTTTTATATATGCCATTTTAGATGGAAACCAACCATTCTATTCATTCCAAAACAATTGTCACCGAGCAGTCATTCTTTGACTACTTGGTTACCGGCAGTAAATGTAATTATCTAGATTACTAATCAAACAAAATGAGAAGATGCTATTGGCAGTAAACTGAAACACCCAATAATTCATACAGCTGTACAGCATAGGCTGAGATAACAATGTCGGGGATGCATTGAGGTATCAAAGACAAACATCCTATCAGTCTGTCTCTTTTTCTACATGTGACGTTTTGCATAATTTTTTTCCATAAACTCATATTCATTTATTTTATTCTGTATACTGTACAATACAGTGTTAGAACAAGTGAGCTATAAAATTATAAAAATATTACACTACTCGTAATACAAATCACATTAGAGTTGTTACAATCTTCATTATTAAAAATCCTGTATAAAATACAATGCTTTCTTTATGAGTGTAGTTTTTACAGCTCTATTGAAGGTTTTCCTGATAATTCTTTTATTTCTTTTGGTAGCTTATCGTAGAATATTATGCTTATAACATATGAATTTTTTCACAGTTGGTTTCATTTACTCTGTTTCTATAATACTCACCCTTGTTTCAGGTATCCCAGAGATATGTTTTATATTGGCTTTCACTTTGCTTTTCTCTAGTTAGTAATATAATCTTATACACAACTGTCAGGACAGAAAGGCATTAATCAACCTCTTTGCAGCAAGACTCTTCCATTCCTCTTTCAGATCATGGTGGCGTAAACTGGACTGAGTGCTTCAAATCTCTGCCAATAGCATTTTCTTAAGCATACTTTATTAGCAAACTAGATATCCCTGGATTCATTGTGAATAAATAACTAGTTAGAGAAATTTTAATATTATATAAGGATGGAGAGGTTTTCAAATTATATAACATTTTTATTGTATTGCAAAAACAAATCAATACAAATTTTTATCTTCATTCTTTCAGCCATTTACAAAGATTACTTTAGGAAATTCAATCTGGTGATTCAGAAACTTAAACCTTCCAGACATCCCAGATTATACAGGATTCCCTGGATGCACTTAAGAACATTTATGTTCCATACACATAATAAAGCTGTGTATTTCAGTTGACATGACATGTGTGTTTTAAAAACATGTGACAGTGCTGTATTGTGTATAGTCTCTGTGCCATCTCCCAATCATGTTCTCTCAGGTATTTCAGCATAATTGTTCACAAATCATGTCAACATGGATGGGGTGTGGCGTTTTTGTTACAAATTTGTGCCTGTTCTTAATTTCAGGAAGTTCTGTATAATAATTTTATTAATCATAATTCAGTTTTCTAACTTCTACACTATTCAGTGGGTAAAAACAATGTACCATCTCATTTACATCCTTTTAGTGCAATTATTATATCAAAGAAAGCTTTGCAGCACTTTGAGTTTGTTTCTTTTGCTTTCTCTTAAATTCATTCAGTCCTTTTATCTTTTTTCTCCCATATTCATTGTTCATTTTCTGTTTCTTCCTCTTTCACGTGGTGTTTCTTTTTTCAGCTTTACTTTTTTCTGTGTGTTCTACTTTTCCTGTCTGTTTTTTTATTTTCTTTTATCTTTTCTCTCTTTATGGTACTATGATTACACAGTTTCCTCTTTACTTTGAAGTCTTCATGAATGCTTGTTATACCAAATACTCCTTTTCTTGGTTTCATTAAGAAGTAGATACTCATTAACTATTGTAATTAATTGGATTTGCTATATTATTATATTTATGCTGCTATGATTACACAGTTTCCTCTTTACTTTGAGTTCTTCATGAATGCTTTTTATACCAAATACTCGTTTGTTTGGTTTCTTTAAGAAATAGATACTTATTGACTGTTGTAATTAATTGGACTTGCTATATTAGCAAATGAAATAAAAATTGTTTAATTGAAAAATGTTATTCTTATGATAAAGCCAATGTTCTTTACATATATGGGATAAAAATTAATAGTTCACATTTTTAGGAATGTGTTCTTACAAGTAAAGCAGTTATAAAAGTGTGTGTACAATATTTCTGATTGGTTTCTCTGTGGAAGCTACGTGCATCTTTGAAATCAAAATGCAACTTCAGCTGATTGTCATGCGTGAAGCTTGGAAACCAAGTTTGTTTACGTAAATAAAGTTGCTTCTTTGTTCATTTTACATTCACTGTGGAATATGGTATTGTACCATTCTTAACAACATATTTTTAACACGGATCATTCATGCAGAAGTGGACATATAACCAAAATTTTTAAAAATGTTGTAGATGTTTTTTTGTTCTCTTTTCTAGTTGTGTAAGTATTGAATTTAATATTTTTTTTATATAGAAATGTAACATTTTATATTTTAAAATTGTAGTTTCTAATGGTAAAGAAAACTTGCATACAGGAGAAATGTTTTTTCTGTCAGGATCTACATGGTTGGCATACTTCCCTCCAAAATCTGTTAAGTCATGAGTAAGGCAGTGTCCATAGTAATAAGACTTACAGTAAAGGAAATTCAACAAATTTAGTCTCCAGGTGAGTTAAATTTGTATATATGTAGCTATTTTGTGACTAGGTATATATCTGTCACACCCATAACAAAATAAAGGCAAAAGTTTATGTACTTCATTAAATACTGAGCTGAACATGATTTCCACATGTGAATTTAAGATTAAGTGTGACACACATTAATTGTGGCCATAGATTAATTGGCTGTAATATTCCTTAGTGTTACAAAAGTTAATGCTAAAGTCAGTCATGCCCGTAACACCAATCTACATATATTTCTTAGTTGTTCAACTAAAGAATAGTTTGAGAAGTAAATAATGTTAAAATATGCAATACCTACAATACAATATATTTTTAAGCTTTGCATGATATCTGTGATTCTTAAAGATTTGTTTATTTATTTATTTTTAACAGATGGAGGTAGGTAACACCAAAGAACATGTTAGTAAATGGAGAAAACGGTTGGAAGATGATCCAGAGAAATGGAAGGAGCACGTAAATAAAGAGTGAGAGTGAGAGTGAGTGAGATAGGTTAAGAAGAATGAAGCGTAGAGATCTACTTAAAAAAACCAGAAGTAAATTGATATTAAAATGTGCGAAGGATGCCGAACGGCAAGGGAGACACAGACAGAAGATAAAAGAGAAGAAAGAGCAAGACAATAGGCTTAGTATACAGTCATCACCCCTAGGCTTATACAAATGTCCACAAACATTAGGCAAAGCTGTCCAGAAGGTAAAGAAGTCACTTCTAAATAGTCCAACAAAATACAAGACTGTATTGAACAATATAATTCAAGGCTCACCTGTTTTGGTTTCAAATGAATCAGAAAACAAAACAAAAACAATGCTCTCAAGATGATACTCAACAGAAGGTTGTTTCATTTTATTTGAGAGATGATATTAGTTGGTAGTCACCAGGTAAGAAAGACACCAAGTCTGTGAAGGACCCAATTACTGGAAAATGCATTACTCTTCAAAAGTGTTTCATGATTATCACAATCAAAGGAGCGTATGCGATTTTTGTGAAAGAAAATCCAGATATTATCCTTGGAACGTCCAAGTTTTACGAGTTAAGACCACCGCATGTTTTCCTTCAATAAATCTGCCTCTTAACATTTGCATCTGTTGCTACCATGCAAACTTAAGTTTCCTTTTAGAGTCACTGAAATGCTTGGATTATTTCCCCCAAAATACTGGTGATTTACTAAACATAATTTGTTGTGATATTGAAAAGGAGACATGTATATGACAGGATACTGCAGTACACGTACAGATAATATTGAACATCTTTTATATCCAGAAACTAATTTAGAAACAACCATTCTGTTTAAACAGTGGAGTGATGCTAATGGCTACCCACAAGTCATTGAAAGTGAAAGTTTGATTGAGTATGTACTGAATCTTATTTGGAAGCAGATTTCTGCATTTAAGTATGAATAAGAGTCAATCCAGATTTTTTGAAGAAGAAAAGCAGAATCTGCCTGAAGATACAGTGGTAGTACAAGTGAATTTTGCAGGGAACTATGGTGCAGCCTACCAAGATGAAATTCAGAGTGCCAATTGGAGCCACCAACAAATGACAATTTTTGCTTGTTGTGCTTGGCTATGTAATGGCAAAGTGCAATCTTTTGCTGTAACCAGTGCTGAACTTTCAGACAGTAAATTATCAGTGTATGTTTTTCTAAACAAAATAATAAATTGCCTCAAAGATGAATTCAAGAAAATGAAAAATGTAAAAGTTCTCTCAGATGGTTCTTGGGCAATTCAGGAACAAATACAGTTTGTCCAATTAATGTTTTTTCATGGATGACTTTGGACTCAATGGGGAGTGGCAATTCTTTGCCACTTCTCATATTAAAGGAGCTGTGAATGTGGGGGGATAGTGAAACAAAGTGTTGAATGAGGTGAAATACTGTATCAAGGTCAGTACCGCACAACAGTTTTTTCATTGTGTCTTAAAAGGTCACTTCTGCACTAGGATTCCTCTCAGTAAGTCCGAAGAAATTCACAAATACAATGAGGTCCTGATGGACTGGTGGAATGATGTACAGGATGTTCCAACTTTTTAGAAAAAGCACTGCTTTAAATTGTCAAATAAATTGTCTTTTAGTAGGATTTATTTCTTTCTCCCAGTTGAACAAATGCGGTATGTCAAGCAAAAGTTTCGTATAATGCTGTTTACTCAGAAACATAATCAAGTGATGATATTAAAAATGAAACCATCCCTGCAATTTCTAAGAATGATCTCAAAGCAGGAAAATGTGTGTTGTTACTGGCGCAACAGTTCTAGACACGTGAAAATCTTAATGACAGCTAGGAAGCGAGTTACCTACCAGATCAGGAGGTGACCGGTCGTCTGAATGTTCAGAAGTGCGTGGGACAGTCATTGTCAAATATACGCACACCGTTATGCACTGCATTGCGCTGATAAACTTAGTTATATACCGTATATTAAAATCTACGCTTAGTATAAAAAACACTGTCAATCATTGCCTCCAATTCTTCCACACCTAACAAACCTTCCTCTTCTGCGGAATCACTCACATTATTGCCATCATCACTGCTGTCACTACTTTCTGCACCATTATCCTGGATGAGAATTATTTCTATTTGATTTTCTGCAATTCCGTATTCTTCGAAATAATGATTCTTAATTTATTCAACATGTCGACATACATTTTCCCATTCTGGCCTTCCAATTTCAGCAAAGTGCTGGCATTATAACTGCTCCACATATTTTAATTTAAAAGTGATATTTCTGCATGCCACCCATTTTTTATATCAGCCCAGATTAATTCGATTGGGTTTAGTTCTGGGCGATACGATGGCAGTCTAAGTACATTATGGCGATGTTGTATTACTATCTGGTCAAGTATGTATGACTTCTGAAGCTGTTTGTTGGCTTTAATTAAGTTATATAGCTTTTTTTTACTCATGGTTTCATCTAAAGCTATATTATGTCTAAGTAATCAAGCTCTCATTTCTTCTTTCAAGGAATTTTAGGTAGGTGGTTTGTCAGTTTGAGTGTTGACGCATTGTGAAGCATTGTCGATAACCAGAACAGACCCAGCAGGCATATTAGGCATCATCATGGCGTTGATTCACTTCATGTAATTTTCTGTATTCATTTCTTGATGAAAATCTCTTGTGGTTTGTTGCGACTTGTAAAAGAAGGGCATTTGGAACGAAGCCGATCTTTCCAACAGCATGAACGATAACAAGTATTTGCCCTTTGGCAACAGGTGCCTGCAAACCTAATTCGCTATCGTCACTCCAACTTTTAGATGCTGTATGACTGCTGCGTATGTATGACTCATCTTCATACACTATAGTATTTTTCTGAAATTTGTAGCACCACCTTGAAAATTGATGCTGATATAAGTACACACTGATATAAGTACATATAAAATTATAGCCATTTGGAAAGGTAGAATCAAACTGAAAAATTAAATGCCATAGCCGGGATTTGAACCACGGATCTTAGGCTTTCCGTGCCGTTGCTCTAACTGACTAAGCTATCATGGCAACATTTACTTTTTATTTTTATTTTTTTATTTTATTATTATTTTTTTATTTTATTTATTTATTTTGCTTTTCTGTTAGAACTCTTCTATTTGATTTCGGTTTCTTCCACTTGAACCCTAAAGCTTTAATAATTTTTCTGAGATTTGTAGCACCACCTTGAAAGTTTCTGCTGTCTTTCAGCTTGATGAGCAATCTGCTTATTGTTAGCACAATTTTTTCTTCCACATAGGAATTGTGAATCGTGCGCCGAATGACGCATTCGAAATCGTCTATTTCTGTAATACATTTAGGAACCTTATGTTTCTTCCCAGGTGTGTCAAATGGCATTCTTTCATCCATATGTTGTTTTTTTCTCTTATCTTTGAGAACTCTGGAAACGGAACTCGGTGAAACACCAGTTGCTTTGACTACTCTTTCTTTCACCCTCTTAAGGCTTTTGTGGAACTCGGATGAACATAAAATTTCTTCCTTCATCTCTGCTTCTTGCTTCATGAAGTCGATGGCATTTGCAATTATTTCCCTACTTTGACTATGTAACACCTTACCACTTAACTTTGAAAACATAGGAGCCATGGTTATAAATATAACAAATATAAAATAAGTACTATTTAGATACTGCTGCTCTCTTTAAAATTACAACCAGATGCAGACACTTTCTATGCAGACTGTATGTGTTATGCACTGTGAGTAAGCAAAGGTGTTATATCGCTTTCGTTGATTAAGCTAAACATAAACCATTCCTAGGCTCGGCAGCTGGGTTGGCAATCAAGGTCACAATTCCAGAAGTTTTGCGCAAGTAATAGTAGAGTATCAAGGGAAAAGGAGTAAATATAAGCATGTAGGAATGTCTCAAAGCAAGCCTGATGGAGAAGAAATTGAAATGACATTTTTGAAACATAATGATAAGACTAATAAGAGACTGTTTAGAATGAATGAAAAGACACATGCTTTGTCTTAATCAAGCAAATTTTAAAGCACCTTCCAGAACCATCAATGAAGGTAGTTAGTAACAGAATGTACTATGAATTTCAGAAAAAAAATTTATTGTTGTGTGACTTTCTAGTTCTTCTATATAACTTGCCTGATAACACTAAAATAAATTAAGATATGTTCTCTAAGAACCATAAATTTATTGTGTTGCTTATTACATCTACTTCTAATGATAAACTATTAGCCCATGTGTTTAATGCAAATAAAATCATGTTGGAATAATGTGCCTAAGCCTTGAGATTGTACAGAGTCACACCCGTAACACACACAGAGGCAATTGTGAATTGGTATATCCAAAAATTGTCATGCCTGTAACATACTTTCAAAGGCCTGCAAAATATAGTACCTGTTTTTTTTTGTTTTTTTTTTATGATGAAAGTACAGCATGGTAGTCCAACTGTAGCAGTGCTTATACACATGCACTTAAATGAAAATTATCATATTTTAATATGTATAAATAATGTTTTTGCATTGAAAATGTTATCCAAATGTCACACCCACATACATGGAATGACCCAGAGAAAGATAATTTTATATGTATTTCCAACTAGCAAACAGGAAACTAATTCTTACTTTATTAATGCTTACTCAGCCTAATTGTTGTGAGCAATGTTGTTAACAGCAAATCTAACATTAATTCAAGGAATCTCCAAATATCACATATGAGTATTATAGACTAAATCCCTACAACAGGGAAAGGTAAACATAAATTACAGTAAAGGACCTGCAACCTCCAAGGTGCATAGAAAAATGTTTGTAAAGGGCAACAAAGGTCACAAATATATTAATCAAAACATTAATTCTGTTGAAGGTTGCCTTGCAACACTGAATGAAACATTTGAATAAAAAGGCTTCCTATATGAGTAATAGGGTACAATGATATATGCTTCCAGTTTTAGAACACAATTTGTATTTAAAACTGTTATTATACTTTGCTGGTGCTTAACAAGCATGACTGTTATTGGGTGCCAGAGCAGAGACCTCCCCCCTAAGGGATTTGCCGTGTGGTCAGCTATTCTATCATCCTCAAAGCCTTAATCACTAAAGTTTAGTTGCTAACACATCATCATCATCATCATCATCATGGCAAGACTAGTTAACCTAGCACCTGATCCATTGCTTTGTAAAGTATTCCTCTGAAGTACATGGGATGAAAGCCAGGACATTAGGTGTGTATCCAGATAAGCTGACCAAAGAGCTATTAAAGTATTCTCTATTAATAATTTTAGGGTGAATTATTTTTGCCAAATTATTTTTAAAACTTTTATAAAAGATCCTTCCACAAAATTTTCAATAATTTCTCAACCCATATACTATAAATAAGAAATTAAAATTTATCGTAGTTTATTATAACGATTAGCTTTATAGAAATAACTTTGAAGTTCAGTTGTTTATTTTGATTGGAAATCAACAGGCAATAGCAGTTTAAAATTAAAATAAATTCTTAGTTAGTAAGGTTTATGGGTTGTAAATAGCTTCAAAAACTATAAGCTATGATTTAAAAGTTTAATTATAATTTAAATGTAATAATAAAATTAAATAAGAACTTTCAAAATGAATTTTCTTATGGGCAAGGATAATAAATTAGTATACAACACAGTCACTCTTAATGTGTCACATAACATGTATAATTGTCATGGCTAGTGTAATGATGAAGCACAAAACTAATCATTACGTTCAAGTTCATTTTCTTATATAACTGGATCAAAGCTGCAGTTCCTGTCAGGTAAATTCTTGCATAGACATACATAGGTAATTGTGCTGAAACTGGTTCTACAAAGTTTTCCGAGGCTATTCTAATGTTTTAAAATACCACAGCTAAAAAAAATTTTAGGAGTTCATTGTGGACATGGATACTATTCCATTTTTATACTAGCAGGGGTGATTTGCTGCTGCACTAATACTTTTGTTCTTTTCTTGTATTGGCCATTCTTTTACTTTCCCTTATTGTGACATGAAGGTTTACATAATTGTGAGACAAAATGATCTTCTTTCATTGTTATCCTTTCTGTGCTGATTTTATTAATGCTTGGTGTGCACATTAATGGTTATTGTGTTTCATCCACATGCCTAATATATCCATTTGAATTGAAATAACCATGCATTCAGAGGATATAACTCTGAATACTAAATTCAACCCATGTAACAACATAATTTGACATAGTTGAACAAACACTCTGTGCTCCACTTTTTATTGGTTTTTAGCTAGAATGAATGGAGCATGGAGTGTTTGTTCAGCTGGGTCAAATTGTATTACGAGTTTTGTGCTTCAAGATGTTCATGTACATGTATTACTTTTTCACTATTAACCATATAAGTAACTGTGTTTAAGGATGTTAACAGCTGTGAATCAAATGAAGCATATGTTTTTACAGCCAATAAAAATCTAAATTAATCCTCTAACATGGATATTTACATTATGATTATTCTGTGCATATCAGGGGTCAGCAACCTCCTGCTAAATGGACACAAGTAGCCCACAGTACAGTAATCATGGTTCTTCTTTCTGTTAAACAGGAAAGTGGCCTTTAGTGCAGGCTGTTTTGTGCAAGCTAAGTTTATTCTGTAGAGCTAAGCTGGAGTAGTATTTTCTGAAAATCTTATTGAATTTGTAGAGTGTTCTTGGGTGGTATGTGAACTTTATGAACTTCAATTGTTTATTTGGCTGGATGAGATTTGTGGTGTCTGATATGTTTCTGTTGTTTGAATTTTGCAATTTTCTTGTCAATTAGTTGAACCCATTGTTTTTGGCAGTGTTTACTATGTGTTCATATTCCAGTTGATATTCTAGTTTCTTCAGGGGGCTGTATGTCTATGTGTTAAACTGTTTAGTACTGCATGCTTATGTGTAATGGGATTGAAATTATTGTTCTTATATAATCCTCTGAATGTGAAGGTTTCCTGTATATACCAAACATTATGCTTCCCGGATTATTTTTAAGTCCAAGAAAGGTAACATGCCTTCTTTTTCCACTTCTATTGTGAACTGTATTGAACGGCTTTGCAAGTTGAGTAATTTTAAGGAGCCTTGTTAAAATCTGTTAGGGACTGGAGCAAAGATATCGTCAACATATGTGCCAAACTCTGAATATGTAGGGAAAGGAAGTTTTGTGTATTTCAAAGTAACTCATGAATCTGCTAGGATCGATAATTGATCTGCCATGATTGACAATAACCACAACCAAAGCACCATCACAAGGAGCCAGTCAGACACCTTCTGATGATGGGTTCAAGTGGTTGCCCGAAACATGTTCAGTAAGTAAAAATAAGTTATGTTAGTGTTACTAGTTCCAACTCGTCAAGTAAATTTAAATGCACATCACTGTTTCTAACATCTTTTGTATATTAATAGAGAATAATATTTATGTGATAAGCAATTTAGAAGCTTTACTTGAAGTAAAAATGGGGTTTATTATTTCAGTTATGATTATTCTGATATGCTGTCTGGTAATGCAAATCCTTGAATCATATTATTTTTAGATATTTAAACATTATGATGCTAAATTGGAATTGCATAGTAAATTCGAGGTAATGTGATGATTGATAAGAGATCACTGGTTTACTTTTATTTGTTAACACACTATGTTCTGCTCTGCTTTATTATTGAAAAGACTGTTTGAAGCTTGTAGATGCATATAAAGGGTGGTGCAGATAAAAGTGACCCGTCTCCCATTTGAATGTAAATTCCGTTGTGTATTTATATAAATTTCTGTTAAAATTGAATCAAGCTACAGTACAACAATGGGAAATTTTATGCAATATGAATAATCCATAGTAGGTGCAGATGAAAGTGGCCCGTGTAAGTATAGAGTAAATACAGACAAACGAATGACAAACAAAGTGCTGAAATGGACTCACCATTTATTGAAGATGTTGAAAGTGGCCTCCTGCAGCAACAATACATAGCTGTGCACATCTAACCATATTCAGATTCAGATTTATTCACCATTTGTAATAATTTTACAAGCCTTCATCATATGAGAATAAACTACATAAATTACAATCAAAACACTTAGTTTTAAGTACTACTATCTATATGTACAATTCTACAATACTCCAATGTCAACCACTATTTACATTTCCTATTTTACATTCCACTACTATAAGAAGTTCTATACGTACAGTTTTATCAAGAACTTATGTGTCAACCACTATTAACATTTACCATTTTATATTCTTCAATAGAGTAAAATGTATTTTTCAAACGATAGGACTTAATTTCTCTTATTTTTGTTGCTTCCTTTTCTTTAATCCAGTGAGGTAAATGATTCTATAACTCTTTTGCATTGCTTTCAATGCTTTTATTTTCTAGGGATCCTCTTAATCTTTCTCTAAAGTAGTTTTTCCTTGTTTGAGTGTTATGTTTATGCATATTTGTATTTTTATCTTGTTTATGAGTTTTTACAACATATTTAAGACCTTTGTATATATAAAGACAAGGTAGCGTGAGTATATTAATTTTTAAAATGCAATTTTACAGAAATTTCTTTTTTGTGTTTTTTTAGCAATTCTTATTGCTCTTTTCTGTAGCCTAAATATTTTTAATAGATTTTTTTCTTTGCTGATCCCCATAAGATAATCCCATAACTCAGATGTGAGCATATCAAGGCGTAATATACTTGAACTATACTACTTTCGTCCATAATTTGAGCAACCTGTTTTAGAATATATATAATATAATATATATATATATATACCCTTATTGAGTTTCTTAGATCGTTTGTCTATATGACTGCTCGATTTCAAATTATTATCTATTACTATTTATAAAAAATTTGTTTGCGTAACTTACCCAATTTGTTCATTTTTTATTTCTAAAGAGATGTTGGCGTTTGTTTTGTTGCTTAGACTGATCTGCATCCATTCAGTTTTATTCGTATTCGATGTCAGCCCTAGTTCTGCCAAGTATATACTAACTATCTCTAATAATACATTTGCTTTACTCTGAACCTTTGCCGCTGTATTACCAGCTACCACTATTGCAGTGTCATCTGTATATCTGATGGTTAGCCTCCTGTTTCCTGAATTTTTTTGAATAGCTATTAATATATAAAATAAATAAGTATGACCCCAATTTTGATCCTTGTGGTACCCATGCGTTATTTGTTTAAATGACAATTGAATTTTTGTTAGAGCATAATATAGATTTGATAAATATGATCTTAGCCATTCCAATGGTATGCTTCTTACCCCATAATTTTCTATTTTTCCCATTAATTTACCGATATTAACACAGTCAAAAGCCAGATACGCCCAGCATAAAGCTCTGATATCGATGGTGGCAATTTCATGGCTGATGCTGTCTTTCAGTTCCTGTATTGTGTGTAGATTTGTTTCATAGACCTTGCTCTTCAAATATCCCTACAGAAAAAAAATCACATGCTCTCAGGTCTGGGGAACATGGTGGCCATAAATTTTTGCTAGGATTTTGTTCTGCAGAGAAGACATCATGGACTCATTCATTAATCGGACCTGTTTTCACATATGCTTCCATAAGTTGAATTCTTTTTTGTGCCAAGAAAGTCATTTTACAGAAAGCAAACGTATATATGAACTGATGAAATAAACTGAAATGCTGACAGAAGAATGCCAGCTATCGATTAGACAGAAGAATGCCAACTATTGATTCTTCATATTGCATAAAATTGCTCATTGTTGTACTGCAGCTTGATTCACTTTTAACGATCAATTTTAACAGAAATTTATATTAATACACAACAGAAACATTGCATTTGCATTCAAATGGGAAATGGGCCGCTTTTATTTGTGCCACCCTGAATTTATTTTTAATTTTTAGAGCAGTATTAACAGTATCCATTAGGCTATAAGTAAAATAAAAGCTTCAGTATGATAATTGCACTGTGGTACACTATAGGTACTGCTCCTATAGGTACACTGTGTTATAAAATGAAAAATAATGCTCCTTTATTTAATGTGTTGAGTGAAAAGGTAAAATAAAAAGAAGGAAAGAAAAACAGCAAGTAAAAAATGTAATAACATGTATTATGGCAGCTTTGAAATACAATGTGTAAGATAGGTAATTCATCTTGCATTGAAATATGAGGAGTGATAGTTGTGACGCAACTTATAAATGTAACAAAATGTAAACATTTACATGCTTGCCACTGTCAGAACAGATGGAGATGTTTTCCCTGTTTACCAGTGTACAGATGAACATACATGTATTTTATTTACTTTTTTTATAATTTTTTGTTTTTATTTATTTTAAATGCCTTCATTGATGTATCATGTGTAACTTCACCTAATCAAGTATCTGCTTATGCTTCCAAGTTCCTTTATTCTTTTAAAATGATGCACACAAAAAAAAGTAATAATTCTGCTGGTTCATAATGCATCATGAACCTGTTTATATCTTGCACTTTTTTGACTTTAGGACATTGGAAATTTGGAAAAAATATCTGAAATTTATATGAAACATATTCCAAAAACTTTGCCTTTCTGAGAAATGCATTGTTCATTATATAGGTATATTCTTAGTTTTTAATAATCAACACTGTCATAAAGTAACCTATATGTCATAACATAAAATATACTGTGATTCAGGCAATATCTGATCAAACCTGCTTTCAAATAGTGATCTAAGCCATGCAATTTTATAGCCAAAGCAATGCCCATTACTGTGGCAAAGCAGAGCATTGTCAACTTAAAAACTATCACAAACATCATAGAAATACTTAGGTCACTGTAAAGAAATTTCCCTTACACAGCACACTGTTTAAAATGCTAATGTTAATCATAGTGTTAAAAAAATACAAAATATGTGTTGAATATGTTCCTTTGTTTCTACTGGTAATATTAAGAATCTGTGAAAGAGAATAAGCTGCTCCATAGTATGAATTACACACATGTACTTCAATTAATCTATGACAATTACAAGAAAGTCTAGAATTTCTTTGCAGGGAACTGAATCAATTGTTGTTGGTTTTTATACACATCATATTGATGAGTGTTTCAATGAATGTGATTGTACTGAAACCTACCTTTAATTTTATTCAGGAAATTAATATATTCCAAGGGAGGGATACATATTTCCCCCATTCACAAGAACATTTCAGGGAAGGAGGGGGGTGTTTAATGCACTGAAGTGTGATGAATACAGTATAGTAAGTGAGGACATTTACCTGTTTCTTTAGCTAATACAGTTAATTTACCTGTATTTTACACAATTTGCTTCTATATTAAAGTTTTACTTCAGTTGTTTAATGTAACAATGACCCCTCTCATATTATATTAGCAAGAAGTTCACTAACTCAAATAGGAATAAGAATACTGAAGTTGCATGTCTCTGTCAGTACTGTTATACGGGTGGATGGTAGCAGAAGTTCAGCTGCTAATTTTTATTGCAAGGGCATGATTTTGAAACACAAGTCTTATAAAATCATGAATCAAATAAGCACAGTTAAATGTTTCCAGAAGTTGCATGCTTTAAATACAAAAACTAGCAGGCAGTAGGTATTAATATAATTTGGAGTTTAGTTTCATGAAATTACAGTTGAATCTTATTTAATTTACCTTTTGAAGCCATAAAGTTAGGAAAAAAGGACATGAAGGCGCATATTATTGCTTTGTTATGCAGGTAGCCATGTTATGAACATTTTGAGTCCTTGGTTGTAACGTAACATAAATTATCATTTTATTTTTAAAATCCAATTAATATATAAGACAACTTTAATATTATAAAACCTAACATAATTTCTGTTTGCTTTTTAAACACTAAGGCAGATAAGAATAATCGGGAAGAGTTGGTTTTCATGAGCATGCACCTGTTTCAGAGATATTAACAGCACAGTACAATGTGTAAAGAAATGTATATCTAAATTTGGGATGAGTCCTCTTGTATAATAATCCTGTAATGCTGCAGCACAATTAGGGCCTGGGCCAGCCTCATTCTGCATACACATGGCAGAGGTGGGCCTTCATCCAACCAATATGGGGAAGTGATGTGTCCAGCATCACATATCCTCCAGCTGGAATCTTGGGTTTCATGATTGGGATTACTGCCTACTGTGCCACAGTGCAGGACAATCCTCTTAGGTAGAGGATGAAAATATATTGTATGAACATGGATCTGGAAATGCTTTGCTCCCATATTACAAATCTCTCTCTCCCTTCATTGTGTAATGCAGAATGTTATTAAATAAAAATAACACACTACAATATATGAATCTATCTTCCACAGCATTGAAACCTGATTACGCTGGTGTATCCCTGGAGAATGTATTATCTTACAGATTTACACAACATGCTGTCATCATCTTATAAATGGTTCCATACATAAAAGCTAAATTCCACTGAAAGATTGTTATGCAACCCCACAGCCAGTTTTGCCCATTTCAATTTCATCTAACTAGAGCTAAACAAGAGAGTCTACCATGTTGCTTTTGTTTTTAGTTGGAGAAAGAAGTAATAACAGTATTAATACTAACCACCACTGCTGCTGCCGCTTCTATTTATTGCAATTCAGTACAGGTTAGTATGTTATACAGTCATACAGAGGATCAATGTCAGACATTAAAACATAGTATACTTTTGCTATGGAGCTAAAAGTTATGTACACCTGTTGGCAAAACAAAATGAGTCATCCCCAGATTCCATGTGATGATTGGAGAGCTTTGTGTACCTCCATAACAACTTGTTCACAACACACATGCAGGAACTGTAGAATGGTCTGTGCCTATGAGTGGAATGGTCACCGTACAACAGTGTTTGTCTATGGTGACACTTATAAACTATTGAAAACAGACCACGGAACAAGGTTTCAGTGGCCGAGAGGTTAAGCAGGTACTGCTGGCACTCGTAAGCTTTTTTGTTCAAATCCTGCATTAGTTATTGTTATTTTATATGTTGTTAATTTTATGACCGGATGTGTAGAACATAATGTTGCATTAATATAGCTTAAGCATTTTAAGTTTCAGGCATATCTGTGCACACAAAAAAAAAACAATTCTACTAAAACACTCGTTTTTAATAACTAAAGGAATAAATGCAAATAAACTATTATCTTCTAAAACTAAAACACTTAAAAAATAACAATATTGGGTGTATGAACCTTGAGTATGTATAACTGCCCTCAATTTTTGTGTTATAGATGAAATTAAAAGCATTTAGTGACGTGGAGAGAAGCAACAACACCCCAGACTTCTTGAATTTATGCGCAGAAGCCATCCATTGTCCTTCACACTCTGCAGGGAAATTTCAATGCAACTCCTTTTTACCTCAGCCCACACATTTTCAATAGGGTTCAAATCTGGTGAACAGAGAGGCCAGTCTATCACTCTGAGAACAAATTTCAGACCTTTCAACATAGGTGGATAGGATGATTATCCTGTGTGAATTCAACAATTCCATCAGGATATCTCATCCTCCTAGAGGGAATCACAATATTCATAAGTATTACCATATATTGTGCACTGTTCAGTGTATCGTCAAGCTGCCACAATACACCTAGACTGTCCCTTGATATCCACAAGATGCAGATATGTGACCATGATAAAATTGTGAAGCCACATATTTTACATTGTGATAACTATTCTGTTATGAGCTTTACCAAATGTGGTGTGTTAAATGCAGTGTATCGAAAATAAGTAGTCTCTATGAGTTGATTAAACTTTGTTAACAGAAAATAAAAAAGTGTTTGTCACAGTGCTACAGAGAAGACACATGGAAGATAGCATGTTTAATAATGCTGTACAACAATTTGCAGCAGCAGCTACATAACTGTATTGCATATGGTGTAAACAAGGCACTGTGCCGGGTAGGACTTAGAAAAATTTGGCATTCAAAACATTACTTTTTTTTTTTTGTTCACAGGTGTACAATAAAGTAGGTTCTACACTAATTACTATTCATTACAGTTTATATATTCATCCACACTGTAATAGGCTTCTTGAGTTAAAACTTTCTTCAGGCAGGTTTGAATTTTCTAGGTATTTGCACATTTTATTTCATCTCCCAGGGCATTATTTATGCTTATTCTAGCATAATTTGGCAGCTTCTTGTATAGGTTTAATCCATGTCTAGGAATCTTAAAGTTGGTTTTTCCTGTTGTATCATAGTTACATACATCTGAATTAGTTTCTATGCAATATTTGTGCATAACAAATGCAGGATTGTTTTGTGTGTGTTGTAAAAATGAGAAAACCAGTTACTGTGAAAAACACTTTATTTATCACTAAGCACTCAACATATCATAAACATTACACTTGAGTCACTTCGACACACATTCGGAATACAATACAACTGATCTGTCGAATCAAACCACAACTGAACTGCATGACTCACAACTGACTGCTGAGTTACAACTCACAGTTAAACTGCACTGTCACTACTAACAGAATTTAACACCCGACTGCACTCAACTCGAGAACATGAACCGACCAGAACATTCCAAAACGAAGTTTCAGAACAAGTAAGTGGCATATAAAGGGGCTGTTTATTCCATACTCCTATTATTTCCGCGCTCCCTATTATTCCGACGGCTCGTCGCGCGTCCCCAGGTATCGGGCCGGGAGGCATTGCGGCCGGCCGCAGGTAGCGCCGCGCGCGCGGTCGTCCCGACCAGCACTATCGTAGCGGGCTAGACAGTCTAGGTGTACCACCAGCATCTTCCCCTGGGGGCAGCCTCTGAAAGCGGTAGACTACATCATTGATCCTCTTCACCACGCGGTACGGTGCTTGCCATGGTTGTTGGAGCTTACGATCTGGATGTGTTGACGGGCCATCTCATGTACATCGTAAAGACAGTCCACGGGGTTCCTTGTCCGCCGGCCTCCCAAACGCGTCCTCGCAGCTAGCTCTGGTCTCGCGGGCACGATCGCATCCTCCGTCAAGATCATCCTGTAGATCCCAGGATGTCTGTTGGGGCTCCGGACCGTCACTTCATCCCGGCCGAGTCGCAGGATCCTCTTGCCGACGTACACCATGACGTCGTGGTTCCTGAGGGCACCCAGTCCCAGTATCACATCTTCAGCTACCCCCGCGACGAACACCCCAGTCTTACGACGCTCCGCCCCAGGTTCAACTCCAACAGGGCCTCCTTTTCTACAGATAAAGTGCCGCCCGCTGCCGTCACTATCTGATAGGGCCGATCCGGTTTCCTTGATGGCAAGCCCTCCGCCACGTGGTATGATTACGGTCACGGCTGCTCCCGTGTCCACTAGTATCCGGCGCAATTTTCCTTGTATCCAGCCGTCCGCGACAAGGCTGTCATCCATTCTTCTGTCCAGGACACACGTCATTCCAGGGGTGGCGATGGCGGCTCCGATGTGCCTCTCGTCCTTATTCGTTTCCCGCCTGCTCGTTGGCTTGGTCGTAGACAGTCCTTCACGAGGTGTCCTGGCTGGCCACACCCCAACACACACTGCTTGTTGCTCGTCAACTTCTCTGTGGATAGTCTTTCATTAGGTGACCTGGCTGGCCACACTCCCACACCTTTGACGCTCGTCTGCTTGGCTGTGGGCAGTCCTTCGCGAGGTGTCCTAGCTGGCCGCATCCCCAGCACACACCACTTGATCTTCGACGTCCTTGGGTTGATTCTCTATCTCCCCGTCATATCGAATACTCTTGATCTCCAAGGTGAAAGTAGCTGTTACCTCGGCCGCTAGCTGCTCCTTCCTCAGGCCTGCGCTATCCCGTCCATTTGCAGGCACCGCCTGTTCGGCTTGGGTGGGTAACCCTTCAGTAGGGGTCCGGGCTGACCACATCCTCAACACACACCGCTTTGAAGGTCATCGTCGAGGTCCTTGGGTTCACCCTTTGTCCTTATCATATTGAGTGGACCCGGTCATCGACGTACGTGCAGCTGTTACCCTAGCTGCCTGTACGTGCAGCTGTTACCCTAGCTGCCTCCATCCTCAACGCGGCCTGTAGCGTCTCGTGAATGGTTTTGTAATCGCCGAGCATCAGACGCTCTCGTATCTAGGCGTTACATACCCCATCGACAAAGCAGTGGGCAGCTTCCTGGGATACGTAACTGGGCGGGAGGTCCACCAGAGATTTATTCACTAGATGTTCAATAGCCAGGGCGAACTCCTGCAGCATCTCCTCTGGTTGTGGCAGCTTTGACTTGACTATGATAGCCCGAGGCCAAGCGATGGTTCCCGAACCGGTTTTCGAGGGCCTCCCAAATGTATCCGGACACCGCCGACGTTGGAATCGCATTCAGAATTTCTGCTGCCCGTTCCTGGAGGTTGGCTATTAGCTGTGTGGCTTCCTCCTCTGCTGATCATCGGTTATGGATAGCGATAGCTGCCAGTTGTCGGCTGAAGACTTCGAAAGTTGGCGTTCCGTCGTATTTGAGTGGCTTGACGCGCGTAGATGTGTCGCGTCCAGGCATCTCAACCTTCAAGTCCTTAAGTCTTCCGCTAAGCATTTCCTCCATCATGACTTTCAGTTCCTTGGCGCTGTCGTCGACTCTTCCTTCTAGGACGCTAAGCCGTTCTCCGACGTACTCCAGGGTGTCAGTACGTTGGCCAAGGTCTTTCACCTTTCCGCTCCCCCATGCTTTTCTCCACGCCGGCCTGTCGTTCGTCAGTTTTGGTCGATAGCTCCGTCTTCATCTTGGACATTTCTGTCTTTATTTCTTCCTTTACACCCTTCACTTCTGTCTGCATCCTCTCTATTCCAGAGTTCACTTTCTCCTCCATCTTCTCCACTGCAAAATTCACTGTTGTTATTTCACTTCCTATCTTGTCCATTCCGGATTTTACGTTCTTCATTTCGCTCTCCATCACGGATTCCATTTTCGTCTCCATTTTGGCCAATAATTTTTTTAAACATTTTCTCCATCGTGGCTTTTACATCCCACTCCTGGCACCAGTGTAACAAATGAGAACACCACTTACTGCGAAAACACACTTTATTTATCACTAGGCACTCAACGTAACACAAATGTTACACTTAAGTCATTTTAGCACGCACTCGAAATACAACACAACTGATCCGTTGAATCAAATTACAACTGAACTGCTGAACTGCATGATTCACAGCTGACTGCTGAGGTACAGCTCACAAACTACACTGTCCACTTGCTTTGTCACTTCTAATAGAACTCATCTTGAATTCAACATTCGACTACATTCAACTCAACTCTCGTCCTGAGGACAGAAGTCCCTTATATATGACTTATATACAAAATGGAACTTTCCAAAACAAAAATCCACTAGAACATGCAGAAACGAAGGTTCCGGAATAAGTAAGCGGCATATAAAGGGGCTGTTTATTGCACACTCCTATTGTTCTATTGTTTACGCACTCACTATTGTTCTGAGTCAAAGGCCCCGCCCAGGTATCGGAGCGGGAGACACTATCGGCCAGCCGAAGAGAGCACCACGCATGCGGTCACAATATATATAGACTAGGGAGATCAGAATCTTCAGCTGTCCAAATGTGTTTTTACATAAGTTGTTATAATTTAGATTGCCTAGGTATCTAATTGCATTCTTTTGAAGAATAAATATTTTTATTCAAGAGTTATATATCCCATAACTGGATATCATATGACATGGGCATTAGTAACAGAAGAATATGTTGTTTTGGCTGTTAATTTAGGGATTATTTAACTAAACATCTAAGGACAAATAAGTTTTTTTTTATTATGATATATAAATCCTCTATATAGCCAGTGTGTGTAACAGTTCTGTCAGTTTTGATGCCTAGTAATTTTACTATAACTTCGTGTCACTTATGACATCACCATCAATTGTCAGTTTTATTGATAGGCCATACTCTCAGAAACCAAAAGTTATTTATTCACATTTTATTTATCTGATTTACTAAAGTATTCTACAATTTGCAAATATTGCTAAGTGCACTACATAATGCAGCCTGTGGGATCTTTTCCTGGCCACTTGTCCCAAAGGTATCCTACATGAAACCGTGAACAATTTTCTATAATTAAACCTACATTTTCATTTACACAGCTACTCGAGGGGAATTTGTTATTGTTACTTACCATAATAGTAGTATTGACTGCAAACTGAATTACATTGAAATGTTTTGGTACTGTTTCTTTAATATCATGTAAGTATGTAGAATATAAATAATAGGGGCCCAAAATGTAACCCTGGGGTACATTTTACATTTATATTTACCACTATTGGGTTTAAGATGACAAGTTGTTTTCTTTGGGTTTTTAAGGATTTCAACAGTTTCAGTCCTAAACCCCAATACTTATTG
Organism: Deroplatys truncata; assembly: GCA_030765065.1. NCBI lineage: Eukaryota > Metazoa > Arthropoda > Insecta > Mantodea > Mantidae > Deroplatys > Deroplatys truncata. Next base: position 512,851,917 of record CM060990.1, read on the forward strand.
CAGCTAATTTATCCATTAATATGTTTACAATCACACAATCAAAAGCTTTCATGAAGTCTAACAATATGCCAGCAACATAGACATTAATTGATAATTTAGAATTAACACTTTCAAGCAATGTAATAATTAACACCTATTTGTGTTTACTGCACCACTCTTAACCTTCACATACCTTAATTATTCTTGGACATGTTTCAACATCGATTGATGGTATCTTCACCAAGTAATCAACTGACAGAGTTTCCAGTGCTGTCCATAATGCTCCTTCAGGAGGCATCCAGTGGAGGTTTTATTAATATTTACAGTCAATAATGCTGTCCATGACATCTTGTACAAAATTAGCTATGACGCTTATTGTATATCTGTTTCTAAGGAAGCTATGTTGCTGTTTAGGAAATAGCTCATATTTGTTTAAGTAATTCATAATTCTATTGAAAATTATCCATTCAAAGTTTTAAATAGAGCTGGGAGAATGGATCTAGGATAGTAGTTATTATGATCTTGCTTAAACTACTTTTTTAAAAATTGGTATTACTTTTGTTATTTTCGATTTATCTAGGAAGATTCCTGTTTCAATACATGAATTTACTCTATTCACAAAGGGATCTGCTATTTCATCAACTCAAATTGTGAATACCATGGATGGACCATCTACTCCTATACTATTCTGTGTTTTAAATTATTTAATTATATCTATAATTTCTTTCTTATTTGTGGAATAAAGACAAATGCTGCAGGTATCTTTAGATTTACTTGGTATATGGTAAAAATATTAATACGGTAATCACTCTATCTAATTTAAGCTTATTAGCTGTGGGCTTAAAGTAATTGTTGAACTTATCAGCAAACTTATTTTGATGATTGATGGTATTATTACCCTCCTTAATAACAATACTGGATTCTCTTTTCAAAGTTGGGGCCTTGCAGAAGCTATTTATCATTGTTAATTGCCTCAGCTTATATTATGGGTCTAAAGATTACTAATGATGTTACACTTAGTTCTATAACTAATCAATCATATACTCTTTTTAAAAGATTTTAGACAACATTCTCTATATAACAATTCATCACTATTTGTTTTATTTTCTGCCATTTGAGTAACATGCATCTGTTTTATTTTGAGGGAATCCAATGATTGTACAGTGTGGTCATTTTAAGGTGAGGCCACAGATTGGCTATATGCATAGCATGTAGTAATGCAGGACCTCTGTACTTTTCCAATGTGCAACTGCATTCAAGGTTATCTTTATCAACTGTGCTTTAGTTGCTGCCTTGTGTTCATGTAAGCCTGATAAAAGAGGCCTCTGAGCAAAATTTCTAGTCTTTCACACCCATTATATAATGGGATACTAAGAACCATAGTAGTTAAAGAGCATCCCTAAATAAAACTCAGCTTTTTTGTGTTCATGCTGTAAAGAGAGTTGTGCATTTCAAAGGTGAAAGTTTATTCAAGACATCTGTGTGGTGTGTGATTTGCTTAAGAGTGTTAAAGTCTTGGTATTCATGCTTGAACAACAAATTTTTATGCACAATACATTAGTAAAAACCAAATCATGTAGACAGGTGTGTAGACAGTTTCAGAATAATTCCAGGTGGAGAAACTGTTAGATGTCTGGTTAATAAGTTTAGGACAACAGGATCTGTAAATACTAAACCTAAGAAGCCAAAAAGCAATGTTCTAAGGGAAGAAAAAATTGACGAAATCAGTGCATCATTCTAACCCTAAAAAATAAAGTTTATAGAAACAATTCCCACAACATAGGTGAACTTAAGGACAATATAAAAACAGAATTTATGAACTTTATGCATGTGAATGCAAATTTAATCCAGAGGTACCAGGAATATCTTTACACAGATGGACACTACTTCCAAAATCGCTAATATCAAATTTAGTACTCATTATAGTGCATATTACTATCACTCATGAGTAAGTAACCGGAAGTTATGGAACGAAAAACCCCCAGTATAATAGACAGTTAGTAGAGCATGCAGGTGCGTCATCCTTGGCCTCACAATAAAATGACCACATTGTACTTGTTTATTTTGGGTTTGCGGTTTTGAGTAACTACAGAAAAATGTAGATTAACATGATAATTAAGAATGTTGTAGAACTTGTTTAGAGTTATTAATTTTTTTTTGCTACAAGAAACAGAAGTTTTTGTCTTACTGTAAGTGTTACTTTGACTTTTAGCAAAGCTAGAACAGAAAGCAGAATGCATTGAGATGCATCATCTCTTAAGCATGACTACAGCACCTCTACATAATAGGGTATATTGGCTGCATTGGTGATAATGTTATCAATGGCTGCATTTGATCGCTCATTATGGGAGTTATGCTCCTGTTTGTGAACACTCAAATTCTTCTCATTTAGACTTTTGAATCTGCTTTTTACAGAGTTCAGAAATCAACATCAAAAACCCCAAAATAATAGCATTACTTTTCAAATCATTTATTATAAAAGTTAGTATTTCAGAGCATTTATCAAGGATCACCATTAGGGACCTATAAATTCCAGTAATAATTTATCTTTGCCTTACGGAGCACATATTTATTTTGGCTGTTTGACCAACTTATAACTACAGGACCTTTATTTAAGTACAGCACTCTGATATGGCTGTTTTTATAAATTGCTATTCTGCTCCATGTTTTCATTCATCAGCAAAAGTTTGCTTATAAGCTCATATTTGTGAAGATTTTATTACAAGATTCATGTTACCCCTGCTCAGTTACTACTCATGTACATATGTGGTGTTCGCTTTGTTATAAATAATTTAGCTGCTCTACTTTAATTACTGAACATTTTGATGAATTATTTTTATGAATTTTACACTATTGTACAATACTGAGGAGGTTGTCTATATTTTATTTGAGTGCTTATTGACCCAATAGTTTATTTGCATTTGTTGCACTTCCCCTCCATATTAGTTACCCATGGAGAGGAAGCTAATAGCATTGCACAACTACTTTCCAACTTTAAAACACTCCCTGTAGTTTAGATGTACACCATCAATGACACAATCCCAGTTCTGTAACCAGGAGCGTAATTTAGTCTCTGCTTGGGGGGAGGGTAACATTGCCTAAAGCAGTTGCCTGAATTTTCATATGAATTTTAACAACACATTTAGCCTAAAAGAGAATTATCTTTTATTTCTTAAATGTGAAATATTTGTATTAAAAGTATAGTTCCTGTAATTCTTATTTTCGTAGAGCAGTAATAATAATAGCCTAATTATTTCTCATAACTTACAGGGAACAGTTGACCCGCCTGCCCCCCCCCCTAGATTATGTCCCTGTCTGTAACTATAGGTTACCATCTATCATCACACATTGTTTTTGAGAGTACAGCCAGTCCATTTCTTCATTAATCTTCTAAACATATTGCTGTATCATATCAATAGTTGCAATCCAGCTGCATTCTGCTTCTGCTCTCACTTCCTTCAGTTCTTCATTGTAATAAAACTTTTGTGTTTCTTTGAAGGGTGCAGTCTGCTTAATTTGTGTTCATCTACATATACTGACCTCTTCTTATGCCGAAATTTAATGAAATGGCAGTTACGGTGTTTGACCAAGAAAAAGAATTTGTATTGGAAGTGTTTACATTTTCCATAAAGTAAAATGGATTCTAATGTGCAAATACTGTAATACACACATTGACTGGCTAAGAAAAGATACTTGTCTAAAACGCCTCAATTGCAGTGCTGCACATAGGAAGAATAAAATGATGGCAACTACATTGGGGGTCAAGCGACAAGCTACTCTGATGAATATGCCAGTGGCAAAATGCAGTGTAACCCAAAATGACACGAAGAAGAATGTCAGCAACATGGGCTTTCATGGAGGCAAACATCCCATTGGAGCAATTGATCATCCCAAGCTTAGAGAATAGATGAATAAATACATACTGGGTTAGTGTAATTACCTAGCACCTAATATTCTTTAAAACAATTTTTTTTCAGTAATTTTGCTGAAGGGGTAAATTATCAGCTAAGGTGTTTTTTGGGGGATATGCTTTCCCTTAGAAGGTGAAAGCTCTATGGACTCTGGGCTCACTTGAACATCGTTTCATTTATTCAACTTTGTCATATGTATTATATAAAGCAGCCTATAAGTGCTAATCCCATATTTTTTGGGTGCTGGAAATTTACCTACAAATGGAAGTCCACGTACCTCAAATCATGAAAGAAGAGGAAAGAGTGAAAGAAGCTGTGAAGATAAAAGAGTTGCAATTCTTTGTGATGAGATGACCGACAGAAAGGGACAATGTATGTTTGTTGTCCTAATTCAAGTCCTTGCTTGTGGAGATAGTACTCTTCAGAAATTGTTTGTGGCAGGATTGAAGGTGGTTGTAAATGCTAATGCTACTGAATGTTCACAAACTATTTTCAGTGCACTAAAGAAACTTGGCATTCATTATCATGACAGCTATGTCAATAACTTCTGATTCAGCATGTTATATTACCAAGTGTATAAATGCTGTCCTAGTTTTGGTATTGGAAAGGGTAGTACATACCCTGTGCCGGGCTGATAAAACTGAATTTATTAGAATAAAACTCAATTTAATATTTTTGAACCACTATGTAATGCAACTAAAGGACATGCTTTTGAATACATGCAAGAGAAAAAATGCTTAACATAAGTTTTTGACACATCAGTACAAGGACAAACCTATCAAAGTGAAGCATTTTCCTATTCCTGTCATCACCAGAAGGAACTCTTGGTTTAAGTGTATTGAATATAGTGAAGAGTATCTCTTTCTTATAGTAGAATTTGCTCAGAGCATTGAAGAAGAAAGTGTAGCTGTGAAGTATTTCAAAGCCTTGAAACAAAATGAAATTCAAATAATTCACTGGCAAGCTGTCTTTCTTGTTGAACACTGTTCAAAATATTGTAACTTTTAAATTTAGAAAGCTCTCAAGTCCCATTAATATGTGTATTAAATTAAAAACTCATTGACATCTGTAAAACTTTCCAATTATTAGGGGATGCATTCTGTTTTCAGAAAACCTCGGATATACCTTCAGGACTATCCCAGCAAATTCAGATACAGTTAACCACTTGTTTAAATCTGTGGGCAAACAATGTGTAAAAAAACTGAAAGAGCTAATGTAGTCTGATCCAGGGAAATTGTGATAACCTCTGCTAGTGAACTCTTTGACCCACGCAATATAACAAAGGCGTTGTAGGAAATAATGAAGCTTGTCAACTTATTGAACAGATACCAATTTTGTAAGAGCTACATCAATCACAGTGTATACAGTCCTACACTGTATTCAGATGTCATGTCTGACAAGAGAAGTTTGACTCCAGTTAATATGGGACTAATGGTACATCTGTCATTTGCTGATTGAGAAGATTCGTGAGATTCACCTCTTACACTGTAAATGGTTTTAATTTCTATGCTATTGTACATATTTTGTAATATTTAAACTTGATATTTTATTGCAATATGGTGTTATGCCTTAATTTGTGTACCTTTTACTTCTGGGAGCTAAAATTAAAAAATAGTGAAATAGTTGACAAAATACAATAAAAAATAACGAAAAATATACCAAATTGATTTTTAAAAAATAATGAAATCTGGTAAAACTTTGCATGGAAAGAGGTGGCTTACTTGTTTGGAATCCGATACTGCTAAGTAGCTCCATCATTCTCCATTATAACACCTCTCCCAGCATTTTTTTGTTTTGTCTATTTGTATAGCTCCCCTTAACTTCTTTGTTCATATTGGTGGCTTTGAATTGAGAAACAACCAATGGTACTATTACTTGCTGAACTGTAAAGTTTCTTACCATCGGTTTTATCATTTTTACTTTCTCTACCACATACATAGTAGGTAGAGAAGCTATTGTATCCCACACAAAAATTTCATATCAAGATTTCACCAGAAATGTGTGTTTTTAGGTCCCCTGAATCCAAATAAAGCATTTTTAGGAAAAATTCCATGTGTGTCTGCGTGTACAGCATAACTCGGAAACAAAAACTCTTTTAAGTGCAGTATCTTTCAAAGATGCGACACAAAGACTTAAAAGAAAATCTCCCCATCTGCACCTACCCTATACATGGAACATTTTTCAAAATTTTTTATTTTCTCCAAAATGGCTGTTAACGATTTTGATTAAAATATCATATATTGAAGATATTTACATGGCAAATAAAGTATACATCTTAAATTTTCTGGGAATAGCCTCTAAAGTCGTCTTCATTGGTAAGAAATTTTGTATAAAAACTGCACTACACACAAAATATAAAGCTCTTTAAAAGATATTTCAAATAACCTTATTGTGGCATCAACAATTTCCAAGATATCTGTTATTTATGGTTCAAATTATTCAATACTTTGTCATTCCTTTCAAGTCCTGTCGATTTTCACTTGTCTCTCATGATTGCATGGCAAGAGTGTGTAATTTTAAGGCCAGTGTATAGCATTCAGTTTTTAAACATTTCACTATCGCTGTTCCCTTTGTATCTATAATGAAATGTGTAATGTAGCTAATTCTGCAAAGGTTGACCTCAATTAAAATGAAGTAGATAGAAAAATAAGCTTTGTAAAAATAGTTTGTATAACCACTAATAAACAATGGAGGGTAGAGAAAATCATGTGAATGTAACACATCAGATTTTTTTAACTATTAAATACACTCACATTCACTTCCACTTCATCCTTCCAGTTTCTGTGGGAATAGGCAATGATTCCAGTTAAAAAAAAAATTCCCCATCCCAGCCAGGAATTGAATCCATGACCTCTGGGTCTCTCCCAGTATTGTTTGTATCTGCATGCACCAGTATAACCTCAGGATTCAATGACTATCTCTTACACCTTGTGTTTCAGTTCTGTTAACTTGATGCCAGGGAAGCAATAAACTTTGTGCCCAGCTTTGCAGATGTTGCATGCATATTTCACTATGGATTCTTGTAGCACTAGTGCCATTTTATCACATTTATTATAGCATATTGTGCTTCATGTTGCTTGAAATTTTGAAACTTACCATCCTGTTTCCTCTTTCTTGAACATTGTCATCACCATTTTTTCCTTCATTTTCCTGGAGCACAACCTTCTTTGCCTTACAAAATTTTGCACATGGTTAGCTGATGATTAGCTGAAGATGAGAAAAAAATACATATTTCTTAACAATTCTTAAAAATTGTAATTGTTTTAGCCTTTTTATGTGTTATAATCCCTATTATGGTCCTCCAACTGGACGTGAATGTCCAGCTGCATGGCTGGTCCAAAAAAGGTTAGAGGAGAACAGGATACCCTTGCCTCAGTTGGCTTTACAGAACTACAATGAGACACACTGTCAGGGATCACCCTGATGAGCTCAGAGATGTAGGACGGGATCATCAACTGAGTCGTTAAGTGGCAGTGGCGAAATCCCTGCCTTAGCAGGCTCCACAGAACTGCATCGAGACACACTGTCAATTTTTTGAGTGGAGGGGAAAATACTGTTGCACACTTATCCCAATCCCTTTCGGAGCTGAGAGTGTGAGACTCGCCAGTACATAGTTATACCCACCAAAAAAAACATCAACCAGAAGAATGAATGAAAAAGGAAAAAGAAGTAATTCATGTAAGGAATTGCAGCCATATCGCTATTGTACCTGCACATTCAAGGAGCGGATATATGGTTCAGCCCAATTGGAACTAAGCCAGGTGAAATGCAAGCATGGCTGAGACCCTTCTTACGCCCTGGGGAATTCGGGGTGAGAAATTAAAGGAAGTGATGTATCTCCGGATGGAGACAACCTACTGGTAACAATTTAATTGGCATTGATTTGCTGTCCTGAAACATAAATGGGCATAGTTATTAGTGTAATATTGTAAATATTTAGATAGCTACTTAGACCTCAGGCACTGTTTGGAATAACATGTAATGCTGTACTCCCCTCATAGGGGGAAATGTTCTTCTATCCTAGAGGTTGGTGAACTGAATGTCTGGTGTCATCCTGAAACAATAAAATATTTGGGTGTTACACTTTATCTTGGCTGTAAGCTGTGTCATTAGGAGCAATTGGTACTAATTAGGTTTATCATATAATGTTTAGTGATATCTTGGCAGTGAGCCATGTCAGTAATTGATTTGCTTTATTAAAGATATATAAATCATTTAGTGTGTACAAATTATGACCATTGGTTTTGCCTTGGTGGAATTTGTGTGTCGGCCTAGATAAGCAGCCTACCCAATTGACTCCAGAGAGAGAGGGCTTCACAGGGCACTGTAAAGTCAGTCAGAGTGACTATGTCATGGCTATTGTGTGAGGAATATATTTAGTTATTTCCATATTAGGGCATCTAAGTATACTTGGATGTTAATCCCTTGTTCCCCCAGGTCAATTTTTGCTATAAAATAGTGATAGTAGTCTTTTATGTTTGTCTCTCACTATTATATGTACCTCAATTGAAAATAAGAGGGTTCTGATTTTTGCCTTTTCTGCTGTTTAAGTTAAAGCTTTGCAGCTTAATGAATTCTTCGATTGGGTGTAGTTTAAGCTCCTTGTGGATAAGCTGAAACTACCAGCAGGAGCTTTGATACAATTCTAATCATTCTGTTCTGGAGGGTTTGTATTCTGTGTAGGCGCGTCTTTGCAGCATAACCCCAAACTGGGGCTGCATAGTCATTATGGGTCTTATTAAAGTCTTGTATATCGTGAGGTCCATATTTAGTTGTAGTTGACTATTAATGTTAATAATTGGGTAGAGCTTCTTTAGTTGTCCTTTGCCCATGCAGCATTTATGTGCTTTTTCCAGTTAAGACCTTGGTTCATGGTGACACCTGGTGTTTCCATTCTGTTCTCTCACCACTGTAAGTCAGAGGTGGCTGTGCATGTCTGGTTGTATAAGCTGTACTCTTTTGGTGAAAATTGTTGATTGGCATTTATTACTATTTAATTGACCATTTTGTATATCATGGCTCTACTCATTTAGGGCATTCTTAGCCATAGGTGTATGGTTCGCATTTGTGTAGACTGCGTTACTAGTGCTGTATCGTCAGGGTATATGTATTTTTTCCATACTAGTGAGTCGGGCATGTCATTTATGTAGAGATTGAAAAATGTCGGTCCCGAACAGACTTTTCTTGTGGAACCCCTGCCCTAATAGGCCTAAGGGGCGAGGAGGAGGAGGAGGAGGAATCCTCTACTGTTGCTCGGAACTGATGTTCACTATTGTAATCTTTGATAAGGGCAACCATAGAGTCTGTAAAGTGTATAATTTAGCTTTGTGAAGGAGGCCCACATGCCATATTTTATCAAAAGCATGTTCAATACATAAGAATATGGCACCAGTTGATTTATTCTCATTGTATCCTTTGGTAATTAATTCAGTTGGGCATAAAAGTAGCAGTGTCATTGAGTGATGTGAACTTCAATCCAAACTGCTCCAAAATTAGGATGTGTTTAATAATTTGGAATTTATTCTTTCTAAAATTACTTTCTCTAGTACTTTACCATTTGTGCTTAATGGGCTAATTGGCCTGTAACTAGTGGGTAATGAGAGGTTTTTCTTTTGTTTTGGAAGCCTTATTATAGAGTTAAATTGAGTTTTATTTATGGATGCTCTTTAACTACTATGGTCCTCAGCGCCCCATTTTATATCGGGCATGAAAGACCGGAAATTTTGCTCAGAGGCCTCTATCAGGCTTGAGGTTCTTTTACATGCCGTAAATCTACGACACGGGACCACCACTTTACTTACCTACCGAAAGACGCCATACTAAGGATGTTTGCGCCCGAAAAAATCCATCGCCCTCCGCCGGGCTTGAACCCCTGACCCTGGAAACTAGAGGCTAGCATGGTACCCCTAGAACACGGAGGACGACAGCATTATTATTTTTGCCACTTGCCATTGTGGTGGAAATCTACCTTTGACAAGGGAATAGTTGAATATCTTGGCTAGGAGCAGTAGCGCTCCAAGCGGGGAGGTTCTTAAGTACCACATGGGTATTTTATCCGGTCCCGGGTCCTTCCTAGTGGAAAGGTGGGCGATAATCCAGTTTATTTCACTTGCATTGGTTTTACGCATTTTTTATGTTTGATAGAATAGTCTGTTCCATTAATTTCTTTCTCAATGTTTTGTGTTGGAATTCGGTTGACTTGTCCCACTACAGGGGTAGGCCTAATGGCGTCTTCGAGGGTCGAAGCCAAGATCTCAGCTTTGGCCTGAGGTTTCAACGACATAGTTGAGGTTTTTAATTAGAGGTGGTATGTTTGTTTTTGTGCGCGTGAGGCATTTCGCTATTCGCCAAACCGAGTTTGCGGATTCAAGTTTTCGAAAGTTTGGTTCCATTGATTGCTTACGTATTCTCTAGTTCAAGCGGTTGTCGCGTTCCTAGCGTCGAAATATTCTTGCTGATGAATTGTAGCCATTTACGCCTTGCCCGGTTACGGTTTTGATGCAACACTTTAATGTGTTTGGATCTGGGCTTAATTCTAGGTTTGTGCTTAAGAGGTACACTTTTAATGTTGCTGGTTTTATCCCTAGTTCTAATTTGTTTACAGCTTCGTCTAGTGATTGAGACGCATTTACTTGTATACTGGGGAGGTAGTGCTCGACGGTGTTTTTTTAACTCTTCCCAATTTACTCGATTATAATTTAGTCAAGGAGGTTCCGTTTCAAAAGCTAACGGTAGTATAATTTCCATTACCGGTAGGTGGTCTGGCGTTCATTTCAAACCTGATTTCAAGTCAAAGGAAATGTTCTGCATTTTGGCAATATCCAAAATGTCTGGCATGTGATTATTGTGAGGAATGTTAGTTAGCTCTTCTGGCCCTGAGATGAGAAAATTTGTATTAATGTAATTTAATAGTTTGGTGCCTTGCAGATTAGGGTTTACACTGAGCCATAACATGCTTACAATTTGTCCCCGGTCGATAGACCTTTGAACCTAAACGCATAATTTTGTCTACGTCTCCTGGAGGGCTATAAACTGCAATAGTGTAATTTCAGTATTAAATGAGTACATTTTAATAGCCGTTGCTCCCAAACGTTTTAGTCCCTGAACGTGTAATTGATGATGGCTAATGTTAGATTAAATGACTATGGCTGTCCCCCTTCCCCTTCGATCTATCCTATAAACTGCGTATACTGGGATCGAAAACGATCTAAGTTTTCTAAGGATGTTTCGTTTAGTAGTGCAATTTTTATAGAGTTACTCTAGAGAGTCCGCTAAGTCTTTTTGTTTCCTGCGTACTTCTCGGCACTTCCAGAATATTGTGCGAATCTGATCGGTTTTAGCCATAGCAGTGGTTGCGAAGGTTGGTGATCAGCTTAGTGAGGTAGTGTAGCATCATTAGTGGGTCAGTCCCCTCTTGTAGTATGTTTGTGAGCCCTGGGGACAGTGCATCTAGGCTTTGCGATTATATTAATTTGCCCATGTCATACAATTGTTTTGTCTATTTGCCTGACCGTGGTGGGATGACTTTTGGGATGGAGGGTGAGGCCCTCTTAGTGGGTGCTTCTGGTGTATTTTGCGTGTTCTTGTTGGGGGAGTCGCTCATTCCTTGCTAGGATGTCCTCGGTGACAAGCCGCGGGGCCTCAGCCGCAGGGCGCTCGGTTACCTTGGGCTGGTCGCGACCGGCATTTTTGTCCTAGTGAGTCACCCTGCAAAATTGAGTTTTATTTATGGACGCGTTGTGCATTTCTGCACTGCACCTAGCGGCAGCCTCTGCATAGCTCCTATATTTAGTCCTACCTACATTATGTTGGGACCTTTGAGGCTGTGCGCGGTTTGTAGGCATGGCCCTTGTGACTATTGTGTGCCTATTGCTGAGGGCTAGTTGATCAGATATTTTGAGTCTGTTAATTTGGTTTGAGGCGGCGGCGTAATTCCTGTTAGACACGTATTGTCTGGCTATGATGGCGATAAGGCGCTTATTGGCCGAAGCTCGAAGTGCTTCCAGGCGTCTGAGTGTGTTGACCTCGGCTTCGATGGTGGTTGAGGTCGTGAGAAGCTCAGCGATGGAGTGCTGGATGGCTGCCGTGCTAGCAGCTCTGGTTAGGTGTGGTTACGCCGTCAGGAAGGCGACTACATTAAGGCTCCACCCAACGTGGACCGGCAGGTGAGAGGCGGTGGTGGAGCTGTCGGAAGTGTCGGTTGTGGAGTGTTCTGCTGAGATGTTTTAGGGTGTAGCGGGCAGCAGGCCTGTCCGGTGAAGTCCGTCCTGCAGCAGGTGGCGCAGAATCTCTTGCGGCGCGTAAGATCATGCTGCTTACAGGGGGACGTTAGAGCTGAGGCACCACAGTAGTGGCACCGCGGCGGAGATGAGCAGTGTGCCGCTCCGAGTGACCATATAGGTAGAATCGGCGGCACGGCTGTTTCCAAATAGAGCAGCTGGCTTCAAATCGCAGGATGTGGTCAAGAAGATCCATATCCGTTGCTAGGGCTGCATCTTAGTGCGTCCCGAAAGACAAGGTGCACTAGTGGAGTAGGTCCGCTCCTGGATACTATCCTGGTGGTCTTCATCAGAGAAGGCTAGCGTTGTCGGAGCTACTCCAGGAGTATCTGCGGCGACAAGTGCAGGTGGTCTCTGGAGAACGTCTATGGCGGTACTGTTGGAGGTGGCCAGGTGCCCGTCTGGTATCTGTGTTGGCGGCGACGGTGTTTGGGCGCTGGCGTTGTCAGTAGCGCTCACGGTTGTTGGAGGTGTAGCGCTGGCGGTGGACTGGCCGAGGACTGCTGCTGCAACTGCGGCAACGGCGAAACTTGAGAGATAGCGCTGGGAACGCGGTCAAATGCGGCGGCTTCTTGTACCGGGATGCCTGTGCTGGTAAACCATTCATCAGTAGGATTTGACCAGCGAGGACGGCGAGTGACATCCAGACTGGCTAGCGCTGTCCTCTATGGAGATGCGGAGAATGTGCAATGTTTCCTCCTTGCCATCCCGAAAAGAAGTCCTGGCTGTTGTACTAACAAAATAAGTCCTAGAATGTCAATCTATCCAGAGGTCCACACATGGCTTAGACCGTGATTGAATCGCTGGGATTAGCAAGCATGCAGTGGTTGAATCTACGAGGTGAAAGGGATCAGGTGTTTGTGGTTAATTTACGCGGAAGAGTTCATGGTGTCTAAAGGAAACGTTATATATTAAACGTATATACAACGTGGGGTGAGTGTTGTCAAAAATTACCGTTCTTGTGGTGATGGTTTGGAGGTTCCGATCAATTCTGCAGTTTGCGTGGGTTGTTCAGCCGATGTTGATAATGGCAGCATCACCTGTAACGAGAGAAGGCGTGGAATGTTAAGGAATGTAGCCTGTTACGCGAGCGAGATGTACGTGGGCGTAAATTACATCGGAATTCGGTTTAAAGGTTCGGTCGAAACGAGACGGGAGGACGGTTGCGCTTGTCTTGGGTGGTGTCGGATGTTCCTCAGATTTGTATGAGAAGGTTGATGCTGCTGGGCAGTTTGGCATACATATCGGTTGTTAGCATTTTGATAAGTTCTTCAACGGTGTGGATCTTAAGCCCAGTGTGGAGTCTGTCTATTCGGAGCGATTCGTGGAATCTTGGCCATGCTGCGGAGTGCTCTTTTTTGTATTTTCTTGAGGGTCGCAATATGTTTTGCTGCTGCGTATTCCCACACGGGGGCGGCATATGTCAAAATAGGGCTTATAAGGGTCATGTAGAGGGTGAGGCCGGTGTTCAGTTGTAGGGAGTTGCTGTAGTTAAGCAGCGGGTAGGGTTTCCGTAGTTGGGCGGCTGCCTTATTGCGCGTTTTGCGTATGTGGTCCGACCAGATGAGGCTTTGGAAGAGAGGGAGAGTCCTAGATACGCGACAGTTGGTGTCCAGGTAATGTTCTCGCCAAGTCGTGAGTGATGCGAGCCGGTGTGTTGGGTAGAGATGGGGATTGCGTTGTGTGAAGAGTGTGTCTGTGGGATTAACTTTAATGCACCAGTTGGCGAACCAGGGCGTGAGAGTATCAAGCGTGTAGCTGCGAATAAACTGTGGTTGAGCCGAGTGGGCCATAAAGACTGTGTCACCTACGTAGAGTCGCTTGGAGGGCTGGGTATGTCCATATAAATGTTGAACAGCACTTACCCTAGCAGGCTACCCGGAGAAGCTCTGGCTAGGTGGGTGGAATGGGAGTAGTTCACGACTGATTGGAATTGACGGCGAGAGAGGTAATTGGTTATGAGTTTAATCAGGTAGTTCGTTTAGTGCGCATAAGACCAGGATGCCAGACTCGATTAAAAGCGCGCTCTATGTCAAATACTGCCTCCGGTGTAGCGGTTGGTGTTGAAGCTGCGCATGATGAATTCTGTTGCACAAAGGAGCTGAAGCGTGGTGGAGTGTTTTCTGCGAAAGCCAAATTGTGTATCTATGAGATTATGTCGGAAAATGTGCTCGTTTTAGGATAGTTTGCTCTAGCAATTTTCTGAGAGAGTTAAGTGGGTTTATCGGTCGGTAATTGCGTGGGTTTGCGTGTTTTTTGTTCTTTGGAAAGTGGCGTACAAGAGTAGTCTTCCAAGCAGCAAGGAAGATCCCGTGCAATAGGACATTATTGAGGATTATTTCTGGTGTTTTTATTGCGCTGGGGACAAGTGTTTAAGCGCTATGTTCTGGATTTTGTCGGGTCCAGATGCCTTTTGTTTTGGAAGGTGTCTAATGGGCCACTGTATTTCATGTGAGCTAGTCCGGCGAATCCGGTGGCGTGTTTAACGTTCGCCGAAATGGCGTGTGAGGGTTTCGGTTTCCGTGGTGAGTATCTGGGAGGAGTGTTCGTCGTTGGACCTAAGGGTGCTTTATAGCTAGTCGGCAAGCACTTCTGCTTTTTTCATCGTCAGAAGACGCTATGTGTTGGTTGTATTGCAGAAGGGTATAGGCTGGGATTGTTAAATTAGACATATGGCGATACGCCAGACGGAGCCGTGCTCGGGGCTGAGGTCCCGGAAGATTTGGTCCCACTGCTGATCGAGAACGGCGGATTTGGCTTGTTGGAGATGCAGCTTGTGTCCGCGGTAGTTGTCTAAGTGGGCAGGATGGCGTGATTTTTGCCATTTGCGGCGCTCTTTGTTGCGTGAGTGGTTTAGTGATTTGATGTCCTTGGGCCGGGGTTTGGGAGTATGGCGCTGTTTGCTGATGGGCACAGAGTCTGCGATTGTTTGTTTGATGGGGTTTCGGGATGTACAGTGGCCTGATCAAGATCGTCGAGTGTGCTAAGGGGTTTATATGGAGTTGGGATGTTAAGGATTCCTGGAGCTGCGTCCAGTTGGCTTTGTTAAAGTTGCGGCGGAGAGGGAGCTGGGTTCCGGTTAAGGAGCCTTCGAGGGTGATGAGAAGTGCTAAGTGGTCGGAATTGAGGTCGTTTGTGACTGTGAGCTTTGCCCGATGGGGCAGATTGCATAAAAGCGCAATGTCTAGTATGCTGAGGCTAATGTTGGGGCGCGATGAAATATAAGTGGGTTCATCGGGTGCGCAGATTGTGTAGACAGAATTGTTTTCATGGGCAAGGAGTTTAAATCCGGCTGTGCTGTTGAGCCGTAATTCCAGAAGAGGTGTTTGGCGTTGAGGACACCGGCAATGAGCAAGTGGTGGTCGAGTTGGTGGAGCGTGTTGAGATCTGTAGTATCCAAATCCTTGGGTGGGTTGTAAACCGCTGCGACCGTAACATTGAAGTTCTTGATAGAGACGCATATGGCTGTGGCTTCGATGCGGGAATGAGAGGAAATTTGTACGTGGTGGTGGGCAATGCAAGGTTTTACTGCAATTGCAGGGCCACACCCATCACGGTCCGTGCGATAGGTGGTTTGCCCTCATAGCTGGAACCGGTTGGGAGTTCTTTTGATTGAGAGCTCTCAATGTTATTTGGCGAGAAAGTTGGTGAATTCGGCTTTTTGACGGCGTACCCCGTTTGCGTTTCATGTCATGTACCTGATCAGGCGGTTGTTTGTGCAGGTGATCGTTTCCTTGGGGGAAGCGAAGTTCATGCATTTACTCATTACGGATGGCCCTAGGCATTATGAACATGTTGAAGTATTGCGATTACTGGTTCAAAATATGGGACGTATCCAATGGCTTCGTGAGTAGATAATTCAGAACTGCAATGACTATATCACGAACCACGTGCCTTGGTCAACGTTGCGGTGCACTGCCCTTGCGTAGGCCAGGTGAGGTAATGGGCCCTGCACATTATTGAGGTACCGTATTGAATACTTCATTTGGGAGAGGTTGGTGTGACGACCTTGGGGTTGCATCTAGTTCTTTGGGAGCCGCGGCGGTTGGTTGGATCCGAGGGGGCGCTGCAAGAGTAGAGCCCTCGTTTCGGGTGGCCAGTCGCTACATCTCAGTACCTTGTGCTCATTGAGCTGCGGGAATGATTATCCTGAAGCCCGCATTGGCGCGCGTAGCTACCAGTTGGCATATATACTCAGATACTCAGGACACGCTCTCCAGCGGGCGCCACGGCCGCGCTGCTGGCAGAGAGCACAGCGTCTATCTGGTATGGGAGTTTGGCAGGGTGTGGAAGCATGTAGACCCGCACACTTGGACAGGTTTCATGCCGATCTCTGCTGCCGCTGTCTTTGTGGCCCAGCCGCTGACACTTTTTTCACTGGACCGGGAAACAAGACGGGTGAAAATCCTCCACCTTGACCCGGCAGTGCAACAGCTCATCCACGTTCAGCAGCCGTGCACGGCATCGTCTGATCTCACCTGGACTTTATAAATGGGAAGTGGCGTCCTCTGCCGGTCAAAACGGCGGAGTTGCTGAATTTGAATGACCTGTATGTCCATGCCTCGGTGCTGCTCGGTGAGAGCGTTCTGGGCTCCGTGCATGTACATGTGTCTTATTACCAATCTGTGGCTACTGCTAAAGCTCGCACCACGAGCCTCCAGGAACTGGGTAAGATGGTTGTAGTCAATTAGGATTCTAACCCTTACAAGGAAGTCCTGAGTTACAACCGCTTGCGCTACGGTCTAGCCGGCATTTGGATATTGGCGATGGAGATCGGCTGCGTGACTTTGCGCTATGTACTAGGCGTGTTTTTAAAGTAGGTAGTATTTTAACGCTGCAGGCATGATTTGAAGTATGTGCGATAATTTCCTCCCATTCATTAGGAAACCAGATGCAGCTGTCAGTGATCGTCTTTTTGTGTTTCCCTATTGTTAGGGCGTTTCTAAATGTTCAAAACAATCAAACGACCTGCTGACTGAAGTCAGATCAATGATTCATTTTTTGAATGCGAGAAATGCTACGCCAGCAACCATTCATCACCAATTGTATGAGGTTTATGGAGAAACAATAATGAGTGACAATGCCCGGCCACACACAGCAAAACTAACTCAAATTCTGATCTCATCATTTGGTTGGAAACAATTTGACCACCCTAACTACAGTCTGGAATTGGCATCAAGTGGATTTCATCTGTTTCTTCATTTGAAGAAATTCCTTGGTGGAAAACCCTTCAATAATGATGATGTGAAACCCGAAGTGCAGACTTGGCTTTCATCGCAGGTGGCATCATTCTTTAGCAAAGGCATACAAAAACTGGTTTCCTGTTATGACAAGTGCCTAAATAATGGCGGTGACTATTTGGAGAAGTAGTGTAAGGAATAAGGTAATCAAGGATAATAAATTATTCGGAAAATAATGTTGTGTTATTTTATAAACAATTATTGGTACTTTAAAAACATGCCTTATATATAGGTGGCAATATGCGGGCTGCTGTTGCACTGGCATAGCTATTTGGGGCTGCATCGCCTCCTGATTGAGCAAACTGGAGCATTCTGTGTGGCAACAGCCGCAGGCCTGCTGATTTTGGCATCCGCTCCTGAATAGGAGGGTCCCGGAGGGTTAGTAGACGAGCTCGGAGTGGACGCAGTTAAGATGAGATGGATGCATTTTTGCACTTAATAATGAAAATTTTCATTATTTCCAAAATTGTGAACCTAGGGTATTGAAAATTGGCACAATAATTTAAAACATATGTACTTCTTTAGTGTAGTTTTCTCAGAATTTTTTGATTACTAAACTTCATGTTTGTAATTTCCAAATTTTAAAAAATAATTCTGTACTTTTTTTTAAACTTCTACAAAAGTATTAAACTTGAAACTTTGTATGTGTATTTGCATGCATAGAGCAACAATTCCCTGCAGTTAGTTATTTGAATTTAGCTTTTTGTTTGTTTAAAAAAACTATTGAATATGAAGTAAATTTTAACATTGTTTTTCAAAGTTTTTAAACATATAAAACTCGTAAAAAATTATATTTTGAAATTCTTTCTGCAGGGAATTAAAGGCATTAGCATTCTAAAACTGTGTGCAAAGTTTCTTGTTTGTACTCACAATAGTTTGTAATAAAAAGGTAGAATAATATTGAAAATGATATGCTTCAGAAAACATAGTTTAAAGATCATAGTTATTTTACATGTCTAACCTCACAAGATGAATTTAGTGCTCCCCATATCCATAGTCAGCATCCTCCTCATCCTCTGCAGGTTTTCTTTTTAAATTTGTCCTTTATCTAGCTGGCTTTCTGAAATTTTCCATTGCAGACTTAGCTGATTGAATTTGTCATTGGTCAATTTCTGGAAGAATTGTTTCCATAAACACTCCTGGACTGTAGCCAAGTTGTTTTATTGTCTTGATTCTGCCAATATTACCAGTGTTATATATAAGAACAGCATCATAAGTTGCTATTCCGACAACAGCTGCAGACACAGATGTAGTGACAGATGACACTGTCTCCATATTGAATTGTTGAAACTTTCATTTACATTTTGCATTTTTCCATGAATACACTTTTGCAGTAGTTCAGGATTTGCAAGAAACCTATGAGTAGGCTTGACTGCAATGGGTAAAGTATATTTGTGGTTATATGGCTTTCCAGCCTGCTGACTTTTTATAAATCACGCCAGTATGACTTGCCAGTTAGACATAAGTCATGTTGTGGATTTTCATTGGTTGAAAGTTTATGAAAGTATGTTGCCCAGACTGCTTGCTGCATGGCTCTTACATTGCCAGTGTAATTTTTAATTTCACTGTCATAGTAATTCTGCAGGTTACCAATTTCCACTTTGATAAGCCTGCCTTTCTCACCAAGAGGTTTACCATCTTCCAGAAGTTTACCTTTCATTTCCCTGGTAAGCTTTACCAGTCTTCCCCCCTTCTCTTCTGTATATGGCCATTGTATTTCAGCATTTCTATCTTCTTGTCACCATAGGTATAACCTGCTTGAATGCACTGGAATCCTCATCTCTCAGGTATTTGGTATACCGTGCACCATGTTTCTCAATAAAACATGCAAATATCATCTGGTTCCCTGCTGGTTCCATACCTCCACTCAAACCAATATAGTTTATGGAGCATGAAGTTTCATACTCTGTTCTCCACTCTTGTTCTTCAGTTCTATGTTGAACTGTAGCTCTGTTGGCACAAGTATGATAAAACTTACTACATACTTGTACATCTAATACACTACCTGTATATACTCATATTTTAGTGGATACACCATGGAGTGAAGTATGGCCATGTTTCATCCAGGAATTGACACAGCTCACAGATAGATCAGTCCTCACAGTATCATCATCCTCACTGTTTTGTTCTATTGCTTCCTCTGCAGCCTCATGCATGCTATCCTCGCAAACTTTCTCTATAGCACTATGGAGTTTACAATTATAAGGCATGTATTTTGAGGGAGGTGCTGGCACATTCATTACTCTACAGAATAAATTTGCACCTTCTCTCCCTATACCTATGCTTCTTATACCATATACCATTCTCATATTGGCTTCATATAAATAATTTGAAACTTCAGAGGTTCTAAAAATGTTATCTGCCCCAAAATGCTCACAAATCATGTGCAGATTACACACAATTCTACGCCTACATGTCATCACTTTAAGACAAGACTTTTTGCCACAAAATGAACATGTACAAAAGTTATTTATGACTACAGATAGCAAATTTAGATCTATTACTCTGAAATGACATGCTCTTTCAGATTCATTATTGATCCACAGCTAGCATTGCTAATTGGTTCTGAAATTTTCGTTTTGGAAGCACTTGGTGTTACAGTTTGAGCACTAACTTTTACCTCCTTTGTCTTGCTTATTATTGTCTCTCTAACTTTCTTAAACACTCTTTGTGACCTTCCCATTGTAAAACAATAAATATGAACACTCAAGAAATCCCAGAACCAATACTTCACTTCCAACCACAGTAGATACAACTCTGAAATAAACATAACCTGGGATACATGGAATACCTAATGATTTAGTTGAGATATATTTTCCCAACAAGTAAAAATTACTCAAATTAGGAATCAGTATATTATGTAACGCTACTCAAATGGTTTATCAGTACATATGGAGTACCTCAAGGTTCTGTTCTTGGACCTTTGCTTAATATAATATAATATAAAATAAAGAGAGTTGAGGTTTGTTACACTACATCACTATAATATTCTTACTTGAACGCGTTTCGGGAGACGGTTTGTTCCCATCGTCAGCATTTCCTCAACTGATTTTGCCGGTCATCGTCTGGGGGATGTGTGTGGCTAGTGGTGTTCTCTGGTGCTGGGCTGATGAACCTCCAAAGGCTGCTGGGTGGCGGCAGTTCGAAATTCATTAGATGATTCCTGTGTTTGACAATACGTATTTTTTCCCAGATGTCCAATTCATTGCTGCTGTTGATCGGTTTTAAGAGTTTTATGTTTGGAGTGATATCATGATTTGAAGACCAGAAATGATGTGCTACTGCTGATTTATCTGGCTGCTTTTGGTAAATGCATCTCATATGCTCTTTAAGTCTTATTTCAAGATTTCTTTTTGTTCTTCCTATATATACCAGGTTACATTCATTACAATCAATTTGATATATACCAGCTGATTTATCGTTGGAGATAGGATCTTTTGTTCTGTTGCATAGTAGTTTCTGTATATTGTGGTTATTCTGTGGAGACAGGGTGATGTATTTTTTGAAAATCCTTTGAAATTTATGTGTCCAAGGGTGATAAGTGAATTTTCTATATACTTGTGGTTTTTGTTGTCTGAGTAACGTAGTCATTTGTTGGATGTATTTCTGTCTTTCAAACCTTTTTATCTTCTTATCTATTGTTTTTTTCTGGTATCCATTCATAGTGGCTATGTTGATAAACACATTATCAACATAGCCAATATGAATGGATACCAGAAAAAAACAATAGATAAGAAGATAAAAAGGTTTGAAACCAACAAATGACTACGGCGTTTATCAACATAGCCATCAAATTACAACATCACCCTGTCTCCACAGAATAACCACAATATACAGAAACTACTATGCAACAGAACAAAAGATCCTATCTCCAACGATAAATCAGCTGGTATATATAGGAAGAACAAAAAGAAATCTTGAAATAAGACTTAAAGAGCATATGAGATGCATTTACCAAAAGCAGCCAGATAAATCAGCAGTAGCACATCATTTCTGGTCTTCAAATCATGATATCACTCCAAATATAAAACTCTTAAAACCGATCAACAGCAGCAATGAATTGGACATCTGGGAAAAAATACATGTTGTCAAACACAGGAATCATCTAATGAATTTCGAACTGCCGCCACCCAGCAGCCTTTGGAGGTTCATCAGCCCAGCACTAGAGAACACCACTAGCCACACACATCCCCCAGACGATGACCGGCAAAATCAGTTGAGGAAATGCTGACGATGGGAACAAACCATCTCCCGAAACGCGTTCAAGTAAGAATATTTTAGTGATGTAGTGTAACAACCCTCAACTCTCTTTATTTTAAATTATGACACATCACTGTTACTAGCTTCTAAATCTTCAAAAAAGTCAATAATATAATATACCTACGTTAATGATCTGCCAAATATCTTTGTTGGGAAAATATTTATGTATGCTGATGGTACATCAATAGTGAATACAGGGTTAAGTCTACAGGCATTAAAAAATGTGACAATATGTAATACAACATAAATTATGCAATACTTTAGGTGTAATAATTTACATATAAACTTAAATAAGACAACCTATATTTGGTTTCAAACCTTACAGAACAGATTTACCATAAATACAAAGATAGCTATAGAAAACAGAATTAAATGAAGTACATAGTGCAAATTTTCTACGAGAAATCTTGGATAAAAATTAATGTGGGATAAACATATAGATTATATCTGTAATAAAATGAGTTTTGGATTATTTGTAATGAAAAAACGACAAGTATGATGGAAGTTAAGACACTAAAAATGTTATACTATGGACTAATTTATTCCTATCTATCATTTAGGATAACTGTGTGGGGACATTGTGCTAAAAAATATACCAACCGAGTATCCCTTCTTCAGAAAAGAACATTAAGATTAATTTTAAGGATGAAACAATCAGATTCTTGCAAGCAAGCCTTTAAAGATCTAAACATTTTCGCTTTATATTTACTATACATATATGAAGTCATATTACAATTGTTTAACAGGCAAGATGCAAGTAAAACCAACAACCAAATACATGAATACTACACTAGAGGAAATGCAAATTTTCATATTCAGTCACACAGATTAGAAATTTACAAAACTAAACCTACTGCTGCAGCTCATGAACTGTATAATAAGTTCCCTGTCAATTTGAAACATATTATAAACTCTATTATATTCGAAAAAGAATTATATAAATTTTGTCTCGAAGGATGTTGTTATTCACTAGATGAATATCTTGGATAATTATTGCCTATGTAAATAGTATTCTTACAATATAGTTGTATAAAATATAGCAACTTATTAATCATTGAAGTATGTTATTTTAATATCTGTCTATGAATATTCTAATTTGTGGTATTGTTTATGTATGTATTTTTGAGCATGTGGTTATTTGTTTAACCTGACGATGCTATGAATTGTTTGTATTCTTTAAACGGATAATAAATGAGTGAATGAACCTCCTCAAATTCACATGACTTCCTGAATGCTGGAAGGAAATTATAAAGATAGGAAATACTCTTCCACAGCCTTCTTGAGACTGGCTGGTATAGTTCAGTCAGATGGCCTGTCTGAATTCAATGAAAACTTGAGAAGCCTAGAAGCTTAAAGCTTGGCCACTAGAAGGGGGCGTGGCACTTTGCACAATGCTGTATTATTTAAATTTTAAAGACTATTTAGGTACCTCAGAAAAGCAAACTATTGTAATATTGGTACTATGCACAAGAGTATGTGCAACTTCTTTAAACAATAATATATTTTCAATTTTTTGATCAATTTTGCATCTATCTCCTCTTAAATCTATGATGATAGAATGGCATGGAGGGATAGGTGTGTAGGATTGGGAGGCCAAGGTGGAGTTTTGTTGGGACCTGAGGGAGCCAGGAGCTGATGGCAATTTTGGATGACTGATTCCTTTTCTCTTTTATACCTGAGCCAGTAGCTCATTAATCTGCTACAAGGAGCACATTGTTCTATCTTTGCTTTATTATATTAACCCTCCTACTGCTATGCGGGGTCCAGCTGAACCCCAGTGTTATTATTTTGATTTTAAATATGATTAATATCTAAGCTAGAAATTCAGGATTTTTGTAGTGTGTAGCAAATTTAATACTCTTTAGTATCATGCCAAGTTTCCTGAACCAATTCATACACATAACTGTAGAAAAAAAAAATAAGACCTGGGGTATACTTGGACCATGCATAGCAGTTTGTGTCATGTTCTTACTTCAAAGCTTTTTTAGGCTTTATGTTGATTGAATTGCACTTTCTTGTTCTAGCTTAAAACGTTGTGTTCTGAAAATACATTGTTGATTGATACATTGTTGAAGCTGTTGAGGACTCCTGCCAGAGTTTTCGTAGTGTACTGGTTGCTAGTGTGAAGTGCAGACATGTCAAAGCAGATACGCGAAATATATGATTTGAATAGTCCTAAAGATTTAGATAAAGTGATGGGTATTATATATGTTGGTGATAGCGAAGATGAAATTGAAATAAACTTTGACTCGAATTCAGAGACTGAGGATGCTGTAGAAGTAGAAGAGGAAATTCCTGATGTACAGGAATGTGAAAATCCAAGTATGACATCAGATGCAGGAATATCTGCAGAGGATAATAGTAACAATGAACCAAGTTCTGATAAATGGAATGCAAAAAATCCAAATAAAACAAAAAAAGAATGGCATATAACAAATATTGTTGAAATATATGCCTTTTTAGGCAGTCTTATCACCATGGATTCCTTGAAAGCTAAACAGAGAAAGTGTTATATTTATAACAAAAATTAAAACATAGATTTACAATTGTTACTTTACAATTGTGTCACAAGTTCTGAATGAAGTAAGTTCTGAGTTCAAGGTAAACAAAGTAATAAAGAAGATTTTATCAAAATGTTTGTATGGGGTGTACATCACACAATGGTTTAAGGAGGTTAGAAAGCATAGCAGTAGGAAGGTTAACTAATTACACTAGCACCTGTGTGTGGCTATCTTAAAAACTATGTATAATGCGGCCCATTGGACCTTGTCAAAAATGGTTCTGTTGGTTCTCAACAATCCCTTTCGGCCATTTTTAGGTTTAATGGGGTTTAAACATTAGCAACTAAGGAGCATGGAACACACACATGTCAAATTTGCATATAAACTTAAAAGGAAAATAATAAGTTAAAACCTGAAAATCCAGGCCTTATTTATGACTTCACTTAATGTTGTGCACCTCTTCCCCCACACTGAGAAGAGAAGTACCCCAACTGTACAGGCCTAATTTGCTTCTAAATTGGAATATAGGTAGATTTTTGGTTGTTAAAATATAGTTATACTATCATACTAATGCATTAGATCTTTTTTTGTAACCTTTGCACATGGATATTAAAGGACCATCTTTATCATTGGCCTTATCAATGATAATGTGGATTTGAAATAAAGTGGTCTGGACATAGCTTTCTGGAACAGTACATACATTTCACAACCACTGCATTTTCACATACATCTTCACCATACACACAATGCATAACATGGAGCATTGCTTCAACAACATTTTGAAAAGTCCACCCCTCTTCTTCAGTAATGTATCCACACCTTTATCATGCATATATCAGCTTATTGTAACTTTGTTCAGTTTTTAACTGTCATGTCACTAGTATCAGTGTTTTAATCTAGTTCTGCTTTCACTGGGACTTTATCTAGTTCACACTGTCATTTCACTAATGTGAATTAGTTCAATTTTCCAGTCACTTTATATATTTTTTTTTAAGATGTAGCGGCATAATGAAATATGCACAATGCAGCTTGTTTTTGGAGGGTTTCCTTTCACTCACTGGGGAACGAAACATAAGACATCTCCAAACTCTCCTGCAGTAGGAGTACTCACTGAATGCAATGGCAGTTGTCACAAACTTGCTAGGAGAACACCACTTTTCATTGCACCAGAAATGCACTTGCTATTTTGCTCACTCACTGGCTGACTCAGCTGACATTCTACAAGAATGCTTGCTTATATAGCCAGTGGAATCTTCCACAGGACATTCTAGAGTTATCTGGGCACGCGTTCTGGAGGCAGGGTGAAAGAAACATCCTGAAGATTTTAGTTATCTGCCGATAGTGCTTCTGATGTTTATACCTGGCGAGAGCGCTACTCATCTTTGTTTATCTCCGACTGCCTGGTGCCAGTCTTGGGCCATAGTCACTGCATTCATAATCTTTAAAGATATGTGAACCGAACTGGGGTACATAACAGAATGCAATTTCATTATAAAATCCCTATAATTTAGTTTTTGCATTGCTTCCATGGCTATTATTTTGTTCCTGCACAGTTCTTCCAGTTTTGAGATTATGCATTTATACCATCTAAAAACAAATATATGTCTAAAGTTGCACAAATCATGTTCATTTTAAAGGAATGTTTTGAGTTACAATTTTCCTGTTGTGTAGCATCCTTTTTATTTCCTCATCATTAAAATTGGCATTGTCTGTCTGTTCACTCCAAGAATCCAAAAGGAGCAAGGTGCCGTTTATAACATCAGACAACCTTTACCTATTCTGTATGCTTTATGTGTTAGCACAACACTGGAAGAAATGCAAGTTTCAAATTACAGTATCTTGCAGCTGGCGAAAAAGCTAGCAGAATGACTTTCATGCTGTTTTTATTGACATAAAATCTGTCTATGTAGCGACTTAGGAAGAAAGCATGCCTATGCAGTTGGGGTATTTCCCTAGTGAGAAACTTACTGATGCAACAGACAACAGTACATGCAACTGAGATTGCAACATAATCTTTCTCTTTCTACACTGTTTCTGTCAACCAAAACTAAATGCCCTTTAGTAATCGGTTGTTCTGGCATGTGGGTGTTACACACTAGCAATGATGCCATTCCACACAATATCAAAATACACAATTCAAGCAGAGTTGCAGGGGTTGAGCTGTGATGACAAAATGAAGCATTTGCAGTCTCGCGTTCATATATAATTACATGCACAACCAAAAAGAAATGTGCCCCTAAAGTTCTGACATATATTTTAGTAACATCCTTTATATGTTCTATGTTATTAAATTTGAGTATGCTGCATATGAAGTTCTCTACAGGAAATAATGTACTTAACATCTTTGCAGTAATAACTGGATTTACTAGTGTGAGATATTTTGCTTTATATTTGATGTATGCATATTTGCATAGGTCTTTTAAAACTACTTTTAATTAAATGCTGTACAGAAAATGTGAGTGTAAATACAGCTCTTAATTGTACAAAGCCATGTAGTGTGTATGCAAGGTTGGTTGGGCATCGGCTTCACAGAGAACTGCATATGATAGTCCAGTATACAGTTTAATGAAACCTGCCAACTGAGGATTACGAAGCCAAGTGCTCAAGAAACTTGCATGTATTAATAATAACAGAGATTACCTCTATATAAACAATGAAATCTTTTTAAAAGTCTACTAATTGCAAAAGTAACCAAAAGAATAAAATGTAAACACAGAGATATTGCACTACATTATAAAGTTACTGTTCTGGTATAAGTTAGAGATATATGAGTCGCTGTTCCTATGACTTTTAATCTTGTAAATATGAGAAACATAATTGTTTGAAAAGACAAATGTCACAAGTGTTTTTAACTTTAGTTTTAATTTAGATTTATATACACTACCGCTCATTAATTTCAATACACCTAATAATTTACATCTAATTCCCTGTAG
The DNA here is from genome assembly GCA_030765065.1 of Deroplatys truncata. Lineage (NCBI taxonomy): Eukaryota > Metazoa > Arthropoda > Insecta > Mantodea > Mantidae > Deroplatys > Deroplatys truncata. The sequence continues at coordinate 512,879,020 of CM060990.1, forward strand.
ATATGTTTTAATACCATAGTTATGGTTAAGCAAAGGAATAGTACAACATTTGTAAACATATCAGGTTTATGTGTTTTCATCTAGATGCAACATTACCCCAAAGGAATGTTGTGTACACAAACAATAGTTACCTGAGCTGGCATGTTTGTTTACCTAGTTTACAACTGAAGGTCTGCTCGATACACCTCTGTTGTTCCCTGTAGTGTTGTGATGTTTGCAGTATACTTCAAGCATTCTAAGATACATATTATTTGGTTCCTGCATTTCAGTTCCTTAGTGACAGTTGACATTGTGCACATCATTATTATGGTTCCAAAAGTGGAGATATCCATAGAAATATGTGCTACAATTGTAGCACTCAGACAAGCAGGTTTATAAATTTACCAAATTGCGAAACAATATAGCGTATTTAAAGGTGAGTCGAAATTGTAACACTAACATCACTTAAGTTTACTCACTTAACATGTTTCGGGAAACCGTTGTTCCCATCCTCAGAAGGTTATTAACTCGACTGGCCCGTGTTGTTGGTGTTTCCGTTTTTTGGACTGGATCCTGTGGTGGCATCTTGTGGTGGAGAAATGTACTTCCAGAGAGGATTTGGTGGCGGCAAATCAAAATTCATTAGATGTGTGTTGTGTTTTAGAATGGTGATCTTCTCCCATGCATCTCCCATGAAGATCACCATTCTAAAACACAACACACATCTAATGAATTTTGATTTGCCGCCACCAAATCCTCTCTGGAAGTACATTTCTCCACCACAAGATGCCACCACAGGATCCAGTCCAAAAAACGGAAACACCAACAACACGGGCCAGTCGAGTTAATAACCTTCTGAGGATGGGAACAACGGTTTCCCGAAACATGTTAAGTGAGTAAACTTAAGTGATGTTAGTGTTACAATTTCGACTCACCTTTAAATAGAATACACATCACTGTTTCTAGCTTCTTTTCATTACAATACATACAATATAGCGTGTCTATAGAGGGAGTGCAATACATCCGTCACCGCCAGACGACAACAGGTAGCAATAAGGACATAACACGACCAGGACAACCTCGTAAAACAACTAAAAGTGATTGATAAATTCATCAGAATTTCTAGTAAGAGAAACAGGTTTAAAACAGCGCCATAAATTTGTGCAGAATTGGTAGAAATTAACAAGAAAAAATATGTATTGCAACAGTAAAAAGGAGACTGATTGAACCAAGCTTGAAAGGATGTGTGGCAGCAAGGAAACCCCTTCTGAAGCCATAAATAAAAAGAAGAGACTCAAATGGACTAGAAAACATCGTAATTTGGACACATGAAGAGTGGAAGAAAGTGTTACTCGCAGATGAATCAAAGTTCAAGGTTTTTGGAACCAGAAGTAGGATATTTGTTCGCCAATGTGAAGGAGAAAGGGTAGCCCAGCAGTGTATTCAACCTACAGTTAAACATGTTGGGGGTTCTATAATGGTTTGGGAGTGTTTTGCAAGAGATAGAGTTGGAGACATGAAAATAGAAGGATGTATGGTTCAGAAGTACTACCACTGCATGCTTCAGTATCGTATAATACCACGTGGATTGCGCTTAATAGAGAAAAGGTTCGCCTTACAACAGAATAATGACCCAAAATATCGGTCAGCATATTGTAAGAAGTACATTGCATCAAAGGAAAAGCAGAAAGTACTGAAAGATATTTCCTGGCTGTCCCAAAGCCCAGATTGTAATCACACTGAAATAGTCTGGGATGAAGTGGACAGACGTATCAGGGAAGTTCATATGTCCAGCAAGAAACATGTCTGGAATGTTGTTAAGGATGTGTGGAATAATATAGACTCAAAATATCTACAAAAACTGATTGACTGCATGCCTCGAGTTTGTGAGGTAGTTATTAAATCCAAGGGAGGATACTTTGATGGAAGTAAAATATAACTATTCTCTTTGTATTATATGTGTTTAAGTTTATATAATTATATTTTTGGAGAAATGAAGTTTGTTTTGTGTTCATATCTGAAATACCAGATAACAGTCATGGTGTACTGAGATTAATGAGCGGTAGTGCATACACACACATTTGAATGAAGTCAATATTATTACTCTTATTGGTGAATGTTTTCTGCCATTGAGACTGTAGAAAGTACATTTATTATTTATTAAAATAAAGTTATTAAAAACAGACATGTCTTGCCACACATGCTATATAGATATAATTATGTTTCTTTTGTTAATGATACATATATGTCACTTTTTAATCTGGGTTTTGTTGATAATTTCTGCTCCATTGAGAACAATTATAAGGACATTTAAATGAAACATGAATGGTGTGTATATTGGATACTTTTCACTTTACCACAATGACAGAATGCTGAGGACCTTCCCATTGGGTTTGCAGATCATCACCCATGCTATTAAAGCAATGATCCAACAAGTGATTTTAAATTTATTGAGGAAATTGTGTGTTCTATGAATAAACTGTAGATGACTAAGTAATAGTTGTTAAATGAAATACAATAATAAAATATTATACTCGTTTTCAGATAGACTTCTGCAGTTTAAAAGCAAATCATTACCATATGTTACTGAATCTAAGTTAATACCAATAGCAGAAATGAGATCCTGTCTAAGCTCAAATCTTGCAAATAGAAAATAAAATACAAAATCATTGCAAAAATTACATACACATTTATCAAAGCTTTGAATTATCTAGGACTTAAAAGTTGCTTCAAAGAATTTCTTTGATTTCACTACAGGTACCTAATGAAAAAAATGAAGTTACTCTCACTTGTATAGGAAGTGCTAAAATTTTCTTTGAGAATAGTTCTGATTTTTTAGTTTTTTTGCATGATGTGCAAAGATGGCATCAAATCGAACACTGTAAATGAAATTATGACAACGTTCAATGAATTAAGTGGCAGTTCTTATTTTGCGTAATTTGACTCAGAAGATGAAAGAGATTTTGAAGACACTCCACAGCAAGCTGTGTGCAACAATGACTCAAGTGACCCAAGATATGACAGCAGGTGAGTGCCCAATTCGCATGTAACCCATGCTGTTACCAATGTCGGTACTTGAATAGACAATCGTGATCTCCATCCAAATAACTGTTTCAAACTTTATTACCTGCTTAGAGTGAACCTATGTGTGTGTAATACCAAAGTATATCTGTATGCAGTTTAGTGTAATTTTCAGCACATAGACTGGTTTTGTACCCAGCATCTCAGTGAATGTTTTTCAAAATCAGCATAAAGTCAGGTATGATCACATACATTTACACAATATTGGTTATAATGTGCATAAGGAAGTGTAAATAATATAATATTTTCAATTGTAGAGTAAATTTTAAACTTCGTTAAATCTGGCCCAAACTAACTCCACACAGGAAAGGTCAACACATTTGAAAAGAAATATGCCTAGTTTTGTTTTTTTCATTATTATACACCCTATGCTGAAATTCTAACACGTAATTTCTTGAAATCTTTGCTGCCTGATGACTACTTTATGTATTACAGCCTTGTCCAATACCTATCAAACCATAAATATAGGCTAAATCACCCTCAATTGCAGTTTGTTAAGTATATTGAGCACTTTTCTTTCTTCCTCTTGGTTTATTATTGCACCTTCTTTAATGTGTAAGGCACTTCATTAACAGATCAGTTCTCTGCCTCACCAGTAGTTCTAAATCCATCTACAATAAGTATAATGATCTAGCTGTCTAAGACTTTTGTGGCCACAGTGTAATCCACATACAGACTGTCAAGGGCATAATTCATGTTCTATATAAATCATTCATTAAGGTTGAAGCTTCTTTTCTTGTTACCTATATTAAAATGTTGTATCCTACTTCATTCATATATGGGACATTCCATGTGATATCGAATGGCAAAAAATCTTGCATTTTTTGTTTGTGTTGTAATTTTTCCTATTAATAAGGGGTGCTAAGGAAAGCATATTTATCAAATATTAGCATCTAAAACCTAACAGTTGTCATGTTATTAAACAATAAATGTATCATATTAATTCATTTTGTTGCATTTTAAAAAATAATAAGTAAATTGAGTTTTATTTATGGATGCTCTTTAACTGCTGTGGTCCTTAGCATCCCATTCTATATTGGACAAGAAAGACTGGTAATTTTGCTCAGAGGCCTCTGTATCAGGCTTCAGTTCTTTTACATGCCGTAAATCTACGACACGAGACCACCAGCTTTTCTTCCCTTCTGAAGAAAGCCATGCTAAGGATTTTTACACCTGAAAAAAATCCATTTATCCCCGCTGGTTTCAACCCTCGACCTCTGGAATTAAAGGCTAGCATGGTAACCATTACACTACGGAGGACGACATTGCATTGTAAGTCTGTATAGCTCTGGGACCCTTTATTTCAGAATATTGTATCAAATCTCATTTTGTAGATCTGCATTTCATTACAACATAAATGTTTTTATAAACATAAAAATATATATAGAGTTTTTACTTATTTTAAGCATCTCTGGATTTTTATATAACTAAAATATTAGTTTGAGAATAATCCATAGTTTCATTAAGAGAAGCTAGCAACATTGGTAAAGTGGTTATGTTAGGGTGTTTAGTTATAACACAAAAAGTGAATAAACGCAGTTATTTACGTGGTTGTTGCACCATGATCACCAAGCGCTCTGCAGCAGGACAACACATTTGATGCAAGAAAGGCACATGAGTCAGCAACCTGGTGCAATACAAACTAGCACTTTGTCTTTATTTCCGTTTGCTTCAGTCTTTCCATGCGCCAGCAATGTTAATAGAAGTGTTATGAGTTAAGCGTAGGTGATTATTAATTATATTTTGGTTAGTGATATGTTCCTGTGAGCCCTTCATCAAGGTAAGAAAATTAAAATCTAAAGAAGCTTTTATCAAGTTAAGGTATGCCGTAAGATAGCGCTGTAATATGCATATACTGCTTAGTAAGCATTCTCATTTTTTAAGTTTAGGCACAGCAGCTTCCTTGACCTTCAGTTCAAAACAAACATGTGAGAGTGACCATGAGTATGCAAAGTAATTTACTACTTTAATCATCTCTAGTGAGATGCCTTAGTGGACTATCTGGGAAACAACTTGCGTGAACTGGGGAATTCGGTGTTCCACCAGCATGTTGTCACAGTAGCTCAATGGTTAGAGTAACCGCACAGAGAGTGGGAAAACCACGTTCAAATCCTGGCTGTAGCATTGAATTTTTCAGTTGACTCTATAATAAAAATCTTGCCAAGACCAGGCTAGGTCTCTAAAACGTATAATTAATTTCAATTAAATGCATAATAATTAAAAAGGAAAAACCTTAAGAAACCTATAAGCACCCAGTATCAAAGTCTTGCAATGGCAGGTCGCCATTGAGATTGTCATCTCTACTGAGATGCCTTAGTGGTCTATCTGGGAAACAACTTGAGTCAATTGGGGAATTCGATGTCGCACCAGCATGTTGTCACATAGCTCAATGGTCAGAGCAACCGCATGGAGAGCAGGAGAACTTGTGTTCGAATCTCAAATGTGGCATTGAATTTTTCAGTTGACTCTATAATAAAGAAGAACATGTTTACTTATCAGTATGAAATTAAAGTTTAGTGAATCAAAATAAGGCTCAATTTAAATAATTACATTTAAAGGTGTCAGAGTTATAACACCTTGAATTTGGGAAGTTTAGGAAGATACAAGAAATTTGAACAATTTTAATTGCAAAACTATGATCCGAATTTTAAGAGCTGCATAAAGCTTTGCATTGGGCTTGTCTCCAAATACAAAAAGTTTCATTTTGTTTAAAAAATGCAAGGTCGATTTTCCATCTATTTCAGACAATTTGAAATGGAATGTCCCACATGGAGTTTTAGCATGTGTTTTTAATTTAATCTTTAAAAAACAAACAGAATCTGACCTTATGCCTTTACTTGTAAGGAGAATCAGTCCTTCAAAATATTTGTCATTTATGTAATGCCATACTAATACAAATAAACATTGCTGCCAATAAGAGAATTCAAATTCTCTCATTATAAACATAAACAATATTAGTATAAAATATGGATAAGCTAGTAACAGTGATGTTAATTTGAAATTATATAGAAAATTTGAGTCGGAGTTGAAATACTTAACATCACTTACATGTTTACAACTTGACCAGTTTCGAGAGCTAATTGCTCCCATCATTGGAAGTGGCCAACTGGTTCCTCGTGGTGTTGTATGAATCTGTGTGTGGTGGAATCTGATGGTATAGTGATGAACCTACATAGTGGGTTCAATGGCGGCAATTCAAAATTCACTACAGGGTGTTCATGTTTTGTGATTAATAGCTTTACCCAAGTATCCAACTCTGCTGTTTGTTTTGCCAGTTTTAGGAGCGTTATATTTGGTGTGATGTGATTTGTCGTCCATAAGTAATGTGCAACCGCAAATTTGTTCATCTGTTTGTAGTTGCTCATATGTTCTTTTTTTTTTTTTTCCCCTAAATTTCTGTTTTATCTATGTAGATATGGTCACATTCTGGGCAACTAATTTGATAGTTCCTGCTTTTTTGTTCCGAGGGATTGGTCCTTTGCTTTGTTGCAGAGTAATTTCTCTAGACTTAATCCGTTCTGTGGAGCTAGGCAAATGTATTTTTTGAAGATGTTGTGCAATTTGTAGTGAGTCCTTGGGTGGTAAGTGAACTTCTTGAAAATCATTCTTTCTTTTTTTTTTGATGGGTGAAATTTGTGGTGTTGTTAATATTTTTCTGTTTCTTGAAATGTGCTAGCTTTTTGTCTTTGATTTGTTTGTGAAGCCATTGTTCATGGCTGTGTTAACTATGTGCTTGTATTCTTGTTTGTATTCTGTTTCTGTTAATGGTGTGTAAACAAATCTACGAGTCATACTGTTTAGGACTGCATGTTTGTGTGGTATCAGGTTGAAACTATTGTTTTTTATGTAGTTTTCAAAATGTGTAGGCTTCCTGTAGATACCAAAATTGATCTTGTTCTGGTTTCTAATTACTTTTAAATCTAGGGAAGCCAGAGTACCTTCATTTTCTGTTTCCATAGTAAATTGTAAAGATCTGTTCTGTAAATTGAGTAATTTGCGGGCATCCTGGATGAGCTTGTTGGGTACTATTGCAAATATATCAACATACCTATGCCAAACTTTGTAAATAGTCGGAAAGGGGGTAGTTATGTGTGATTCAAAATTACTCATGAAAAAGCCAGCGAGGAAAGGTGATAGAGGGTTGCCCATGGTTAAACCTGAAGTCTGCTAATAGTATCGACTGTTGAAAGTGAAAGTGTTCTGAGTGATGCAAAGTTCTTTGAGATTCAAAAGGTCATCTATTTCATCTTGTGTTATATTGCTATGGGTAATGTAGCGGGGTTTGGAAAATAAAGGTTACGTTTTCTGGTTGGTAAGGTCTTGGTGTAGGGTTTCAGGTGATTGCCGGCTGCTCAGGTAGAGGATGATGGGTTACGAGAATCTTACCTCAGGGATTGTGTGGATGGGAGGTGAATGATACTCACAACTCCTCTCAATGGCCCATTTATTATGAAGATCCACACTGGTTTTCGTACTGCAGGCCCTTCACACAAGACGCGTTCCTATCAGTTTTCCCCCGTTACAGTCTCCGTGCTTTTACCCTTGAATTTATTCTATTTCTCCTTTACTTACAATATGACTTTTGTCATCCCTAGCTACCCTATCTCTTTTCCCGATACAGAATTCTAACATTCTTTTTCTATCTCCTCCCAACACAAACTATCACGTCTTCATCCGAGCTCTTCTCAACACAGAGGTTTACATCCTACTCGACGCGAAGTTTTTACGTCCTTCTCCTAACGTTTCCCGACACAAAGTGTTCCATCTTTCGCGTGTCTAAAACGCGCTCCTGCTCCTAGACCAAAATCTATTTCACGCCTCTTTTCTAGTTTTGTTCCCTGGTTTTACTATTCACGTGACATTTAATCTTCCTTATTGGTTATCTGGCTCCTTTGCGCTTTCTACCCATTGGTTCAATTTCATTGCCCTTAGGCTCAGCTAGCGTTTCTACTGTTTCTCGTTATTCACGGCTGATTTAATTTTCTGTTCGCTTGAGTGACTAGGACATCCGTTTCTTTGTTTCGCCCGCCGGTGAGCACTCGGCGATTTCAATAGAACCTAACTGTTCTCCGGCTAGCCTTTCCTGTATTTATTAAGTGTTTTGCCCTCTGGCATATTTTCTTGTGTCTGTTTCCTTTCACGTTCTTTTACTTTCTGATCTATTTATACGTGTCTCTATTTTATTTTATTTCATCCGTAATAATATTTTATTTCATTTCTACTTTATTTTATTTCATCCATAATAGTGTTTATTCCCCCCTTTACTTAATCTTTAATATTCTCTTTTATCTCCTTCTTATTTTGTTTGATTCGCGCATTAATCTTAACTTTTCTTCTGGCTATGGTTATTCTTGTACTCGCGGAGTACTCGCGGATCTTATCACTTCAAATGCCCTTCAGATAAGGCATTCATTTTATGCGCATGAATAAAATTAATGGCTTGTCTGAAAACCCACTGAAACTAGTGCTTCGCTGTTCGCGCTAAAGTTCCCCCCTCGCGTCTTGTGTGAGGCTTTGCCATACTTAGTTCTGACGAACTGTTTTATATACATTTTAACTTACAAATTATGCTTGTGGCTCCACCTGAAAACTTTACATAGAAAAATTTGTTTCCAGGGACTGACTTCTGCGTCTCCTGGTGCCTTGTGGCGCACTTTACTTTACCTAATTTATCTGTTACTTATACCCTATTCTATAACTATATACATTTTCATAGATTTTTCGCCCTTTTCATTCAGGCCTCATTTTCTTGTTTTAGTCTTTTGTCTGGTGTATATTTTCGTGTTTCCTTTTCGTGAAACATGCTTTCACTTACTTAAGCATTCATTTTTTTTTTTTTTTTCGGTTTCATTTCATGTACTGGTGCTTTGTATTTTCAGGTAACGCGCACTGTTCACTTTTCACTGTTCACACGAGTTGTTGTGACTGTTTAAGGATGTCATTCACCTTTTTGAGTCTACCTGGGAATAATCACGTGTCTGTCTGACCTTACATTTTTGTGCAAGTCCCTATACCTGAATGTAAGTAAACATAATTTTCCACAGATTTACGTTTTTATTTTGTTCCTAGTTTTGCTCATGAGTGCTGTCTTAATGTTATTTACAATGAACTTAATCTATGACCTTGTCCTAACATTCAATACATAATAATATTCTTTACACTCATTTGTATCATAGTTCAGTGTTTACCATGATGAGACTTTTAACATTTTCTATATCCAGATGATTGTCCTTCTGTTCTGTTTTGGTTAAGCCTTAACAGTATATTTCCCCTTTCTCTGTAACTCTACACCTTTTGCATAGATTACTAAGTTTTCTTGCATATTGTTTAAGTTTAATATGAATTTACATTCTTTGCCTTAGGTTTAACAAATTTACATGTTTCACACTTTTACAGTTCCTAGTCGTTTACTCTTATTTTCGTTATGTGTCATGCCTTTACCCTGTTCTGGTCGTTGTGTTATTGACCTTACGTTTTTCCTACACGCTAATTCAACTGCTGTGTTTATGTTTCTGTTTTAATTTCTTACTGAGACATTTTAACGTTACATTGTGGTTCATTTCCCGTCATTTTGTAGGTACTTTGTACGGTTTTATTAAGGCCAAATTGTACCTACCAATTATTTTTAAAGTACGTGGGTTTTGTAATTCGAAAGCTCGATCACTCAATTGTTTCCGGATTACGGCCGGACCGTGCCACATCAAATGTAATTTATTGTTCTCTTTTTTTAACATGGATGACTTGTGGTGTGCCTTGTATAAAACCTTATCTCCTTCTTTCGGGTTCCATGTCTTGTTGTGTCGTTTCATGTGTTTGTTTCTTAATTCTGTTTTCCTAGTTATGTTTTCATATGCCAGTTTCAACTTTTCCACCTGAGTGGCTTCTTTTGTCGGGATAGCTGATGGCATTCCTTCCATGAGGTAGTGTTCTTGTCCTGTAAGTAGAGTCAGGGGTGTGAAACCTGTGTTGCTGTTCGGTGTTTCATTGAACGTCCTTTCTATCGTGGGTATGTGGTCCACCCACGATGTGTGATTTTTATTGCATAGAATTCTTAGATATATCACGAGGTCTCTCATGTATCTCTCGCATGGGTTCGATGGCGGGTGATATACCGTTGAGTTGTATATTTTTATCCCCTGTGCCCTTATGTTGTCTGTAAATTGTTTTCCCCTATGTATCGAAGCGTTGTCCACGAGAAGTGCATTCATTTTCCCATATTTGGGTATATAGTCGTTGATGATTTTCTTGGCACATGCTGCACTCGTTAATTTTCGCATAGGGTATAATTTTACGAATTTTGTGAATACATCAACCAATATAAAAATGTGTCTCATGCCGCCTACTCCTGCTGGTAGAGGACCATGGGAATCTCCCGCGACTAGTGTTAGGGGTTTATCCCTGATGATGTTCTGAGGTGGTGTGTCGTATTTTATATTCATTGGTTTACATTTTTGACATGTGTCACATTCGCTTATATGCTGCCGTACCTTTCGATGTAGTTTTGGGATGTAAAAGTGTTGTTGGATTGCGTTGCAGGTCTTTTCTGATCCTGCGTGGATCATTGTTTTATGGAAAGTGTCAATTATTTTTGTTTCCAAAGAACTCGGCGCATATGTCAGCCACGTTGGTTGTTTCGACCTTTTCAGTTTGTACAGTGTGCCTTTGTGCAGCCCTATCGTCTCCTTCAGGTCAGGTGTAATGTCCTTTGCCTGGCTCATTAGGGTTGCCAACTTTGGTTCCTGCAGCTGCAATGTTTGTATGTGTTTTACCTGTTTGGCGAGTTCGCTACCTGGGTGTAGTGAGGTTCTCAGAATTTTAATTTCTCTTCTGGTATGTCCCATGCATTCTGGAATTCCTTCTCTGTTTCCTAGTCGGGACAGTGTATCCGCGAAAATGTTGCTGTTTCCGGGGATGTGTTTTATATTGACGTCATATGCTGTGATTTCATGTATATAACGGGCTATTTTGGAGCTGACGAGTTTGCATGATTTAATGAATGATAAGCTCACGTGGTCAGTGTATATTGTGATTGAGCTGTTATATACGTAGTGCTTGAATTTTTGTAGCGCGAAATATATTGCTGCTATTTCAAGTTCTGTAATTCCCGCTGTTTTCTCTGTAGGGGTCAAAGTTCGAGATGCCGTGCTGATAATATGTTGTTCATTTTTCTCGTCGTATTGGCACAAGATGGCTCCGAAACCTGTGATGGCTGCGTCGGAATAAATGTAGAATGGTAAATTCATGTTTGGCCTTTCCAAAAAGTTGTTTTATGTTGTCGAAAGTGTTTTGGTGTTCCTCCGACCATTTCCAGCGTGTGCCTTTCTTTAACAGCTCTCTTAGGGGTGCTACCTCTCTGGCATAATTTGCGAGGAAGCGAGCTTCATACTGCAGTATACCTAAAAATTTTCTTAGTTGTCTAACGTTTCTAGGGGGTGGTATTGCCTGAATCGTGCGTATGCTTTCCGGGTCCGGTGCCACTCCTTTGTCCGAGATTATGTATCCTAGAAATTTGATTTCTTGGCTGAAGAATGTTGTTTTGTTTAGATTCAGGGTCAGCCCATTTTGTCTAATTTTTGTTAACACAGTGTTTATGTGCTGAAGGTGGTTCTCAATGTCCGTGCTGTGTATCAGGAAGTCGTCGATGTATTGGGTAAGGTAGTCTTGCGTCGTATTTCCAAAAATTTTTTCTGTCGCTCTCAAAAATCCTGATCCGCTGACCGATAACCCAAAAGGTATCCTTAAAAATTCGAATACTTTACCCCGGTAAATGAAACTCGTGCATTGTCTGACATGGGGAGCCAATGGGATTTGTAGATATGAGTTGTTGAGATCCAAGCATGAGAACCACGTTTTCTTTCCGATTCCGGCAAGAATGTACTCGATACTTTGGGTCCTCGTGTTGTCGGGTGTTATAAAGGTGTTTAAGTGGCGAGCGTCTATCGTAATGCGAACCTTTCCTGAGCTCTTTGCAACAACACATAAGGGGTTTATATATGGCGAATTCGATGGTTGTATTATTTTCTGCTCAATCATTTGTGTTATCGTGTCATGTACTGCGTTTTGAAGTGTTATCGGTATATTTCTACATTTATATTTCCATGGTGGAGCTGGTTTCACCTCAAAGGAATATTCGTAATTTTTAAAGCAACCTGTTTTGTCTGAAAATGCTTCTCTGTTGTTCCATAGAATTGTAGTTAGTGTTTGTTTTTGTCGTTTGCTGAGGGCTGAGATGTCATTCACCTTTCGTGCAATGCACTCTCTAATTTGTCGGGTGTCCGTCTCTCCGTACAGGTATTGTTTTTCATCTTCACTTGGTAAGTCATCCAGTCCGCTTATCTTTGCGCCTCCCACGGGCTTTATATAATTATTCTTTATTTCATCTTCTCTATATTCTTCGTCGTCGTGTTCATTAATATCTTCTAATTCCTCTTCCTCATAAAATCTAGCATCTATCTCTACCTGCGTTTTACATATTTCGCCCCCAAGGCTGATGACTTGTACAAAAAACCTGTTCTGATGGATGTCTCTTTCACCCTCCGTTAAGTGTGGTGTTATACCTGGTATCTTGAGAAAATGTGTAGTTACTGTTTCATTGTTTGTTGTCACTAATGTGAGCTCCCTTGTTCTATAATTTACATTAGCCCTGAATTCAGATAGCAGGTCGCTCCCAATTATTAATTGTGTCACTAAATGTGGAACCACTAGAAAAATATACTCAAAGTCTATCTCTTGGATGTTAAAGGGTATCATTACCTGTTGTTGGATTCGGGTTTTCTTTCTCCCTATTGCTAAGATAGCATAAACATTCTTAACAGGCAGTGTTTGCAGTTTTATTCCACGCGATATGATCGTTTTGTAGAACTCCATGCTGCATAAAGAAGCCATTGCTCCGGAGTCCACGATAGCCTGGTATGCTTCGCCTGCTATTTGTATTGACACTTGTGGTGAGTCTATGATATCGCCTTGTCTTTCTTCATTAATGGAGGTGTTATTCCCTGTGTTGCAAAGAGCTGGGGGTTCTAGAGACGGGAATTGATCCTGACCCCGTTTTAGTTTTCCGTCGTCGCGTTGGTACCGAATGCGCCACCGCACCTCTCATCCTGCTGTGTCGGTCCCTGGTTGTCGCGGTTGAACCATGTTTGCTTTTTTATGGTCCCTGTGTGTTTTGTTTACGTGTTGTCATTTCGTTGGTGGTTTGACCGTGGGTTGTATTCTATATGTTCCCGTCGGTTTTCCTGAGGCCATGATGGTGCGTCTACGTTTTGTCCTGGGCGGCTGCGTTCATTGAAGGTTTTGTTCGGGCTGTGGCGTCCATCTTGTCTTGTTTCGTATTCACGGGGTTCCGGTGTGTTTGTGCCCCATGAGTTATGTCTCCGGCTCCCGTTCACTCTTACATAGTTTATGTACCTTCTCCCGTTGTCTCGTGGTGGGTTCCTGTGGAAATGGTTGTCGCCCCTGTGTCTCGTAAACTGGTTGCCCCTGTCATCGTATCTGTTTTGTTGAGGGTATGGACCTCGTCTTTGCTGATAGTTGGGTTGTGCCCTTAACCCACTGAAATTTTGTGTCGGTGCTCTATTGTCTGAGCTACCGCTCTGGTGTCCTTGTAGCGCCGTCAGCAGTTCTAGTGTGTCGGCAATGGTTGTCGCCCTAGCCACAATTAAATTATTTCGGATATTATCCGGGAAATGCCTCACGATCAATTTTACAAATTCATCTTCCTGCATGGGTGGGTCTAGTAATTGGCTCTGTTGTGCCAGATCTAGGAAGTAATCGATTAGTTGTTGCCCCTGTCCTGGTGTATATTTCCCATTATTTATTCGTATTCTCACCGCGTATTGGGTGGTAGTATTCCAATATTTGGTTAGGAATAAGTGTTTGAAGTCAAGGTATGTGGTGTGGTCGCCGATCGCTAACCGAAACCAAGAGAGTGCCCTGCCTTGTAGCCCTTTCTTTATAATCAATAATTTCAAGTTTTCCGGAATTTGTTTCAACTCGAAATAAGCGTCCAGATCCATAATGTATCGTTTCGCATTGTCTCGCAAGTCATTGAACTGTGGTACGGCTATCTCATTTAATAAATTAAAATGTAGAGGGTATGCATGCACATTCATATAGCTATGTTCCTCATGAGCTAAACTAGAAGTTGGTGACTGCGACGACGCAAGCTGCACGTGAATTGCAGGTTGCGTTTCCGCGGTGATATTTTCGCGAGAGGTGGCATGGTTATTGGCGTTTTGATTTGACACATTTTGCTGCCTTGCTATTGTTGCTCTAACCTGTGCCAACTCACGCGAATTTTTGTCAATTAGTTCTAATGCCGCGTTGTGTTCTGCAGCTGCTTGGTTTGTTGAAGTGGTGATGAATTCTTTCATTGCTGTTATTTCTGTATTTATATTTTCCTTAATATTTACACATGCTGCTTGCAGATCACAATTCAGCTGTTCCTGGTTAACATGGTCAGCAGACATTTGTGTGACCCTTCCCTTTAAAGATTTTAGTTCTGAGCATGCCTCCAGAACATCTGTTCTAATGCTAATGACCTCCGATCGTAAAGACACTTGCCCTGCATTCATCTCCGACACTTGGGTTGCTTGTCGGTTTACCTGCTCCTCTATTTGTGTTTGGTGTTCTGAGAATTTCGTGTTCATTTGCTCTAGAATTTTTGCCTCGAGCTTCTCCCCTTGGGCAACTAATTGTGTGTGTACCTGGGTCATCAGTCTCTGTTCTAATTGTTTGAGGGTTTCCTCCTGTGCTGTTAGTTTTGCGTTTAGTGTCTCTCCTTGTGTCTGAATTTGTGAGTGTAATGTTTCACCTTGTGCGGTGATTTTCTCACCTTGTGCAGTGATCTGAGAATGCAGTGTTTCACCTTGTGCGGTGATTTGAGAGTTAAGTGTTGCACCTTGTGCGGTGATTTGAGAGTTAAGTGTTTCACCTTGTGCGGTGATTTGAGAGTTAAGTGTTTCACCTTGTGCGGTGATTTGAGAGTTAAGTGTTTCACCTTGTGCGGTGATTTGAGAGTTAAGTGTTTCACCTTGTGCGGTGATTTGAGAGTTAAGTGTTTCACCTTGTGCGGTGATTTGAGAGGTAAGTTGCTGGAATTGTATAAACATTTGTTGAATAACTGCCTCTAGTGTATAGGGATTTTCGGCACGTTCTTGTTGATTAGTTGTTTCTGTTGTTTGTTCCTCCGTAAGGGCGTTCTCCATGGTGATTTTTGTTGTTTTGCCGTTACGGAGTAACATTCACTTTTCTCTTGGTGTATGAAATGTTGGTTGTACTTACTCGGTGCTGTTGTGCTGTGCTGCTGTTGGTCTGGTGATGGTGGCTGGTTCCTTGGCGGCGTCCTCCGTTGTGTTGGTGTGAGTGTTGGTTTGGTAGGGTGCTAGGCGTGGGTGTAAGACACGTTGGGTGCCATTTTGTAGCGGGGTTTGGAAAATAAAGGTGTCGTTTCTGTTTGTGAGGTCTTGGTGTAGGGTTTCAGGTGATTGCCGGCTGCTCAGGTAGAGGATTATGGGTTACGAGAATCTTACCTCAGGGAGTGTGTGGATGGGAGGTGAATGATACTCACAACTCCTCTCAATGGCCCGTTTATTATGAAGATCCACACTGGTTTTCGTACTGCTGGCCCTTCACACAAGACGCGTTCCTATCAGTTTTTCCCCCCGTTACAGTCTCCGTGCTTTTACCCTTGAATTTATTCTATTTCTCATTTACTTACAATATGACTTGTCATCCCTAGCTACCCTATCTCTTTTCCCGATACAGAATTCTTACATCCTCTTTCTATCTCCTCCCAACACAAACTATCACGTCTTCCTCCTAGCGTTTCCCCACACGAAGTTTTACATCCTCCTCCTAACGTTTCCCGACACAAAGTGTTCCATCTTTCGCGTGTCTAAAACGCGCTCCTGCTCCTAGACCAAAATCTATTTCACGCCTCTTTTCTAGTTTTGTTCCCTGGTTTTACTATTCACGTGACATTTAATCTTCCTTATTAGTTATCTGGCTCCTTTGCGCTTTCTACCCATTGGTTCAATTTCATTGCCCTTAGGCTCAGCTAGCGTTTCTACTGTTTCTCGTTATTCACGGCTGATTTAATTTTCTGTTCGCTTGAGTGACTAGGACATCCGTTTCTTTGTTTCGCCCGCCGGTGAGCACTCGGCGATTTCAATAGAACCTAACTGTTCTCCGGCTAGCCTTTCCTGTATTTATTAAGTGTTTTGCCCTCTGGCATATTTTCTTGTGTCTGTTTCCTTTCACGTTCTTTTACTTTCTGATCTATTTATACGTGTCTCTATTTTATTTTATTTCATCCGTAATAATATTTTATTTCATTTCTACTTTATTTTATTTCATCCATAATAGTGTTTATTCCCCCCTTTACTTAATCTTTAATATTCTCTTTTATCTCCTTCTTATTTTGTTTGATTCGCGCATTAATCTTAACTTTTCTTCTGGCTATGGTTATTCTTGTACTCGCGGAGTACTCGCGGATCTTATCACTTCAGTAAGCCAGTATTTTAGTTGTAGGAGTTCATCTATAGGGATACTTGGGAAAAGTGCAGACGTCAAAAGATAGTAATTTATCTTCCGATTTCAGTTCTATATGTTCTATTTTTGTGATTGAATCTTGGGAGTTCTTGATACTTAAGCTGTTGTATTTATGTAGTGATGTGAATTTCTGTGTGAACCATTTTGCTAAATTATATGTGGGTGAATCAGTATTGTTTGTAATGGGTCTCATTTTGTTGCCTGGTTTATGGATTTTTGGGAGTGTGTATAGTCTCGGTAATGTGGGATGATTAGGTTTGATTATGGTTTTTTCTTTATCTGTTAGGGTTTTAACTTTATTTACAGAGAGATTGAAGGACTTTATTTGAGTTTTTAGTGGGTCTGTTTTGATTTGTGTATATGCGATATCTTGGAGTAGACTTTCCACTCTGGCAATGTAGTCTTCTTTGTCCAGGATTACAAAATGGCCGCCTTTATCAGCTTTGGTAGAAATTACGGGTTTGGATTTTAGTGACTTAATGATTTTATTGTCTGGGAAACTATTGTGATTATAAGTGTTCTATCATAACACTCACTAACATCCAGCTCCCTAAAAAGTTATATGAAAGCCTAGCTACTGAAAAATGGTATTACCTTTGAATAGTTGCTTTCAAAGGCTAAACTTTATAATTTTTTATCAAGATTCATAAGCACAGCAAACATTCCCATGTAATAGATCAGATATTGGCAGAATATGGACACATTGCACTCAGAGTACTACCTTATCACCCAGATTTAAATCCTATTGAGTTTATCTGAGGAGATGTAAAACACTGGGTAGGGTGTAGAAACACAACTTTCAAGATGAAAAATGTGTAAAAAACTGTGCTGTCAAAGATGTGAAATTGGTCCTGTGGAATGGGAAAAAGCTTCCTAATACATGGAAACAGTTGAGCCAAATTATTTTAAAAAGATGGCATCTAGAAAATATGATATAGCGAATATTTATTCAGGACAATGGAGTTGAAAACAGTGACAGCAGTGAGGATGAGGTAGGAATATTTGTGACATAGCAGAAGAAGAAGAAGTTGGTGATGGTAGTATGTCAGGAGTAGAACTAGAACACAATGAGTGAACTATTGAGGTATAGCACAATATTTATGTGGAATGGCATTACAAATTATAAAAATTTGTCAAGTGTGCATGCATGCATGTTGGTTTTTTTTTTTTTTTTCCCCCTGTCCAAATGTTACAATGTTTTATATAGACTCTCCAACTTCACTGCACTGTATACACATCTCGCATCTCAACTTGCACCATTCTTTGAGCTGCAGAGGTAAGTGACTCGCATCATAGCTGTCCGTTAAAATGTTCATGTGCCAAAATCCCTGGCGCTACCTATACGTAAGATGAATATCAGTTTATATGCAGATGTTATACATAATGTATATTGCCTTTTATATACAGAATAATCACCATTTTACATGGGAGTTTTTAATATCAGTTTTGAAGAACTTGCCAGTGTTCGTTAAGGAATTTAGGTTTAGAAGAGCAGAATTAATATTAAGATGCTTTCATAAACTACTTTTTAATAGCATGGTAGTGCTGAAACTAGTCTGTGTAAATTGTCTTTGGCTGAACAACATCATGGATCTTTGGTTCCTAACCACAAAAGACATTTGGTAGTTCTACATCAAAGCAATTCATGAAATGAGGTTTATGTTATCTAATATTATCTGTTGTCCATTATTTGGATGCAGATACCATGTAAGGTATAGTTTTGAGTCATATATCATATATTTATTACTGGCAGTGTAATTGACTATGACAGTTAAATTTGTGCATTTGTAATCTACACATGTTCATTCACATGAGTCGTAACTTGCTGCAATTGCACTCGCCATTGCAACTTAGCACCAAGACCATTATGAAATTTACATTATTGGCACCTATTTTGCCCAAGGTTTCAGTTTGAGATATCTGAATAAAATGTCCATGGAGTATCAAAGGAACAAGAACTTATGAGTGATGTGTTTCCCAGGTAGTCTATCCATAGAGTAAGTTTTTAGTAGAGATATGGTTGCTGTTAGTATCTGTGCACACTCAGTTAATAGTATGTTTGAAATTGAGACACTTTATTAATTTTTTTCATTTTTTTTTTTTTTCATTTTGAGACTGTTCTTTGGAGTGTTTTTCCATAGCTTGCTGGTTATTTCCATTTTTTATTAGTGTGACTGTGTGTAAGATAAAACCACTGCAATTTTCGGACTGCTGCATAAGGTAATACTATACAGTACTAGTGATGATCAAAATATTTGATTGTTTATGACCAAATCACTAAGGAGTCAACACTCATTCTTACTTAATTTACTGGATTTTAACTTAGGATGTGTTGTCGGACCAATTATCCATATTTCAGCTACTTGTCAATTGTTGGGGACTTGCAGAACAATCCCTGTTATAGTTGGTCTCTGGTGGTGTTTTGATGAACTTGAAGAGGGAGTTGCTATCTTCAATAGTTACAAAGCTCATTAGGTGAAGCTCATATTCCTTAATTTAAGTTTTTTTCCAGATGGTCCATTGTCGGATATCAGAGTCAGTGATATCTCTGATGAAAATTTTACTAACTAAAATATAATTTGGTTTTATGAAGTCTACAGTTTCTAGGCAACTTATAAATTTTGCTTCCAGTTATCATCAAGTAGCAGAATGATACCAAGTTCATGGTCTAAAAAGAAGTGATTATTAGCATGCACATAAACTCATTACTAAAAGGAATACCACGAGCAGGTGTTTTAAAGAGTGTAATATTGGCTCCTAGATCAGGATTTCCCATTACAGGTTTAGATCCTGTCTGGCAATTTTGGTTATTCTCTTTAAAGTTCTTTTTATTTTTTAAATGAATTGTTCTCTGAACTCTGGAAGGAAAGAAAAGAAAAGGTCTAAAGTCTGACATTTATTAACAATCACTTTTAGTTTTTTTCTTATTCTTTTCTTTATGTTTCGCTCAGTGTTCATTCAACTTTTCCTACCCTGACAGCGCAATTAATTACTATTCAATTATATTTTTAAAAAAAATTGATTACATGGGTCCATGCATTGGTTTGAATGTAACTAAACATGTAGGTACTAATGTATTAAAGTTGATGCTTATGATATTCATAGCACAAAAGGTTTAATTTAATTTTCATTTTATTACCATCCTTTGAGAGAAATGTACATTGTTACTGGTCAGATCAACATGGAAAATATGCATCTGTTTACAACATTAAACATATTAACAGTTGCATACAAAATAGACCATTTAACACATTAAAGAACCCAGAATTGCAGTTATAAACACCCTCAACCTCTCACTCTGCCTCCTCTCCTCCCCATCTTCTCTCTCACTTCTTCCCACCTCTCTCCTCTCCATCTCTTTCCCCATCTCCTCTCCCTCCCTCTCTCTTAAGATTTACAGCTATTTGCAATTTTCCATAAATTTCTCTAATGTGTAAAACTGGAATTTTTTTAAGCTTATTAAAGCTCTGGACATTATTGTTCCTAAAAGCTAGGGTAATTTATTGGAAGTAGTTATTCTGTATCTACAAAGTATAATCAAAATTTTAGATCTATGTATCCATTTATGTAGATTATTTTTGTTGTATATATTGTAGGAATGAACCTGGGATACTGTGTGGCACTCATATAGGTTGGATTTGATGTACTTGAGTAGTTTCAAAATATGTATTTAGGTTAATGGTAGGATTCTTATTTGCTTAAAATATTCCTTGCAGCGTGTTCTACAATTATGTTCACAGTTACACAAATGGCTCATTTTTTGAATTGTAAATATTGCTTTTGCTATTCTTGAGTGGCTCCAAAATAGTATATCACAGTATAAGAGTGAATGAAAATTTGCGCAATAAAATATATTTAGTGTTTGAATGTTGACTGTTTCTCTGAATATGTCTTCTAATGAAACACACTTTACTTAGGTTTTCGCTGAGAGGTGAATATGAGAAATTTGTTTTAAATTTTGGTATACTGTTATACCTAATTGTTTTGCCTCTGAAACTGAAGGAATACTCTTTCAATGAAGCTTTATCTTTGGAACATCAGTAGTTTCATTTTGATAATGGCAAAAGAACAATGAAATCCTATTGTTGCTTATAAATAGGCTATACTTTCAAAACCAACTCTTGATTTAAGTACTAGCACTTTCAAAGCTGGTGTTAAGTTTTTGCATACCTTTTCCTTTTATTAAAGGAATAAAGTTCATCTGTACTAAGCTCTTTACAGAGTTCAAATGGCCAGAAGCTAGCCCAGGTTCTATTCCAGGCCATACAGGATAACTAATAAAACTACTTTCTACAACTACTAGTTCATATATTGCTGTTACCAGATTATGATTATACTTCATAATTAACAGACTAGTTTGTGCTACATATTTCAGTTTAATTTACTGACCACATCCATTTCTTCTTAATTCTAAATAAGATCTCTCCTAAATTAATAATCTGAGATTGCTTACAAATAATTTCTTGAATGACTACTACTTTTGCCATCTTCTAGCAAGCTTTTTAAATTTCGACATTCCTTATCAAACCAAACATTATACTCCCTAACAACCTTTTTATTTACTAGCTTCATATTATTACCTGCTGGTTTTAAGATGAATTAAAAAATATGTAATGCTTGTACTACATTGTAGTATCTCATTAATGCCATAAACACACAACCTTCCCATTGTAGAGTTAAAAATGTTACAAAATTCTTCTCCCCTGCCATGCCATTTTAATCTTTGGATTTCCTCAGTGAAATTATTTGAATAGTTGCCCAAATTCTTGTCTCCCCATTTGTTACCTCTGTTAACATCAATAGCTAATGGAAAAGTTGTACCATTTTTGCAACATTCAACCTTTTAAAATAACATACTATTGTGCCCAAACCTCTGTCACACAAAGCATAATCCACAGCAATTTTCCCATTAGCATTCACTAGTGTATCTTCTCTCCAACAGCCATTTAATGTCATAAAATTATTATTCACACAAAGATTTATTAACTTCAACCCTGCTTCATTTATCACTCCATCTTTACTATTCCTTTCACAATCTAGTTTCACTTTCACGTATTTCGTATCCTATTGCTTGTAAGTGCCCTGTTCTTCAATTAAAATCCCCTACCATTGTAAATTCTACTACTGTGTATTCCTCCCTTTTTTCATTCATTTCACACTCCATTCGATAGAAGAGATCTGGATTATGAAACGAGAGCTTCTTGGCAGGTTGTATACTATTGTTAAACATGGTGATATCTCTTCTATTACTACCCACATGCTTTCATTTATTCTTGACTTCCATTCTTTAAGTTTGCTAGTCCACTTGTCAGCAGAAAATAATCTATACCCCAGACATCCTGTCCCTTGTTTTTCCTTTCACCCCTTGTTTTGTAATAAACTCCAGTGCTTGTACTTCATCATCATCATCATCATCATCATCGCAAATCCATGTTTCTGTCACTGCTAAAAGATGTACTGTCTTTAAGAAATCCTTAACATAACCTAAACTTATACCTTTCAACATCTTACAATTCCAGCACCCAGTCTCAAAATCCTATCCCTTCCTTCTAAGCCCTATTGCAAACCACTCCTGTGTCTAAGGGTCTAGTTTCTTTTTACTTCTCAGCTGGATACCGAGCTCATCCACTAACTCTTTCCCTTTCATTAGTTTGTCAATTCCTTACGCACTGTATGACCAGCTCTTTCTCCTTCAATCACCATAATACTTCCACGTGGTGTTGACAGTACACTTGATGTATTCAATTCCAATGCTGTCTGCTGTCCTCTTTCCCCTTTTCTCTCTCCAATCAGCTGACTCATGGCATGCACCAAGCTCTTCTCCAGTGATATTTGCTTACGTGAAGTTATTGATATGTGCAGCTCCTGACCATGAGCTTGGCTGACTCTGCAAACATCCATGTGCTCACCTGTTGCTTCCTTGAACTTTGGACTTCCCATGTTTTGCTGCAGTGTTACTTCCCACTCTTGCCTTAGCCTTATCAACCTGCTTGGCCGTGGTGTCCATTAGGCCCCTTTTGCAGGCATCTGACATTTCCTCTCCTATCCAAAGTTTCATATTTCTGATAAAGGCTCTTGCTTCCTTCACCTGTTAAATCATCTCTCCTTCCTTTACTTGTTGATTACAAGTCAGGTCTTAATTAATAAATATATCACCCCCATTTAGTTTCTTTGCATTTTTCAGTATGTCATATATAGTTCCATTGATGCAAACTTCATAATTATCTTTCTCCAGTCCTCCAGCCCACTCTGAAATCCTCTACTATTTCCCAGCCCTTTAGCTACATTTCTAATTTCTCTCTCAGGGTTAATTCCACTTCGACAGGCCATTTTCCTCTTTTCTCCATCACTCCTGTAAAGACCATGTTAAATCTTTGCTTCTTTTTTCAGCTCTTTCCACTCTTAATTTCAGTTCTGCTATCTCTCTTCACATTTGTTGGACTCTCTTCTTCATTTCTTCTCTTAGTTCTTTTACTATTCTAATCATTTTATTGCTTAATTTTTGCTCCATGCTGTCCATTTTAGTAAAGATTTTTTCCAGTACTTCCTGCCATTCCTAAGGTCCTGGATTCATTTCCACTCCTCCAATTATAAGCAGTAGTAAAATTATACGTCCCAGTGCAACCATGTTAATCTTTCCTTTCACTTCTTTCTTTCTCCGACCTCTTAGCCACCTTGTTCCAAGAAGTCCAATTTTTGCCCGATATATGCCTAACTCCACACCCATACTTGGATCACTCTTACTTTCCAATTCACAGCTTCACATTGCATGTCCTACCTCCTCCACTGCTGGCTTAGCACTCCTCCTTTTATTAACACACTTGCATCATCTGCATATAGTGTAATATGTGCTCCATTGATACTAGAGACCAGGTCATTTACATATGGGTCAGTCCATGCAAATAAGTGTGGCTTAAAACCATGGCATCTTGGAATGCGAAAATATTTTACAATATTACTTTCCATGTTGCCTACATGCATCAGATAGGGAATGAAAATGTTATTGATGATAGTATGGTAATTATGGAGATACGAAAAAATGCATCTGTGTGTGATTTTCTCAAGGCTCTACAGGAGCCTTATTCTTAAGTTTATGGAAAGGGTGGATATAAAATGTTATTATGCTCTAAATACTAAGTTTACATTGTTTTCAATTGAAAAGAATACACAGGCATAATTTAAAATGTTATAACTCAGACAACCTTTTAATTTAGATGAAAATTTAAAATTAAAGATAAACATATTATTTAAGCTGTAAAGGTTTCAACATGGAATCGTAAAAGGAACTCAAGTTATAAAATATAAATAACTGACTGGAACCAAGGTGCGTATTGCACAACCCACCAAACCCGCCGCTGTTGAACTCATTTGGCTGTCTGGCACACATCATTCTGACACATCATTCTGTCTCCCCTCAACGAGATCTCAGGGAATTTAGAGGACAACTTCTCGACGGATTTTATATAAACCAGAAAGTGTTCTTTACTGCAATCTTTTTTTCAGAAACTGTGGATGCTGCTCATTCCTGACTGTTTTCACTCCCACACATCTCTGTATTTAATAGCCGGACTTCTTTGTGAATTATATGCCATTCTGCTCACAATTTTGAAATCTGTCTAATGACACAGCAGATTGTATTGAACTGCTGCTCCATCACTGAAATATTAAACATTATTTACATGTGAAAATTGGTGTTGTAGATAGGGAATCAGTTGTTTTTGAAAAAGATGAACTGCAGGACTCATGAACTAAATAATCTGATATAATTGAAAAACATGTATGTTCCATATCATTGTTAGCTTTCTTATAGTAAATAACAGATGGATGAATAGTTGCTTCAGACCTTTTCCAGTGGTATCCTCGTATGGCATCCTGTATAACAAAACTGTAATTTTCAGAATGGTCAACAATAATAATTAGTTCCATATATTGGATTGTGTTTTCAGAAGTTTCAGGTACAATGATTGAGCTATTGCTATGAAATTATGTGCTTTAAATTTTTCAGACAGATAAGTAATTGGTTGATAAAATTTTCAGCATTAGCTTTTACCAGGATCATCTCTGTTCTGTCCTGTTTTCCACTTTTTATATACGTTTTCTTCCATTACATTTTTCTCAAATACTGAATTTAGAAATTCAGAAATAATTACACTCTCTGGGCATTTTTCATATCTGCCTAGATAACAATTTGGAGAGGGACTGTTATAAACCATTTTTCGTATTAAACCTCAACACTCATTTCTTTCGTCATCATGACTTATTTTTTACAAACTCATTAACCTCAGTTTTGTGCTTTCACAAATAGTGACACATGCAAACATTATGAGTTTCAGCTGCTCCCATTAGTATGCAGCATATTGGTTTAAGACATGTAAAACATGAAAAACCAATTTTATTGCCTGGGTGTTTATTCTTAAATTCTTTATAAATTTCTTTAAGATTGGCTAAAATCAGCCATTTTTGCCTTTTCATTCTCTTGCCATCCTCTTTATATGAAGACTTTAAGTTGGTCTGCCATAATTTAGCTTATGTCGTCATTTTCATTAAAATTAACAAGTTTTGTAATATAATCGGGTATGTGGCATTTTTTGTAAGGTGCTGACATTATACCCATTCTGTTTTGAGCAATTTTCACCGTGCGAGCTGCATAAAGAGATGTGCCAAACTCGTGCATTATTTTGTGCTCGGTCCAACTACTAAGAAGGCATTTAAGAATCATATATTTCTCATTAGTAGCTTTTACATATTTGCAAATTTTTCCTCAAATTGAAATCACTTCTTCTTCATTCATTACGTTGCTGCACACATTGAACACTTTATTAATAGCTTCCTTAATCACAATGGTCTTTTTACAAGCGTATTATTTGGCATAAGAGAGTTTTCATTTGAAGATAGGTAATTCGCTGAGAGAAGTTGAAGTTTGATTTAATGTTACTGATTGTTGCCTCCACTTCTGTTTGCGATGGTGCAATTCATCTTCATTTGATTTTTTTCCCCTTTTCTCTTGATGTTTTCTTCCTTCATCTGTTTGATTTCTTCTACATAAGTCATTTTATATACCTTCATATGAAAATGAACACATGTCATTATCAGCCACAGTTAAATTCGGTATTTATTTTGCATTTGGGCCATTCCTTGCAAAATTTTAGAGTTTGAACATAAGGATCTCAGATGTTTTTTATACTGTAGTATATGAATGCCGTTTATATTAATATGTATATGCCAGGGCCATATTTAAAGGGCGGGTTTTTAGGGTTCAAACCCCCACCAAAACTTCTGACAGCTTTATTTATTTAAATTCATATCAAACAAATAAGGGAAAAGTCGTTAGATAATAGTAGGCCTACTGCTTGTAGCACATTTACAAGAAAAAGGGAAACTTAATGGTGACCATACATCCTGGTTTTCGAAGCAGTCTTGATGTTTTGTGCTGTAAGGTAGAATATCTTCATTCTGGTGAGATTTTCCTGTGTCTATAATGTCTCCAAGCAATTTTCTTATTTACATAACGTCTATTTACTATGGAGTAGGTACATGGTAACTGTATGGGGTACTGTTAAGTTTAGATCTAGTTATAGAAAACCCTCCCCAAATTTTTTTTCTGGGTACGGGCATGGTACATGCCACAGTATAAGACTTTTTGTATTGATATTATGGCTTTCAGAAGCACTTGAATTCTTAGTCTTCGGACTGATAGACATTTAAAAGCATATTCTTTTGTGAAACATGCTTTGTTTGCAGGAAGCAACTAAGGTATCACAGGGAAGATAAAAGGCTCGAGTTCATGTGAGGTTTTATTTTTGTGTAAATAGCTATGTACTTGTTTAAATTTGAAAGTAACTTAAAAAATGTAAATCATTGTTAAATGTACACGAACCTTTATTTTTGTTCCGTTTTTATTTCTTATGAAGAATATAGAATGTTAGAGCATATGTGTTAAGTTCCATCTGTTATCTGTAATAATATAGATGCTACAGTCAAAAGAAAATTTCTCATAAGGCTCGGTATGGCTTGAAACATGCACATGTTAAGGACGCACATGCAATATGACAATAAACAGACCCAGCATGAGTGACGAACTGCGATGGTGAGTCAGCCACACCTTATCAAAGAGTGCCACCAGTTAAGATTAGTTCATAATGCCCAAAGTTAAAGAAAATAAACTGTGGAATTACTTGTGGTGTTGTAATCCCTTCAATTGGAAAGACATCCTAAGAAAGTGGGTAAGAGAAAAGTAACAGAGTTTAGAGTTTGTTGTCCATTAAGCTGTTTTACAACATTACAATTGATTACAGTATTAGGAACTAAACATATTTTAATATAAAAATTATTGCAATACATTTATATTAGGATGATATACAATATTAGGAACTTTATATATATATATACACACACATGCACACGCGCACGCACACACACACACACACACACACACACACACACACACACACACACACCATTTACAATTTAGTTAATGCAGTAAATTTATATAAGGGTGATAAATTGGTGATGTAATTAACACTTCACAAAACTGATTTAGTTATCTACTCACCTATGTGAAAATTGTTGCATTCATAGAATTCTTCTGTTGAATAAAATGCTTTATTTCTTAGCCATTTATTCAGAAATGCTTTATATTTATGAATGGGCAGTGAGGTAATATGATCTGGAAGTATGTGCAAAAAAGTTTCGCATTTACCAATAGATGATGCTATTTGTACAACTTGCATTGTTAGGATTTCCAAAATGAAAATCAAATCAGATGAGACAGACTCGGAAGTTGCTAAATCTTTCACTGAAGAAGAGAGTGCTATTACCAGCATGAGGAGGTCCAGTGAAGAGGAATGTATACCTGCTGAAGATACCGTTTGTACAATAAATACAGTTTTAACTCCATTAGGTGAATCCCCTATTTCCAAATCAAAATTCTCTTGTGTTAAATTGTACTCGTGAAGGAAATCTGCTGCTGTGACTAGGACACTGAACAGAAGTATTTTCAAAACTCCTGTTGAAAAAATGGTGGGGATGAAATGATTTCTCAGTTTAAGTATAAACTTATAAGCATAAACACTGCTGCTGAAAAATACATGATATTAACGTGCCTTCTCAAAAGTTGGAGTGAACACAAAATGTGTGGAGTTTGTGTATCTAGGTATGTGGCACATACTGCAAAACTAACACAGGCTCAAAAAAGCATCATGTCTACACCAGGCAGGAACTACCAACGTAATCTATGGGATGATGATGTTAAAACAGTAAAAAGGTTTTATGAAGAAGATGACATCAGAAGAATGATGTCAGGCATGAAGAATCTTAAATATATAAAGGAAGGAGGAAAAAAAAAAGAAAAAACAGAAGCGGTACTTTTGGCCAATTTGAAACAATTCTACCAGGAGTTTATAATCAGGAATCCAGGGACAAAAAAAAAAAATAGGATTTTCACGATTTTCATCTGTAAGACCTAAATACTGTGTCTTGGCAAGAGCAGCAGGAACATACAATGTGTGCATGTGAACGATTTGTGTAAATACAAAATTAATGTTCATAAGCCTCAAGAATCTCAACCATCAGAGAGAATTCCTTCACAGAACTTAGCAATATGGTGCGTAAATTAATGTGCTTTGATCCGTTGCCTGATTGTTATTTAAATAAGTGTGAAAAATGCCCTACAGGTACAGCTCTGATAGAAACATTGACAAATTTATCCAGGCCAGTCTAATAGAAGAAATTATCTACAGGAAGTGGAAGATAATGGACATAGCACAGATGACCTGGCTAAAAACAAGGCTTCCAAATTTCATCCATAATTTCATAAATATATAATGAATGATAAAGAATTCAAATCACACAATTTCATTGCAAAAACACAGTCTAATTACTTAAGGCTTCTGAAAAACCACATAAAGCATGAAGAACTTACAGTTATTGGTGATTACTCAGAAAAGCAGTTTCATCATACAGGATGCTATACAATAAGATTGCAATAGGAGCCAATCTCAAGCAACAGTTCACCCTTTTGTCATTTATTACAGAACAGCAGATAACAATTTACACAGTATCTGTTTCTCAGCAGTTTCCAAATATTTTGTTCATGACACTGCAGAACTTCATCTTTCCAGAAAAAATTAATTACCCATCTGAAACAAAAATTCCCACAGTTAAAAAAAAAAATTATTTTAGTAATCTGTTGCACACTACAAAAACAAATAAGACTTTGAAAACTTGCTTCATCATGAAGATTTTGACATGCAAGCTGAGCAGCACTTCTTCACCACAAACCATGGCAAAGGTCCGTGTGATGGTGTAGGGGACTATAAAAGATTAGCTGCACTGCATGTATTCAAGGAACAATGATTAACGTTCCCCAAGAACTCTATGAATGGGCAAAGTCCAATGTAAGTGGAATTATGTGTTCATTTATGACAAATGAGAAACACAAAAAAAAAAAAGTGATTCTTTAAATTCTATGAGGTTTGTAGGTCCAAACACTGTTCTGAAAACTAATGCATTTATTGTGTTTTGCCTGCAAATGGGAAAATATATGTGAAAATGTACTCATGCTCTTCGGAAATGCAGAGAGAAGTGGAAGTGCAATGTACAACACTCGCCGCATGCAGCAGGGAAGAGATTAACTTTGTCACATGCCGGTGACTTATTTAAATTTATTTAACCAAATAATTATTGAAACATCAACGTGAAATTTTGGCAGCTTACAGACAAATGTCAGTTGTAATCTTGGGTGTCAAAATAATTATCAACAAGTTGTAATTTTAGATATAAATATTTGTAAATTGATTGACTAGTTTTCTGTTGTATTAATTTTGAAGGTAAAAAACAATAGGGTGTATTTGAAAGCATTGACATTCTTCTACTTAAAATTACCTTCAGAATTTGTATTCAATGTTTATTATGATCATTAAAAAACATTCATTACAAGCATGTCAGTGGTACCTTGAAATTTCAGCCCCCTATAATATGAAAATGGGGGTTAGGCCTTCAAATTGCATTTGGTATATGTGTGTCATCTGCAAACTAATATGCATAAGAATAAACAATTTTTGAGATGTTGATGTTTTTAGCTATCTGTTTTGGATGGAATTGCCCATTTATCAATATCCAGTTGCAAAGGCACATGATATTCAAGATATTCAATGCTGATCTCCAACCAGGAGAAAAGCCATTAGAGGAATTCACACTTTCACTGTAGGCATCAAGTGACATGCATGTGTGTAGTCAGCATCCATGTTGCCTTGAATCTGTTGTATCGTGTTGCATGCAATTTGAAACCTTAAGCACAAACTATCCTTATTTTTATGATTTAATAACTACCGCAGTTTGGCTGGTTCCGTCATGAAATTTAGATGGTGACATTGGCATGTGTATATCTTGTGGAAGATAAAAATATAAAATGATAAATAGGGTGGATTTGAAAATAGGAATAAATATTTGTTTCAACATCTTTTTTCACCCTTATCCTTAAATATTACTTTTAATAATACATAGTAGATTTTAAATATGCACATTCCTATTTAAATTATTTAATTTTTTGTGCATCTATAAGATAATTATAAATGATTGTTTTGGAATATGCATGATAATGCCCCCAAGCTTTCCCACTTCACTGCAGCAAAACCACTGATTTTACAATTTTTATATTATATATTTTAACTTTTCTCTGTGATGCTGTTGACACACTAAAGTTATTCAGGAATTCGGTTCTAGGTTGACAAAACTTAAAAATTTTGTGTGGAATGACCCATATAATAAAACCAGAGTCAAAGGATGGATCCCTGTGGTATCTCATAGTGAATTGATTTCTTCTGCGAGTAGATTGTTTCTGTAGTGTTTTTATATCTATTTAAATGGATAATTTCTACCATTTGTTCTGTACTTTTCAGGTAGGACTGAAAGCAATCTAATACTACTCTGTGGATGCATATTGTGTTAAGCTTTTTAGTAAAAGATTCTGGTTCCTTTCTACATCTATTGCAACATAATATACTTCAAGAAATTTATTTATCACTGTGTGTTAACCATACTTTATACAATCCTTATTGACTTTCTGAGAAAATATTGTACTTCTTCAGAAAACATGATAAAGTTTATTCCATTACCTTTTTCCAGTATTTTTGAGAATAAAACTTTAATTTAATACTTTATGTCTCGATATTTAATAAATTTGGTTTACTTTTTCTAATTTTATATTGTTTGGAAACTTGTCAAAAGAGAGAAATTCGCAATGTGATGTAACAATTATAAGCAAAGTATTGAACTGTTGCATGTTTTTATTACATAATCCAATATACCACCCAACCTCTTTTAGTAATTTGATGATCTGTGACAGAATTTAAAACCTTTGTATTTAATTGCTTATCAGTCATCATTAGTTACTATCCTTTTTTTCATTCTTTCCTTTGCTTTCCTAGGTTTTTAACAATTTTACTACAGTAATCATTGAATAGATTGGATATAGCATATTGTAACAAATGAGATCACCATTTACTGCAAAAACACACTTTATTTATCACAAGGCACTCAATGTAACACAAACATTACACATAAGTCTCTTGGTACACACACGAATGGAACACAACTGATCCGTTGAATCAAATCACAACTGAACTGCACTACTCACAACTGACTGCTGCATACAACTCAAACTGCACTGTCACTTTTAACAGAACTCGACACTGACTCGTTCTGCTGACAGTAGTTACTTATATAGGTCTCGCATACAAAACAGAACTTTCGATAACAAGAACCTACCAGAAAGGGCCAAAAGGAATCCTCTGGTGCTTGGAAGTGGCACACAATGGCTATTTGTTCCAAGTGCCTATTGTTCTAGAGAGGCACCGGCCATTAGGCTAATCCGCAGCAGGTCGTCCCGACTAGCACTGTCGTATCTGTCTAGATATACCATATGCATCACGATTCGCGAAGCCTTTAGGGCGGTATTCATAGTCGATTTTGGTCCGGCCCAACTTGCTACTTCCGGTGGATTTACAGCG
The DNA here is from genome assembly GCA_030765065.1 of Deroplatys truncata. Classification (NCBI taxonomy): domain Eukaryota; kingdom Metazoa; phylum Arthropoda; class Insecta; order Mantodea; family Mantidae; genus Deroplatys; species Deroplatys truncata. The sequence goes on from CM060990.1 coordinate 512,910,639, forward strand.
GACCATCGATTTTCTTATTCATAGACCGGGATTTGCGTTGGTCCGGGGATCAAACGCCTTGGTCGGGACCAAATTTGGTCTACCTCAGAGGGGTAGATTAAAGGCAGACCATCTTTACAAAATGGATGACTTTGGTGTAAGCGAATTCTACGCAAGCGTGGCTGCTTGCGTAGAATTCGCGAAATGAGACGGTGGAGTAAAACTACCTACTAAAATTAGACATAATTGGAAAGTATGGCGACCTAAATTTCAAAACAAATACAGGTTTAGTAAAGCAAAGGTTAAAAGGCTGATAAAACGGATTCATCCTAACCTATATGACAGACGTCGATAACCGAGGCTTGAGTATCTCAATTGATACGATGCTAATAGCACTTCCACGTTGTGCAAGAGAAGGGTATCAAGAAAACGCTACTGACTTAGTAAGTCGCATTATAACTAATGACTCATATGCCATTGCTAGATTTACCTTCGTTAAACCGGGATTACTATGTACTTTGCGTAACATGACGGAATGTAACGCGAAGTTAAATTCTGCTACAGTAAAGCTTTAATTAGGATGCACTTAACGTAACGGGAACGAATCTTGATTGATTGTTCTTCTATTACTTAATGCTAATGCTACTGCTGGTTCTAATTGCCATGCCACATTAAACTTGACGTAACGGGAAGGAAAAATTCTTAAGTTACGTCGTTAAAGTAAGCCACGTTAAGACAACCCTAAATAGCTCCATTTAATACAGTGTATAAGATGACATTATTCCGTATGCGGGTAGGAGGTATGAAATGTTAAGAAACTTACAGAATCGTAGTTTCAACATTGTAACATCGAGAGACCTAAGCCGCAAGGAGTAGCCAAGGGATGGAGGACCCTCAGTCTCAAAGCGTAGCCGAGGGATGTTTTTTAGGAGAGGAGTGTAGCAGTTGCAACTGCGAAGCGACGACAGGGCGTAGCCGAGGGATCTGCGCGTCTTAATTCGAACCAGAACCTAAGATACTACACAATGAACCCTGCGTATTAAAATAACCCTCATTTCGTATGTTTCTTAACATTTCATACCTCCTAGCCGATACGGAATAATGTCCCACTTGGGTTCAGTTCGAAATAATTCAGGCTTTGCTTAGGTTTTCCCGGCGAGGAGAGGAGGATTACAACTCCCGGAAGGTTTATGATGTATTAGAATTTCCTCAGGTAATTATTTCTGTATAATTACTACCACAAATATGTATTTGGTTAAGATCCAAGGTGAGATTTTAATAACAGCAAATGTTCCTTCCTATTTAAATACGATTTGATTCTGAAAATTTAAGGTTAAAGGTTAATATTCCAGTAAGTTAAATTCTTATTGAAATGATTAACAATGCCTTGAAACTGTGGATAAGAACGTTTCCAAAAAGGGAGGTGTGGCAATAGGTTAGAAGCATGCACAAAGCTGCCTATATATGTATTATACCTCCATACCTCCTCTTTTTTTTCGTTTGCATTTGTCGAAACAGATTCATTTTCAATAATATCCATAATTTTTTGTATTAAGGAAAACAAGCATTTTCCTCCGACCATTTTAATGCACACTTCTAGGTTATCTCCATTTTTTTTTTTTTTGCGCGCGCGGGCGCGGAGTGAGCACTGAACGGATGAAAAAACATCTATGAAACGACCTAGAAAGTTAAAAACTAGAGTAACAGTGGTTAGTTTATTACTCTATGGCATTCGCGCATGCGCAGAACTACCTTTCTTCGTCGTGTAACATTTTCTCCTTGCTGATCCACGGCCTTTCTTGGTCCGAGACATTTTATCGCCTATGAATACCAAAAACTTGGTCGGCCTTTGTTCCGGACCAAATGAGTGGAAATAGTCCAGACCTATGTGAAATCTATGAATGCGGCCCTTAGTAATTAAGGTCAGCGGTGCTTTAGAGTAGTGCGTCCGGGAGCTGCCGGTGAACTCCGCGCACTACCGCTCTGAAGAGCGGCAACGTTGAGATGTTATCGTGTGGCGACAGCTGTCCCGGTGACGGCGGCGGAGGTGTGAAGTTCTGGCGATGGATGTGCTGTTGGTGAAGATGGTGTGATCTGTTCTTTCGCTGTTGATGGTGGCGCAGAGACAGCGCTGGCGTTTTCAGTCTGCGAAGCATGGACGACTACTACGTTGACCCCCTTCTTCCCAATGTCACACATACAGGTACGAGTGAAGTGTCTTTTTTAAGTAAGGGCGAGGAAATTGGAGTGGTGATATGGGTAGAAATAGACAAGGCAGTGTAGCCCAGGGGAAGTTGGAGTACCGCGTTGTCACCTGCGTTAATACACTTGGCTGCCGGTATGTGACCGGGAACGGCAAAGGTAGATCGGATTAACAGCCATGCCAGAAGTCCCTGGCTGCCACCCGGGGTTTGAGGTGAGGGATAGGAAGAGACGAGTTTATTTGTTCACTTGTTTGTCATTTTAGCGGTAATTTCGTCTGCTGTTTTGATGGAGGTGGTAGCGGAAGCACATATGCTTCCATGAAGTTTTGGATGAGGAGGTAGCCTTCCTGTACTTGCTGATGCTTGTTTTATAGCGCTTAATGTCTGTAGAATGATAGAATTCAGTTTCCAGATGCTCTCGAAGCCAACTATTAAGGCCTCAAGCCATTCAGTCGCATGGGTCAATCGTCGCAGTCGCTCTCGTTTGGATTGTCTGGCTGCAGCAAGTGGTACTCGATGCGCATCACGTTGCGCTGATATGCGAGCACTTCCAGATCGTCGTCCTGTACTGCCTAGCGAAGATTTGATAGCTCTGGGGACGCCGCTGAGAGGTGTCGAATGATGCTGCGTCGCTTTGCCTTCATTGCTGCGAGGCACGCATTGGTTACCCTTTGCAGTACCTCGAGGCGAAGGGCAAGATCTCGAAGAGTTGCCGGAATGCTCTCAATGGCGTCCTAAGGTCTGGTATCATGCTGTTGGTGGTTCCCTGTAAGTGGTAAAGTTGTCGAGTTCTGTTGAGTGATGATCGTTGGTGGGGGTGGTGCTGCTGCTGCATGCATGCTTGGAGGAACTGGATGTGGAGACTGTTGACGGCGTCGCCGATGAGCCCTTAGGTGGTGCCGGTTGGAAGCCTGGCTCGTGAAGTGGTCACCGCTACCACATGTTGCGCACTATCGGCGACGAAGGGCCAGGTTGTGCCCGTTGCAGTTCCGAGGTAAGATTGGGCAAGCCACAGTAATGGCAGCGACGCTGCGTTGCGCAAGTAGCCGTCATGTGGTTGTGTTGAAAGCAGCGGCAGCAGGTAGGTGCCGAGCGGATCGGCCTGCCTTAATTCGGTGTTGGCCGACCACGACTGGCCTAGAAGTGTTAGGCCATTCGTGAGTGCGGCGGTGCAGTGCGCCCTGCTTAGAAAAGTCAAGTGCAGCAACGGCATTGGTCCTCTACCATATTAGATACTGGAGACGTGGATCATTGAAGGCCTGAGCGGCAATCCAGGACAATCCCCTACGACAGCAGGAGGTGGACCCCATACACCACAGTGCTGTAAGCGCCGTGGCGGCCCGTGGAATCTTCCGACGTCGAGACAGCGACCCAGGCATAAGTCACCCGTAGCTGCGGCGAAGGATGCTCGGCGGCTTGTGGAATGTGCCGTCTCGGCTGAGGAGGAGTAGTGCCGACCGGTGTGGTCAGCTCTGACTGCAGTGTGATGCCGACTGCGTTTGCAGTAAGAGCTCGCGGTGCAGGAGCGGTTCCAGCTGCTGCAGTCGTTTCCGGTTCAGGCGGCTGAGTGCTGTCGGTGAGGCGGTGTCTCTTCCTCCCCATGATGTCCTCACTTCGAAGCTCCAATGTGCGCTTTTTTCGAATGGAGGGAAAATATTTTATGCATTTACCCCACTGCTTTCGGTGCTGAGAGTGTATGACTCACCAGTACATGGCCATACCCACTAGAAACCCTTCACCGGAAGAACGAAGAAATCCGTGAGAGGAATTGCAGCAGTTCCGTTATGGCACCTGTGCATTCAGGGAGCGCGTGTATTGCCAGCCCAATTTGTGCCTAAGCCAGGTGAAATGGAAGCCAAGACGCAAATATGTCCGAGGCCTTACGTCCTGGGGGATTCGGGGTGAGACATTATAAGAGGTAATGCGATTCTCTCCGAATGGAGACGACGTCCTACTGTTGAAATTTCAGTGACATTGATTTGCTGTCCGGAAACAAAGATGGACATGGTCATTAGTATAATTTTGTAAATATTGAATTAGTTACCTGCTTAGACCTCAGTCAGTGGTTAGAATAACGTGTGATGCTGTCCTCCCCTTGTAGGGGGTATCGTCGTTATATCCTAGGTGTTGGTGCTCTGAGGTCTGGCGTCCTGAGGCAAATTATTTGGTTATTATACTCGGTCTTGTCTGTAAGCCCTGTAATTTGGAGGAATTGGCACTAAATATGCTTATCATATAATGTTTAGTGATACCTGAGCCATGTCATTCATTGATTAGGTCAATACTTTTATCAAAAAGTGTTAGTGGTCTTTTGTGTTTATCTCTCTCGTTATTGTATGTACCTAAGTTGCGATAAAGAGGGTTCTGATTTTTGCCTTTTCTGGTGTACAAGTGAAAGTTTAGTAGTTCAATGAATTCTTCCATCAGGTATAGCTTTAGCTCCTCTTGTACGAGATAAGCAGGGGATACCGGCGGGAGTAGTAGTCTGTGTAGGTGCTGCTTTGCAGCGTGACACCAAACTACGGTTGTACGTGTCATGTGTCTTATTAACCCCTTATATATCGTGAGATCCATATTTAGTTGTAATTGACTAATAATGTTAATAGTTGCATAGAGCTTGTTTAGTTGGCCATTGGCGGTTGGCCGCCCAGCATTCATGTCCTTAATCTAGGTAAGACTTTGGTCTATAATGACACCTAGATAGGTTAGCTGGTCTTTTCATTCTGTTCTCTCGCCGTTCTAAGTTAGAGGCTGTTGTGCATGCCTGGGTAGTCTGTGCTGTACTCTTTTGGTAAAAAAATTGATTGACATTTGTTAGTGTTTACTTTAATTCGTCATTTTGTATATCATGGTTCTGATTCATTTAGGGCATTCTGTAGCCGTAGGTGTAAGAAAGACCCTTGGTTGTGTAGACTGCGTTACTAGCGCTATATCGTCGGTGTTTCTGTACGTTTCGATACGTCTGAGTCTAGGCATGTCATTCATGTAAGGATTGAATAGTGTAGCTCCGAGGAAACTTTCTTGTGAACCCCCCTAATAGGCCTAAGCGAAGAGGAGGAATCCTCCACCGTTGCTCGGAACTGACGTTCGCTAATGTAGTCTTTGATTAGGGCGATCATAATCTGTAAAGTTGTGTGGTTTAATCTTGTGAATGAGGTCCGCATGCCATACATTATCAAAAGCGCGTTCAGTATGGTGTAATTTGATTTATTCGTGTGGTACCCTTTGGCAGTTAATTCAGTTAACCGTAAGAGTTGGTGTCGTTGAGTGTTGTGACCTAAATGCAAATTACTCCGGGATTAGGGCGTTGTTTTAAAGAATGTGTGAATTCTTTTGATAATTGACTTCTTTAGTACCTTACCAATTGTGCTTAAGACTAATTAGCCTCTAGCTGGTGGGTAATGAGAGGGGGTTTTGTTTGGAGCATAATGATTTTTGCCACATTCCATTGAGGTGAAAATCTACCTTTGTCATGGGAGTAGTTGAATATTTTGGCTAAGAGCAGTAGCCCTCCACGCGGAAGATTCTTAAGTACCAAATTGGGTAGTTTATCAGGCCCCGCGGCCTTCCTAGTTACCAGGTGGGCGATAATCCTACTTATTTCATCTGCATTGATTTTTCCATTTTAGTATGTGTAATCGAGTAGTCTATTTCATTTACTTCGTTCTCAGTGTTTTTGTATTTGAGCTTGGTTAGCTTACCCCACCACAGGGTTAGACCTAGATGTGTCTTCGAGGGTCAAGCAAAGACCGCAACTTTGGCCTGAATAGTTTCAGCGAAAGTATTATTAAAGTTATTAATTAGAGGTGGCATGTTTGTTTTTGTGCGCTTGAGCCATTTCGCTATTCGCCGAACCGAATTTGTTTGTGGATTCAAGTTTCCGAGAGTTTGTTTTATTAATTTCCTACATATTCTCTACTCCGGCGGTTTTCACTTTCACAGCCTCGAGGTATTCTTGCTGACGAATTGAGCTTCTGGTTGTTTGCCTTTCCCTGTTGCGATTCTGATGCGAGATTTTAATGTCTGCTGGGTATCAGGCGTTAACTGTAGGTTTATATTTAAGCGGTACACACGTAAGTGTTGCTACTTTTATCGCTAATATTAATTTGTCTGTAGCTTTGTCTTGTGATTGCGCCATGCTTATTTCTAGACGGGAAAGATAATGTCAGACAGTGTTTTTAACTCTTCCAATCTATTCGATTGTAATTTAGTTTAGGAGGTTCCGTTTCAAAAGCTAACGGCAGTGCAATTTCCCTTATGACCGGAAGGTTCTCTGATAGTTATTTAAACTGCTGAATTCTATGTCGAACGAAATGTGCTTTATTATGGCGATATCCAAAACGTCAGGCATGTGATTATCGCTGTGAGGGATATGAGTAGGCGCTTCTGGCCCTGAGATGTGAAAATTTGTATTCTTAATGTAATGTAATGATTTCATGACTTCGGGTTAGGGTTTATACTGTGCCATAACAGATGCGTACAGTTATAGTCCCGGGGCGCTATGATCGTTGAAGCTAAATGCATAATCTTGCCTGCGTCCTCTGTTTCGGCCTCTCCCGGAAGGTTATAAAGTGCTACTAGCATAATTTCAGTGTTAAATGAATATATTTTAATAGCTGTACCTTCTAAACGATTTAACCCCAAGTACGTGTAGTTCATGATGTGTAAAATTACGTTGAACGACTATTGCTATCACCCCTCCCTTCAATCTCGGTCTGACCTATAAACTGCTTATCCTGGGATCGAAAAACGGTCTAAGTTTCCTTAGTGAGTTTCGTTTAATGCAATTTGTATAGAGTTACTCTGAAGGAACTCCGCTAAGACTTTACGTTTCTTGCATACTCCTCTGCAGTTCCAGAATATCGTGCTTAGTTTGTCGGTTCTAGCTGTGGCAGTGGTTGCAAAGATTGGTGATGAGTTCCGTGAGATAGTGTAGCATCAGTAGTGTGTCAGTCCTTTGTTCGAATATATGTGAGAGCCCTTCTTGTTGTCTCAAGGAAACCCATGGGGACAGTGCATTTGGATCTACCAATTAGATGCATTAATTTGCCCATGACCATGCCTGGATCAGTCTTTTGTCGTTTTCCCTGACCGTGGGAGGGAGCTACTTTTCAAGAGGGTGGGGCACTCCTGCTTTTTTAGTGGATGCTGAGTGTGTGGTGTGGGTGGTCGCTCATTCCTTGCTGGGCTTTCCTTGGTGATATGCCGGGGGGCCTCAGCGCAGGATGCTCGGCTGCTGGGGCTGGTCCTGTCTCGCGCTTGGTGGAGCGCCCCTGCAGACGGGACCGCCCTCTTGTCCCTATCGGTCGTTTGTCTCATATCCCTGTCTGTCTTGACACTCCAAAATGATTTGTCCGGCTGGTTTGTTAGGGTTATATTTTTGTATTGTCTAGCAGCGACATCCAGGCTTTGTATGCGTGCTACTTCTTGTCTATTAAACGTGTTTTTGTGTTTATAAATCTAAATGGTCTCTCGGTACAGCCGTGCGTGGTAGTAGGCTGTGCTGTCTAGGACATCGGCCTCATCTAACTTTGTCATAGCCGATTAGCACGCATGCTGTGCTACTGCTTATGTTTCTGTTTCCTAGTAGGCAGTTGCCTCTATGTTCTTTAATTCGTGTTTTGTGCTGCGCTTGGTGGTGCCAACGTAGACATGGCCGCAGCTACACGGTATGCATAAATCCCTTGCATCGAGAGCGGGTCCCGCCTGTTTTTCCGATCTGAGTTGGTGTTTCAATTTTCTGGTAGGTTTGGAAATAGTTTCTATATTACCACTCTCCAACAGTGTGCCATTGCGTCACACAATATGGGGCAAAATGCTTAATTATGTCGTCTCAGTACCACCTTTTGTTATTCTTGGGTGTGAAACCCGATTTATTTCCCTTTTACTATATCCGTTAGCCTGTAGCGCTGGTACAGGTGCTTCAATTCCTGTTCCAGAACGGCCGGTTAACAGATACGCTTGGCACGTTTTATTAGGGTCCTTGTCATACCTCTCTTCTGCCTTGCATGGTGTTTGGAATGTTTTATGGATAGTGGTCTGTGTGGGTTTGTTTCCTGTAGACTACGCCCGAGCGACATGTCCGGTTTTCTGGTTGTCAGAACATCTAAAAAGGGGATGCGCTAATCTTTCTCCTTCTCCGTAGTAGACTATATTTTTATTGATGTAACAGTGGATAGGGACAGTGCAGCTGATAATTGGGCTTTCGTTTTACGTTTTTCACATGGGTAGCAAAAGTAAGCTTGCTGTCTAACGTGATCCCTAAGTATTTGGCACTATTCGTCCATTGAATGTTCTCATCAAATAGCTTAATGATGCGAGTGGGATTCTCTGGGACATCCTCTGTGTAGAAAGAAAGGTGTTAACCTTTAGACGCCGGTTCCTAAGCCAGGGCTGGTTTTCGTCTAATGCATTCTGTAGCCCTGCTGCCATTTGCGGATTCCACGATTGGGAAGATATGGCAGTGTTTTCACCATATATTGACATTTCAGTATCTGGGTTTTTCGGAATGTCTATATGTATATACATACACACAGGTTGAAGAGTACGGCTCCTAGAGGACTTCCTCGGGGAACCCCTTCTCGTATGTTTCTTATTGTTGAGAGAACGCTGTTCATATGTAGTTACTTCGAATGTTCGGCCCCTTCAGATAATGCGCTACCAATGTTTTGAGCGTCCTCGGGTTGTACATTAGATCTGAATGGTATGCTGTATCGAAAGATCTGTGTATATCAAGGAATCTCGCTGCCGTGGATTTCTTCGTATTATATGCCCGTGTTATGTTTTCTACAAAGCGTGTCAGTTACAGCGTAGTGGAATAGTTCGTCCTGAGCCCAACCTGCTCGTTGATTATGATGTCATATCTCTACATGTATCGTTAAACTTATCCGAATTACCTTCTCGACAACTTTGCTGGTGGCATTGAGGGCGGCGATCGGTCGGAAATTTTGGGAGTTTCGGGGGTCCTTTTGCGGTTTTGGAAACATTAGCACATTGGTGTGCTTCCAGCCTTTTGGGAATATCCGTATTGCACGCAATGGTTGCCTAATTATGCATTTAATTTCTCTTGTTACTTTTTCTTGATTTATTACAGGTCGAGGCGGAGATATTTTCTATGCTTTCTTCCACGTATTCGCTGAACGCTTGATTATTCGATTCCTTGTTAGCACAGCGGACTTCTTCTAGTGCGTCTGCAAGGGCATTAGCCATATCCTTCCAGGTGTCGGCATAAGTGTCCGTTGTAGGGCTGCAGTATGGGCGGGAGTTTGATCGGTTCCTTAACCAGTCGTTTTTTAACTTGCAAAAATTGGCTTCAGTCTGTTTGCATGCCCTAAATGGTTTGTTCGCACAGCTTGTGCATATTTTCATTGATTCTAGTTTTTACTATGCGGTTCAATGTGGCCTGATTGACAGTGTACCAGGATTTGCGTGCGGTGCCATTTTCGTCGTTCGTGATCTCTCGCGCATTAAAACAAGGACATCCGGAGGGTAAACAATTTGGCTTCGCGGAGGCGGTCAATGGGACAGTAGTAATTGTGTCTGCCTATATCGCTGTTTCCATTAATACGGAATCGCAGCGGGATAAGAGGTAGCGCGATTCCAGTTAGGGGCACAATTCCAACGGTAAACGACTCACAGCTCACAATAATGCGTGCTAACCGCTGGAGCATGCTGAGTATCGGTAGCTATCACAAGGAAGATAAAAAATAACACTAGATTTGTCTAAATTAATTTGTAGACCGTTGTCACTAATCTAAATGACTAAAACTCTGAATTATAGCATAAGATTATTTATAGTGAATCCAGTCTCTAATATATTCGGTCCAGAGGTATAGAAAATAACATCGTCGGCGAAAACTAATATACGTGTATCTTGTAGTACAGTCGTAACTATGTTTGTAGATAAAAGTATAAAGATGGGGACTGAGGTTCGAACCCTGGGGTAAACTCTCAGATAATTCTAGTCTTGGTTCTGACGTATAACGGCGACTGATAACTAAAGATTATTGAGTGGGGAATCCCGAGCGTGGAAGTTTAGTAAACAAGACGAAAAGAGGAATGGTATCGAAAGCATTATCGAAAAAAATATCAAGAAATAAAGCGTTAACAACACTTCTGCGACAAAAAGCTAACTTTGTATATAAGAGCTAAAGGACATCCAATGTAGAGCGACTTTAACGAAAACCGAGGATCCATTTGGAAAGATGCGAGTTGTCTTCCAAATAATGAATGAGTCGATAGCTTTTTCAATGTCTGCAAAACGTTTTCGGAAACAAGAAGCTATAGGACGTGAATTAGATGGGCTTTATGAGTTTTTAATATTTGGGGATTGCCAAGTCGAACCAAACAGAAGGAACAGCCTTCGTGTAGAAAAAAAAGGTAAACATTCGGTAAGATGCTGTAGCAGCAACTGTGGTAAATGTTGAATAAGGAAGTAAAAGCATCCAGGGCCCGGAGATTTGGAGCGAACTTAGAGTAGAACAAAATGGAATTCAGAGATGGATACGGGGTAAGTAAGCGAAAGGGAAGCCGAAATGGAAGATATCGATAGAGGAAGAGGAAATCTGGGGAAGTGGACACGAGTAAGCTGAAGAAATTGATGAAGAACGGGAGTATAAATGGAATGGAAGAGGCACGGGATCACAAATTTAACTAAATTTAGTTTTTTGACGCATTTTAATTACCGTGGTCCTTACGTCCCATGTCGAAATGCGTTATTAACACGCCAGAGATCCAATGGGGTGTTGCGACTAAATTTGCTAATATAGGAAATCCATGTACGACGTTTGGTTATGCGCAAAACGTGCAAATACTCGAAGCTACCTGACTGTAATGGAGAAAATTATCCAGTCTAGAAAGGGCAAGTTTCTAGTGCTAAGTGGAAAGAACACCGAGGCTTCCACCATGGAACAGAGCTTTTCTGAATGTCGTCCTCTGTGGTCTAGGGGCACCGTGCTAGTTTATGGTTCCCGAGGTCGCGAGTTCAAACCCAGCAGAGGGCGATGGATTTTTCGGCCGTAAAAATCCCTAGCATAGCTTCGTTTGGAAGGGAAGTAAAACTGGTCATCCCGTGTCGTAGATTTGCGGCACGTAAAAGAACATCAAGGTTGATAAACAAGCTTCTGAGCAAACTTTACCGTCTTTCACGGCCAGTGTAGAATCAGACGCTTAGAACCGTGGCAGTTAAAGGGCGTCCATAAATAAACACTCGCTTAATTCTGAAATGAACGCAGTAATGTACAAGGGTTTTCGAGATCCACTTACTGCAGAATAGTGAACGTTAGTGCTACATAATTATGGAGACCTTTGTATTATTGGAGAGGTGTGAGAAGACAGTAAATGAGAGAGAGCATTCCAGTTTATGTAGAAGATATTTCTCCTAGGAAGGGGTAAGAGAATGAGGTTTAGAGGAGGGAGAGGAAGCAAGACAGATGGGGTAGTGATCAGTGTCCCAGTAATCACGCGAGTTAGTCCAGGCTCAAGAGATCGGGGCCGTCTTCAGGAATTTTGCCGCCTCCCCCTCTCATTTTTAGATATCACCTAATTTTCAACCGTGATGTCAGTCCTCCATGACTACTTTAACATCACACAACGTAATATATAGTATATTTGCGCGGGTCATAAATAAATAATACAATAAAAGAAAGATTCCGTGAAAGAACAAGATTATTCTGAATGAAAGATAAAATACGCAAAGTGACACAAAATGTTTACCCTTTCTGGCTTACTCTTTCATCAGGAGATTAAAAGATTGGGAACACACACAAACTGAAGACGAACTTAACGATCGATGCTACCGGTTAATAATAATCTTTATTAGTACTTCTCCACTTTGCTGGTGTCACTTAATTTACTGCTTCCTTGTGAGATGTTCCAATTCCGCCAAAGTAAATGTTTTATCGCGTCTTGCGACACAGCCTTTATTTCTGCACATATTAGTTCTATGGAGTTCGACTGGGAATATTATGGGAGCAATCTGATGGTTTGATGTCCATGTTACCTACTTCGTCCCAATATATTTTGGCCTGGGTTTGTTATCGTTTATGAGTAATAGAAGCTAAAAGGTTCCCCATTTTTCAGTAATGTTTCATGCCATACTACGCAAGTGAGCACCCTACCATTTGTACGTTCGTGTTACTGTAAGTGATCGCTTACCTGTTTAGACCATGTGGTATGGGGGCATTCTCTATAACAATAATACGGGATATTAAGGAGTAACTGATCCTTACACCATCTGTAGAAATGCTCATGGTTAATGTCTGCGTGATAAACTCCGGAATCCCGAATTGAAGAGCAGTAGGTGGCCATAAAAATAAGATATTACAGTATGGGAAGTAATAGTCTTGCAGGTCACTTCATGGAGCTTTCAATTCTGTCATCAATCCAACCTTTGATAGTGCATGTCCGGCAATTAATCACGTTCTTAAAATAATGTTCTTAGGGCCAAAATATTTGATCTCGCGAGTATTATTTTCTCTTATTTATTGTGTTGAACTCAAATCCGAAGTCATGGAGGACCTTATTCAAAGAGCTAACGCTGCCCTAAAATAGCTCTGCCTCTTTAAGTGAAGACGTAGGTTTGCGTGTGGCATGATGCTTATTTCGGGTGCAGTAGCCGTAGGTGCGTTTTCATATTGCATTTAATTCAGTCCAATTGAGTTTATCTGGAGTTGAAAACCATAGTTGCTAACAAATTAACCAGTGGCTTGAAGCACTCGTGTTTATAAACGTGATGCTTATTGTTGAACACTTGGAGATCACGGAATGCTTTGACGATGAATATTAATGAAAGTCATATTCTAAGTGACCAACTCTTGTGCTTGATTTGTCACCACTTTCACAACAAAAATATACAGAAAGTGTTTAATCACCATTTGTAATTCCGTCACATTTTAACATACCTTGTTCATATTTTAAAATTTTGCCGCCCTGGGTGGGGGTACGGCTTGACCCCTTCTTAAGCAGGCCCTGGATGGTGCCATTTAATCATCGGTGTTATATTCCTTTTGTTTCTCGCGTGGTTACCATGCTAATTCCCAAGTTCGCGGGTTCAAACGCGGCAGAGGGCGATGAATTTTTTCGGGCGTAAAAATCTTTAGCATGCTTTCCTTCGGAAGGAAAGTAAAGACGTTGGTCCCGTGTCGTAGATTTACGGCACGTAAAAGAACCTCAAGCCTGATAAAGAGGCCTATGAGGAAAATTAATGGTCTTTCACGCCCAATACAGAATGGGACGCTAAGGACCACAGCATTTAAAGAGCGCCCATAAATAAAAACGTAATTTGATTTAAACAGTAGGTTAGTGTCGTTATTGTTATGCTGCGTATTTGTCATTCGACAGCCTTAGTAGCTAGTAAAGCTTGGGAAATCTCCATCCTGCGCCAGAAGACCTAAGAAATATATCTTCTTACTTGTTCCACAGTTTTAAGCATTGTGTAATTGGTTAAAATTCATGTTTTTATGAATGTAAGAAAAGCTTAAGGCACTGAAACCAGTAACTATAACATTGTTGGCAATGTACCAATGCGCATGCCGTGTCATTGATAAGTGATCCGTCTTACAGTGCTTTTGTAATGTAGCTGCTTTTAAGGATAAACTGAAAAGTGCTGATTTCATTTTGAGTGAGCTAAATAACCTTTAATCCAAAGCTTACCTCTTGTGTCTGAAATACGCTCTTAATTTCCTCATCAGTTTCAATGCTCTCTTCGACAGCTGAAGTGTTACACATTGCAACAAATTGCAAGGTCACAAAAACTTTCTTCGAAAAAAGTAGGCGTTCTTTGTTTATTTCGGCATCCTGAATTCGAAAATGACACTCAAAACCTATCACTCACAGTTTTTGCACAAGTCGTATATTTTGCAATAATTATGATATACACGAAAACAACATATGAAGCTCAGAAGCGGCGCATCGCTTTTAACTGTTGAACATTTGTTTCCCTAGCGGCACACAGCAAACTCACATTGTAAATGGCACTGCCTGTCCGACACTGTTGTGTTTGTAAAAGGAAGTACGTGTTAGTGTTCAATGTCTACCCGAGACTGTAAACTTCCTAAGTGTTTTTGTTACATTTGTGGTGAAAAGAGACCGAAGAAACACTACTGCCTATGTGAGAAAGGTCTACCATTCCTATTTCGGAGTTAAGCTAGGCGGCATCAATAAAGCATGGGCTCCACAGGTAGTGTGTGTTGCGTGTGTAGAAGATTTACGACGGTGAGCGGCAGGAAAGAAGTTATTGCGATTTGGCATTCCTATGGCCTGGCGGGAGCAACAGAATCCTACCGACGACTGCTACTTCTGCTCTTGTAAGGTTACAGGTTTCAACAAGAAAAACAAGGAGAATATGGAGTATCCGAACAGCATTCGCTCATTGATTCGTCCTGTTCCACATGGCCCGGATATACCTATTCCACGGCCTCTCAGTCATATACGGACGACAGTGATGAGAAAGATACCGTGCAGGAGACGGATGATACTGAGTTTGTAGTAGGCACAGATGAGGGCCCCCGTGTATTCACTCAGCCAGATCTAAATTATTTAGTCCGTGATTTGGGACCGACAAAGGATAAAGGATAGCTCCTAAGGTCAAGCCTGCATGAAAGACATGTTAGCAGCTGGTACGTCCGTTATATTTTACACCAAAAGGGACTTTATGTTCATACAATATTTTGCTCAGAACGACGTGTTGGTGTACTGGAGTGATGTACAAGGTTAGATGGGTCAGTTCAACATTCCATATGCGCCAGCTGACTGGAGACTGTTTATTGACTGATCTAAAGGCAGTTCTGCAGCACAATGGTGACATGTATGCCTCAATACCTGTCGGCCATTCTGTGGACTTGAAGGAAACATATGACAACATTAAGGCGCTTCTTACTACCATTCATGAGGATCAGAATTGGATGATGTGTGTTGATTTGAAAATATTGTGTAGCGTTCAAGGACAACAATCAGGACGCACTAAGTTCCCCTGTTTCAACTTTGAATGAAACAGTCGGGCTCGTGACAAACATTGGGAGAAAAAACAGTGTCCCCAAAGTTTGGAATTGGTTCCAGGGGACATAAATATCAAGTGTGACCCCTAGTGGAGACAGAACACTCTTGCCACCTCTGCACATCAAACTGAGCATAATGAAGCACCAGTTTGTCAAGGCAACACCTAAGTGTGGCAACTGTTTCAATTATCTATGTTACAAGTTCCCCAACCTGTCAGGTGCTAAGTTGAAAGACGGCGTGTTCACTGGTCCCGAATTTTGGAAACTAATGCTCGATGAATATTTCCTTCATTCAATGAATTCCGTGGAGAGAGAAACCTCAACTGCCTTTAAGTGTGTGGTTCAAAATTCTTGGGAAACAACCGTAGCCCAGAGTATATCGACATAGGTGAGAACATGCTGACGAAATTCAAAATGCTGGGATGCTCAGTGAGTTTGAAGTTACCTATTTTAAATTCGCACCCTGACTTTTTCCCTCCAAACCTGCGTGCTGTAAGTGAAGAACAAGGTGAAAGATTCCACCACGATATCAAAGACAGGGAACGACAATACCAAGGAACTTGGGATGTTCGGTTGATAGGCGACTTCTGCTGGATGCTCCACCGTGAGCACACGGATATTCCCCACAAGAGAAAAAGAAGGGGCCACGCCATGTCAACTAAGAAAGCACGAAATGAATGATGTTAGTGCAGGTTTTGTACCACATTCTCTGTATGCATCCCTTCACCATGTGTATGTTTCAATATGTTGTTTTGACCTTGCATTTTACTTCTGCACGATTCCTGTGCCCCCCTACGAAAACACAATTAGCGCTGATATTTAATTCACAACGTTTGTGAATGTAAAGTTAGGAGCTTCCATTTACAAGAAATTCAATATATACATACAAACACAAACACACACTGCCGTTTGTGAAAATTGAAACACCAAGAAGGAAACGCATGAATTCAATGAAATTAATACCACAGGTAGGTACATGGCAAGTAACAAATGATAAACTTTTCAAACCTATACGTGACATTTGAGACCCAATTTTCAGTATTTGGTGTGGCTTCCATGCGCTGCAATTAGAGGTACTATATGCCGTGGCATTGAATCAAAAAGGTTCTGAATAACTTCCTAACGATTTCCTTCCACGCAGTTTGTATTCGGGCCCACAAATCCGTGACACTGGTTACTGGAAGACCGTGACGCACCAGGTGCCGACCAACCATATCCCGGACATGTTCGATGGGCGACATGTCAGGCAAACGTGCAGGCCAGGGAAGCAGAGATACCCGTCTCTCTTCGAAGAAGGCTTGTACATTTCTCGCAATATGTGGCCGGGCATTGTTCTGTTGAAATGTGGCCTGTGGAGATGCGTGATCAGGAGAGTACCTCAGGCTCTACACCACTGTTAGGTACCGGTTGCTGTTCAAAGTGCCCTCAATTTGTAGGAGGCGAGATCGGTTGTTGTAACCAATGACGCCCCAAACCATCACACCTGGTGTTTTTCCGCTATGCCGCTCAACAATGCAGCCCTCCAGGTTGCGCTCACCACGTTACCACCGGACACGTATGTGGCCATCACTGTAGGACACGTTGAAGCTGAACTCATTCAAAAAGACCACATTTTGCCACTCAGTACCCCAGTGACGGTGTTCAGGTACCCATTGTAGTCGGAGGAGCTTGTGGTTTCTGGACAATAGAAGCCGACGTAATGGCATGCATGCAACCAGTCCAACCTGCAGAAGACGGTGACGAGCCGTTGATGCAGACAAGTCCACACCTGTTGCAGTGCTCCAGCGTTGAGCCAACACTGGTTGAAGCTATACGGTCCGTTATGGCCATGCGGACAAGATTCACGGTCATCCCGTGGTCCAGTACCCACACTTCGCTGCATACGACCTTCATCTATCCACCGCTTCCACACACGCATCACTGTCGTAGCAGCATGCCCTGTAGGAGTCGAAATGTCACGGTATGACAAAACCGCTTCCCGGAGATCGATTATTCTGCCCCGTTTGAACTCACTCACGTGCCGATATGGCTCCCTTTGTCGTCGATGAGGCATACTGGCACTCGCTTTATTGTTTCCATCTTGTTTGACAGTTTTGCACTGACTACAGTGGGCTCGACACTGACCTTGTTGTACCGACACGAGAGGGCTCTGCTCGGCCTGCGTGTACCCCATCTCTCTGCAAATCTAATCACTTATTGCTTGCACACTAGGCACTTCCACCAAGTTTGGAGTTATTCAGGAAATTCTTTCTTGGTGTTGCAATTTTCACAAACGGCAGTGTGTGTGTGTGTGTGTATATATATGTAATATATACTCCATCGGTAATACTGGAAGTCAATATGGTATTGACCCACCCTTAGCCTTGATGACAGCATTCACTCTCGCAGGCATACTTTCAATCAGGTGCTGGAAGGTTTCTTGGGGAATGGCAGCCCATTCTTCACGGAGTGCGGAACTGAGGAGAGGTATCGATGTAGGTCGGTGAGGCCTGGCACGAAGTCGGCGTTCCAAAACATCCCAAAGGTGTTCTATAGGATTCAAGTCAGGACTCTGTGCAGGCCAGTACATTACAGGGATGTTATTGTTGTGTAACCACTGCGCCACAGCCCGTGCAGTATGAACAGGTGCTCGATCGTGTTGAATGATGCAATCGCCATCCCCGAATTGCTCTTCAACATTGGGAAGCAAGAAAGTGCTTAAAATATCAATGTAGGTCTGCGCTGTGATCGTGCCACGCAAAACAACAAGGGGTGCAAGGCCCCTCCAGGAAAAACACGACCACCACCTCCGAATTTCACTGTTGGCACTACATACGCTGGCAGATGACATTCACTGGGCATTCGCCATACCCACACCGTGCCATCGGATCGCCACATTGTGTACCGTGATTCGTCACTCCACACAACGTTTTTCCACTGTTCAATCGTGTAATGTTGACGCTCCTTACACCAAGCGAGGCGTATTTTGGCATTTTCCTGCGTGATGTGTGGCTTATGAGCAGCCGTTCGACCATGGAATCCAAGGTTTCTCACCTCACGCCTAACTGTCATAGTAGTTGGAGTGGATCCTTATGAGGTTTGGAATTCCTGTGTGATGGTCTGGATAGATGTCTGCCATTACTCTTTACGACCCTCTTCAAATGTCGGCGGTCTCTTGTCAATCAACAGACGAGGTCGGCCTGTACGCTTTTGTGCTGTACATGTCCCTTCACGTTTCCACTTCACTATCACATCAGAAACAGTGGACCTAGGGATGTTTAGGAGTGTGGAAATCTCGTGTACAGACACCCAAGTGACACCCAATCACCTGATCACGTTTGAAGTCCGTGAGTTCCACGGAGCATCCCATTTTGCTGTTTCACGATGTCTAATGACTACTGAGGTCGCGGATAATGAGTACCAGGCAGTAGGCGGCAACACAATGCACCTAAGGTGAAAAATGTATGTTTCTGGGGATGTCCGGATACTTTTGATCACATAGTGTGTGTGTGTTTGTATATAGATATCAGTTTTAACTTAATCTTTAGTCGAAGAGTTACCTTAGAGTCCATCTCGGCTTCCAACCATACCTCTGGTTTAGAAGGCAGACTCAATGGAAAAGGGCATCTTTTCAAGAATATTCATTGCTTTCGCAGATAATGATGACGTCGCTGCCCGTATCTATGTTCCTTGTCAAGATTGATAGATAAAATAGCGTTATACTTTAATATTTATGCTTATGGCATTAAAATCAATAATTTCAAACTGAACATATAAACATCACACCTTACCCCTATATAAAGTAAGATGGTGAGTCAGCTCATTTTATAGCAGGGATTTATAACGCAACTATTAATTACCTTTCTTCTTTTATGAATTCTTATTATGCACCTAATGAATTAATAAATATCTTCAAGGGATATTATCTCCAAATGCATTTTATTAGCCATTTCTGAATCAAACTTTAACCACCATAATTTTCCCCTTGTTTCCTTATCTCTTACGAATTTGATTTCTGTTATCCAAAGTTTGTTACCACACTTTTTACATCTTGCTAAAGCAGACTATAAACAGAAATCCTAAGACAACCGTATTTATAAGGACCGTGTGAAAGGAAAAGACGTCATATCGCGACGGTCAGAAAAGGGTTGCGTTTTTATTTTCCTGTTTTATATGAAGCTGATAACATGTAAGAGACTGCAGCTGCATGGCCATTTTATCGCGCTTAACTTGTGATTCAATAAGTTGACAGTCCTCTGGATTATTACGAAAGGCATACTTTTGCTGCCTGTTACTCGCAAGAAAGTTTATATTCGTGTAATTTAAATGGATGGTGCGTAGTATATTGTGCGCATTAGCTCAAATACTTGAGATACGTGCCTCTTTATGCGAAAACTAAAAATATGATTTAACATAATGAGCCACTAAATCATGAAATATAGAAGGAAAAATGGAAATTTAAAAGTTCACATTAAACGAATAATACATCATCAGATGTTTTCGGTTAGAAGTAAACGTTTTCCTTTGCCTTTAGCAATTAAAATTCACTCATCGAATAATGTATAACTTGAAATTAACATGCTAATCAACATTAAATATTCTTTATGGCTCGTAATTCAATATATTCCATATATAAATTGCTTTAACTCACCTGCTAAGTTTCTCAACAGCATTTAAGATTTTTCTTCCGTTCAAATGTCCCACTCCTTGTAAAGACGAGCTCTTGGAGCAATGATATTCAGTTGTACAACTGGTGCTCATGTATGGATTATGTTTCTTCCGGTTACTTTCAACCTCCGGACTCTAAGCTGGATAGGGTGTTCTTCTAGGTTAAGAAATGCTGAAATGCTCTCAGCTTACCTAGATTGATACCCTTAAGATTGAGTTTGTTAAGGATAGTCGTTGGTAAGGAGTCGAACTAGGTCGTAATCAAGGAGATCAGGAGGTGCTTGGTTGGCTTCAGAGTCCAGTGAACGAGAAAAGAAGAAGATTTGTTAAAAGAATGGACGTAATGTCCTGCAGACCCCTTTCGGTGTGAGTCCCCGCACTTTCCATGTTGTGGACTATTTATACAAATCTGTAGGCATAAATTGAAGGTGTTGGCTCTGACATAAGTACAGCGTCATTTTTCATTTTAAGGGCTTCTCCACTCTTCAGCAGCTGCCCTGTATTCCATTCGCCATTCTTCCCGTTTGAATAGGTCATCCTCCTGGCACCGATCATTCACCTCCTGGCACCTATGAATCTGTCCTCTCCAGGTTGCTCTTGGCCTACCTCGCTTTCTTCTTCCACGAGGTGACCATTCTAAAAGTTCTTAGGCCACCTATCATCCTCCATTCTTTTCACATGTCCATACCATTTAAGACCCCGTCTTTCAGTTCTTTCCACAAGTTTCGTCCATATCCATCCTCTGTCTCACGTCTTCATTTCTCCTTCTTTCCATCCTTGATACTCTAGCACTACGACTTATTCCGTCCATTTCCACTACCAAGATCTTAGACTTTTGTCCCTCTAGCAAAGTTCACGCCTCGGCACCATAGGTCATTATACTTTCCACCTCAGTCCTCAAAATCCTCTTCTTTGTACAAAACCTCATTCAACATTTTATGGCTCTGCGTGCTGTTCTAGCCTATTGTCTACATCCACTTTGCAGCTCTCTGCTTCATCAATAAGCGATCCCAAATACTTAAACTTTTTAGCAGCTTTAATAATTCCTTGGGATAGTGAGATGTTCCGTCCACTTCCTCCTACTACCAGGTATTCCGTTTTATCCATATTTACTCGTAACCCTCCTACTTCAAACGCATCCAAAAGTTTCCTCATTATGTATTTTACATCCTCACGACTCTGAGCTATCACCACCTGGTCATCTGCAAATAGTAGTGAATGTACAGTACCGCCTTGTACTGGTATACCGATACCTCCACAGGACTGATTCCATTTTAGTACATGTTGAATATATACTTTAAATAAAGTAGGGGACATACTACACCCCAGTCTTAGGCTTCTCCATTCACATAAGTACATACCTTCGAGAATGTTCTAGGACAATGTTACACAGTATTTCCTTATAAGAACACACATACATGTACACATCTAAGCTCATCAACCTCTTGACCTAGGGGTTTGTCAAGGTGACCCTGTGATATAATGGTTCCTTGAGTAAGAGACTAGCTTTAATGCTGGGCACTTTATACACACAGAACTATGAAAATGTCTTCTCATTACAAATTTTTAGCATACACATTCTTATTACCTTATATTCATATACGAACCACAACATACATGTTAGTTACACAGCAGATCACTCGCTATAGAATAATTATTTCTGATTCCGCGTTTTAGTGGGCAATGCCATTACCAGTTTTGCGAGTTTTACTATGTCGGAAAATTTCAATTAATCTGACAAGTCTTTAACATTAACCACTAAGTGCCACACATCATCTAGTTCCATTAGCATCAAATTGTCTCATGTTTACAAAAATGGAGTAATTCATAACTGCCCATACACATTATTTGCATCGACATAGCTACTGAAATGTATAATTAAATGTGGTAATTCTGTGAGGCCATATCTATCCTCCAATGTTACAATATAGCTTAAACATTTCATTTCCTTATATATCGGACCCTTAACTGGCAACCCACTCTGTATTTCAATAGCACCACATAAAATTCTAAACATCTCTTCTTATTTCTTCAACGCCAAAAGTAGGTAGCTCCTTTCGCAAACGTTTCGTATTCGGGTCCTAAATACTTCTCTTAAGGGAAGAAAGTTTCAATGACAACATGGATTCAATTTTGCAATTTCTTGCTGTGCTCTTACTGACAAAACGTTATTCCAATTTCTTTAATACGTTTAACAGAATTATTTCTAAGATATGAATAATAATCTTTTACCTCTGGAAGAGAGCATTGAAACTGATGAGAAAATTAAGAGCGTATTTCAGAAACAAGAGGTAAGTTTTGGATTGAAGTTATTTAGATCATTCAAGATGAAATCAGCACTTTTAAGTTTATCCTCAAAAACAGCTACATTAAAAAGGCAATGTAATACGTATCACCTATAAACGACACGGCATACGCATTGCCAACCATCTTGTAGTTACTGGTTTCAGTACCTTACTCCCTTTTACATTCATAAACCCTTGAGTTTTAACCAATTAGGTGCAATGATTGAAACTGTGGGACAACTAAGAAGATATATTTCTTAGGTCTTCTGGCGCACGAGAGAGATTTTTCCAACCTTTACTAGCTACTAAGGCTAGTGAATGACAAATACGCCACATAAGAATAACGACACTAACCTCCTGTTTAAAGCGAGAAACAAAGGAATGAACACCGATGATTAAATGACACCATTCAGGACCGGCTTAAGGGAGATCGAACCGTACCCCCGCCCAGGGCGGCAAAATATTAAAATATGAACAAGATATGTTAAAAGGTGACGGAATTACAAATCGTGCTTAAAACATTTTCTGGATATTTTTGTTGTTTAAAGTGGAGACAAATGAAGCGCCAGACTTGGTCAGTTTGAATACGACTTTCATTGATAATCATCGTCAAAACATCCCGTGATCACCAGGTGTTCAAGAATAACCATCACGTTCATAAACAGGGCTGCTTCAAGCCGCTAGTTAATTTGTTAGCAACTGCTGTTTTCAACTACAGAAAACTCAATTTGACTGAATTAAATGCAATGAGAAAGCACATCTACGACTACTGCACCCGAAATGAGCATCCTAGCACATGCAAACCTGTCTTATTTTACATAGGCAGAGCTATTTCTTAGCGACCTTAGCTCTTTGAACAAGATCCTCCATGATCTCAGATTTGAGTTCAAGACAATAAATAAGAGAAAGATAATACTCGCAAGATCCGATATTGTAGCCCTAATAACATTATTTTTAAATACGCCATTAAGTCCTGGTCATTTCCTATCAAAGGCTGGATTGATGAC
Organism: Deroplatys truncata; assembly: GCA_030765065.1. NCBI lineage: Eukaryota > Metazoa > Arthropoda > Insecta > Mantodea > Mantidae > Deroplatys > Deroplatys truncata. The sequence continues at coordinate 512,933,756 of CM060990.1, forward strand.
AGAATTAAAGCTCCATGAAGTCACCTGCAAGAATTACTTCCCATACTGTAATATCTCATTTTATATGGTTACCTACTGCTCCCCAATTCCGGATTCTGGAGATTACCATGCAGACATTAACCCTAGCATTTCTACAGATGGTACAAGGATCACTTACTCCTCAACATCCCGTGTTATTGTTATACAGAATGCCCCATACTACATGGTCTAAATAGGTAAGCGCTCACTGCCAGTAAAACTAACGTACAACTGGCACGCATGTACATTACGCATAATATGGCATGTAACATTACTGAAAAATTAGGAACCTTTTAACTCCTGTTACTCATAAATGATAATAAGTCCAGGCCAAAATATATTGGGACGAACTAGATAACATAGACATCAAACCATCAGATTGTTCCCATATCATTGCCATAGAATTAATATGTGCAGAAATAAAGGCTGTATCGCAAAACACGACAAAACGTTTGCTTTCGCGGAATTGGAAAATCGCATGAAAAGCAGTAAATTTAGTGACACCCGCAAAGTGGAGAAGTACTAATAAAGATTATTAACCAGTAGCTTCGACCGTTAAGTGTGTTCTTAATCCTTTAATCTCCTGACGAATGAGCAAAACAGAAAGAGTAAAACACTTTTATTGTGTCACTTTGCGTGTTTTATCTTTCATTCAGAGCAATTTTGTTCTTTTACCGAATCTATATTTTCTTGTGTAATGTTTATTTATCACCCTTGCAAATATATTGTATAATACGTTACTAACTCGCGTGATACCTGGGACAATGATCACTTCCCTATATTTCTTACTTCCTCTCCCTCTAACCTTCTTTCTTCCTTGCACCTTCCTAGGAGAAATATCTGCCATATAAACTGGACTTCTCTCTTTCCTTCTCAATTTCCTCACTTCTCACCCCTCCCCCTCGCGCAATTACAAAGGCCTCAATAATTATGTAGAACGCACGTTCACTATGTTGCAGTAACTGGATCTCGAAAACCCTTGTAGATTACTGCGATGCTTTCAGAAAACCTAATTGAGTTTTTATTTATGAACGCTCTTTAACTGCTATAGTTCTTAGCGTCCCATTCTACACTGGCCTTGAAAAACGGGAAAACTTTGCTCAGAGGCCTCTTTATCAAGCTTGAGGTTCTTTTACGTGGCGTAAATCTATGACACAGGACCACCGGCCTTACTTCCCTTCCAAAGAAAGCCATGCTAGGGATTTTTACGCCCGAAAAATCCATCGTCCTCCGCAGAGCTTGAACCCGCGACCCCGGGAACCAGAAACTAGCATGGTACCCCTAGACCACAGAGGACGAATTCAGAAAAGCTCTGTTCCATGGTGGAACCCTTGGTGCTCTTTCCTTTAAGCGCGTAGATGCTGGCGCATTCTAGAGTCTGGAAAACGTTTTCCATTAGTCAGGTGGCTTCGAGTATTCAAATGTTTTACGTATAACCACACGTCGTGCATTGATTGCCTATATTAGTACATTTAGTCCATAAATAAAACTCAATTTAATGTGTGATTTCGTGCCCCTACCATTCCCTTTATTCTTCCATTCTTCAGGGATATCTTATTCAGCTTACCCTTATCTCCGCTCCCCCACGATCTTCTCCTCCTCCCCCTCTATCGATATCTTCCATTTCGGCTTTTCATTCGCTTACCCCGTATCCATCTCTGAACTCATCTTATTCTACTCTAAGTTCGTTAGAAATCTCCAGGCCCTGAATTTTTCTACTTCCTTATTCAACATTTACCACAATTCTGCTGCAGCATCTTACCGAATGTTTACCTATTTTTTTCTACACGACGGTTTTACCTTCTACTTGGTACGACTTTGTAATCCCCAAATATAAAAAACTCATAAATCCCCATCTAATTTACGTCCTATAGCGCCTTCTTGTTTCTGGAAACCTTTTGAAAACATTGAAAAAGCTACCGGCTCAGTCATTATTTAGGAGATAACTCACATCTTTCCAAATGGTTCCTTGGTTTACGTTAAGGTCGCTCAACATTGGATGTCCTTTTGCTCTTATATACAAAGTTAGCTTTTTGTCGCAGAAATGTTAAGGCTTTATTTCTTGATATTTTTTCCATAACACTTTAGATAACTTCCCTCTTTTCGTCTTGTTTACTAAACCTCCACGCTCGATATTCCCCACTTAGTAATCTCCATTCTTTATACTTTACTTCCCAGTCACCGTTATACAGTCAGAACGAGGTGTCCCAAAACAAGACTTGAAATATCTGAAGAAATATCTCAGGGTTCGAGCCTCAGTCCTCTTCTTTTATGCCTTATCTACAAGCATAGTTCCGATTGTACTACTAGATGCACGTATACTAGTTTTCGCCGATGACGTAATTTTATATGCCTCTGGTCCAAATATATTAGAGATTAAATTCACCTAGAGATAATCGTAACCTACAATTAAGAGTTTTTGCCATTTGGATGAGTGACAATGCCTACAAATTAATTTAGACAAATCTTCTAAGATGCGTCTTTTCATATCTAATGTTACTTTTTATCTTCCTTGCGTTAGCTACCGATACTCAGCATTTTCCACAGGTTAGCACGCATAAATTACTTTCAACATGCAATTAACCTAGCGTGCTCATGTTTCATAATTATCGCCCTATTCACATTCTTCTGCATAATTTTTCCTCTAATCTACGCTTAGTCCTTCACTATACACATCCGTATAATATATCATGAACTTTGTCGTTTATAGTTGGAATTGTGCATCTAACTGGAATTGCGCTACGTCCTATCACGCTGGGATTTACCTTATTCCCCTGATTCCCTAATTTGCGGCACTCATAATCTACGTTCCCGATTTACCCAGCTTGAGGCTCCTTTATAGTTTACCTTCTTTCTGCCGTTCCTTTATCATTTGTTTTAGTATTACTATCACTCGTGAACTCCGCTTTGTTTGTTTTCAGCATTCATTACCCGTCCAATTACTATTTATTTCCATTGCTAGTACTATGATACGTATTACGCATTGTCCTTCTCTCGACGCGATATGCTGTTTCTACACTCTTCCTTTTCATATCTCTGATTCCTTCACATTCTATACAGATGGCTCCCGTTTTCCTGATCCTCCACGAGTAGGAGCGGCGATCTATTCCCTCGAATTATCAGTCTCCTGCTTTCCCTATTCCTAATGTTTGTTCTACTTTACGCTATCCACCAGGTTCATATTTTATATTCCTCTCGTTTTCATTTCGCTTTCATTTTTACTCATTCACTTAGCGTATTAGCTGTCTTACAAGGGTCCTCTTGTTTCGCCTCTGAGCATTCTTATACAATATGCCATTCTCAAATAATAGGGAATGATACGTCGGATTTACTGCCAAAGGAAGCACATTTGTCGCGGATTCTCGATTTACCCATACCTTCTCATTAACTACCTTCCTCTTCCCGTATTTTTTTACGACTGGTGGCAAGCCCATTATAACAACTTCCTACTTTACCCTAACTTTTCTTATTTCCAGCCCATTCACCCTATTAGCCTACATTGGTTTCGGAAATTATCCTTACATCGCCATCTTATTTCCATCAAATTTCATCTTCAGACTGGACACTGCTCTTTTCCTGCTCTTACTTATTTGTACTGTAGTGGAGATACTCCTAATTTTGTCTTTGGACAGCCTGCTAAGCTTCAATATGATGTAATGAAATAATGATATCATCCCCCACACACACACACATATATATATATGGTGGATTTGGAAATAGTATAAGCAATTGCGTCCATCAAAGGCGAAAAGTAATTATTTATTGGCCACAGAAATTCTGGGGGTAGGTATATGATTCAATATGTGCGAAGATCGCATAAGTAATACTGAAGCTGGCTCCACACGCGTACCACAAACAGATTTGGATGCTTGTGGGTGTGATTTTATATTTATGAAATATTAATTTTAATTCACATTTAAATTCGGGGGACAGGTATATAATCCAACATGTACAAAGTGGAGGCCTGCACGGGTTGAAATTTATAGGCCCGGTTCAGTCAAAATTGAACCGGAACCCGAGAACAAGTTATACTGTACCACCCGGCCCGTCCCGGCCCGATTGTTTAATTTTGCTTTAAATAAAAACATTATTATTATTAGCAGCAGCATATGAAGCACTACTGCCTGGATTCAGGTTCGATTTCCGGTTCCGGCATAGGAATTTCTTCACCTGCTAGGGGCCATGGTAAGGGATGCACTCAGATCTTTGAAACCAATTGAGAACCCACTTTAAAGAAATAGCGGCAGCTGATGTCCTGGAATCCGCGTGTAATAATGTTGACGGCTCATTGACTTATTTATCACATGCCGCCCTTTTTACTGCGCTCTGTCCAGTATGTCCTGGGTGTAGATGGACGGAGGGAGGGGGTGTTTGCAGTTGCCTATGCTCTTGTAACGCTATCCACAATTGGCCAGAGGAAGTATTTGTTTATTGTTACTGAAAATAATAATTTTGATTACAATACCATATGTTTAAAAATATTTACATGGCAAATAAAATGCAGATATTGTATGTGACAAATTAATTCTTTTATTCGTCTTTATTTTCAAGTCCGAGCCGGGACAGAGTCCGACAAGTATTTTTCAAATTAAGACCGAACCCGACCCCCGGGCCTAGTCCTAGTCCTGCAGACCTCTAGAACAAAGAGAACGCAGATAATATTGAAACTGGATGAACTCGCGTACCGCAAACATATCAGGATGTTTGTGGGTGTGACTATATTTATGAAAACTAATTTTAGTTCATATTTAACACCTTTCATAAAATAACAAATTTAAACATGGAGATTGAAAGGTTCCATTTGTTAGCATTTTGGAAACGGGTAAATTTCAAATTAGTGATAAACTGTCATTTCCGTACTCGTGGCAAATTCTAAGCAGGGTAGATTATAAGCAAACAGACAATGAATAGATAAAAGGGGAATATTGTTGATAACATCTTTTTGAAAGAAAATAGGCTTTGCAAATGAATATGCCTATATGTATATGTAACAACATTGTGACTATGTACAGTTTTTCAACTGTCACTTTTCTCAATTCTCACTCTCGTTGTTTCGTTTTTATATAGTTCACTGAGAATTCACCTCACCAAATTTCTTCCGATAAGGTTAACTATTCTCCGTCGTTTCTCTTCCTTCGAGACGCAGCCTCTTCACTCCGGACGGTTCACTTCATTCTGGAGTCGGACACAAGACCTCCACAACCGTCGATCCACAGTAGCACTCGCTGCACTTTGAAGCCGTCACCAACTCGCCCTTGATGTCGCACGGGAAACTCAGCATTTTTCTGCATACGCTTTCTTCGACATGTGATTTAAACTGGTGGAGAAATAAATTCATGAAGTCGTAAAAAGTGAGCCGAAAATGAGGAATTAAGGTAAAAAGATTGAAAATTCCTAACTTTGACATTTTATTCCTCTGTCAAATAAAATCCTGCTTTCACCGCAAAATCAAGAATACAGAAAAAATTGCTCTACTCGATGGATGTAAGATAATTGTGAAAACACCACGTACAAAAGGGTTACAATTTTGGCATATTTTTTCAAAAGTTTATAACTTAAAAATGATCCCCAAAACCACCAAAACACGTAAATTCTATTACCATTGATCTTCATTTCAAAAAATAGATTTTTCACTCATTAATTAGGCTGCTAGAATTTTTAAACTGCAGAGGAATACTTTCTTGAGTAACTGTATATGATTGCGACGCAACACTTAACCTACTATCACACTGTTCACACTTCGAAATGTTTCAAACAAAAAAGTCGGTAATTTTCATGGCTCACTTATTTTGTTTGTATATTTGGTTCATCCAGAGAAATAATTTAGAGAGGGGGAGGGAGAGGGATTAAAAGTTCGTGCACGTTTGAAAATATGAAGAGAAGAAGAGTGAATGAACATCGCTCAGAAGTCTATCGGTAACCAAAAATATATTGTGCAAGTGAATCAAATGTAGTATGTTACAAATGTCATATGAAAGAAGTACAGATGTATTTTCAATAATAATAATAAAAAATTTAGGGTTTCTTGCTCTTGTGATAACATATGGAGTAATCTCCCTTTTTGAAGCAATGTATACAAATAGATAAAACTGTCCTGAAATGGTAGTTTATTTTGTAGCATTTGTATATTATATGATCATCACTAAGGTGCAATTACACACATTTGCAGTCATTATTTAAAGCGCAAATATATCAAAGGTATAGCAAATATGTGAACTTTAATACAGAATGTAACAAACATGCACGGCACAAATTACAGGTCACATTTCTCACACCTAGACGAAGAAATTATGTTCTATGAACATGGTTCTGGAAACGCTTTGTTACCATGTTACATCGCATTTTCTCCAACTCGTTAATCATGAGAAACACACAAGAATAGAACGTACCAACATACCACATGCAACTCTTTCTCACAGATGTTCTATATGCCCTCCATGAGCATTGATACATGCATCAACCCGCCGTCAAAGTGAATCCCGGATATGCTGATGTATCCCTGGAGTATTGCGTATGGTTTCGCAGCCTTCCATAATACGGGCACGGGTACTTTGAACATCTGGTACTGGGGTTTATACACAAGAGCTTTCAAATGCCCCACAAATAAAAGTCAAGTGGGTTTAGGCCCGAGGAGCGTGGAGGCCAGGCAATTGGTCCACTTCTACCTATCCATCTGTCACCGAATCTCTTACTTAGAACTCGACGGACATTAACACTAAAATGTGGAGGTGCTCCATCGTGCATGAAGTACGTGTTTTGTCGCAAAGCTAAAGGCACATCTGCTAACAGATCAGGTAGAACATTCTCTACGAAATTATTGTAACTTTGTCCATTGAGCCTGGGTGGAAGAACGTGAGGCCCTACCAAACAGTCGCCAACAATGCCGGACCAAACATTTGACAGAAAATCTTTGTTGATGACTTGCTTCAACAGTTGCGTGAGGATTGACGCCAGCCCATACATGCCGATTGTGATAATTTACAATCTGATATCGTTGAAACGACAACACCTCATCTGTGAACAGCACCGCTGCACTAAAATTAAGGTTGACACTTTTTTGCATAAATCATTTGCAGAAACGTGCCCGTGCAGGCAAATCCGCTGTTGATTGTATCTGCACACGCTGTAAATAGTATGGATACAGCCGGACCTCGTGTAACACTCGCCAGACAGTCATGTGGTCAACATTCATTGTTGCAGCTACTTGTCTTGTGTGACACTAGGGTCGTCGTCAACTGCCTGAAGAATTGCCGCCTCCCGTTGCGGTATCCTCGTCCTACTAGGCCTCCCCCGGTCCCGAGTATCAGGCTGAAATGCCCCATGTTCCCTAAGACGACGATCAGTGGCTTCAAACGTTTTCCTGTCGGGGCACCTTCGTCCTGGAAAACTCTCCCGGTACAAACTTTGAGCGCAATCGCCATTGCCGTCTGCTAAACCATACAAAAAAGGGCATCACCCATCTCTGCATTTCTGTACACTGCCATTGCACGAGCCAAGTCTGTGATCAACTCTACTAGTACGTAGTAACCCTTGTGCTTGCCAAGGTCGTACTGCTCACTGGAACAGTTGATGTTACCTGTAAACAAGCAGTGACGTAAGTCGCATGGCAACAGGGATATGTAAAACAAAACACTGGCGGTGCACCTACGATATTCATAACGTAACCAGAGGTAACCAAGAGTGCACGTTCCCCATGATTCTAGCGTTCTGTTCGTGTGTGTTTCCCGTGATTAATGAGTTGGAGAAAATGAGCTGTAACATGGAAACAAAGCGTTTCAGACCCATGATCATATAACATAATTTCTTCGTCTACATATGAGGAATGTGTCCTGCAATTTTTAGTCGTACAGTTTGTTACATTTGTATATGCTAACCAAAATTCTGTATACAGATGAGTCACCTAAAGCTTCCACCGCAAATATTTCGGAAATGGAAAGTCCTATTGATGTGCAGTTTTCACAGTATCGATTGGTAGTCAGGGGCTCGTACCTTTGGCCTATAAACAGATTTTAATAATACTGAGAAAGTGTATTTTTTGAGCAAACACACAATTTTTAAATGGAAGAATGCCTAGTTACATCAACAGAATAAAGTTAGGGTAAATTAGAATGTCAATGGTCTTTGTTGCAGGATTCTAGTGCAAGTAGTTTCCGAGAAATCGTATTTTGAAAAGTTTCCACCCCGGCAATTGATTGTCCCATTCAACCTGCTTAGTTGCTAGGTACAATGTTATGTTTGTTTGGGTTGTGTTTTCTGTTCATTGATTGCATTGCGACTTTCTGGTCATTTAGTTTGTGACAGTGCAAGTAGTAAGTCGTGAGTGGAAGATGGGGTTTACTAATGCAGAAAAAGCCGACATGCTCATGGTGTACGGAGAGTGTAGGAAGAATGCAGTTCGTTCCTGTACGGTGTATGCGGAAACGTATCCCAATAGACATCAACAATGTCGGCAATTATTTATTAACCTCTTCAACCAATTACGTGAACATGGTACTGTAACACCTAAAAACAAACAAGTGACTGGAGAAGAGGCAGAAATTAATGTTTTGGCTGCCGTTGCAGTAGATCTGCAAATTAGTTCCCGCCCAATCGCACGTGGAAGTGATAAGTCAGACAAGTGTACTGCGCATTCTCCATTGACATAGGTTCCATCCCTATCACATCTCTCTCCATCAAGAGCTGCATGGAAACGATTTTGAGAATTTTGTTAACTTTTGTACATGGGCATTAAGACATGATACTCCAGATTCGTCATGTATCTTGTTTAGTGATGAGGCAACATTTACTAATCATGACCAGGTAAACCGCAGAAACATGCACTATTGGTCTGTTGACAAACCCCGTTGGCTTCGTCAGATGGAACGTCAGCGTCCATGGAGTTTAAACGTGTGGTGTGGGATATTGAACCATCAGCTCATATGCCCTTTGCTCATAGAAGCAACAACGAACTCGCTTAAGTATCGCAGTCTCCTGACAGACCATCTGCCACAGATGCTAGAAGACGTTCCTTTCCAGACAAGAAGGAACCTGTGGTACCAACATGATGGCTGTCCAGCCCATAGTGGAAGAAGTACTACAGCTTGTCCTAACGGATTGTTTCCAAATCGTTGGATTGGACGAAGGGGACCTGCACCTTGGCCGGCCCGTTCACCGGATCTAGCCCCTTTAGACTTTTTTCTGTGGGGAAGGCTAAAAGACACTGTCTACAAGGATGTACCAACTACACCAGACGATATGCAACGACGTATTACTGCTGCCTGCTCTGAAGTTTCCGCTAAAATGCTAGAACGTGTGCAGCAGTCTTTCCATAGCAGACTGGAAGTGTGTATTGAAGCTGCCGGTGGTCATTTTGAACACAACCTTTGAAAGGCTATGTTCTCTTTACTTGTAAGAATCCACAGAAGTGTTGTAATTCCCTTTCGTTTTTCTTTAGTTTGTGCTACCACAGGTTGTACAAGTGTCGGTGCGTAAAAGTTTCAAAATAAGATTTCTCGTAAACCACTTGCACTAGAATCTTGCAACAAACTCCACTGACATTCTAATTTACCCTACATTTATTCTATTGATGTAACTAGGCATTTTTCCATTTAAAAATTGTATTTTTGCTCAAAAATACACTTTCTCAGTATTATTAAAATCTGTTTATAGGCTAAATGTACGAGCCCCTGACTACCAATCAATGCTGTGAAAATTGCACATCAATAGCACTTTTCATTTCCGAAATATTTGCGGTGCAAGTTTTAGGTGATTCACCCTGTATAATACAGTTGTGACTGATTCCTTCCCTACTACCCTATCCTTAATATTTTTAATGTAGCACAACTACACATTACCGGACGCCACTGGACGCCACTGCGTGAAGTAATGATTGACTCAGTAGGCATATATGTCTACGGCACAGACCAGGGACCTTCAAAACGTGCGCGCATTATAATCACAGCGTGCTTGTGAGTTGGTTGTCCCTGATCTGGATGAATGTCAACTATTCTTTCCAACAAGATATACTGAAGATCAAATCCGTCAGCTGGGTCAAGGAGGTTACACTGCTCTACAAGAGTGTTGAAGTTCTACATTCCGGTCACAAGAAACATAAACTAAGCTGTTTACATTAGAGAAATGTAAGCACGAAAGTTACTCGATAACGTGTTCCACACCCGTATACAGCATGATATACACCCTAAGACAAAAAAATAATAAAACAGGTCTCGAAGCATATATTTGTCCAATTCGTTTCCATGGCCGCTTCACAATGGTGACTCGGGACGCGTGCCTTTAGCTTCGTTCTATTGTCAGATTTCATTTTGAATGCCAGTTACTGAATACGCGCTGACAGCTGAGCGGTTATAAGCAGATACGTAACAATGAGGCCTGCCGAGGTTCGTATCTCAAGCATAAGTTTCTTTTCTTTTTTTGTAGAAAAACGCAGTATTTATTACGCATATTATAATACAATTTCCAATTGCTAACGTTTATTTGATTTCAAGGTATTTATGCTCACACTAAAATTAAAACACTTTCCTTTTCATTTTCAAACTAAATATGAAATAAACTAATATTATATTCCAAAATGAAAAGCAAATAGAAATTAACTTAATATCAGTTGTGTAAACCATCTCCTTCTATTACTGCCTTCATTCTATTTGCATGGATGACATTAAATGCGTAGTCAAATTTTCACGAGAGGATGCTTTCTCCCAAGCATCCTGTATTTGAACCCACAGAACATTTTTGTCTTGCGTTGTCTTGCAGGTCAATTTAACTCAAAAACTTTCTTCACCTCTGCCCACATATTTTCAGTAGGATTCATATCTGTGAGCAAGGAGGCGAATAAATCACTGTGATATCTTGCCTTTGAGAGAACCAGTTTGGAACCAAATTAAATTGAGTTTCTATTTATGGACGCTCTTTAACTGCTGTGGTCCTTAGCGTCCAATTCTATATTGGAAGCCATGCTAAGGATTTTTACCCCGAAAAAATCTATCGCCCTCCGCCGGGTTATTTGGAACCTGCTGACTTGTGTGGACAGGGTGGTTATAGTTCTGGAATTCAATCATTCCATTTGGTATATTTAGACCTTAAAAAGGAATTTTAATTTATAGTGTTCTCGAGGATGTCTTTATACTGCTGAACATTTAATGTGCCATCAAGTTGTCACAACACACCTAGGCCATCTCGTGACATCCAGCCCCAACACGACACAGATACGCAACCTTGGCGATCCATTCTGCCAAGCATTTTGCGTCATAACGTTTTCTTCTGGGGCGGTAGATAATTCCTTTTTCCCTATTTGTAGATAGAAATGTAACCTCATCTGTGAATATAACCCTATTCCAGTTATGATTTACATTTTCTAGTGCAAACGCGAGGGGAGGAAATCTGTGATCATCTGTAAGACGCTGTTTCTTATCTGCAGATCGAACAAAGAGCCCTATTGTAGTCGAACGACGGAAGGCTGTGAGGTTCGACCCGGAAAATTAAAATTATTTCTAATTGTAGAAACATACTGTAAGGGATTCCTGTCTGCCTCCCGTAAGTGCAGTATACTACTGAGGAGTGGACAAACATTTTCAACCTGAACCAGGTCAACAATGAACCATCTCTTCCCTGAATAACCGTACCTGCCCCGTAGTCCTATATATAGGGACTTCAAGTGCTTTTGTGCAGACTGAGACACAGAGTATCCCGCAACGTTCACTAATGTAAATAGAGATCTCCCTGTAGCTTCGACTTATGTGTGCGCTCAGCCATAGCAAAAGTCAGTATGATTGCTAACAAGTCATGCAGAACTCCAAGGCTATGAGTTGCGCGTGCATCATCACGCCAGCCCCATTCATAACTGAAGAATGAAACAAAGCATTTTCACTTCCAATATTAAGTCAATTGTTAATTCTGGCCCAAGAATATGAAGACATAGACTATCTTACAAGAAAATTCATTCAAGAATACAACAAATGGGGTCTAAAAGTAAACATGGGCAAATCTAAATGTATGGCAGTTGTAATCAAGAAGATTTGATACTGGAAGACAAAATAAGGATAATTAAACACACAGGGGAATATAAATACCTGGAAGTAAATATTATAGAAAATGAGAAACAAAAACAGGAAATAGGATGAAAGATAAACTCAGGAGAGTACGCTATATCTACTTTGAATGGTATATTAAGGGATAAACAGGTCTCAAAAGAAAATAAAACTACAATTTTTAAAATAATGGTTAGACGTTTAGCATTATAATCAATGGTTCCGACGTGTGGATTCTGAACTACCAGTTGAAAAGAAAATTATTTGTAACAGACATGGATTATTGGGGGAGATCTACTCGGATATCTAAAAGAGAAGAAGCTATAAATGAGATTATAAAAGGAAATATAATGTTCAAAATTGAATTTTAAATTTTGTTCAACACTAACAATTAGAATGGTATGGGCATGCTGAAATAATGGAAGATGAAAGATTACCCAAAAGAATAATGGAGTAGACACCACCAGGAAGGAGAAAGGAGGACGTAGGGTGACATTAAATCGCGTACTGTGAACGCAGCGAAAGTTTTCCATGTGTTCAGAATTCAACTCCTCTCTAACTATTGCTCATTCATTTTGTCTTAGGTTGTACAGCAGCTATGCGTAAAGTAGCTATATGAACAGGCCTCTTTGTGTTCATATAATAGTCTGTATAGGTTTTATCGATACGTTGAGAATTAATAACCTGGATTTATTTACTTACGAAAGCTTCCGGTAATGTTTAAATAATTAATCGTGATTATTGTTTGTTTTGCATGTGAACTTTAAGATACACCAGCAATTGTATTTATAGCAATTAATTTTCTTTAGTCAGCTCGTAAAGTTATTAGAATGTCTCATATTTACAGTAATCCATTAATTTGAATTATGGCTCCCGCGGATTCGATAACTTGTCTACAATAATGTGCTGCAGAAGTATAACAGCTAAGCGATAAGCTCCTCTGTGAATACTTCTGGTGCTCATACATATTATATATATGTTTTTGATACGTTAAGAATTATTACTTATAAACATTTTAGGTAGTGTTTCATTAGTTAATCGTAAATACATTTTATTTGTTCTGCTTGTGAGCGCTATGACTCCGTTTTATCGATTGTATTTATAGTAAGGCATTTAGTAGTTTTTTCTGCACCACCCTCATTAATTCAGTGAAATAAATTATATACAGGGTGAACCATTTAAATTCAGACTGTACAATATCTCCAAAATTAAGCGTTGTAGAAAGAAATGTCTTTGATAAAAGTTGCTTGATATTATGGGAAAAGTAAATACCATTAGTCGTGTTTTGTTTGGAGGACGTTATGATAAGAAATTTTAGGGTAAATTTATTTTTTTAATGGGAACCTACAATTAGGGTCAAATTAAATTGACCCTAAAATGACCATCACAACATCCTCCAAATAAAACACGACTAATGGCATTTAGTTTCCCTCATAATATCAAGCAACTTTTATTCAAGACATTTCTTTCTACAACGCTTAGTTTTGGTGATATTGTACAGTCTCAACTGAAATGGTCCACCCTGTATATTTTTAATAGTCTTTAAAAAGTTATAATGTTAAGGAACTGAGATAACCTAATTATAATGGCTAGGCGACAAGCTCCTCTGTGGATGATTCATGTGTCCATTCATAGTATTAATGAAGTTTTTGATACGTTGTGAACTTTTACTTATAAACGTTCTAATGTTTCGCTAGTTAATCTTAAATACATTTTATTTATTTATTTATTTATTTTTTGCTTGTGAATGTTAAGACTTCATATTAGCGATTGCATTTATAGTAACGTATTTTATTCAATCAGTTTTTAAAGTATTTTCCGCAACACTCTCATTGATTCCGTGAAACAAATTATAAAATTTTTGAATAGCCTGTAAAAAGGTTATAATTTTAAGAAACTGAGGGAACGTAAGAATAACAGCTTGGCGATAAGCTCCTATGTGAATAATTCATGTGTTCGTGCATCATTTTAAACGATATATATTTTATAGATTGAGAATTAGTACTTATGAACGTTTTCGTTAGTGTTTCATTAGTTAATCTCAAATACATATTTGTTTTGCTTGTGAACGTTGAGACTTCATATTAGCGATTGTATTTATAGTAAGGTATTTTATTCAGTCAGTTTTTAAAGTTTTTTCCGCAGCACTCTCATTGATTCCGTTTAACAAATTATATATATATATTTTGAATAGTCTGTAAAGAAGTTATAATTTTAAGAAACTGAGAGAACATAAGAAATATACACAATCTCGGTTATTCGGGTTTAACGCCACTTACAGTGATGTCAAAAGGTCATATCAATTCATTCACACACAAATATATGATCAGAGAAGGGTATACTATAAAAAAAATGGTGAAATTATTTGCCTGCGAACGTTAAGACCTCACACTAACAATTTGTATCCTTTTTATTAATGATTCTTTTTAATCAATTTTTAAAGTTCTTATGCTTCACTGTTATTGATTCAATGAAATAAAATAATATATTTCAGTGAATACTGCATAAAAAGTTATAATCTTAAGGAACTGAAGACATAAGAATAAGACAAACATTTTGATCAGACGGGCCTAACAACACCCGCAGTGATGTCAGAAGGTCATATCTATTCGTTCTCACTGAAACATGTCATCTCAGAAAGATGCAATATAAAAGCAATTATAGTATTGTCAATGGTTTTATCAAGCACTCAGTGAATCCTCTCCCCTCATCTACATATAATCCCTACTTTCTAATCTGTTGATCCCCCCTTAACTGCAATAATTACAAATATTTCAGGTTCCAACAAGAGACCCTACAGCTATACAGATGTAGATGAACCTCCAGCAAAGAAACTATCGCCAGCGTGTGACAGGACGTAGTAGAAACAGAAACATCACCCCCTTTACCATCATCATCAGGAGCAGCTGCAGAATCTGATGCAGTGCAAATTGTAGAGAATGTGTATAAAACCTCTAAGTCATGCTCAGAATTTATCTTGCTGTCATACAGAAACTGCATTTAAAAATAGATTAACCAGAATAGCTAACAGATCCTGAAGCGTACATAGACCAATGCCAAGCTTTAGTTACCAATCTGATAGAAATGAATCTAGCTAAATATAAATGTGGAATTAAGCTCTGTGGTACTCTAACTTGCGCATATGTAACTGTACTTAGCAATAAAGAACATTTTGAGACTTTCAATTTCAATACAAAAAGGGATTCTTACCTTCAGAGTACAAATATTAATCGATGGTACAACAATAAAATAAAAAAGCCATATTATCGCATATGGATAATTTCGAAAATCGCGACAGTTCGAAAGCTCTCCATCAGATTCATTCATTAATCATTAACATCTGTAGCTCTGATGCATTCAATGCATCTCAGTATACACATAAAGTTACCGGAATTCATTAAGCATAATAGAGCTATTATCAGCATACAGTATAAAGACAACGTATGCTTCGATTGGTGTTTACTTGCTGCTAAATACCACTCAAAGGATAGGAAGATGCAAACATCTTCACTCTCAAAATATAGAATGACAGAAGAATTTAACTTTAAAGGAATCGAATTTCCAATCGGACTCGACCAGTTAGAGATGTTCGAACAGCAAAACATAAATATATCCATTTCTGTTTTCGGGATAGACAATCAGTGTATTATTCCACTATACCAAACTTTGAATAGGAAAGATACCCATGTAAATCTTTTTAAAAATTGAGAATGAGCATATATCTCATTACACCTTAATTACCAATATGTCGCGTCTCATGAGAAGTCAAGTGGCTAAGTGTAAACGGAAAATATGGATTTGCTAGGCCTGTTTAGAACGCTTTCCGAGTGAAGCATCACTGACCACTCATCATCTAAGGCGCAAGAAATGTCAAAACACCATAACACCTCATTTGGGAATAGATGATGTTATAGAATTTAAATCATTCTGTAAGGCCTCCTCAATTCCATTTGTGGTCTATGCAGATACACAAACAATACATTCAGATGTTCAACCGTATCAACCATCTTGTTCTAACCGTTGATCGCGATCAATACAACATCATGAACGTATGTCGGTGGCTCTTAAGCTGATACGAAAGTATGCTCAGTTCCTCTCAAAATTCGAACTCTTTAGGCGTCCCAATGCAATTAGCGATTTCCTCAATGAAGTTAAATTAAGAGCTGATGATGCGACTCAGATATATTCGATGAATCATGAATTTAAAATGTGTAAGGAAGGCGAAACTACTTTTAAAAATTGTGAATACTGTCATATATGTAAACGTAAATTGGAAACTGATGATATCAAGGTACACGATTATTCACATCTAACTTTCTAGGCATAGCTCATAACCCATGTAATCTAAATAGCAAGCCACATAATTTCATACATTTATATTTCCATTGTGTCTCGAATTACGATGGTAATTTTATAGTCAGATATGACACTGAACCGATAATGACTTCAGAATTACAAATAGGAAATGCGAAACTCCTGAGCGCCAAAGACGCATGAGACATAAAGGATATTTCCATATTTGCAAGTAGACTGAAGAAAAGCCCAGAGTGACAACGCTACCTGTCATTACAAAATTTCATGAAATAACTGCTGGAGGTAACAGTCATGCTCAAACGGCGTAGATTACGGTTGATATTAAGAAACTAGGAGAGTATAGTGATATATATCTGAAGAGAACACCTTTTTGTTGGCTGATGTGTTTGAAAATTTCCTTGATCTTGCATTAAACATTTATGGTTTGGATCCTAGTCATTTCTTTGCATTACATTATTAGCATTCGATGTTATGCTCAAAATCACGAAAATTAAAGATATCATTGATCACCGATACAGACAAGATTTTTTTTTCTTTTTTTGAGTCTGCTATTACAGGAGGTTTATGTACGGTATCCAAACGCTATGCAAAATGTAACAATAAATACATGACAGAATCTGATAAATCACAACCTGATAAATACTTATCACATGTCGATTTTAATAGCCTCTTTGGGAGCGCTATGCTGGAATTTCATTTACGGAGGACTCAGATGGTTAAGTAGAAAGGAAATCGATATAACTGATTTCTTAACAATATCTTCCAATTCAAAGATCGGTTACGTTTTGGAAACAGACTTAGAATATCCATCTTCAATACACGACTCGCATAACGAATTTCCATTGTGTGCACAGAGTGAGATACAGATGAATACAAGATACTGTTGGATACATTCTCACCTAAACGTAATTATATATTACACTATGTAAACTTGCAACAATGTATCTAATTAGGAATGACCTTAGGTAGTATACATAGAGTGGTTGCATATGATCATTCGAATTGGCTTAAAACATACATAGGTTTAAATTTTGATTCGCATGAAAATGGAGAGCTCTAAGCTTGGATAGAATTTATATAAATTAATGAAGAATTGCGTTTATGGTAAGTTCATTGAAAATGTACTAAGGTACAATGACTTTGCCTTATTACATCTTGAAATCAAGCACGTAAAGTAATTCACGTCCAAATTTCGTTATGCCTTTATGTAGCCTTTTAAGAGGAACCGGTAGGTATCGAATTGGCGAAAGATGAAGTTCGTATGTCTAAGTCAATATATATATAGGTCAGGCAATTCTTGACAAGTGAAAATTTATTATTTACAATTTTTACTATCATATTTTGAAACCTAAGCTAAAATATCTAGTTCTAAGTCACGTGGATTGGATGCCTTCCTCTTCGAAACCAACACAGACATACAAATTAGTAAAAGGTAAAACTCAGTATGTTGACACATCCAACTATTCTCAGGATAATCTTTACGGTATACCTCAGCTTAACCAGAAGGTGATAGGACTATTAAAGGTTGAGCTCGCAGTTAAGGTAATGACTGAATATATAGGATTACGATCAAAATTGTTTACCTTTAGATGTGGTGGACAAGTTATAAAAAATCTAAGGCTATTACAAAAGAATCCAGTGCGTTCAATCAGTTTTCAACACCACGTGTCATGTCTCATTGATACGAAAAAAATACATTTTTCCACTCAGATGACATTTAGAAGCTATAAACGTGATGTTCATACTATAGAAACGAATAAGGTAACGTTGTACGGTCGTGATGACAGGCATATGCTTTTTTTATGGATCACATTCAACTTTAGCCTGGGGTCGCCATTGCATATTTGATAATTCTGACCATGATCACTTTTGAAGAATTCTTAATGAGGACGTAGCGATATAATATACATTGAGAGGGAGGGGGAGGGCAGGGAAAAAACTTAATGTTACACTGAAAATGTGGGAAATTTTAACCTTTGCAGTGAAAGAATTACACTAAAAACGTAGCAAAGTTAAAGATTTTGAGGTTAAGTTTAGGGTACCTATATATGTAATCAGAATTGTAGATATAGTATAAAATAAATTTATTATCTAAATGTTCATTGGTTTTTATTTTATATCCTTATCTTATCCTAGAGGAGCTGGAAATAACACATAGTTTATATATTATAATTTTATTACTTAAAAACAAGATACGCTACATCAAGTCCTTGCTATTAAACCCCATTCTGACTTAAGAAAACCTAAACATTTGATCAGAACCTTGTTCAGCTTTAGCACCTTTTCAACTATAAATTCAGGGTAATGTGTCGTCGATAGCTCATGTCCGTAGAAGCCTCCATAAATTCCACTTCCTTCAGGATCCTTTTATTATATCTGTGGCCTTCACCTTGCTGATGCGAAATATCACTATGCTCTGGCTAGGTGTGTATCCTTTCTTGAACTGACATTTATACTTAGAGATGCTAACATAATCGCCGATTTTGAATTTCTTCGGCCTCCTCGTCTCTCCCTGTTAGGTCGCTAAGCGTAGATGCTGAGAAGATCATTGTTGATAACATCTTGCGGTCGCAATCGAATTGTCGAATGGTAGATATTTATACGTTTCTATCACTTAGGTAAGAGATCTAGCCATTTGTAAAATCCTTGTACCAAAAACTCCCGATGCAATACTGTTTTTATCGTATTAGACGTTCCACAGCGTTTGCCTTTAGAATGCTATATGTACTATAATTATTTATGTTATATCTCGTCATTGATTATTTGAATGATTGGTTATAAAACTTTTTACCATAACTATTTTTCTATGAATGAATTTTCCTCGAGCCTGTGAATGTAGCCTCTAGGCAATTTTTCGCTTAATCATGATATGATTTCGAAGCTCTCAGTTCATATATTGTTTCTCCAATCTCGAGAGCGTGACTCTGGTTTCCTGCCTCTTGTGATACAATAAAAAGTCTCAGATTATTCCCAATACGTTAGGATCTGACCAATCGGTATTTACCTGGAGCTCCTTCCAGTCGATCCTCGATCCTGTCTTACTTATGGGATTCTTGATTATGCTTTTTAATTTAAAGCCAGAGTTAGACTTCAAGCGACCGTTACACGTGTAACCACTCTTATGAACAAATGCGTTTGTTTAGAATATGAGAGTATGTATCCAGATCGTCTGCGGTATACGCTGATCGACTTGGCAATCGTTTGAAGAATAGTTTAAGTAATTCAGAATTGTCTTTAGAATGGTCATTTCCCAATTGAATGTAATTGTTATTCTCGAATTTGATAGCCTTATTCACTAGCCAATAATTACCATTTTCAAAGTGGATTCCATACGTTGTATCCAGTTCGTTTTTTCCCAATCTGTCCTCGTTTTCATTTTCTTCACCTCCATCTTCTCCTTAGTTGCCTCTTCTGTGTCTTCCCTTGATTTTCAAAATTGTGTTGAGAGAAGTAGTTATGTATTGAACTTCAGACATGACACACTGGGTTTCAAACTTAATACCCTTTAGAGAGCACAACTTTTACCTAATGGCCTTAGCATGCTGCGCCATGGCTTGCTTCAGTCTTATAGTATCACTTACAGTATCCATTTTGAAATAATTATGTACTAACAGGACATTAATAGGATATAATAATTTGAATATTTAGGGAATTTCCATCCTTGTGTTAACCTGGGGCTGTAATGTCATTCTATCCCCTTTAATGACAGGATATGGATTTTTTCTCACCTCTTATTGCAGCCGTTGTACCTAAACTTGGAAAGGTTGAGGGGATGATGTTATACTGCATCCTATCACAGACCCCTCGAACGGTAGCGAATATCATTCAAGTCCCGATGTGAGTACATATCTTTCTC
The DNA here is from genome assembly GCA_030765065.1 of Deroplatys truncata. Lineage (NCBI taxonomy): Eukaryota > Metazoa > Arthropoda > Insecta > Mantodea > Mantidae > Deroplatys > Deroplatys truncata. The sequence continues at coordinate 512,953,967 of CM060990.1, forward strand.
GAAAGGTTTCGTTTGAAGTCTAATGACCAGCTGACCTCTCGGGTGGTCTATAACCGTGTTTACGACGTTCACTTGAGATTTGAGAACTTCAACCTTATCCATCGTCCGCTTAGAAAGTTTTCCATGGACTGCTGTCTCGCGAGCACGGGTTCCAGTTTCTGATCCACCACCTCAGCGATATCTTTAGAGAAGGGATCTGTGGCCGTCTTAATGCACTCTAATGTCTCTTCATGCTTCTTTTCTGCGATGTGCCTGACAAATTGTTTATTTGTTGCATCCTCGTCTATAGGGGAAGCTATTTATCTTAATTTTCTGTGTCCGAACATAACGTTACCGTCAGGGTCTAGGGGTGGAGTCCGAGAATTTACTTAGTCTGTTATATATTTTATTAGGTACAACGTAATCATGCACAGGAGTTTCAAGTCTGATCTTATCGATCAATATCTTGTTTTCAGAATCGAGTTCTAATACACATTTAGTTAAATATGACATTAGGTCTTCGTGCTGAGTGTCGAGTGATGCTTGTATGTAATTCAGAGGCATAGTTTTTTAGTTCAATCATGTGTCGATACGCTGTTCTCTTTGTGAAAGTCTGTATTCGAATATCGATGACAGACATCCGCATACTTCTTAGTCGACATGTCACCATCTTCCTCAGGATCGCGAGCATTACACAACCTCTTTCTTCGGAACAGATAGTCTCTTTCATCATCCCTTTTGATTATGAAACGATTAATTATCCCCTCCCCCGTCGGAAATTGTTCTCTGGGACACGAACCTGTCAATGCTCATTGCTAAAACGAATGTCGCTCCTTACTTATTCACGGAGATAAAGGTATCGAAACCACTTTTATAATGTGCATCATTCAGAGAGAATCCTGGAACTATGACAACAAACGGTCTCGAGTTCGATTCATCGTTACTCTCCCAAACTTTTCTACACAATTCTTTGAATTTGTAAATGTCATATCATTTACGTAATCATCGTATATGTACTTTAAGTTCAGAGTGCCTTCTCTAAAGAGGATAGCCATATTAGCATTGTCACTTATTAAATGCTTGAGAGCCTTAGCATGTGACTGCCAAATAAATGGCACCTACGTTGCGATGTCTACCCATACGGTAATGGTAAGCAATTTTACCTTGTTTCTCATTGATTGGTTCATCGAAGATGAAAATTGAGTTTTCTCTAGCTTCCGAGGTCTGTATACTACTTTATCTCCTTCCGGGAACGTGTAGACTCCAATGTCGGGTATGTTCCTTAATACTTTGAATAAGTATTGGTATTTCGGTTGGTGTGGAGATTTTGAGTAAATGTATAAGTTTTCAAATCCGAGACCATTCTCATGAACTAGCAAACTGAGCAACGCATTCGTCTTCCTGCATTTGAACTACCCAGGACGAGTGCTCTAACATTACGCGGAAAGACTGCTCCATGTCTCCCTTCTCTCAGGTCACTATCAAAGTCAAGCAGTTATATGGGTAGAGTACACTTTTGCTTTATAACTTCCATTTTGTAACTAAGACTATAAATTTATATTATAATATTTATTCAGTATTGTATCATGAGATCTAAGAGGTTGCAGAAGTCAACTAAGAGAGATTCAGGAATTATTAATTCTCTAATCATTTCTCTCCCCTTTAAGGTTCATTATACTTAGATACAGATACTGCAGTCCTGGAAGAAAATTATATCAACGATTACAGACGGGGTATCCAGGTATAAATTCGCTAGACGAAACGTGTAAGCAACACGATATTGCCGACCCTACGAATCGAGACACGAGTGCGAGATACTTGGCAGACAAGATCCTGGTGGATAAAGTTTCGAATCGAACTCAGGCTAAGAGCACTACGTTGGTTGAGAAACATGCTGCTAGACTTTTCACCACAATTACGAAAGGAAAGCTAGCCACAGGCGTCTGAAAAGTAAGAGGAGGAGGAGGTTAACTTTACCGTTACCTGTCAGGGGTGGTTTTCTATCCTTACATTTTGCACATTGAGTGCAGCTGTTAGCCTTGCTGGAGGGGCTGCTCAGATTGCTAGCTCCATGAATAAGAAGAGAGCTGCCCTTAAACAGTTAAGTGAATTGATACATCATAATCAAAATATGTAAGCTTTGGTTAAGGGAAAGGGAGTTAGAAGAAAGAAGCGGGAGCAGAATAAGAGGAAGGGAAAGGGATTGTATCTAAGTCCAATAACTGGGGAAGCAGTCTGTATTTACTCCCGAGAAAGTGTTAAACAGTGCGCAGATTGAGAAGTATGCTCAACGTTTACGTATTTCTCTTTTTAGGGCACTATATATGAAGATAATCTGTCATCGAAACCTAAACTTAGAGGGCTATGGTTAATTTGGATGCTTCGGTAAATCCTGGAACTCACTGGGTTGCTATACGTAAGGATGGAAATTCACTTTTATATTTTGACAGTTTTTGCAATTTAAAACCGCCAAAGGAAATTGAGACCTATCTTGATGGTGATCACATACAGTGTAGTAGATAAGGTTTCAGAATTTCAACTCGGTCATTTGCGGTCAGTTGTGTCAGCAATTTCTATCAACATGAGTTACACAATTTATGATATGTAGGTCTGATTCCATCATTTCTACATATCTAAATCCACCGATCCACTTAGATCCTAATGATCTTTACAAGATTGCTCTTCTGAATTTGGAAACTTTCTACCCTATTCCGAACGTCGATAAAAGCAACAACATAATCCGCTATTATAAGGATGGTGAACTTAAAACGATAGAACTTCCTCCAGGCACATATGAAATTGAAGACATTCACAATATTCTTAAGTATATGTTTGGCCCTGGTGATTTCTATGACCTAATAACAATAATAATAATACCTTGAAAGCCAAAATTCAATGTCCCTATCCATTCGATTTTTTATCGGTTTGCTCCTGGGATTCACCAACACTGGAAGGCTAGAGGCGAACATCTTAACTACATCTGATGTTCTGGTGAGCATATTTAATATGAGCATTATATGCACTGAATGCTGTATTGCTACTATCCCTTTCATTGATGGTAAAAGTGGTCATTCTATCTACAAGTTTGTTCCTTTTAATGGATTCTAGCCATCTTCATTATTAGTAGAGTCTCTTTCATCTCTTACTAAAACTATAAAAACCCTTCTTTATTCCTTGACCATAACAATTTCCTATTGATTAGCTTAACTTCCCTTAAACCTTTGTGATTTTATTTCTCAAATTTCTTAAATTTATTCACCATTTGATTTCAATACAGAAATATTAGCTTCATCAACAATATAATTATTAGTATAAAATGAACAGGTCTAATTAGATGTAATACACAAATACAGAAATCCTAATTTATTACATGAGTAGGAACCTAAATTAAATTTTGGAATTGTAATCATAGTATATTCCATAAGAAAGCTTATAAGCTAATTCATTTCTAGATATTCTTCCACTGAATAAAGACAACCCCGTATTAGGAATTGTTTCAAATCTTTTTTGAAGACTGTTAAGAGTTTTAAATTTTTAAAATATGTGGGGCGCTTATTAAACAATTGAATGCCATTATAATATAAACTTTTTTCATATAGGGTTCTTTTATGACCTGTAATGTGCAGTTTAGATTTATTTCTTGCTTTATAGTCATGAATATCAGCATTTGTGTTAAAACTATTTTGCTGCTTATACATTATTACCAGAGTTTCAAAAATGTATACCGAAAGAACAGTGAAGATATTTAACAGTATGAAGTAAGGTTTGCAGCTTGTGTTGCTGCAAAGGTTTAACATTATTCTGGTTGTCCTTTTTTGTATTCTAAAGATTCTATTTTTATAACGGGCCTTTCCCCAGAATATTATACCATATGATAAATGACTATGCAAATATGCAAAATAGGTCATTCTAAGTTCATCAAGATTAACTGAAGTTTTAAGGGTATATAATGCAAAGCATGTTTAGGATAACTTTTTAGATAGTATATCAATGTGGATTCCCCAGTCAAGGTTACTATCAACCGAGATTCCAACAAATTTAATTTTATTAGACACTGTCATTAATTCATTTTCTAAATAAACTTCGGCAAAATTTAAGTTTTTGTTAACTTTATGATAGAATCCTAAGGCAACACTTTTATTTTTATTAATGACAAGTCTGTTGTTACTAAACCAATTTACTACATAATCTGTTGCCATATCGATGTTTACTATAAGTTCTTGCTTATCTTTACCAGAAATTAAAAGGCTTGTGTCATCTACAAAAAGAGTAAATTTAGCATTAGGGAAGTCATTGTTTATGGCCAGGTCATTAATATACAGTAAAATAGTAAGGGGCCCAGTATCAAGCCTTGAGGTACCCCATATTTAACATTTTCCAAACCAGAAGGTGAAGCTTTAATTTCTTCTGAATTTCTTATTTCAGATTTGATTTCACTTAGGTGTTTTTATTGCTAAGATATGATTCAAACCATTTTAATGGAATTACCCTTATACCATAATTACAGAATTTGTAAATTAATATTGTCGTAACCTCTACATTTTCTTTAACTCACGGGGGGGGGGTAGAGCGAGGTACCGGTTCTCAAACACATCACAAACTACACGAGGTCCGACAGGGGCGAGCTCAACTAAGTTCCTAAATACCCGAAAATTCCTAAAAATATATCTAGATCATGGTGTGGAAAGATAGAAGGATCAAGCTACGTTAAGAAATTACATGGCAGGAATTTAGATTACAAAATTATATTGATAATAAAAAAAACATACAGATTACCTTCTGCTGTCGACGGAACGTCACGCTCATGCTACAACTGCTCTGTTCACTGCATTCCAAGAGACTCTTTTAGCGTCCGACGCTACTACTGAGAACCGGCTTTTACCCCCACTCCCATTACGTCATTACCGGTGTGTGTTGCCAACTTAAACAGTCACATATAATGATGCCACCACAAACATAACAAATGTATTGCCACAATATATTATGGTTAACCAGGTCAAAATCTTTAAATTGGCCAAGAAATAATCCCAAGCAGTGGTTTCCTGCATCTAGAATTTTATACACTTCTTCAATAATGTTCTGCATTGCAGAATTTGTAGATTTCTCTTGCTGAAACTCATATTGGGCTTTTGATATAACATTATATTAACTTAAAAATGATACTACCCTATTGTACACTACCCTTTCAATTACTTTGGAAAAAACTGAAGAAATAGAAATAGGCCTATAGTTTTCTAGCTCAAATTTTGAACACTTTTTGTGTAGCAGTTTAATTTTAGAGACCTTCAAACTCTGAGGGAAGCACCCTTCTTTATTTGTAGAGTTAATCACTAAATTCTCATTATAAAGCTTCTTTGCCATTCGCGTTACTCTGTTATATATTTTTTGTAATTTATATAATATTATTTTAAGTTAGCAGAGACATAATTTTCTTTGGTTAATTTACTTAGGAAACATAACTTGATACTTGATACCCGAATACCCTTAGTAATCCATTTGGGCTTTTTCTTTATATTTTCTTTCATTGTTTAAATAGGTATGGCTACATTCAAATGATGCTTTAAAATCTTATTAAATGCATCATAACTTTCATCCACATTACTCGGAAATTGAAACATGTCTGCCCAATTTTCATTGGAGAGCAAGTAATTAAAATACTAAATACTATCTTCACTGTAAATTCTACATTTCTTAAATTTTGATTGGATATGAGGAATTTTTATGTTATTGGATTTTATTGTAAATTTTTGGCCATAGTGGTCCAAGATACCTGTTTCTAAATTGTCAATGTCATAGTTAAAATCATTAGTGTTCAATTAGCTGGTATATAGTGTGACGTTTGTAAGCATTATTGCGTAGGTGACCTGGTGGCCCAGATCGGATATTGCGCAAGAGTGGAGGGGATGGGAAAACTAGTTCTAACGTAGCGTACCCACGCCAAGGTTAGCGTGGTTCAGTCACAGTCGAGTAGAGTTACTGCTAGGAGCAAGGTCGTAGCGTGTGCGCAGCTGTCCATGCGGAAGCATGGCGTCCCCACCGACAGGCAAGGAGGTATTGTAATTTCTGTTTATCCTAGAATATATTTGCCATCCGGGCCATTCTGATGTGAATTTCTATAGTAGATAGACCCTTACCTCATCTACATCATGAACTACTGATATTGCTAGGGACATTTAGTATATTTTTCATAATTTCATTTAGCTACATTCCCCGTCGGACCTCGCATAATGTGTGATAGCATAATCGATCTCTTCACGGTACCTGCTCTACCCCCCATTGAGCTAGGATAGTATAGAGGTTACAACAATTGGTGTGAGTCGCAGGGTATAATGTTATATTTGTAGCAAATTTTTTTTCTCTCTCTGAAATGTAGCGTGTTTGGTCATCCACGTGTTAGAAAATGTAACTTTTTTTGTTGGCTTAAGGGTAAGGGTTTTGGTTCTGTAATTTGTGGTTTTCTATTCTAAATTCATCTTGCATAGTTTTTTAAAAGTCCCGTGTCTGTATCTTAATTCCAAGCTCACTTGTAAAATTTTTGCATTGTCTGTCGGTGGCGTGGCGGTAAAACTTTTGGCTCCATTTTTTCCCCTTACCATGGCTTCACTTCTGCTAAATTCTGATGATAAATTTTTTGTACTGTCCCTTCTGAATTAATTATTTTTATGAATTCTGGAAACTGTACTGATATTTTGGAACTTTGATAATATAGTTGTATGTGTTAGCTGGTGTAGTTTTCTAATATTTCGCCGTGAGCGCTTAATTATAGTATTACTGGTATTGGTTCTTGTCTGGCTATGTTTTGATATTTCTAGTTACATTCATGCGATGATATAAGTGCTTAGTTCGGTGTAATCTGTAATGGTGATCTTCCATAATTCTTTTTATTTCCTGGTTGAGTTTATCCTTGTTTTGTGCTGCCACAATGCCTAAGCGACGTACTACGCAGAAATCTGATGAGGTTATTGCTCCAGTCAGTGAGCATAGTGAAGTAGAATCTATTTCCAGCTCTAGTACACCTGTTGTTACCCAGTTGTTACCAGTGATGCCTAATCCGCCTGTTTCGGTGAGCACAATGCAGTCAGCTGTGTGTCGACCGGTCATTGAACCCTCTTACTTTGAGAATTCAAGTAAGTTATCGGCATATGAATTTCTTCAAAATTTTGAAATGGTCGCTGCTGCTAATGGTTGGTCTGAGGAAATGAAATTGAAATGTTTTCCATGTTATTTAAGAGATACTGCTGCATCATGGTCTCAAACTTTTCGCCACCGGCATCCTCGCCACGATTGGCTTTGCCTGTCTACACAGTTTCTAAATGCCTTTCAGATGACTAACCAGAGTGATATTTTGGAAATGAAACTCAGACAGCATGTGCAGTTAGATGATGAACCTGTTATTAATTATATCTATGACGTATTATCTCTGTGTGATCAAGTAAATCCAGCTATGTCTCAGTTAGAACAAATCAAACACCTGCTTAAAGGTCTTAAACCTCCCTATGTACAGCCTTTGCTACCATCAAATCCTCAAACTGTTGACGAGGTGATACAAATAATTCGACGAGTAGACAAAGCACAATTTTATATGCAGAACCAAGAACATCTAGTGTCTGCCCAATCTCAGGCTGCAGTGTTTACACCACCCACTTCTGTATTTAATAATGCATCTGTTCCTGCTGTTACTGTACCGGCTACTGCTCCGTTAACAAATGCTTCTTCTCTTGGGGACGTACCTGTCGCTCCCATGAAACAGCTGATTGATCGTGTAGAACAGTTATGTAACCAAGTTAACCAGTTTCAGTTACCACCTGCTGTACCATCTTCGGAGAGAACTTCACAGCTTCCACGGTCATCTGACTTCGACCGGCGGGACTCATCCATCACCTGCTATAGATGCAACAGGCAAGGCCACCTGGCTCGCTTCTGTCGTAGCCGCTTTCCTCAGTCAAAAAACGACTGGCGCCGAGTCTCATATGACGAGACTTAGCAGCATCACCACCGCCCACCAGTACAGCTGCACCTCAACAGGATGTGGCTGCCTTATCAGGTCAGATCTTACAGGTTCTTGGTCATATTGCCCAGTCAGAGGTTTCCATCTTGCTCGACACAGGAAGTGCAGTTAGCATTGTAAATGCTGCCCATGTTCTTGATCACTCTACATTGAAACCCATAGAAATGTTGCTTCGAACTGCAGGTAATATGTTACTTGATGCACATTACCACACTGCTCTGAATTTTCATATTAATGATGTTCTTTTTCAGGAAGATGTAGTAGTTGTAAAAGATCTTTCTCATGATTTAATTTTAGGCAATAAATTTTTGCATGCTCATGGTGTAGTAATTGACTATGCACACAACTTGATAACTTTGAATTCTTCCGAGGATGATGCTTTTACTATACCAATTACCCTAGTACAAGGTCCTTTTGTTGATATGGCAGTGAATCCTTTACAAGATAAAGAATGTAATGACTCTGGTGTTAAAGTGGAAGTTGTGAGTTATGTGAAAATTCCACCTTTATCTACGTGTTATGTAACAGTTCAACCCTCGTCAGACATTAGTAATGAGGTTATGTTTGAACCTGCTGTCAACATTACGCAGAAGAAAAATCTTTCAATACCACCGTTGTTATGTCATGCTGCATCTGAACTTACTATACCAGTGCATAATAATACTGCAGTTCCACAAACACTGTTTGCCAATATAGTTTTAGCTAAAGCTTATGATGTTGCACTAGTGCAGAGTAATTCTGTTTTATGATCAGATGTTACCCCTCTGCCAGCTTCAAATTTTAATTTTAATGTTAATGGTAAACTACTAGAAACTCAAAAGGCTGAATTGCATTCATTGTTATTGAAATATAGTGATCTTTTTGCCACCACATTGCAAGAACTTGGTACTACTGATGTCGCAGAGTTTGATATTAAAGTAACTGACTCCAAACCAATCAAACAAAGACCTTACAGAGTTCCCCATAAACAAAAGGAAATCATTGCTGAACAAGTTGAAGAAATGCAAGATGCTGGAATTATTAAGGAATCACAGTCCTCTTGGGCTTCTCCTGTGGTGCTTGTAAAAAGAAAGATGGTTCCATGAGGTTTTGTGTTGATTATAGGAAATTGAATGCTGTTACGGAAACCACCTCTTTTCCTTTGCCATTAATAGATGATTTGTTAAGTTATTTGGGGGAGGCTAAATGGTTTGTCTCACTAGATTTGCTGTCAGCATATTTTCAAGTACCTATTGCAGAGGATAGCCAGAAATTTACTTCTTTTGTTACTTTTCAAGGTCAATATCAATTCACACGCTTGAGTTTTGGGCTGGCGAATGCTCCTAGGTTCTTCAGTTACATCGCAGACAAGTTGCTAGGTGATCTGAATTTTAAAAAGGCAATTGCATATTTGGATGATATTGTCGTTTTTGCTAAAACCTTTGACGAGTTGTTACAAAATCTTGAAGCTGTTTTTCAACGACTGGATAACCATAAATTTAAGCTCAAACCAGAAAAGTGTTTCTTTGCTATGCAAAAGATCAAGCTCTTAGGCTTTGAAGTCTCCAAAGATGGTATTTCTCCTGATTCTGATAAAATAGTTTCCATTCAAAATTTGCCTCGTCCTAAAAATGTCAGAGATGTAAGGAAAGTTTTGGGATTATTTAACTTTTACAGGAAATTCATCAAAGATTATGCTAATATTGCTCAACCACTTATTCAATTGACTAGGAAAAATCAAAGTTTTATTTGGGAACCTGATCAGCAAGCTGCATTTCAAAAGTTGAAAGACTCATTAGTTTCTGCCCCTGTCTTAGCTCACTATACTCCTGGTGCATATACTGAATTACACTCTGATGCCAGTGGACTAGGGGTTGCCTCTGTTTTGTATCAAAAGATTGATAATGTGTTGAAACCAGTGGGCTATGCTTCGAGGACATTATCTAAATGTGAACGTAATTATAGTGTTCCTGAGTTGGAATTGTTGGCCATCTTGTTTGGGCTTACTCACTTTCGCAGTTTTGTATATGGCTATAAGGTCAATATTGTATCTGATCATCACTCCCTTTGTTATCTGAATAATTTAAAAGATTTGACTGGGCATCTGGCACGATGGAGTTTGAAATTCCAAGAATTTGAGTATACTATTTCCTATAAATCTGGTAAGAAACATCATGATGCTGATGCTTTATCGAGATTTCCTGTGTTGCAGCCCAAAGAAAGTGAACTTGAGCATCTTGAGGAACTTCCCACATGTTTATTGTCTTCAGTTGAAGTTGCTGACCAACAGAAAAAAGATCCTGTGTTACTTGAACTTATCAATGCTCTTCATGATCCTCCATCAGCCCCTGCTAAGATTCAGAGACAAATTTCAACTTATACTCTTAAATCAGGAGTTCTTTATCGTAAAAATGCTGGCTCTACTGGCCCTCTCCATCTGCTGGTTATTCCAGAGGCACTGAAACATGAAATTCTATCTTCGTGTCATGATGATCCTCTTTCAGGTCATTTAGGCTTTTCTAAAACATTTGCCAAAATTCACTCCAGATACTATTTGATTGGGATGAAAAAAGATATTGAACATTTTGTGCGTACCTGTCCCAGTTGTCAAACCAGAAAAGGACCTAAGAATCAAAAGCCAGCAGGTTTATTACAACCAACTCCTGTTACTTCTGTAGGCGAGCGGTGGGGTATTGATTTGCTTGGGCCTCTCCCACGCTCTAATTCTGGACACACGTACGTCGTCGTTGCAACCGAGTATGCTTCTCGCTGGGTCGAGTCTGCGTTGCTTTCTTCAGCAACAATTCCACAAGTTGCTAAGTTTATTTTGCATAATATCATCTGTAGGCATGGAGCCCCTGCTGCCTTGTTGTCTGATCGCGGCTCAGTTTTCCTAAGTGAAGTGACACAAGAATTGTTCAGATCTCTATCAGTGTCTTCTAATTTTTCTAGTGCTTACCATCCAGCTTGTAATGGAATAACTGAAAGATTCAATCAAACCCTCTTGAATATGCTTAGCCATTTTGTTGACACTAATCAAAAGAACTGGGTCTCAATTTTGCCCTATGTAATTTTTTCTTATAACTCAAGTGTTCAGGAGTCTACTAAATTCTCACCCTTTTTCTTGATATATGGTCGAGAGCCTTCTTTACCTAATCAGGTTCAGCTGCAAGCTACATCTAATGACCTTTTTGTGAAACAAACTTTACAAGAGATTCAGAAGGCACGTGAGGTTGCTGTTGCTAACATTACTAAGCAACAAGTGAAACAAAAAGAAACATTTGATACCAAACATATGATGCGGTTTACAATGTAGGTCAATTAGTCCAAGTTTTTACTCCTATAAGAAAGAAAGGTAAATGTACAAAGTTGTTACATAGATATTTTGGTCCTTTTGAAATTATCCGACAGATCACTCCTGTTACCTACCTTGTAAGTCGACCTCATGCTCCTCGTACCAAACATCAGAGTGTTCATGTGCACGCCTTTATCCCTACTATGATCCTGTGGGTCCTTATAGAGTGAACTTTGAGTTTTGTGATGCTATTTTTATTGTTTGCCTTAATGTTGGCATGAAGTATGTATTACGAAACTGGAAAGTTGCACCCTTTTGTGGTAAACAGAATAAGAAAAACAACCTGTAAGTGTGTACTTAATTTTGTTTGATTTTCAGGAATGTTATGTGACAGTATTGTTTTGGTAATGATGTGCTTTGTTCTGTTGCATCGTTTGGTTTGATTTTGGGTTTCATTATGATGCTGTGATCTTTTTCGTTGCAGAAAATTGTTGCATGAATAGTGTGTGTGTATATGTTTGTGAGGTTATGTGAGTAGTATATGGAAGATTTGCCTGGGTGGAAGTGCCAAAGAGTAACCCCGATGGTGGTAGTGCGAGAGATGAGATGAGTTAATGTCAGCATCGGTGGGAGTGCCGAAGAGTAACCCCGATGGTTGAAGTGTGAATGTTTGAGTTTTCAGGAGGGCTACATGTACCTGGAAATTCGATGTGATGCGTTGAGAGATTTTTGCTTATTGGTGTTGCTGAAACGTGCCCAGTATAGCGTGTGTGATGTATTCACACACGAGAGTACATGTAATGAAGTGAATGCAATGAGAATAATTTTTTTTGTGTTTATGCAACAAGTCTAGTACCATCTTATATAGCGAGTTTTAATACCATCTATTTTCCAGCTTAATTTTTATTCGGAGGATGTGGATGCAACAGTATAATGCTATGTTATTTGTGTCATTCCTGAAATGTTAATGTGATTTCTTTAGTTTATGCCTATGTCAGGTATTCTTGATTTTGCAGGAAGTTGAATGAGACACGTCAGTGAAGATATTTTATGTTCTCAGTAATTACTGTGTACGATAAAGGTGAAAACTAAGATGATGATGATTGAAATGATGATAATAATGATCATAATAAGGTGGATAAGATAGTAATGTGGAGGAGAATTTATATTTGACAGTAAAGCATGAGTTTTGTAGTTGAAAGAATGTAATGAGGTGTAGTTTGACGCATGTAATGTGGGTTTATTTTTGAAGTATGTAGCAATGTTCATAGTAGTTTTGGGTAGTTATTCAAGTGAGTGTTGTGTATTATTTGGGCCATGGTCAGTATGAATGATTTCATTTCATTGTCATGTATGAATGTATTATAAGTGCACTTATTCCTTTTCTTTATTAGTAGTACCAGCTGGTTAAATATAATATTGGGATCCCAAATAATTTACTATATTTGTGTTGTGTTATTTTATGTAAACAATGGATGTAAGTGATATAATATTTATGTATTCTGGCCCTTTTATGTCTCCTTACTTGGATTCTAAAGCAGTTTTTGTCAAATTTTGGATGGTAACCCCTTGAAAAATTCAGTTTTTATGTCAATGTGTAGTCATTTTTGTTTCTTTGCCCAATACTAAAAATTGATTGTTTGTAACCTTTGTGGCATTTTCAATTCATATTAGTGTAAATGACATACTACTTGTTTTTTATGTATGATGATCTTCTGGGAGCACAAGTTCTATTCTTTTATGATTCATGTTATAGTTATTTTGCTGATTCCGGAGCTCGGGTGTCCAGAGGAGTAACTCCCCTCTACGGACACACCAGAGGTTGCAGATACACCACAGGAGAGCTGTCTTCACAAATTACTTAAATGTAAATAATGATTGTAATATGAATATGCATTTTTATGTGACATTGATTTGAGATGTTTATTGATTGTAATTATTGTTGAAAAGAAGTTTATACCGCCTTACTGAAACTGACAATAATAGCGTGCAATAATGCAGCGAGGGGGTGAGCTGTTTATCATTATTGGAAACGAGGAAGTTACGTAATGTTGGCGCGTTTAGAATCTTCTGGAACATTTCCCTAGAGCATATGTATTCATAATTTTCATTGGATATAAAAATAGACGCTAATGTTGGCGCGTTTTATTAGCCAATTGCAGTTCAGTTATAATCTTTAGGCATATCTGGGTGTAGGAGTATAAAAAGAGTAAGTCAGAGGTAGATCGCTCTCAGTTCATCAAAATTCTTTGTACACTACACGTCGTCTTCACGTCAGTTCGTCGAAAATATTTTGTATGATACACGTCGCCTTCAGTCCAGCAGAAATATTACACGTCGGCTACAGATTCACAAGTTACGCGTAGCAGAATTATGAAAAATCTAAAGTGTTGTAAAGTTAATTATACAAAAGGTTGAAGTACGTGGATTAAAAGTGATCAGTAAGAAGTTATTATAACAGTTTCAGTTTGGCGAGTGTCAAGATCAATGTGTAAATGTGATAGTTAACGTGTTCGACAATAAAAGTGTAAAACAAATTTCTTTCATCAGTGTTATCTTTGGATAAAAGATTCCTTTCCGTTTACACAACCTGTATAAAGAGAAGTGCTCGACCCAAGAAAAAGATAATAGCTAGCCGGAGGACAGAGAACAAAATTTAAATAAAATAACAGTAGCATTCTTTCAAACGAACATTAATATTGCCGCAAATTGCTAACACCAGATGGAGCTAACAAGCCTAACAAATGAATCACGTCACAAGATGGCTTCAACGCATGAAGTAAACACAAATACACAAACATTATAAGTAATACCACTGCAAATTGGCACCACAACGTGGGGTTACAATAATGTTAAATAAATAACATTAGTAAAATCACCCGCAAATTGTCTCCCAACGTGGGGCTAATAAACAAAAAAATGTAGCCGTCATAAGCACTCGCACTGCTCTACCCCCCATTGAGCTAGAATAGTATAGAGGTTACGACAGTAGTACTTCTTGACTTTTGAGCTACTCTAGTAGGAGAGTTCACTACTGCTTCTAACCCAAATGTGCTTAGTAAATAATCATTTTTTTACCTTGACTTTCCTCCATAAAATTTATGTTAAGGTCACCTATTATGATTACACTTCCTTTCATTTTATAAGAATTTTCTCTAATTTCTTAATGAACTCATTAATGTCACTACTGGGGTTTCTATACAAACAAATTAGTATAATCTTATTATCACTTAGTTCAATTTATACGTCCTTCAAGGACATCATCACACATTATTGCATCAAAGGTGTATATAGGTTTTGCCATAATATTTTGTTTTACAAAAATACAAGAACCATCATTATTTTTTAATTTTTCTGCAATAAGAGCTTTCCCTTATATATCCGTGCAAATTTAACATTTCAATGTGGTTATCTTTTAGCCACTGTTCAGTTAGTGTTATTATATCAACATCCTGTGGTTTATCATTTATCAATACCTTCAAACCAGTATGCCTATTTCTAATACTTTGAACATTTTTATGAAATATTGCAAGCGAATTTGACAAATACTTTTTAGTTGACTGCTCGTTTGCCCCATTCAAGTTTACATTGACAGTCCCTCCATCAAGCTTAGTGCATGAATAGCTTTCACTTGAGTTTACATCAATTTTCTCTTGAAATGCAGTCTTCACTAATTCAGCTAATGATTCCTCCTCCCCTTTTGCTTTCACAATGCATTTAATTCTCTGATTTTTAAAACTTGCAATATAAGTTCCTTTTAAAAATTCTCCTATCAGCTGTAAGCCACCTCAACATATCTATTGCTGTCTCTGTGTTCCAGTTCTTCTAATCTATTTCTAACTTCTCTCTTAAGCTCTAATACTTAGGTCGCAGATTCACCTGCCTGAATAAACTTGTGTGTGTTTTAGGGTTGCCTTAAAAATATCTAACAATTAACTTAATTGCTTCAACAACTGAAAAAGAATCGCCCTCATTGATCCCTGCCATGGTTGATGGACTAACCTGTTATAAGATGTAGGGTGAATGGAGGTGCACAGTTTGGCTTCCAGTGATGGTCTATTTGGTCCCTTCAGGTAGAAGCATCACTTGTAGTGCAGGCTGCCACTGGCTTAACACCAAAGTCATTTGGGCTCAGCTACAGCTACTTGTGGTGGTCTCCAATCCACAGACTTAGCCCCAACAGCTGATGAAAGGTACCACGGGCCCTTGTAGATTCCTCTGAAGTGTTGTCCCCTCGAGGAAGGCTTGGTACCACCTCGGTAGAGAATCAAGTCCTTCTGGCCTGGCCAGGTGCTGAAATTCTAAAGGCAGCAAATTAACTCTCCTCTATCCCAATGTTCCGCACCATGAAATGCTCTCAGCTACCTGGATCGGTAGCCTTATGACTAAATTTGTTAAGGACAGTCATTGGTAAGGAGTCAAACTAAGTCACACTCTAGGAGAGCAAGAGGTGCTTGTGTGGCTTCAGAGACTAAGTCCATTGAAGAAGAAAAGAAGATTTATTAAACAAACAAACGTAACATCCTATAGATATCTCTTGGTGTGAATTCCCTGTACTTGCCATTTTGAAGACTACTTATACAAGTCTAAAGGCAAAGGCTGAGGGTGTTGGCTCTTGACAACAAACAGTTACATAAGTAGGTACATAATTTGAGAATGTTCTAGAAGAGTGTTACACAATATTTCCTTATAAGGACACACACAATACATGTACAGCTCCAAACTCTTCAAGCTCTTGAACTAGGGGTTTGACATTATGACCCTGTGACATGATGGTTCTTTGCATAAGAGACAGATTTCTTAACACTGGGCACTTTATACAGAACTACAAAAGTGCCTTCTCATTAGAATTTTGTGACATGCGCTTTCTTATTACATTGCATTCATACATAAACCCAGATACATGTTAGAGGTTATTAAGATTTTCATTGACAGTATACACAAAAACTATGAGCTGGGAAGTGTGATGCATGTCTGTGCACTCATCAAGACATACTGAGAAATATTTAAATTCCATGCAGAGTTATATTTATGCTTCAGTATCCCATTCCAGTTGTTTTATTCTTCTGGCCACCATGTTCTATGATAAATTTAGCTCTCTGTATTTTTACGAGTACATACCTCATTAGAAGACATCTTGAATACTGCATCTATAATACATTCCTTAATGAATGGTCAAACAGAGAAAGGGTGACATGCCTTAGAAATTTTGAGAGAAACTTCATAACTAACTTCTAAGGCCACATTTTTGATGTTAGATGTTTTGTCAGGTAGATGTAGTCTGTAGAGAGAACTCATAATTAATATTCGGCAGATAATATTACTTATTTTAGACATCAAAACAATAAAAATTATACAATGTTAATATTAATTTTGTATGCTTACATCACAGCTTAGTGCATGGTGATCTTTTCTTCTGTCATCATCCTTAATATTTTCATAATTATGGGGGTTGAATGAAAAGTAATGCCTCCACCTCTGTAACGCCTCAGCATATGGCAGCACTGGTATGTGACAGGTACTGCACTTTGCAGTAGACTATCCTCTACAGCTCCAGTTGGCAGGAAGCCTTACCAATGAACAGTTGTGGTGTTATAGCACAAAGAATGGAATCTGTGTAGACAGTCAGTCAATGCAGGTTAAGCAATGTACTGTCATTAAATTCGTGACAGTAGAAGATGTCACCCCAAAGGAAATTCATCAGAGAAAGCAAGCAGTTTATGTTAATTGTGTTGATGTGAGCACTGTATTGTTGGGCCAATAGATTTAAAGATGGTGTGGTGGGAAGATCTGACTTGCTTGGCAAAGAAAGAGTTGGATGTTCTGTGATGACAGCAATCACTGAATTTCACAGGCAAAAAACTGACAGGCTGATTCAGAACAATCATCGTATCACTCAGAGAAAAACTGCAAACATAATTGGCATTTCACAAGAACGTGTAGGTCACATTATTGTTTTGCTTGGTTATAGGAAGATCTGTACACGATGGGAACCCTGTATGCTGACTCCTGAAGTGAAGGTGCATAGACTTGAAATTTGCCAGGAACTCCTCTCACATTACAAAAATGAAGGTGATGCATTCTGCATGCAATTGTGACAGGAGACTAAGTGTGGGCACACCACTACAACCCAAAGATGAAACATTAGTCTATGGAATATGAACACAAAGACTCATCTCAGAAAAATAAATTAAAGATACAGCCCTCAGCTGGAAAAATCATGGCAACAGTGTTTGCGGACACAAATGGTGTTATCCATGTTGATTTTCTTGAACATGGAACAATAATCAATTCAAAGCATTACATCATAACACTGCAAACTTTGAGATGACGACTGAAAAGTGTCTGAAAGGAAACATGCGGCATGGTGATGCCAAGCTATTGTCTATTCAGAGTCTTTTTAGCCAGTGGAAGGGAGAGATAATGAATTTGTGTGGTTGGTTCAGTAGTTAGAACAAAGAACTGGCCACGTGCCAGTGATTGTTGCCTTTCCCTCTCCACTGGCTCAAAAGACTCTGAACAGACAATACACACTTCACATGCCACCACAAAAGAACTTCAAAGACTGAAGCTCATCACCATACAGTCCAGATTTGGCACTGTGTGACTTCCATCTTTTCCTGATAATGAAAGAAGTTCTGTAGGGACATCATTATGCATCCGATTAAGATGTTGAGAGAACTGTGAGAGCCTGATTGTGGAAACAGTGTTGCCTTCTTCCGTGTTGGTTTCAGAAAACGTGTTCAATGTTGGCAGAAGTTTATCCAATTGTCTGGTAATTATGTGGAAAAGTTATTATATGTAATTAAAGCGTACATTCCAAGGACTATTTCTGTGTTTAATTTATTAAAATATTCCCATTAAAACCCAAGTTACAAAGGTGGGGGCATTACTTTTCATTCAACCCTTATATCTCCATGGAATATTTCATAATGTCTTTTCATGTAACTTTTCTTTACCATTTTCCTTACAAAATATGCCTCATTCTGTATTAAACTGACTATAGCTTTGCTTTCCTTTATCCATGGTGTGCACATTGTACAGCCCTGCTTCACGCTGTTTGAAGCAGCAGTACATACTTCTGTTAAGGGAAGTATGGGCATGTTAATCTCCCGAGGCACATGTTGGCAGTGACAGGTAACAGTTGACATTACTGCACTACACTATCACAGGTTTTATCACACACATTTACTAACCACTCCTTACTTGGAGTGTCTCCTAAGTCTACCCATGAGTCCTTCTCATCCTGTGAAAGTAAAGCTGTGGCAAGAAGTGTCTTTAGATTTCACTTGGACATCCTGAAAACTGGAAGTCTGGTGCATTTGGTCTTTGCTTCTCTTCAAGCTAGGACATTCTGGTTTAATGTGGCCTGGCTTTCAGCATTTGTAGCAGGTACTCTTCTTCATCTTCTATTTGTTGGCTGACTGCTGCTGGATAACACCACTGTATTGCCATCATCCCAATTTTGTATGCTTGTATTCATAATCTTCAAGCAGCATCAAATTGACCTTTGAAGGAGGAAACTTATTTTTTCCTGGATGAAACATAGGAACCATCCGATCATATTTATCACTGACTCTGTGTGCTAAAGCAAAGGCAGTCCACTTGTCTTCAACAGTTTTCTTGGTGTCTGTCAACTTCTGTGTGGTTTGCATGATATCAACAATGTGTTCCTCCACTGACAAAAGGTTCAATTGCTTGAAGCTCATTAAATGTTTTAGCAGTTGGAACACAATGCTCATGTTTTTTTCCCTCAAAAGCACTTTGTAAGCTGTTCCCTGCTTGTTTCACAGATTTTGTAGGGTAATATGCATACAACAAATAAAATTAAAACTAATAAAATTGAGTTGGGCATACTCTTATGCCCCATTAAAAACTTATGGCTGTGGTAGGACTCAATTTTATTTGTTTTAATTTTAATTTTGTGCTTCAGTGTGAACAATAACAATTATCCCTAATCAAAATGTGCATAACGATTGGATTTTATGCTTAGGCATATTTTTGCCAAAGCCAAGCTGTTGTTTCCTTTTATAGATGCAGTCACTGCTTCATTCCATCTACTGCACCCCACAGCCCTTCCAGTAATACTCATTTGCATTACAAATTTCCAAGATGAATAATTTTCCTCTCCATAAGCTTTTTGATATTAAGCATTAAACTAGAAATAACCACTGATATTGAAATTGAAGCTGTGTTCATCTTGGTATACATGGCAACTGTTTATCACTTGTGTTATTATGAGTCATACTTCTCTGGGTCAATTGACTGTTGAAATGTTAAGGTTATTTGAGTTGCACTGGTTTGTATATAACTATGGCATGTAAATAAGCATGACATTAGTGATACACAATGAATTTATTTCTGATAGATCAGTACACGTACATAGTGGATGAATCTGTTTTTCTAACAAACGTAGGTCACAGATTACAAGTTCAAACAAAAATATGGTTTGTGCAAAGAATTCACAATAATAGAAGTTAAGTTATTGTCATATTGTAGGATACAGTGGCGGCTCGTGACCCGTTGGTAGTGGTGTGCAGTTTATCACATGCTCTCTTTCTGACGCACATGCACACACACAATCAATGCAAAAAAGAAAAGTTGACTCACCAAAAAGCTCTTACAGCTTCCAGTCTCTTTCACTGTTTCACATCAGCTTACAGGACATGGCGATGCATGAAGTCCATTCGGCGCTCCTTAGTTGCAAACTTGTCTATTACCTACTCTCTCGTTGAAGTCTGAAATGTCCCTTACAAGGCTTTTCTCTATTGACAACATGGCTAGAACAGCCAGGTGTTCTTCTGACATCGTGGACAGAAGGAAGGTTTTTATGCGCTTTAAACTTGAAAAACATCTTTCAGCTTCACTAGTTGACATTGACACTGTCACAAGTATTTTCAGTAATTTAGAAACTTCATTGAACGTTTTCTCTAGATTATTTTCCACAATAGACCCTAAAAGATCTACAGCACCCGATACATTTCTGAATTCTCTGCGCACGTACATCAATAGCAACTCCGTTCGTAATCTGGTCGTGTCTATGAATGAATATGCTTCAGTTAAGGTATGCATGTATTTCTCTGGATACGTTTTGTTGTAGTCGTCAAATCTTTCGGAAATGAAGAGATTTGACGCGACAAGATGATTGTGAAATGAAAACCTCTCCTTTGCCTGTAGCAGAATCATGTCGCACACCTCTTTCGCTGCAGATTTTCTTGACAAATGGTCAACCTTACGTCGTTTCACAGCCTCTGCTGAATAACATGGGTTCTCGGCTTATCATCAATGCTTCGTCTAGCATTCTTTATTGCACTTTCAAATGTTCCAATGACAGGTTTTGCAAATACTGCATCAATGGATTGTCTTTGGAACTGATAAGATAGCATATCCACATGTGGCATTATAATGATGAATATTTCTAACCAGAACAAGAAGTCTGGCCGTATCAGTTTAAGGCGCAGTCCTCTAGCCTGAACTATTGTGTTGCTTTGTTTACTGTTCCTCTCTATTTTCTCTAAACATTCGGTAATGGATTCCTTATGCTCGAAAACCGTTTGCACTAATCGGGATTTGAAATTTCATCTTATTGTTAAAACTTCAGGTATCCTCCTACCTACAAACTCATCCAAAACACGAACTCGTTGCGCAAAATTAGGAAAAAAATGCAGGAATTTCATTTAAGTCCGCAAAAAATATTCGAACTTCCGTATTTTGACTTGCTGCTTGCGCCATAATTAAATTCAATTTGTGTGCATAGCAATGAATGTAGTAAGCGAAAGGGTAACCTTTCTTCACCAATGCTTGTAGACCAGCATACTGCCCACTCATGGCATTTGCGCCGTCGTAACTCTGAGACACGACTTTGTTTTTCTCATTTTCAGATACCACCATTGAGAGCACGTTTTTATACATAGGGAGAGAGCGTTTGCATCTTGTCCATCTGGATTTAAAAATGTCCAGAATCTTTCCACTGGCTTACCATTTGGTAGCAGGTAACGAAACACAACCACCATTTGAAAAAGAGATGAAATATCAGATGTTTCGTCGGCAATTACAGCGGTATAGTCTGCTTTAGAAATATCTATCTTAATTTCTTCTTGGCATACGTCAAGCATACACTGCAACAGATCATTCTGTATTTCTTTCGACGTTCCTCGAAAAACGCTGGTCTGCTTGAGATGATCTTTCACCGCGGAATCTAATTCAGCGGTGAAGTTTATCAGTCCACGAAACACTCCAGGGTTCAATGAACTTTGACTTTCGTCGTGTCCCCTGAGAGCTAACTCGAACGCTCCGCAGAATTTTATGCAATTAATTATCTGCGACAAGACATATCTGTTCTTAGTAACTTCCTCATTGTGTTTTTCCACATTACGCCTAAAAGCACTGTCAAATTGCTGAGATATATTATATTTTCCCAGAATATTTTGTTCTAATTCGCAATTCATATGGGCAGTTGAGCTCTCATGTTTTGCCATTTTTTGTTTTAAATTACCAATATCACCACAACCATTATTTGTCCAGGTGCCGTTTCTCTCACTCGCAAACAATAAACACGGAAAACAGAAGAGCCGGTTAGTTGCTTCACAAGCACATATCCACGAGCAACTAGGCCGACTCAAATGCATACCATTTGCCACCGGGACACAAACAACAAATAAAAATATAAACACCGTAAGAAATTAACTAACCCAAACTGAAATATTTACCTTAGTATATCATGCAGAATAATTATATGCATTTATAATGGTTTAATCAAAATAAATGCAATGTGTTTGCAACATTAACATAACTCTCACATCAATACAGAAAATGGCTAGATTGTACTTAGAAACGTAAAGTTGGCTAAGTGTGTAGCAGGTTGATCGCAACTTCTGCTAGACAACAGCGGGTGAAATGGTCGTAGCAAGGGAAGCAGAGAAGGAAATGAAGTTAAACTTGTACGGGAACGCAGTGCGCTTGCGCCATAACAATCGCATCTCTTGGGCTTGTCAATTACACTGCGTCAACTTGCCATACTTTGAAATACAAGCGTTGACCTGCTCCCCGCGGCCTCTCGCCGTAAGGTTCCTTCGCCAGTCGCAAAATCTCGTTTGTGCGTCTCCACAGCTCGTTGACCAAATGCACTGGCGTTTGACAAAGAAGGCGCGGGGAGTTTAAATAAGTTCTTCATACAGAAGAAATTATGACATTTGCCCTTCTTGTATACATACCTATAGAGACAAATATATTCACATACAGGGAAGAATTAGTGGATGTGCATTTGCGAGTATGCGATCACCCAAGAACTGCCACTGGTAAGATAACTTTCATACAACAATAAAAAGTATTATTCCTTGCCTCTTTGGTCAAGAGGTCCTCATTCTGGCCTTTGAAACCATAGATCCTAGTATTCTTGACTGAGCAGAAGGAAGCTTCCTTTTATTAGAATCTTATTCTCCAAAGAGATTGGAAGTGGAACTAGAGTGTTTTAAAGCAAGAAGAAATAACACATGTACAGTGCTGGCTGCTGTGTATGAGCTCAAGAGCACGTGAACACTCTAAATTTTGACACCCTGCAGACTTATTGGTTATTTTTTCTTTGAATGATATTACACATAACATAGATGGAGTAATTTAAATCTACTGCATTTCTCCTTTAAACTAGATGAGATATGGTAACAGAGTCACAAGCACATTTTGACTTGTGCATGTTTTTAGGAGCTTTAGTGCATGCACAACTGGTATGATGTAATTACCTTATGGATGAAATACATACAGGTTGTGCACACTTGAAGACGTCCATTGGCTCTTGCCATCCATCTCTCAGCAACAAGTTTATGTCAGTGCCACTAGTTGGTAACACACTACTGCATAAGTTTCATTCATGCGAGAGTGCAAGGTTGGGAAGTTGGGAACCCAATTCACTTTTCAGTTTGGCATTAATCCTGCTACATGGTAGCATACTGAACAGTTATACCAATTCACTCCCTGTTCAACAAAATTTAGATTCTAGTGTTACTATATGTTATTGTTATAAGGATAGAAAAGCTTATTTGATATATATATATATATATATATATATGAGAGATTTCTGGATGAGTTCTGGTATATTATGTTATGTAAGCAAGGACTTCAATCATAGAGTGATAAAGATGTTTGCATGTTTGAAAATCAGACACATGGGTTATCTTTATAAATAGATAGTGTCAGCTGCGATGCAGTATAGTTTTTCCTATTTAATGTGTAGTTACAGTGCAGTGTAACGTGTATTTATGATTAACTTTTGTGTGGACTATATGGAGGGATAGGACATTTTATAAGAAGAAATTATACCATTTTCCTGCTTCAGAAAATGAGACTTGGTGAGGAAAGAAAAGTTTTATTAGCACAAGGAAATGAAGGTTTTTGAATGGAAACAGGTCTCTGTAATGGTATGGAATTGTCTGGGTTTTATGCTAAACAAATAAATGGAGAATTATCATGTGTGCTATGGAATTATCCAGTTTTGATAGGAAATACTACTTTTATACTACTTTTTCTCGTGTAAATAACTGTTTCTGAACAATTCTGATGCTGTTCTTCTAAAGCTACCAAAACCACAAAAAAAACTAAACTTTTATGTTTTTGGAATGACTGGTTTGTTTGCAACCTACACAGTTCAAGTTGAAGTTTGTTAACCTTCACACTTAGTATAGTACAAAAATTTACCACTCAGTTCTTGCATATGTAAGAAAATCACAGGTAAAGCTTTTCTCCAAATACATCTTTGTGGAGTCATTGCATATTGAGCTGTGTATAAATGTGATACCTTGTTCAGTGGTTTGGTGGTTAAGATTATTTTTACATCACTCTGGTCATTATTGATAATATAATCTGAATTAAAGTGTGAAATGAGGTAGATGCCTTCTTTTGAAAATGAATGGCTGATTGTAGTATTTACTGTTATGAATAGGGTTTTTTATGGAACTGTTATTTATAAGTTACAGATAGTGACGTGAAACAATAATTTAATTGAATCTTGAGTCGGTGAATACACTAAAACTTACTTATTTGAAATTAATTGAACATGTTTCGAAAGCACCACTTGCTTTCATATTTAGCTTTTTTCCGACTGAGCATACCGGTAATTCGAGTCCATAGATGCAGGTGGCGTGGAAGTGGTATCATCTGGTGTATCCATAATGAAGCTGCTTGGATTGTTGAATGATGGGATTTCAAAGTTCATTACTGTGCTCATGTGTTTGATTATGTGTATGTTTTCCCAAACTTTTAGTTCTGTTGGATTGGTGGTGCATTTCAGGAGTCTGACTTTGGGTCTGATGTCGTGGTTTGTGGTACAGAAATGGTCAGCTGTGACAGATTTGACCATCTGTTTGATGGATATACATCTGAAATGCCCTTTCCTTCTGGTTTCAATATTTCTTTTTGTTTTGCCGACATACACAAAGTCACAGTTACACAAATGTCAGAATTTTGTTCTTGTGGAATTTTAGGGGAAGCTAGTAGGTTTTGAATTGTGTGTTTATTCTGTGGTGCCAATGAATGTTGCATTTTATGAAGAGTTTACTAAATTTGTGATTAAGCTGAGCATCGTATGTGAATTTTATGAATTGTTATTTTGGTTCCTGTGTACAGAAGGTTGTATTTTCTGTAATGCTTTTTTGTTTCTCGAACTTTTTTATTTTGCTGTGGACTGTTGGTGATGTAGCCATTTATTTCTGCTATGCAGAGGATGTAGTTGTATTCATGTTCACATTCCTCTTTGTTGAGGGGAAGGTGGAAAAATATGTGGGCAAGGCTGTTGAAAATGGAGTGTTGGTGAAACTTTGGATTGAAACTGTTACTCTGTATGTATTTTGTGTATGTGTGGGTTATCTAAAAATGCCAAATGAGAGGTAGTTTTGCTTCCTGAAGATCTTTAGATCCATATTTTTCACTATTTCAAGTGTGAACTGAATAGAACTTACTTGTAGGTTGAGGAGTTTTACAGCACTATCTGTGTGTTGTAGGTGCTATGGCAAAATCATCTACATATCTGACCCAGGTCTTGAACAGCAATGGGAAGGCTTTGGTAATTCTTGTTTCCAAATGGCTCATGAAAAGTTCAGCAAGGAATGGTGAGAGTGGGTTTCCCATAGCAAGTCGAGAAGTTTGTTTATAAAATTTGCTGTTAAACTGAAAGAAGTTTAGAGAAAGAGAGAATAGTATGCTTGCGTAAATTCGCCTGCTGCGAAGTTGACTTGCATGACGTGAGACGGAACGGGACGGTTAATGACGAACAATTGAAGAGCGGTGAGGTAGAAGTGATAAGGGTTTTTCGTGATGTCCCCCGAGTACGCCTTATCGGACGTCATGGCTAGAGCGACGCGCCTGGGAATTTTTCCGACGAGAATGTTGGTAAAGTGAGCGGTGGAATAATCCTACGAATGCTTAGCCATTGAAAATCGACGTCCACAAAGGGGTACAACGGGTTAGCCTTTAGAAGGTCGCTTTGATGAGCCAACTTTGCCGTGCCCGAGGGTCTGTCCTTTTTGAGATACAATTTGGCCGAAATGATTTCCGTGTGCGCTTTAAGAGCCACATTGTCGGAAATGAGATGAAATTGAGGGGCCAAGGGATTTAGCGTGATGGCGTGGTCCACGTTGTTGAGAATGCGTTTTTCCTGGTTAAAGAGACCGTGGGAGACGGGTCCCATGAGATACTTCACCTTGCTGCCTTTGGTGTGATTAAAACGAGATTTGACTTCGTCGTTATTGGCAAAATCCATGCTGCCCGCAGTATCCTTTTGCCATAGCAATAATTGTAGTGTAGAATTCATGCCAAAGAACCTGTAATTGAGCAGGTTTTCGAAGTAAGTTCTGAAAGGGTACCCTTGTTGGTGCATGGGTAGGTTGACATTGTTTAGAGGCACCGAGACCTGGCTAAATGGGGAATTTGAGGGTTGAGATAAAATGTTTCGTGCCCTTCGATGCTGGTCTGAACGACCTTCGGTTTGAAGATGTCGAATTCCGAATTGGCTCATGACGAAAGAATGTCGATGCT
Source organism: Deroplatys truncata (assembly GCA_030765065.1). Taxonomy (NCBI): domain Eukaryota; kingdom Metazoa; phylum Arthropoda; class Insecta; order Mantodea; family Mantidae; genus Deroplatys; species Deroplatys truncata. Next base: position 512,980,252 of record CM060990.1, read on the forward strand.
ATTTTCTTGCAACGTTTACCCCGCCTGGCTCTAATCTGCATACCTCTTCTAGGCTTGGATTTTGTTCGCTTCTTACTCTGCTTAGGCTTGGATTTTGACTGCTTCGTTTTCCGGCTAACGCTCCTTTTTATCTTACCCCGTTTGGCCTCCGGAACCGATGATGGTGTCGAGCTTAGCCTGTGGCTTTCGCTTTAGATTGGAGCCGGCTTCCCTGAGACGAGATTTTAGGACCGCTTTCGGTGGTGCGGAGGACGAAGCCATATCTGCCAAAACATTAGACGAAAATTTTCAAAGTATTTTTTCCACCGCTTTGGCACCGCTTTTGAACACGCGGAGCAGAGTACGAAAGAAACCGCCTACGCGCTAAAAAGACCGCTTCCTCTCTGAAACGGTGCACCTCTATAGAGAACGAATTCGCTATCCTCGTACTTGCCTCCGGCCTGATCTAGGTAGTAGCGAAAGATGAGTTGATCGTTAGAGTTCATTTCTCGGTCTAAAGGGTAGAACCAAAGCAGAAGAAAAACCCTCGGCAAATAGCAAGAGATGGCCGAGACCGTCCCTTAAATCGATGTTCACCACGTTAAACTCTCGCTGAAGTAAGGAAACCCAATTTTGAGAAAAAAACGATTTTTCCATCGAAACGCGTTTCGATGACTCGTGAGCGTGGTCGATGACGGTGCTGTCCACAACTTGAACGAACATGTTGCCTACCAATTGCGGAACGACGAGATTGCAGTAGACGAAGACCTCGTAAGGAAACCCCATATACGGGCCTACGTTGTATACTGGCAAACGGATCCGAACGACGTCGTCATGGGGCAAGTAACCTAGTATCCTGCCTAAGGATGCAGAAGGAGTCATCGAAGAAATCCATATCGTCGCGGAACGGGACGAGGCGGCGGCGGCCTGTTTGGGCTTCTTTGGCCTTTGAACGTTCGGTTTAGGGGCATCGGAAGCGTTGGATCCCTCGCTTCTCTTGTGACATTTTTGGTTGGAATTTTCTGGCAACTCTTCCACGTCTTCGCGAACCTGCAGGCGCTTATGAGGCAACACCACGGGTCGGACGGTGTCTGACCCCGACGGCAATGGTAATTCGTTAACGGGAGGGGCGGTAGCGACGTCCGATTCTCTCGAAAGTGGCGATTGATTTTTGGGAGCGGCAGGATGCGTTTCGGTACCCGACTTTTTCGACAATTCCTTCTTTTTATCCGGAGGAGCCAATACGACCTCGCGATTGCCATCGGTATATTTAAAGAGTTTGTCGACATCGAGGTCAGACTCTGTCCGGTTATTCACCACTTTCTATAACATCTCGGGTTCCTTGATGATGCCATTTTTAGAATATAGACAAAAATCGGCACTTTTACCGTCTTCGATATAGGAACCGCTTAACGCGCAAGTGGGAGAGAGATTGTAAAAGCGAATGGGGTGTCCAATTTTGGACAGACATACCTCCCATTGGCCCTGCAGGACCACCCTTTCCGGGATGTGATTAGAGAAACGCACCGTGGAGTTATCGGGAAATCGTTCCATGGACGCGTTACTCACCAGGGTCAAGGAGAAAGGTTTGCTTCGACATAATGGCGTGATTGCGGACGACTTGACTCACGAATTAAATTTGTCCGGATAACCTTTCCACTTCGCCAACACCTCCTTACTAGTGCCTCGTCCTCTGGAACCCACTATTTTATGATCTAGATAGACGAGGGCAGCGAGACGCGCTGCAGTTCGTGAACGTAAAAGAAGCCCTCGATCTCTTCGCCTGCCAAGTCGCGAATTCTGTACACCGACGGGGAACATTTGACGGTCCCGGAGACGACAAAGATTTCGTCCGTCCAATTTTGCTCGTAACTTTTGTCGAATTTTATTTTCTGCTTAGAAATGCGAGCGTGATCGCCCGCCTTAAATTTTGGCTTCGTCATTGCGGTACACCTGCAAGATGTTGTCAGGATGAATGTCTTTTGGCGGCATTTTGATGGAACGATGATGGCATGCGTTGTAAGATTTTACCAAGAGCGGTAACGCGTTCATAAAGATGTAGGTATTCTTGTGCGTGAAATATTTCCACATCTTTTCCCTTAAGGTTCCGTTAAAGCGGTCCACCACGGCGTCCTTCACCTTATTGTTGGTGGTGTGGTGCGAGATGTGCCGTCGGAGAAATTGGCGAAACTTTGCATCCCTAATTTCCGTGCCCTTATTCGTTCTAAGTACCTTTGTGTAGCGCTTGCTACTAGGAAGAATGGTTTTAAATGCATCGATCAAATGATCGCCAGATTTTCCGACCAAAGGTAGAGCCCAAGCGTACTTGGAGAACAAGTCGAAGACCGATATGATGTACCTATACGGCGCATTATACCTTCTGACGGAATCCATGACGTTCAGGTCGGCTACCCAAAGGTCGTCGATGTTGGTCACGTGGTAGTGTTTGGTGGGATAGCGCTTTCTTGCCGGCTTGTGTAAGGTGTAACTATCTTTCGTTTTGAGAAAATCTTCCACGACGGACCTAGAAAGACCGGTGGCTTTGCGAAGCTTATTGGTCGTTCCCAGCCCTACATTGTGGTGTATTTTATTATACAGTCGCTCTAATACAGAGTCTCCAATTGCGATTCTTCCGGTGGCCGCCTCTTGGATCGTAAACTGTACCCGTAGCGATTACAAATGTCGGACAGAGAGACGGCTTTTTTGACTCTCTTTTTTTGTTTCGAAACCAGGGCATCCGCCAATTGCTTGGGTTTGGTTTTCGCTTTCATCGTTAGCAAAGAAGAAGAAGCGGCTTCGGGCTCCCATTTTTACCGATAGTTGTTTTGCCGGACTCGCGACGCTCTCTCGACCGGCAACCTCGTCGGTTTCCGAAGGCGGTGACCTCGGCCTTAGGGTCGACAGAAGATCGTAATGGTTACCTAACTTATGTTTCAAAATGTTCCACTTTTCTTCGGGCGACATTGCCGCATCCATCTTCCTCGAGATATTATCGGAGATGTGCGTAATGGCTTTATCGATAACTTGCAACCTCTTGGTGCTTTCGGGTTCGGAGCGATACATCGCGATCTACTTCGCGTGCTTCATGTGTACACGAACTTAGAAACGATGGCGCTAGCGATGGAACCCAGAACGGGAAGTAGAAATGCTGGTAAAAATCCGCCTTTTTAAATGAGGATCTTTCGCTTTTTCTTTAACAACACCCTATCGAGTAGACATCTTCAGCACGTTTTGTGTCTTTTTAAACGCTTTCATGTGCCGGAAGAAAGGGGCAACCTTCCCTTGCAAACGTTAAACACGCATTCCGAAATGACCTTGATGGTTTCCGGTTTCGCTTCCTTCAAGAGCTGTTTGCTTAACTCTAATCTAACCTTGCTGAGAGCGATGAGGTTGTCGGATTGCCTAGCAATCAGAGGAGATGATACATTAAGTATTGTGGCTTCCATAATGCGTCACGAGCCGCCGGACTCCGCCACATTTATACCTGCACGAAGCGGGAAACCATTTCTACGGGCAAAATGCCGGTTCTGTAGCGAAAGCCGTCGGGCGTGTACGTTGTGCAGTCCAAGACCAGGTACCCGTGCGGCGTTCGCGTGGCCGCTTGGAAGGCCTCCGATAGAAATTTATGGTTGCGGTGTTCCATCTGCTGAAACAATCCCTCGATCTGCATCTTATCTCTGTTATTTATAAAGACGATGGTGTAATTGGAGTTGAGAGAGATCATGCGAAACTTCTTTTCCTGAGGAAACACGTTTTGCAAACTGTAAATGACTCCGAAGTTCCGATGGTGCGAATCATTGGTGAAAAAGTTGGGCATGTCTGTGGAATTTGCTTCCAGCATCATATCGATCAGAAGCATATTCCCCTCCCTAATTAAATCTAAGGGAGGCACACCCGCGTAAGAGTACGCGTTGAAGGTGCAGTGGTGAAAGGCGCTTCCCAAATCAGGTGGATATTCCTGCGGGTGTCACCACAAAGCACGCTTGATGGGTTTAACAAACATGTGGTTCGCGTTGCCAGGAAGGCGTTTCACGAAGGTCGATTTTCCGCAAAGTGATGGACCGGCCACTTACATCGTGCTGGGAAAGGTAGATGTCCGAACCTCTTCGCCTGAGGCTGCCGGGTGTCCGTCGAGCGCTTCCTACATGTCCACGTCTCTTCCTGCGTTCGCCCGCTTAAATTTTCCCCTGTCCGCCACCACTTCCTCTAGCGATGCATCTTGCATGTTAACCGCCTTTCCCGGATTCACGCGCTTAAATGTTCCTCTGTCTGGGACCACCTCTCCCGCATTTCCACCTCCCTGCCAGGATATACCGGTTTGAACCTTCCCTTGTCGTGCACCACTTCTCCCAGTGTCGCATCCCACATGTCCACTACCCTGCCGGGGTAAACCGGCTTAAAGCTATCCCTGTCGTGCACCACTTCGCCTAGTGGCGGATTTTCTTCCACTGTAGGTTCGACCCGCTCGTGAGGTGCCATTGCGTCGACCTGCCATGCATCGGAAAGCAACCAACGCCACGCATCCACGTTTCTGTGAAACCCCCATTAGCACCTTGTCGCCAGTGGTGGCCACTCCCGCACAGGAAAGCAGTTCTCGCCATGAAGCAAGATTTCTATTTAGTACCCTACGCCTAAGCTGCGTAGGACGCGTGGCGGTTCTGTACTTTATTTTTTTCCCCAACATTCCACCCATCTTCGCAACGCTCCCCCTCCTCCCTCGCTTGTTTTGGCGGACGCAAGCGCTTTAGGAAACGATCCCCGGAACCGGATGTTACCCTTTTAGGAGTAGCAGGTTCCTGGTCTTCCGGCCCTCTTTTGTGAAACATGAATAAACGGCGAATCGTCACTACGGCGGCTTTTATACCCGCACGGGTAGGAATCCAAATCGTGATGTAACACCCACTTGTTCACCACTATGCGAAAGGTTTTAGTACACGGGGCAGTGGTGACCTACCACAACGTTTTTCTGCTTATTTGTTCTCCCATTCAAGGTGACGTTTGGCGATGATCGTTCAATACGTTGTCGCGCAACACTTCGGCGTTCATGGTTCTAAGGTTACCCGAATTGAGCGTGATACCCTTGATTTTGCACACCACGCGAACGTGGTCGTCGCCGTCGCACTTCACTTCGAAACAGCAACTCTTGGGACCGGAGGAAGCAAATTTGCATTGTAGGCGCATACGAACTCGGTCTTTGCATAAAACCCGCCCTTCCTCAGATGTTGTTCGTAGCATTCCCGTCCGTTAAAATCCCTATAACATCTCTCGCACTGCACAAACTCATCGAAGTGGCCGTGAGGTACGCGGTGACACTTGGTGCACTTCTTATCGCACTTGTGCTTCTCCCTCTTGGTAGAAAAGGGCGTATCACATTGCCGGTAATAGGTTCTACACCTAAAGCAACTATGCAGGTTAACGATAGCATTAATGTGGCCCTTGTGAGAGAGCAGATCGATGTCCTTTTTGGAGTTGCCAGCGGTCTTATACAAAACGCTCCTACCGGTGTGATCGCCAAACACCGTGAAACGGTACTCTTTTAATTTCTTTTCGAATGATTTGATGTCTTCCAGGGAGAATGCTGAATCTTTGTTCGCTATGCCGTTGCACAAGTTTAACGCCATTTGCTTCTGTTTGTATTCCCTGCGACTCACCGACAGATACTCCTTATCGCCGTCGGCCTTATTTTTGCACACCGCTATAGCCCTTGGCAGGCACAGGTGTTCAGCGTTTTGAATGCGTATGATGCCTCTGTTCCCCTCGCACAATGTGCACGCTTTAAAGCACGAACCCGCAACCTGCTTCGTCCAAACGGTGATCTTCACCGGCCCTTTATTCAAAAACTCCTCGTTGATCTGCAGAACCCGTTCGATGGAAATGCACGATCACCTCGGAATTCACTTGTTCGAATTTTCTAACGCTAATGCTAGACGCTTTATCGTGTTTTCCCATATTCGAAATGGATATGCCTCCGGATATATATCCGGGCGAGTTTTCCAGTAAATTTTCTTTCGCGAACTTTAACACTTCCTCAAACATGTTGTGCACCCATCCGCGCGGATCGGCATTTACGGGCATAGGTCTCACCACTATGTCCGTTTCGGAATACCTCGAAAACAACTTTTTCATCGTTCTCTGCCTATGTTGCACAATATCAAAAAGAGGTTCGGTACTTACCGCAAAGCCGCCATCATCGTCGTATAGCATGTCATCCCCGGGAACGGGGATATCGTGCTCGTCCGTAAAGTAAGCAGATAGATCGTCTTCCTCTATGTTCGAGTTATTTCCACTACCTCGGCATTCGCCTTTTAAAGAAAAACAACACACATATAGACAACTGCGATCACCATTGCATTACCTTTTTTCTCTCACCCACCGCTCTGCGTCCGCTCTCAAACAGTGTCAAGACCGAAATGACCCGGCACACTCCTAAATATCCCGGCGCCTCAATGCCAGTTCATACGCGTGTTGCTCAAGCCATGTGTCTCGGCTGCCAGTTTCATTTTTTTTAAAAAACGAACAAGTGCATGAAGGTTGGATGGTCGTGCGCTACGTTGTGTTATCGCAAGCCATTGACCGCCTCGCCAAGAACTAGAACGCTTATCTCCTTCCGCGTTCGCTCGAGATCCGATCGTGCGCATCGTGACCGTGTTTTCTTCCGCGTTGACACGACTATCGATCGTGACCATCTTGGCCGTGTCTTCATCCGCGTTGGCACGAGCAACGATCGTAACCATCGTGTCCGTGCGTTGGCACGAAGAGCGATCGTGGCCATTCCTTACCGCACTCCATAAACCGCGTCACTAGATTCGCTTATTTTTTTCCATGAGTCACGACCGTCGAAGAAGTCATATGTTCTTAGTTATAGAAAATCATGCACTTGACAAAAATGGAACTCTCCGCGTCGCTTATCTTTCGCCGTGAGTCACGACCGACGAAAAGTCGTGTTTTCTTCCTTATGGAAAACCATGCACTTGCCAAAAATGGAACGCTTAACTTCACCGCATAATGGCCGTCGTGATGCCACGCGCTTCTATTTTTAAGAATAAATACGCTCCGCTTCTTTCATGCATTCACCACAGTTGTGTTCAGTTGGAAGGTGACAGAACCGAAGCATTGCCGTAAGTACAGAAACTTGACATCTGGTTTCAACCTTTTTTTGCTTTGGGCGAACAAACGCCATTGGCACGAAAAAATGTTTCCTATCGTTCTTTTTTTCTTTCTTCTACAGTTTAGTATTTTCGCATCTCTTTCAGCCTTGCTCACGGAGGTTTTCTTGCTAGTGGGTGCAATTGGTTTCGAAAGCATTGTCATTAGTATAAAAACTTGACTCATGGTTTCAAACTTTTTTAGCTTCGAGCAAACAAACGCCATTGCCACGAAACAAATGGTTTCCTATCGTTTCTTTTTTTTCTTTCTTCTACAGTTTCTGAATCTACGCATCTTTTTTTTGCCTTGCTCACAGAGTTTTTTTGTTGCTGGGTGCCATTGGTTTCGAAGCATTGCCGTAAGTACAAAAACTTGACTCATGGTTTCAAACTTTTTTTAGCTTCGAGCTAACAAACACCATTGGCACGAAACTAATGGTTTCCTATCGTTCTTTTTTCTTTCTTCTACAGTTTGAGAATCTACTCATCTTTTCTGCATTGCTCACCGGGTGTTTTTGCTGCTGGGATCCATTGGTTTCTCTCGGGCAACCTCACAGTCATATAGTTGTTGTTTTATAATATACCTTAACTTGCCCCTTATTCGCTTTTTTTGCCTACAGTGTGCAATCTTCCCCATCCAGTTAGAAACTTTCGCATCCTGCATCGCCGATCCTCGCCCGTTTCCAGCTGTCACGCTGTCGTCGACTCTTTCCTGTGGTGCTCTTTCATCATAAGTATTTCAAAAGTAATTTTGCAGAATAGTTTAAATTAAAAAAAGGAGCTCCATGCCTCTTCTGTGCCGCATTTTGATTGCATGTCCATTTGTACGCGTTTTCTTCTTCAGATAAATGTGTCGTTCGAGGCAGAAGAGTGTTCTCCTTGTTGCACTGTTTCATGTCCTTTATGCGAATCCTCGATATGTGCCGGCAATGCTTTCAAACCGATCATTACCGGTAAACCTGCGAAATCTCGCATTTTCCCTTGGACCGATTTAATTTGCAATTTTTATTTTCATAACGTTAAATATTACGTCGACTGCGGCTTGCCGCAACCCGATTTTTACTACATGACATCACTTGCTCGGAATGTAAATTTCGTTCCAATTTCGAATCAAAGACACTATAAGAAACCATCGATCTTCACTTGCCTTTATGGAAGCGAAAAGTGAAATGTTTTATATTATTTTGCTTCTTGACCGAATACCAGGCTCTCGACGAACATATTTGCTCTTTCAAATTGGATCTTCCGATTGAGCTAATGCATTATGTTTTAGATCATTTGCGGTCGAGCTGATCAATCCGATAATGTTTTGTTCTCCGCAAAGTATCCCTTGTGGTTTTATCACGCGCAAACCCAAGCCCGCGATCGTTGCAGTACTTTGTCGAAATGCAGCTCCTATTTCTGAAGTGGTACGACGGCAACTTCCCGCTGCATCCAAAGAATTTTTTGAAAACATCCGTTCATTTCGTTGCAGCGTTTTTCTTTTTTCTTTCAGATGTCCGGATGCCTTCATGACGTAAGTTCCTGTTATGCATTAAAGTGTCATGGGTGCGCCGTAACGTTTTGCGTTGCCCAAAACCCCATGAATACCCCTTCCACGTTATGCCCGAATGCGGGGTATCTGCCGGACACGATATTCAATTTGCACATTTTTCAATGTCCAATTGAAGGAGGATGCATTGTCCGTGTTGTCATGCTTGTTTATGTGCTTGGTTATTTTACGTATCTGTAAAACACGGTTGGACCAATCTCTGTCCATTTTGCCGTAAACGTTTGTGTTAAAGACTCCCCCTCCAACCCTGTTGCTATGATTTCCCCTGCCGGTATAGCTCTGTTTGCCGAGGAGTGGTCTCGTCTCAAGACACTCTTCGCCGTTCACCAACCTAACCTTCAATCCTAGTTTCATCGTCCACCGATCCTTTTTTCTAACCCTATTCTTCCCACATGTTTATTAGCGTCCTTCTCATGCTCAATAAACGCACACAAACCTGCGGCATCGGAAGTGTGCGCGACCTCGACCTCCACATTCCTCATCGCATCACCGGTGCAAAGAGGCATCAAACCAAGTACGGCAAAGCCACCGTCGTCAGGCTCAGGGACGGCTGGGAAACATTCCTACCCTCGTCCTTTAACAGTCTAGAAACCACTGCCATCGAGGACATCATTTGCGGCACCTAGTATATCATCTACAAAGGGTCCGAGTTCCAGAAGGGAGGATTCGAAAAATTTAACATCTAATTCACCGTGGCCCCCATCCAAGGTTAAAATCGGTGTGCTCCACGGATTTCGGTAAGTACGCTAGTCCCCATATTTAACCTCCTTTAAAACTTTTCATGGGTCATTCTTCTTGCATCTCATTTTTTGTTCCTTTATATGTTTGCAGGTCACAACCTGATGGCATGCATCAACTTCAATGCATCCGGAACGGTGTCGCAGGCCGGGATCTTCGTCGCCCAAGAGGTTTTCTACATCGCTTCGACCACCGTGGAGAGATTCGGTCGCATCAGAACCGTCACCATCAACGTCAGCATTTCGGATACAGCCGTCATCTTTTTATCGCTCGTTCCATTCAAGATATCTCCTAACCGGTGGGAGGCTTCTTGGACATTGCACATCGATCGTGACGTGATCCTACCAAGTGTCAATCCTAGCATCAATGCTCCCGTTTGTTTTCGCAAAAGCGAAATCAGCGATAGCAATTTTTCCCACATTTCGTTTTCTTGCGAAACCAAAAGCGTGCTTCAAGGCATTCTCCCCATGATAGACTATTCACCCTGCACGACCGTATTCAAAATAATTTTCACTCGCCAGTGTAACCATTAACTTTCTCTAATTCAATTTTTGTTTCATCCATGAAAAAAACCCGACAAGAACGTATCAGGCTGCGAAGTTGTCTCCTTTCACAACGGCATCTAGGTGGTTTTCCATTTTTTCAATTAAGTGTTCATCTCATTTCGTCATGTATGTACTCTTTTAACCAAATAAAAACACCTACCTCTAATCTTATTCGCGTCTTCATTTATTTTCATTCCTCATCCCATTCCCTTTCATTTCCCTACACGCTCATGGGCGGCAGAAGAAACCCAAGCATGATGCCCGCCCGGTGGTGATGGGGCGGGACATCGGGCGTCACAGGTCAAGCGGTGCGGCAAAGGTAAGTATCATGGCGGACGCACCGTGATGGGCTGGCGAACAGCAAAGGCGCATGATGGCCGCCAGGCGGAGGTTGGGCGGGGGCTGCGCACGTCACACATCAAGCGGTGCTGGATAGGTAAGCATCATGGCGGATGCACCGTGGTGGGCGGGGCAACACACGTCACACATAGCGCCTCGCCTCTCCCTTCTCGATACAATGTGTCACGCCCTCAATGGCTGTCCCACCTTCCTCTTACTTTTAAAATGGTTGACCTTGCTACCCTCGTTATCACTAGTTGTCTCTACAACCTTGCATCCCCTTACTCATTGACCGATCTCCTCTAACGCTGGTATGCCCTAGGGGCGTAAACCACAACAGCCCCGATGCAGGACCCACAACCGCCAGCGAAACCGGGCTGCGCCCGCCACCCTAGGGGTAACCACCCCTAGGGGTCGCTACCCCTCTCGGTCCACGGGAGTGTGCCCGCTCATGCCGGGTTCTCACACACGCCAGCCAAACTCCTAGGGGCAGCTGCTCCCGCCACGGGGGACGCTCACCACCCCTTGGGCTCGCTACCCCTTACGGGGGTGCAAACACATTCACCTCAAACATGCAAACCCTCCATTCCGTCACAAATTGTCCCAAACGGTCACAACCAACAAATTGTCTGAAATGGACACAACCAACAAATTGTCTGAAATGGTCACAAACAACAAATTGTCTGAAATGGACACAACTAATTTTTTGTCCGAAACGAATACAGCCTTCAAATTGTCTGACCTTGAAAATGGGACTGTCTGAAGTTGGTTCTAACTCTTGTTACCATCCAGGAGAAGGTTTTCTCTCCTAGAGACGTAGTCTTCTTTGTTCAAAATAACAATTTTGTTTCCCTTGTCGTCTTTCGTATATATGACAGGTTTTTCTTTAAAATATGTCATGATTTTCTTGTAGTGGTTACCATAATACCATAATAACCACTACTAGTAAACCATAAAATTGTTGGAAGAAAAACCCGCCATATATACAAAGGCACCAAGAGAAACAAAAGTGTTATTTTGAACAAAGAAGACTACATCTTTAGGAAAGAAAACCTTCTCCTAGATCGTAACTATGCAGAGATCAAAAGTGACCCTCTAAATTCCTGCATCACGTCCTTTACAGACACAATTAGATGATGTCAAAATACTATCAAAAACTGAAAGGTTCAAAATCAAGCCAGATAACCTGGCTCTCCCAGGACTATACGCCCTTACAAAGATACACAAACCAGGTATAATAATATGAGGCCCATAGAAAGCAGTATAGACTCCACTACATACAAACTTTTCAAATGGCTGGTCTCGAGGTTCAATTCTCTTCAAATATTTGATAGCAGGTGCAACAAAAACTCTTTTGAATTGGACAAGAATTTTCAAAACAGAATCATCAACACAGATGATTCTATGGCATCTTTCAATGTGAAATCCCTTTTCCCCAGCATTCCTACTACCAAATCATTATTACTCCTAAAACATTGGTTCTCTGGCATTGGAATCTCACAGGAAGAAATAAAGGACTACTCCACCCTCACTAAAATTTGCAGACAACAAAACGTTTTCAGTTCAACAGCAAATTTTATAAACAAACTTCTGAACTTGCTATGGGAAACCCACTCTCACCATTCCTTGGATGAACCTTTCAACAGCTATTTGGAAACAACAATTACCAAAGCCTTCCCGTTGCTGTTCAAGACCAGAATCAGATATGTACATGATTTTATTGCTATAGTGCCTACAAAACACACATATGGTGCTCTAAAGCTCCTCATCGTACAAGGCGGTTCTATCCATTTCGCACTTGAAATATAGAAGGACTGGTCCCTCCATATTTGGATCTAAAGATCTTCAGGAAACAAAACCACCTCTCACTTGGAATTTTTAAAAAACCCACATATACAGACAATTACATACAGAGTAACAGTTTCAATCCGAAATCTCACCAACACTCCATTTTCAACAGCCTTGCCCACAAATTTGTCCACATTCCCCTCATCAAAGGGGCATATGAACATGAATGCAACTACATCCTCTGAATAGCAGAAGTAAATGGCCACAACCTAATATAGACTATAGCAAAATAATAAAGTTCGAGAAACAAAAATACATTACAGAAAATACAACCCTCTGTGCACAGGAACCAAAACAACAATTCATAAAATTCACATAGCATACTCAGCTTAATTACAAATTTAGTAAAATCTTAAAAAAAATACAACATATCAACACCACAGAATAAACACATAATTCAAAACCTACTAGCTCCCCCCTGTCATAGATAGAATTCCACAAGAATAAAAAATCTGGCAGCTACCTAATTAACTGTGAAAATTGTGACTTGATGTATGTTGGCAAAACAAAAATAAAATGTCGAAACCGGAAGAAAAGAACACTTTAGATGTATGTCCAACAAACAGATGGTCAAACCTGCCACAGCAGACCATTTCTGTACCACAAACCACGACATCACACCCAAAGTCAGACTCCTGAAATGCACCACCAATCCAACAGAACTAAAAGTTTGGGAAAACATACACATAATCGAACACATGAGCACAGTAATGGACTTTGAAATCCCACCACTTAGCAATCTAAGCAGCTTCATCATGGACACACTAGATGATACCACTTCCATCCACCTACATCCATGGACCCAATTCCCAGTATGCTCATTCGGACAAAAAGGGTGAAGCATTTGCATCTTTAGCTCTGTTGGGGCTGTCTCAGATCTGGGTGTTTAATGGCTGCACATCTAATTTCATCTACTGGACTTTTCATGAGCTTGAGGATCAGGTTTTCTTTTAGTGGGGTATTAAATTTCATTTGCACAAATTTTCTTTTATGATGTAAATTTTTTCCCCAGGTATTCAATTCTCTTGAACTATGCACTGATTTTGCAAGTTCTTCTTTTTCTATTATTTCATGTTTTTGGTACAAAACTGGCTACAGCTCCAATTTATCAATATTGTGACACAACTATGGGTCTCTGTAGAAGGCACTGACCAACAACCATTGGTAGAGAGAAGTCCCCTCACCCAGCATAAACACCAGAAGTACTATCGAGAGATAACAGGATTATTCTGGAACATTCTTTGTCCCTGCCTCCAGAGCATTTTAACGCTCTCTCAAAAATTCCAGCAGCTAAACAAGTGAGCGTGCTCGTGAATCATCCAGCTAGTGTGATTTGGTGAGTGCATTTCTGATATGACATCAAGTGTGGTTCAACAAATGACTTTGTGATGCCAGTTATGACATACAGTGAGTGCTGCTACTGCGAGAAATTAGAGATTCCTTGTGTTTGTTCCCCAGTGAGTGAATCGTCCGAAGAAGAGACTGCTCCATGGGTACTTCATTATGCGGCTATATCATAAAGAAAAGTGAAGTGAGAGGGAAAATTGAACTAGATCACAATAGTGAAGTGATAGTGAGAATTTAGTGAAGTGACAGTGAAAACTGGACAATGTCACACTACTGTCAGGAGGGGAATTCAAATGCCACAGTAGAGCATTTAACTTCATTGTTAAATGAAGTGAAGATCATGAAATCCGAAATAGAGAAGATGGAGACCAAAATGGAATCCAGTATGGAGAAAATTGAGACAGAAATTAAGTTCTGAATGGAGAAGATGGAGGCAAATAAAATCTGGGATGGAGAAAATGGAAAATGAAATGAAGAGTGTAAATTCCAGAATGCAAACGATGGGAAGTGAAATTATGACAGTGAATTTTGCGATACAGAAAATACGGATGGAAGGGAGGTGTGTAAAGGAGGAAGTGAAGAATGATATGGAGAAGACGAAATCCGCACTCTGTACTGACATTGAACTGTAAAATGTGAGACAAACACAACAGTGAAATACTTAAAAGATGACTTGTTAAGGAATTAGAAGAAATCAAATCTGATGTGGAGTGAAAGCTTACTGCAGTGGAAGAGCTTCTAAATCAGCAAAAAAAACTGTTAGACCAGGGGACAAGGTAACTAAGACCATGAGAGAGTTTGTAGTGAGAGAGCGTCTAGATCAGAATGAAAGACGATTAGACCGCAGTGAAGGAGCATCTGGACCAGCAGACCCATGAAAGTAAGAGGATGTTGGGTCCAGAATGGAGGAGATGCGCCGCGACCTAGAAGCCAAGTTCCGTGTCGAAGGTGTAGACAGACCTTACGATTACGAAACCGGTTATTAAGAAAACAGTAAAGCCACCGAAATTCGGCGGCACTTCCTCCTGGTCGGTGTTTAAGCGGCAGTTTTAGGACATTCCTACCGACAATGGTTGGTTCTGGCGGAGAACACGACAGAGCTCTTGGCTGCCATGCAGGGGCAAGCAGCGGAAATCCTTTTGCTCCTATCCCGCCGGAAGATCGGCCGAATATTTATTTAAACCCTTGTAGGGGCGTTGAGGAGAGCACCGCCTGGATACCGCTTACAGCATATATAATCGCTGGGTATCTTTTAATAATTCTATTAGGAAATACAGGAAACATAATATTATCACTTCTACCTCTATTAATTCTAACACAAATCTTACTTTTAACTCTTACCGGGACAGCCGAAGGAAAGAGTGCAATAACAGGGCGAAACCTTACAAGAATTCGACATGGAGTGGAGCGGCTGGCGCACCGAGTTCCAAAAGATTTAGCACCAGATTATATTTCCGGAGAGGCAACCCACGCATTCATCAGCGGAGTGTGGGACCGGGAGGTAACAGCTCCTTCTGGCGGAACATTGTCACATCAACCATGCCCTGGTGGCTACCTTCCGCATTGCAACGTCAAAGATGACGGCCGGAAGAGCCACGCTGGTACCGACCAGAGCTGTGGCGGCCGCAAATGACGATTACCGGCACCAACAATAGCCCAACTGTCGTAGAACTAGGGGCGGGGACCTAATTGCTGGAGTTGCGGAGATCCCGGACACCTAGCGCATCTCGGCCGAGGATATGGAAAACTATTAAGGACCGGCGTGAAGAGGGTCGCGTCGGCGCCGTCAACACCATCCCCTCACTTCACGTTGGCGGGGAAAAACGGGGATGATCTGGTAGCATACGGATGGATTCGGGACCGTCCCTGCAGTGCTGGTAGACACAGAAGCCTCACTAACAATCCACAGGCTCGACGTAATCCGGGGATTACTAAAGAGGTACGATCGGCGCTACGAGTTCTGAACTGCCTCGGGTGAAACCCTGCCCGTGACTGTAAAAACTTACCTGGAACTGACCCCTGGTAAGAGAAGGCTATAAATGTGGGTGCTCATTGTGCGATCAACGAGGAAGTTGTCCAGGGCCTGGACGCCCTTCAGTTTTACGATGCCAAGGTGGAGGTCGGGCACCTCATATTGCACATGGGCCGGACGAGATCCTACTGACCCACCGGGAGGAAACGTTGCAGTCAATAAGGGTCTTGATTTCGGAGCGATAGGTGGTTCCAGCGTGGAGCAAATGCATCATAACGGCGTGGGCAGAGAAACCTCTAACAGCGAGCGGGATTCTAGGTGGAGGAGAATCCCACCTAGATGGGATTTATGTCGCGAGGGCGTTGCTTCCTGCTCGAGAGACCGTCCTGGTGAGCATCTTTAATGCCACCAACCAGGACCAGGAGCTGCTTAGTTGGACTGTCTGGGGAAATTGTAAGCGGTCGCCTCTATAATACTTGCGGCCAGAGACACCAACGGCCTACCGAACTACAAGAAGTGGGATAATCGTCTGAGTAACCTTGTCCAGTAGGCGACTGTGAACCTGTGAGGCGAGGAGAAGCAGATCCTTAAACTGTTCCCAGAATTCAAAGACATTTTTAGCCTATTAAATTATGATTATGGCCCTAACGATGGTGATGTATCGCATTGACACGGGTGATATACTACCGATTAGATAGCTGCCTCATCGTATACCACTAGCAAAGCTGAAGGAAATAGACAACTGATAGCGGACATGAAGACTAGAAGCATAATAGAGGAATCCGATGGTCCGTTGTCCTCATGAGTAGTGCTAGTAAAAACGTATAGAGATTTGCGCTCCTGCGTTGACTACCGGAAGCTCAAGAACTTCACCAAGAAAGACTGCTTTCCGCTGCCACGAATTGACGACACCGTGGACGCCGTGGTTTTCCATCTTGGACCTGAAGTCGGGATACTGGCGAATAGCATTTCGCCCCGACGACAGGGAAAATACAGCTTTCATTGCTGTACATGAACTATGGCAGTTGACGGTTTGTCTTTCGGACTCAGCAAGGCCGCCGCAGCTTTCCAGGGACTTATGGAGTCAATAATGAGAGGTTTCACATACGAAACCTGTCTCCTTTTCTTCGACGATGTCATTGTGCCAGAAAAGACTTTCGAGAATCAGCTGAGGAACCTGACATAGGTGTTCAAAAGGATTCGCCACGCCAACCTCAAGCTGAACGCTAAGAAGTGTTAACTGTTTAGAAAGGAAGTGTGCTATCTGAGACACATCGCGAGCCCTGATGCAGTAGCTGTGGATTCCCAGAAGCTAGAGGTCATCAAGGAGTGGCCCAGGCCAAGGAATAAACAAACACTGCGACTGTTCCTGAGCCTCTGCATGTACTACTGGAAATTCATGGCGGGGTATGGAAGCATCGTCAAACCGCTAACACAATTGATGGAGGAATAGGTCTTGCAGTGGTCCGACCAAGCCAATGCGGCTTTCCAGGCCCTGAAGAACGGTCTTTGCACGTACTAGGATACGCCATACCAGGTAAGACGCTCATCGGGGACACGGATACCAGTGAGGTTGGCTTTGAGGGTATCCTGTCGCAAGAGCAGGACGGATAAGAGAGAGTACAGCCTACTTCAGTAAAACGCTCTCCAAGGCCGAACGAAACTACTGAATGAAAAGACGAGAGATCCTGGCTATTGTAGAGACACTGAAACACTTCCACAAGTAACTTTGCGGCTAGGGGTTGTACCTTCGAACGGACCATTCCGCCCTAACTGGGCTGCTGAGCTTTCAAACTTTAGAAGGACAGATGGCCTCTGGGCACAACGGCTGCAGGAATACAATTTTATCTCGGAGCACCGGGCAGGAAGGCGTTATTCATACGTAGACGCCCTTTCCGATGACTATCAGGAAAACTGCAATCACTGTGTTATTAGGTCGAAGCATAGGAGGGTATTACAGCCTTACGTCGGTTGCTGTTTAACTCGCAGTTGGTTGTATGCTGGTTGTTATATTTTAACTGTGAAGTTGTTATATTTACTGCCAGTCACTTGCATT
Source organism: Deroplatys truncata (assembly GCA_030765065.1). Lineage (NCBI taxonomy): Eukaryota > Metazoa > Arthropoda > Insecta > Mantodea > Mantidae > Deroplatys > Deroplatys truncata. The sequence continues at coordinate 512,997,773 of CM060990.1, forward strand.
GTGCTTTTTCTATCTCTTTGTCCGCCTCACTACCGCTCCTCTTGCTCGACGACCTCCATGGATTGGGAACGTGCCTGCCCGTGTCGCTTGGCGTGGCTTGGTGGTCGCTCTCTCGAGGGAGAGCCGGCACGTCATTACTACGAGCGAGACGGTGTGTGTATCTCTCTCAATGGGAATGAGATGACTGTTCCTTGTTTTCAAGTCCTTTTCGCCGGAGCTTGGGATATTTGAGAAGTTTGTTCTGCATGCCATCATGGTTAAAGTTAGTTGATCAAAGTGCTGGCTTGGCTACTTTTCAAAATTCGGTCGGTGGCGTGAATTTTAAGTGCGTTCATGAAGGATTTCTCTACTCCAGTTCATATGAAGGTAGGACCCGGTTGTTTAGCTCATTTTCTTCCTTTGTTGTTTCAAAGGTGAATAGGATTTGCCGTAATATCCAGAGATGACGTTCAGAGGCCATCGTAAGTGACTGGTCGTGAAGTATGATTTTAGTGTAGCTATTTTAGCTTTGGCTTTTGGCATTTTAAATTGATTGAAGTCTTATTGCAAAGTTACAATCTATTGTGCTTGTTAAGTTTTTAGAATTTATGAAGCTGTTAATGCTATTTCTATCTATATTCAGCTAATTCTTAAACTGTATTTTTGAGGAAATGGCAAAAGGTACTTGTGGCTTTGAACCCGAATTTAAGTAATGTTAGGCTCATTAAACCAAAAGCTGGGTCTTCGTTACATTTGTTAATCGTCAAGTTTTGGCTTATGCAAGATTAATAGTCTCTGTAAAGAAGAACGTTATGCACTCCATTTGAAAGTGGGAATGTGAAAGTTTGTAACCACTTGGGGAAATAATTCCGTATTGCTACCTTTTAGAAACCATACTTCTTTTGGCTCTGTATTAGGGATAGGATTGTTATATTAAGAATTCATTAACCGCTGTAGTCATTGAACTTTTCTTAACTTTAAAGAGGTGAGCTCAACACATGCACTATAGGGGAGATACAGTTTAGCAAAGATACTTTTCCACTTTACTTCTGGTCGGGTTCATAGCATTTTTGCTGTGTTCAGCGATATTTAGCGTTTGGCCATTTTTATCCCTTTGTTTGCCGAAGTATTGCCTATTTGACCGTCAAGTGGGTCTTGTTAAATTAAGCTTTGATCTGGCTTTCATTCGTGTTCAGTAGTTAATGAATTCTGTCCCTTAGTCCATGTGTTTGTCGTGATTTATGCTTTACTTTAAGTGTTTTATTTCCTCTTTGTGGTTAAGTTCATATATCTTTCCTTTTCAGTTAAATTATTTATGAAGTTGTTTCAGCGTTTGTTAGGTAATTGTTTTATCCATTACTAATACTTGTTCTATTATCCTGGTACATTAATTATTTATTATAATAGTGGCTTTATAAAGGGGAAGTTATCATTTTCAAACCTTAAAAGAATCTTGGTGTGCAATATAGTTTTTGGGGCGTTTTCTTTATCAGATTAGAATTTGAAGGCTTTGCAGTTTAAGTGTTGCCCTGAAACGACTATTATTTGAATGCTTTTGGCTTTCTTGTTGTTTTATTTTTGAATTTTTATCTTCTATGCTGAATTAAAGTTTGTGTATTTTTGGCTTACTTTAATGTTGCCTGCTAATGTATTGTGCTTTCTTTGCTATTAAATTATTTTCTAAGATCATAAGCTTTATTGCAAGTACAGTTTAATCCTGAATTCTACATTTTTAAAAATTAAATATGGGCTTTGCTGTTTAAAGGCTTTATTGAGCTTGCATTCATTTAATATGCTAATTATTAATTTAATTTTGTTTATGGTTTCTTTAAAGCTTTGTAGTTTGGACATTATGCTTGTTTTATTATTTCATGAACTTTTGTGTTTTGTTAATATTGTGTGTGTCCCTTATTTTTGATGAGGTGGGCTTTAAGGGCGCTGAACATCTAGGGTCATCAGCGCCCCCTTATTTTTGAGGGGGTATGTTAATGTGGCGTAGTTTATTAATGGAAATAAAGCCAGTTAATGTTTAGATTTTCTTTGTCCTTATGCTGAGAGATTTTCCCTCGGTCCAGTTTTTTTGAATAGGTGATAGCAACACTAGTTTGCTCGATTGTTCTTTAATTTCCTCCTACGGCATTCGTTAGGCCTGCCCGTTTCGTCTCGCTCGGGTTCCCAGCCTCTGACAAATTTTCATAAGCGGCTGCTTCGCTTCGATGGTTTCCCCATGCAAAATTGCCTGGTGAAGCCAGCGAGAGCCTTTGCAGTTTGGACGAAGAGATCTTGAGGGAGCAGCTGAAGGATTGTGACATAGGGCCGATCCTGACGCGTAAAGAATCTGGTGAACCACCTGCGTGGGCAGACGTCGCTCCAAGAGAAACGATCTAAAGGAGCTCTCTCTATAAGAGAGCTATTGACCCATTGGGACTCCCTGGTGGTCAGGAACGGTGTATAGAAGAGAGTGCGGGAATCTGCAAACGGAAAAATCAAGGTGGAACAGATAGTACTCCCGAGGAGCCAGGCGAAAGGGGTCCTCGAGGAGACCCATACCGGTACTACCGCTGGGCACTTTAAATAAGACCTTGGAGAAGCTACGCCGCCGATTCTAATGGTTGGATCTTCGAGACGACGTGGAGAGGTGGTGCCAGCAATACGACAGGTGCGCGGCACGTCGCGGGCCCCAGACTTGCAATCTGGGTCGAATGTAACAGTACAACCCCGGAGCGCCGTTAGAAGGAATTGCCAACTACGTTTATAAGCTATTTTTATAAGGACAGGCGCAGGAAGACGCTACCTGCTATTGGCTAGTGACTGTTTCAAAATTGGGTGGAGGTTTACGCTGTTCCCAATCAAGGGGCTTCAACCGCGGCAAATGCACTTGTGAACAACTTCTTCTATCAGTTCGGGATCCTCGTGAACTCCACAGTGATCAGGATACGGATTTCGAATCCAATCTTATGCGAGAGCTATTACAGCGCCTCGAAATATACAAGACCCGTACAATTTCCCTTCGTCCATAGTCCGAATGGGAGCTACGGCTACCGTGAGATCTGTTATTTGGCATGCCTGCTGATCCTGACCGATGGATTATGTCGGGGGTTAATGGATAGTCTAGAAGATATCCATTATCTCACCAAGCAGCTTCTGAAACTGCAAGTGAGCGGATGAAGACACGCTATGACCGTCTAGCGAACAGTGCCGGATTCCAGGAGGGTGACTGTATGGCTCTATCATCCCACGAGGGCTAAAGGGAAGTCGTTGAAGGTGCAACGTTCCTGGGATGGCCCGTATCAGGCAATCACCCGTATCAACTATATGATATATCGAATTCGCAGTCAACTCCGAGGGAAGCTGCTCTACAACAGCAAGATCTTGATGCATACCGCGGAGCTGCTCGGGACAACCAGCTCTGAGGAGGAAACTATGTGACGCAGTAGTAGCCCTCCATTATTGGTAGAAGGCACCGACCAAGAGATCGACCGACCGACTGTCCATTTGAAGAGATAATTGCTCTCGCCCAGCATAAACACCAGAAGCGCTATCGAGTGATAACAGAGTTGTTCGGAACATTCTTTGTTCCCACTCCGGAACATTTTAGAACTCTCTCAAAAACTCCAGCGACTGTATAACCGAGCGTGCTCGTGAATAAGCCAGGAAGTGAGTTGATGAGTGGTTTCTGATGCGACATCAAGTGCGGTTCTACAAGTGAGTTTGTCAGGACAGTTGTGATGTTGGGTGGTATTAATAAAAGCGAGCCATGACTTAAAACTCGCAATTTCTGAACCATGACTCACTTCCGTATTAATAAAACGCAACGACTCAAGCTTAGCGTGACCTTCAACTTTTCAACGACTCAACCCCTCCTTCTAGCGAGTCACGGCTGTAGCCGTGATATTAATAAAACGGAACTGTGACTTCACCTTAAGAGCTATGGCCTATGATTTCTTAAGCCACCTCAGTAGCTGTCTCAAACTTGAAGGCGATGGCTCAGTTGCAAGTGAACGTCAACCTGAGAAAAGATAAATACTATAATATGCGCTGGGATTCTGAAGACTACAATTATAAACAACTTTATAGGTTTGAGAAAGAAAACGTGAGGTGGCTTGCCCAACATTTCCTTCCAGAAACTGTGGAGATAAGAGGAAAGGCCCTCACTAGAGATGGAAAAATGAGAATATTTCTACGCTGCATTGGGGACGCCGGATTCAGTCTGGCATGGTAGAGGACATTGGCGTTTTACAAGGTACAGTTTCAAATATATTTTGGGAAGTATCTTCTCGCATTAAACCAAAATCGAGAAACTGTATCAAATTTCCAGCAACCACTGCAGCACTACAAGCTGCTACATTAGAATGGCAACAGAATTACACATTTCCGGATGCTATTGGCCAGTAGACTGTACTCAGTAGAGTGTATTAAGAAACCTCATGTGCACGGTGACGAATTTATTAGTAGAAAAGGGGTTGCCACATAAACATCCAGGCTACGTGTAATGCAAAAGAAAACTTTACTAGCGTAAATACAAAATGGCCCGCATCTGTACACGATGCTCACATATGGAGAAATTCTTTTACCTGCCGGGTAATGACTGGGAATACTGCAAATGCGCTATTGCTTGGAGATGTTGGTTATGGTATTGCACCATGGCTCATGACCCCATATCAAAATCCTACAACTGCAGAAGAAAGATCATACAATAGCGCATTAGCAGTGAGCGGGTTATAGAACGATGCTTTGGCCAACTAAAGCAGCGTTTCCCTATCCTTCAAAACAAGATAAGATGCACTACAGAGAAGATACCTACTATTATCATTGTTGTATGACCCTGCACAATGTGGCGAAGTATCTTGGGGATGCAGATTTCGAAATTCCGGTTGTTCAGGATGGTGGTGGGGAAGAAGAGCTAGCAGCTGGTGATGAACATATCAGGGAGAGAGGACAGCATAGAAGGGATAAGATTGCAACAGTGATACATGCTCGTGAACAATGAGTAAGCAATTCATTTACTTCATTATAATTACTGCGTAATTAATGTTAAGAATAATTTAATCTTAATTCGCACTAAATAGCATTCCTTGTCCTTAATGCATTTTAAGAGAAATCTAATAAAGAAGGAAAGTTACAACAGCAATAGAAACATATTAGCATGATCATAATACAACATTTACAACATGCTTATGGATGCACGCATGCTTAAAAAGAACCACTATTTAGAACTGTAAACACAGGGCTTCATCTTGTACATTCACTTGCTCTCTTTGTTCTTTTTCGTATAATAACTTTTCCCTCTCTAAACATTCCACTTCTCGTTAATTTTACTTTCTTCCTCTTGAGCTTTTAACACCGCTATTTGTCTCAGTAGCACAAAACTTTGTAGTTCCTTAAAAGACATATCTCTTGTATCGTCGGTCTCATAATCTTCCAATCTCCTTTTACCTACAGGTATGCTGGGTCCTGCAGGACTATCATGTGTAGATTTTGCAGTAGATGTACATGGAAAAAACCTCATCAGTATCAAGCCTTGCATTTTCTTGGGACTCTGTGTTTTCCGAAGGTTCAGAATTTGCTGGAGGATAATCATACCCAATTTCTTCTCCTCCTGAAACTATAAGAGAAACAATTTAATTTACATTAAAATATAAACAGATTTTTTGCTATGTATATCAAATGCTTATAGTTATTTTTTGAAAATGAACATGTACTTTATTCCCTATTAATTGTTGTGAAATGCATTTGAATTATTTTACGTTATTGTAACCTCTCAAAAATTGCAAAGAGTTTTGTAACATTGAATTGTTTAATAAAAAAGATCTTTACTAGTAGCGTCAATAAACTAAAGAATAATCCAAAGTAGTCCTTACTATTCTTACCTCTTAACGAAACTATAGATGGATTTGATTCCCCTTGAATAAGGTCTAAAAACTTGTTTTCCCAGTTTTTTAGGGCTATGGACTTGTTGCCTCTCCATTGTAGATCAGTCTTCACTTTTAGACGACTTTTCATATTTCGTATCTTCTTCGCTATCTGGTCTTCTGTTAGGCGAAGATTCAGATTCTCTAGTTTTTGCTGAACTTCGGCCATAGCAGAAGTCTTTTTCCGCTTGTCTGCAAGCAGCTGAGATTTGCTCGTTATCTCTTTGTGGCTGGTTAATAAGTTCACAAAACAAGACGCAAACTGATTGCTTTCTTCAGTCACAAAAATACCTAAGCAAAATCGAATATTTACTGGCACTCGACAATAATGCATTTGCAATCAGGAAGAAGGGGAAACATGAGTCAGAGACTCACAATCACAGAGCCAAGGCTCAGCATGGAGGGGAAGTTTTTATTAATACCAAATCTATGACTCCCGACGACTCGGTTTTGCCACAACCTATGGCTCATGAGTCACGGCTTGCTTTTATTAATACCACCCGTTATGTGAGTGCTACTACTGCGAGAGATTAGAGACGTCCTGTGTTTGATTCCCCAGAAAGTGAAACATCCTTGGAAGAGCCTGCTCCGCGGGTATTTCATTACATGGCTATGTCGCGAAGAAAAGTGAAGTGACAGGGAAAATTTAACTAGATCACAATAGTGAAGCGATGGTGAGAACTAAGTAAAATGACAGTGAAAATTGAACTAGATCATATTAGTGATGTGATAGTGAAAACTGAACAAAACTATAATATATTTTATAACAGAAATATTTGAAATGTACTTTGTCTCTGGTATCCCATATAAACTACCGTATTTGTAGTTTATGCAGTATGTACTTGATTCATTCCTCTGGCTTATTTGGTCCAATAGATTGCTTTTTACGAAATGCTAGATGCTGTAGTTGTTTGTGTGCACCAGCGTGATACTATAATCTTTGAAAATTTTTTGAAACCTTTCCATGGCTCAGGGGTGGAATGCAAATTTTCTGCAACTCATATTTTCTGCAGCATTTAATGAAGGTACTGTGACATGTATTATGTTCTTCTGTTTTTAGAAGGTTTTTCACTTTTTGTCTACCAGATACTTTTGGTAACCATTTTCAACTGATGTTTGTACAATCTGATCCAATTTTGTTAAGATACTTCTTCTTATTGAGACAGGTTGACCAATCTATGTACTATGCTGTTGATGTGAGCCATTGATGGCGCCTCCCTCTCTGTAAAAATCTTCTTGCCTGGCCGGTGTATGAAACACCTAGCTCTACATCACCTGCAATACCAGCCAAGGCAACTGTTCAACGTTTGCCTGGTCGATGGACAATACAGCCAATCACACACTACCTCCATTACCGGCCAGAGCAACTCTTCACTTGCAGTCTACAAATGGCATGCTGTGGAATTAGATTGGTGGCGCTGTGGGCTGAGAAGTGACGTCAGTTTACATGATGTTTTCACAGGTCAACCTAGGCAGCTAGTGAGCATAAGAAGAGGAAGAAGTTGAGTTTCAGCAGGCGACAAGGAAGGAACTTTTAGCTTGGGTTACAGGGAAGCAGCCACCCCACACGTCATTTTGGCCCTGACAAAATTTTACAACCTAACCATTTTTCAGTAAGTGAAGTGCCTAACTTTTAATTCTCTACCACGTGTGTCATGTCTTATGATTTACCAGAATAGAGCGAGTTTCGGTAATAGTAAGGAACAATGTAAAATTAAATTTGTGTGTCCAGATTGTGCAAGAGGAACAAAGACTTGAGATGCTTATGCAGAATGTAGTGAACCAATTATACGATTTGTAAAGTTTATCTGAGATTGTTAAAGTTAAAGAGAATACATATTTATATAGCTGCAAGACATGTAATGTTTAATTCTTTAAGGGTGATGTTTCTTGAAACCTTGTATGTATAATTATTTTTCTACACTGTTACAAAGTCACAATGGTTTCACTACCCCTAGAGATATTTTCAATTGATGAAATACTTAAAGTTAAATGGCCCCAGTGCTTAACCAAATTGTAATCTTGAACCAGTGGCAGTTACTAGTATATTACTTCAGTGGAATTTTACTATCTTTTACAAAGATAGTATTACAAAGTAAAGCCTTTACATATGGTACTAGTTACAAAATTCTATTAGAGAAAATTAACACCATTGCACATTGGCAACACAGGTTACAAATGGTATTTTTGATTTACAAGACCAATGTTTTGTTATAAACTATTAAAACATTTAATGTTAATAATATTTTGTTAAGTTTATAATTTTTATTTAAAAATAACAGAATATTATCTCATATTTTAATAATTGAAGTATTTAATATATAATAAGAAGAATATAAAATAGCATGTTTTTTTGAAATTGAATTAAAACTATTATTGTCAAATAATTTTTGTGTGGATATTCATCCTGCAAATTCGAAATTCATATTTTCTATTTTTCTTTGTAATTTTGAGATCTAAAAATGTTAGGATATTGTTTGTTTTGATTCCAAGAGTAAACAAAATGCTGGGTTCTTGTAAGCTGAATAATTTTATGGTATCACTTATGAGTTTCTTGTATGTTGAAGATGTCATCTGCATATCTATATTATGTATCACATAAACTTACTATCATCAACAGCCTAGCCATGGATTGGTCAACTTACATCTGAATAAGAATTAATATCATGAAGAAGTTGTACAAACTGCAGTTAAAAATTGATATAAAAAGATCTGGTGGATGAAAAAATGAAAATTTCCAAAAAGCAGAGGAGAGAAAAAAAAAAGGCCAAAATGCTACAGAATATATGCGTTTTAGAAAATTTAAATTCCACCTTGAGATACATAAAAGTTTCATAAGATATTAAAATATAACAATATTACATTAGTACCAATAAACAATTACACATACAGTATTTCTTAAAAATAAGGCAACATGATAGACGTGATAAACCTGGAGAACAAATAGGTATTTCATACATAAAATACAAACACTTTGAAAATGTTTATAGAGGAAAGATGGAAACATTGGCGCCAGAAAAAACAAACATGTTAGATATCTCTATTACAGAAATATTAATATCAGCAGTTGTTACCAATTTTTGGAATGAAAATCATAAAACAGAAGAAACAGCAGAGCTTTATAAAATTGGTACATAGAGCATAAAACTGAATACTTGGGAAATGAATTTACATTATAGAATATAAGATGCAGTTAAAACCCAATAGAAGAGAACCCAGTCTTCAAATTCATCATAAGTCCAACAGATGGAATTACAGTGTGTAACAATCAAATATTTGGATCTTGCATCAGTCACAACGGAGCTGAAGATGCAAATGAACGTTCATGAAACATGTCTTAATATGATTAAGGTATAAAGATTTAAGTAGGTGTCATAGTGTCTTATTTACATTTTAATTCATTTAGGGTGCTTCTGAGACATATTAATAGTTTTTATTTTTGTGTCAAGTGGTAAGCTCTCATATTTTAGAATTTCTCTGGACTGCATGCAACTTGCAATTCTGAAAAATCACTCTTAGATATTGTTGTTTAGATTCATTTTCACATTTAGATATGGCTCCATTGAGAATTCATTCCTCATATAAGTTTAATAATGCATTACAATAAATTATATTTATTATGGATTGTTATTGTAAAATAATTTGAAGGTGGATTTAATAGTAATTTTATAAAGATTATTAAAATGAATTAGGTATAGCTCTATAATACAATTCTATTAATTCTATTCAATATAATAAGTTTTCACATATTCTTTTCATACCTGAAACTCTCTTGAGCTTCAATAAATGAAGTCACTGCTATTTTGTCCATCTGTCAGGTAAATGTGTTTTTGCACATGATGGATCTTCAATCAGTAGCATGTTTTGGAGGCAATGCCACAAATAAATATTGTTATAAAAAGTTTAATATATAAATTATTAATTTCAATTTCTATTTATGTGTGGATTAAATGACCTATCCCACAAAGGTTAAATTTAAAAGCTTATGGCCCATTTTCTCTGGGATTAATGAAGAGATCACAATGAAATTTCCTCTGAAAATACTTTCATTTACTGATCTCTTTTAATCAGTATGTTTCTTTAGTAGGCAAGTGAAATTGTTGTGGACACATTTACATTTTTTGTTCACATTTCAATTTCACAGCATTAATACACGGACTGTTTCAACTATTTAGATCCATATTATTGAAAACATTGAAAAAGAATTCAAAGTAATGTTATGAAAGAAGGTCCTAAGAAACTTGAGTCATTTGGTTAAAACATAATTTTTCAGGAATTTGCAATTTTAACAACAATGTAACTAATAGAAATTTTAGTAATTAAAAAGTTCAAGGGAAGAAGCAACAAGAACTGAGATCATACAGAAAATGCTCTTAATATATGCAGTACAGATTCCTTTAAATTTTAAACCATATAAAAACTTTCTATAACACATAGTTTATATGATATAATTTTAAACTGAACAAGTGAGCAAACAAACCTACAGTATAAAGCCTGTAGTAAAAAGTATATTAAATATACTTCTAATCAACCAAAGTTAATTTATTATATACAAAACTACTAAGGAAAGACCCAGTAACAAACTGACCAAAATAAACATTAGGTTAATTCTGCCATTAAATCTACACTTAATTTCAATTCAAAATGTTCATGTGTTTAGTATACAAAACTTAATAGATTTTTTGTTACAGAATGAAAGATAAAGTAAATTCACATTAACTGCAATATAAATATCACATGAATTATACCTTGAAAAAATTCTCACTACTTCTGTATTATCAGTATTTCTGATTGTGGGATGGTTCATACAAAATGAATAGCCTAAGTCAGTGTCATCTAATACATTATTTTAATAGGAAATACAATCAGAATACAAATAACTACCATTTCCCTTGTTTTGAACATGAAAGAAGAACTGTAGTTCTCTCCTACATTTCACTGAATGAATATTAATATACCCCTAGTCCAGCTCATTGCCAACAATAGGTGCAACCTTACAGCTCTCCAAAGGTAAAAAAGGGCCCAAGAACACCTTTGCATCCTCCCATGCAAACTAGAGTCTATATGGACAGTTAAGACGAGTGTCTTCTTATTTTGGTGTACTTTCACTTAAAAAAAAATTCACAAGTGGAACCAATGATATCAATGAGGCAAACTCCCATTATCAGTTTATATGCACTCAATCGTTAATGGAAGAGTAAAATGTTGCATAATTATTTGCATTCTGCATATTATGTATGCGCATGATATAACATGCTTCAAAATCTCATTTGAGGAGAGGAGAGCAGAGCAGAGCAGAGGAGAAAGCTGGATGAGAAGGGAGAGTAGACGGGAGTTGAGAAAAAAATATGCAGCTGATAAGAGTTTGTGTGATGATTATATTGTTTATTCCAAAGGAGATCCATGTACAAAGCTCTAAAGCTAATGGGAGATAATTGTTGAGGAAATTATATAACCAGGAAATTACTATTCTTGATACAGAAAACTATATAGCTTTTAAACTTATTAAATTACCTAATGCTAGCAGGAAGAGTAAAATGTTCAAAATTTACATTTCTTATTTTATTATTAAAAAGCATACAACTCTTACTGAGTCATTTCATATAGGTATGTTTTGTTGCATAAAAATAATATTTAAGAACTATAATTGGGAGGAGATGATGGACTGCATTATTATTGCCCTAGAATGTATGAAAGTTACTCAGCTTAAGTGCTGTGACTTTGTTATCATATAAACCTTCCTTTTCAGCTTTGGGTTTACAAATTGACTTGAAATTTTGCATACAAATAGCAGAGGTGGTTGGAAATACCAGGAACTAGGATTATTTAAATTGCTTCATTATTTCATTCATAACTGAATGAAATACATTGAAAACTTTTGCAAAAATGTTAACACATTCTTTTTAAAACATAAGAAAGCATCATAATTAATTGACATCACTTAATTTCACTTACTTTACTACATTAACTTTAATTATGTTTACAGTGCATAAACAACCATATCACTAATTTTAATTTACCATACTGAACTTTAAATAAAATCTAAGTCTATTTTGTATTTTTAAGCAGTTTTTCAGTGCATCCTTCATACATTTACTTTGTTCCACCTTCTTATGCAGCAAAAATATTAAAACTGTAGCTTTAATACTTGAAATGCATAAGGAAATACAGTTTAATAAATTAATAGTTTTTCTCAGGCTGTAAAACTGTCTATTTTCCACTGGTAGCCATCTTTGAGTAGGTAGTTCTATATTGCTAAGATTAACAGCAGATGTCATAGCTTTGGACTTTCACTTCTATGCTATCTCTTGACCTATCTTAGAGGCATTTGTAATACATTACAAGCAGCATGTGACTTTAAAATTTATATAAAATCTCAATTTTTAAGAAGATGTTACTTACTATTTATACCTGAATGCCTAGGAGATAGGGCACAACACTGAACATATTGGTCAGTTTTGTGGAACTCCTTGGAATAGTAAGATGACTGATGAGAGGCAATGCTTCCTTGCAGCGAAGTTACTCTTCCTAGCATAAAGATACCAGTGAAGAGGAATGAAATGAAAGTGGCACCCTCTGATATCAATATAACATTTTTGGGCTTCATTATGTCACATCAAATTGCAGATCTGCTTCTTCACCTTTCTAGAAAAAAATGGTGTAGCTTGCATCCCAAAAAATCTTACTATATTTGCCTGGGATTATGATAGCTAACCTTTAAATTCATATGATTTGTGGATGACTCATAGCACAGGGGTAGAAGTATTCAGGCTAACCATATCACTATCTAGATTTTGCTTCCTTCTCATATAGCTGCAATTTAATAACAACTCATCAAGAGATGAAAAACTGAAATATGACAGGTTAGCTCCAACAAGACACATTTTTTATATTTTCTATAATATATGGATAAGCTAGTAACAGTAATGTGAATTTGAAATTATAAAATATTGAGTCAGAGTTGAAAAACTTACATCACACATGTTTTTCATTTTGACCAGTTTTGAGAGCTACTTGCTCTCATCATCAGAACTGGCTGACTGGTTCCTCGTGGTGTTGTCCATGTGAGAATAGAGTATAACTATATCCTCTCAGAGGTTGTAGATTGATTAAGGACCGCAATTTAACATTATAACATTTATTCACAATCACTGGTGAACATTAAAATAACCATTACAAAATATGACGGTGTGCTTACTCGACAACAGACATATACTCTAGTGCATTCTCACACATACACACACAGCATCTCACTACTGCAACCTTCACATCTCCATGTATAGATGTTTGCTAGTATCTCTGTAACATTAATTTATCTATATTCCAACATGCCTCCTTAAATTCATATTACAGTCCAACATTTACTAGTATCAATTACTTTACATTTGACATATTTCTAAACTTTTCAAATTTGTTTCATCCTAAAGACTTAGTAAAAATATCTGCAATGTTTTCTTCAGAGTTCACTTTTACAATATCAATTTCACCATTAATACAACTTTCAATTACAAAATGGTAATGAGTTTCTACATACTTCGATTTCTTTGTAAAATTAGCAAACTTTGCTATATCTATCATACCAGAATAATCTTCATAAATTTAAATAGGATAAAAAATTTCCATATTAAAATCAAGCAAAATATTTTTACAACCTTTAATTCACTCACACACTCAGATGATTTATGATCAGATATTCAGTTGATGTCAAGGACCTTGTTACACTGTTCTGTTTCTTTGATTTCCAATTATATTTCCATTTAATTTAATTACATAACCAGTTATTGATATTCTCCCCAATCAGTGTCTACATAGCAATCTAAAAATTCAGTATTTGTATTCATATTAAAAGTTAACTTTAAGTCTTTGATTAAGTCTAATTACTTTAAAACTCTCAAAGCATACTTATAATGGCTACTACCATAGCAATTCTGAAATCTACTCAAATAATTTATGCTGAAACTTATATCAGGTCTTGTTCCTGAACTAATATGCAAAACAGCTCCAATTAAATTTCTATATTTGATTGTGTAAGTTCTAACTTCAAATTTTGTTCCATAGGAGTAGCATACTATTTAGAATTTGCGATTTCATACTTGTTTTCTAAGACAAGATATAATCCCTTTGATCTAGGGTCATTTTTCCTTGATTACAATAATAATTATTATTAATACCTAAATAGGTTTTTATTTTATGCAAATCTTTCAAGTAATAAATTTGTAACAAAGTTTAACTTTGTATAATCTTTATAACATATAAGTAGATCATCTACAAATAGAAATAGATAAACTTTATTTTCATTCTCCTTGTCACTTAATATATATCTATAAACAGCAATCATTTTCACTTCTTTCAAAGCCTTAATTTCTCAAATAAGTATCAAAACATTCATACCAAGATCTTGGGCTTTCTCTCAAAGCATATAATGCTTTATTCAATTTTAGTACTCCATTTGTACCATCCCCATCACCTTGTGTGTGTTTTACATAAACTTCTGATTTAACTTTACTAATCAAAAAGGTTGTCTCTACATCCTTGATCAATATTTAAAGCATTTTGACAATATGCCATTAAAATATTTAAAGCTTGCATTCTTGCCACCAGAGAGTATATGTCATCAATTAAATCATTGATATCCTCTTACTACTAATCTAGCTTTGTAGATATCATCAGTCTTTTTGTATAGACCCATTTTATATCCAAAATCGTTTTGCCATTTGGTTCATTTAAATCTTCAAGTTTTATTTTTATTTAAACAACTCCTTTCTTTATCCATTGCATTTCTCAATTTTTCAGTATCATTATTATTAATAGCATCATTATAAGAAATAGGATTTTCAGCATCAACATAATTTACATAAACATTATTATATACAAAATCATCATTAAATCTTGCAGGCTTCCTTTTTTGCCTGGTTGATCTTCTCAACCCTAGTTCTTCATTTTCATCAATTCTATCACTATTATCATGTTCATTTTCATAATTTTCACTTTCCTTTTTATCATGAGCCCCTCTTGGTTCATCTTTAAAGCTTATATAATTTGTACCATCTTCAATTATATCTACATGTCATGCTACAACTACTCTGTTATTAATCAAAACTCTGTAACCAAAATTTTCATACCCTAACAAAATAGCTAAATCTGCTTTTCTATCCCATTCTGAATTTCTCCTCTGTTCAGGCACTCTGACAAATACTTAACCTCCATAAATTCTTAAATGCTCTATATTAGGTTTTTCTGTAAACATTATTTCATAGAATCTTTTGTTGTTTACTTCCATATTAGCAATAATTCTATTCTTTAAATAAGCTGCTGTTTTAACTATTTCAGGCCAGAACCTTTTATGTACTTTAGCCTCTGCCAATAAGCATCTAGACATATCCATAATATCTCAATTGTATTTTTCCCCTGTGCCATTCAATTCATGTACATATGGTGGACAAGGTTCAATAGGTATACCCTTTTCCCTAGCAAAGTTCTATATATCTCTATTTATGTACTCCTTGCCATTATCACACCTCCATCTTTTTACACTTTTTCCTGAATCACTTTCAATTAAATTTACATAGACAACAAAACAATAACATACTTCACTCTCTGATTTGAAAAGATAAACTTTAGCTTCTTTACTGTAATCATCAATAAAGGTTAAAAAGTATTTTTCCCCATTTAAGCCAGTAGTTTTATATGGTCCTTTCAAATCAGTATGTACTATCTCTAATATTTCCTTTGCTCTTGTTCTTTCATTTTGAAATGGCAAATTATGCATTTTAATTTCCAAGCATATCCCACACTTAAAATAATCAGACTCCAATTTTCTTTTGGCAAACCTTCAAGCATTTGCTTGTCACACGTTGTTTTCAAATAATTAAAATTTACATTCCCCAGTGTCCAATGTAATTTTTCTTTTTCGGGCAATTTACCATTTGTTATCAAATTTCATTCACTTACTATAATTTCACTTGTCATGTGATACAAATCATTATTTTTAATAGCCCAAGCAACTAAATCCCCATTTGGATCATAAACTTTTGACATATTTCCTGCCGACACAATCTTATTAAATTTAGTTACTTTTCCTAACTTATTAAATTTTTATCCATATCTTTGACATAAAGAATATTTTTCATTTTATTTACCTTACTTTAACCATAAACATTAAACGTATGCAAAATATTACCCTCTTTTGTTGCATTTAAGGAACGACCATCTCCTATTTTTACATTTATCGGTTCTTTAAGTTCCACAAATTCATGATAATTAATCTGCTTTACTTACAGAACTATTTACTTCAACATTCGGTTTTCCTAAACCGGGCCTAGCTTCAATTTCCATATTAAAATTACTCGATTTTCCATCATCATTTTGCTGTCCTTCTTGTCCTTTATTTTGCTGCCAACTACCACCTCGACGATGTTGACTCCAACCTCGACCAGCCCCTCGGCCACCACGATATTGCCAGTTTTGGTAATGTTGCTTGCACCCGCCTCCTTGCTGCTGTGTGCCACCTCTGGATTTCCACAAATATTCACGTGGCCTCATGCATGTACATTGCACCTTAAAATGTCCAAACTTGCCACACTTGAAGCACTCTTTATCCTTTTTGCTATCAGTCTTAAATGTACTCGAACTGTTTTGCTTTCTTTTTCTTTTAAGTCAACCATCTTTATTTTACTTTTCACATATTCAACAGTGTGCTCACTTTCTTTCAACACATCAATTAAGTCACCAACGTAACATAACGAACTTGAAAGCATTTTAATCATATAACCTATTTTTTTCCTTTTCACTAACATTTGCACCTGCACTTTTCAAATCTTAATTAACTTTTCAAACTCAGTAAAAAAGGCACCTGAATCTTCAAAGCCTTTCAACTTCAATTTTTCCAATTTATTTCTTATGCATATTTGCAGTGTAGTAGATTCCTTTAAATACATTTCGTCAAACTTTTTTATAATTTCATGTGCCATCTCTTTGTGTTTTACAAACTGTAGCTGATCATTTTAAATACCACTATATATGACATTTATAGCTTTCAAACCTTTTTTTGTCCAATCAGGCTCTTTATCTGTTGTCACTTTTTCTCTTGTTGCTACTTCCTCACATTTCTTTAGCTTTAAAATCATTGTGATTCTCCTTTTCCAGCACTCATAGTCCTTGTCGTCGAAAACAGGAGCTTTAACTTCATCCGCCATCTTGGTACTTTTCCTTTTCTTGTGGTTTTCTTCAAAATTACACCATTTTAAAATAACTATGTGCGTTATTTTTCTTGCAATAAGTTTTATCAAAAGTTTCCCTTTTTGCTCGGCACTTTCACAAGTAGCAACTATTTAACACTTGCACATGTTTTTCTATTCCCACAGCACCCAAAACCCCACGTGGAGATAAGTAGAAAAAAGACGAAAGCCACACATCTCCGCTACCATGTGAGAATAGAGGATAACTATATCCTCTCAGAGGTTTTTCATAAATTAATAACCACGAATTAACATTATAACACATTCACAACACTGGTGAACATTATAATATCCGTTACAAAATATGACAGTTGCTTGTTCGGCAACCAACATGTTCCCTAGTGCTTTCTCTCACACATATACACAGCGTCTCATTACCTCACACCTTCAAATTTCTATGTACAGATTGTGCTAGTGTCTCTTTAACATGAATTTACCTATATTCCAACAGTCCAGAGAGTGTGTGTGTGTTTGCGTGTGTGTTTGTGTGTGTGTGTGTGGTGACATCTGAAGGAGGAGTGATGAATTTCCATAGTGGGTTTGGTGGCGGCAACTCAAAATTCATTATACTGTATTCGTTTTGTGATGAATATCTTTTCCCATCTATCCAACTCTGTTGCATATTTTACAGGCTTTAGGAGTATTATGTTTGGTGTGATGTGATTTATTATTCAAAAGTGGTGTGCAACTGCATATCTATCGATCTATTTGTATTTGATGTGTCTCATGTGCTATTTTAATCTGGTTTCTAAATTCCTTTTTGTGATACCTGTGTAGATTTGGTCACATTTCTGGGCAATTCATTTTATACATTTTTTTTCTAAGGTATTTGGTCCTTCGATTTCTTACAGAGTAATTTTTCTAGACTGAATTTGTTTTGTGGAGCTAGAGAGATGTGTTTTTTGAAGATGTTGTGGAATTTGTAGTGAGTGCTTGGTTGGAAAGTGAACATTTTGAAAACTATTTTATATTTTTGTTGAGTGAGCTTTGTGGTATTCTTAATGTGTTTCTGTTTCTTGAATTGTGCATTTTTTTGTCCATGATTTGTTTGGTAAAGCCATTGTTTATAGCCGTGTGAACTATGTGTTCTCATTCTCCCATTAGACATCAAAGCATCACTTAACTTATCTCAGTTCAAAAACAAGCTCTTCAAATACCTATTTGACCAGTACTGTAATTCCTATTAACTTGACAACAGAAAACCTTTGTGGTGCTTGTTGAAATATTTAATAAATGTTAACCACACACACATCAAATACATTAAAATATGTATATGTGTGTGTATATTTTTTCTTGTTTACTTGTGTACTTCTTTTATATGTGTTTATTCTTTTGTATTTTTCTTACTGCCTCAGTTGTAAATGGCAATCCCTACCTAGAGCAATATGCTCATTGGGACCTTCTTTCTAAATAGGTAGGTAGGTGGGTAGGTGGGTAGGTAGGTGGGTGGGTGGGTGGATAGGTGGGTAGGTAGGTAGGTAGGCGGGTGGGTGGGTACCACTCCTCTTTAAGCTTTTAACTCCAATTTGTTTTAGCACTATTATTTCAGCTTTCTTATAACTCAGTCCTAATCTTATTTCCATTTTAGCAGAAAGTGGCAACTATTTGTTATTATGCTCAGGATTTTAAAATCTTCAATCACCTCATCACCTGTATGGCATATAGTCAATTACATTCTATCCAGCTACATTTAAAATTGTGAACTCTCCCCACTGATCCTCTTCTTTGGTCCTGTTATACATTACTGTGTTATTCTTTTTGCAAAATTCCATCAGTTTTCTACTTTCTGCATTTATTTCTTTATCCCTACTTTTCCTTTCACTTTAATCATTTTTTCCCAAGTACATCCATTTTCTCTACTTAAATCTCTTATATGATATTCCACTACTCTGATGTGGAAATCACCTACTACAATAAACTCCATATATTGGTTTCCCTTCTTAATTCTTCCCAACTATTGTTCAATTTTGCATATGGATTGTCATTATAGAACTCTGATGATTCCAGTGGGTTATACAGGGTGAGTCACCTAAAACTTGCACCGCAATTATTTCTGAAATGGAAAGTGCTATTGATGTACACTTTTCACAGCATTGATTGGTAGTCAGGGGTTCGTACATTTAGCCTATAAACAGATTTTAATAATACTGAGAAAGTTTACTTTTTGAGCAAACATACACTTTTTTAAATGGAACAATGGCTAGTTACATAAAAAGAATAAAGGTAGGGTAAATTAGAATGTCAGTGGTCGTTGTTGCAGGACTCTAGTGAAAGTGGTTCACAAGAAATTGTATTTTAAAAAGTTTCCACCCTGACAAATGTTTGTCCAATTCAACCTGCTTAGTTGCTAGGTACGATGTTATGTTTGTTTGCATTGTGTTTTCTGTACGTTGATTGTATTGCGACGTTCCGGTCAGTTAGTTTGTGACAGATCAAGCAGTAAGTCTTGAATGGAAGATGGGGTTTATTAATGCGAAAAAGCCGACATGCTCATGGTGTATGGAGAGTGTAGGAAGAATGCAGTTCGTTCCTGTACGGTGTATGCGGAAATGTATCCCAATAGACGTCAACAATCTCGGCAATTATTTATTAACCACTTCAACCAATTACGTGAAAGTGGTACTGTAACAGCTAGAAACAAACTAGTGACTGGAGAAGAGACAGAAATTAATGTTTTGGCTGCCGTTGCAGTAGATTCGCAAATTAGTTCCCACACAATTGTACGTGGAAGTGGCATAAGTCAGGCAAGTTACTGCGCATTCTCCATCGACATAGGTTCCGTCCCTATCACATCTCTCTCCATCAGGAGCTGCAGGGAAACGATTTTGAGAATTTTGTTAACTTTTGTACATTGGCATTAAGATATGATACTCTAGATTCATCAAGTATATTGTTTAGTGATGAGGGAACATTTACCAATCATGGCCAGGTAAACCACAGAAACATGCACTATTGGTCTATTGACAAACCCCGTTGGCTTCGTCAGGTGGAACGTCAGCGTCCATGGAGATTAAACATGTGGTGTGGGATAGTGAACCATCTGCTCATATGCCCTTTGTTCATAGAAAGAACAATGAAATCGCACAAGTATCGCAGTCTCCTGACAGACCATCTGCCACAGATGCTAGAAGACGTTCCTTTGCAGACTAGGAGGAACTTGTGGTACCAACATGATAGCTGTCCAGCCCATAGTGCACGAAGTACTACAGCTTGTCTTAACGGATTGTTTCCAAATCGTTGGATTGGACGAAGAGGACGTTCACCGGATCTGACCCTATTAGACCTTTTTCTGTGGTGAAGGCTGAAAGACACTGTCTACAAGGATGTACCAACTACACCAGATGATATGAAACGACGTATTACTGCTGCCTGCTCTGAAATTTCCGCTGCAATGCTAGAACGTATGCAGCGGTCTTTCCATAGCAGACTGGAAGCGTGTATTGAAGCTACCGATGTTCATTTTGAAAACAACCTTTGAAGGGCTATGTTCTGTTTACTTGTAAGAATCCACAGAAGTGTTGTAATTGACTTTTGTTTTTCTTTACTTTGTGCTACCGCAGGTTGTACAAGTGTCGGCGCATAAAAGTTTCAAAATAAGGTTTCTCGTAAACCACTTGCACTAGAATCTTGCAACAAGCTTCACTGATATTCTAATTTACTCTACCTTTATTCTGTTGATGTAACTAGGCATTATTCCATTTAAAAATTGTATCTTTGCTAAAAAAATACACTTTCTCAGTATTATTAAAATCTATTTATAGGCTAAATGTATGAGCCCCTGACTACCAATCAATGCTGTGAAAACTGCACATCAATAGCACTTTCCATTTCCGAAATATATGCAGTGGAAGTTTTAGGTGATTCACCCTGTATACTACAAGCCTAACCTTATGCACACTTTCACCCCTTTCATGCTATTTGTCTTTAGCCACATTACTTGGCCTTCTTCTATATTTAACTCTTCACACACATTTATTCCACTGCTATCTTTAATAAACACTCCAGTTCCTCTGGAGACGCTCCTTCTTTTAATTTTTATTTTACCACGATCACCTGTATAATCATATTCTTCTACATATTCTTCTTACTTTCATTTAACCAGTCTCCACCAGTGCTATCATGTCCACTAACTTAAGGACTTCAAATACTTCATAATTGAGCACTTTTGGCCTTAACCCTTTACATTAAATAACACCAGTTTCAAATCTAATCCCTATCTTGAATCAGTTCTTCCATCTCTAAACTTCTCCAGCTTTGTTCTGTGTCTGATTTTCCTATCATATGTTGCCATATGCTCTTTCTCCTCCTCTAATTCCAAAATTGTTCCTTCTGTGGTTAACACCACTTTGAGCCCACTCCAACCAGCATATTTCTCCTGCTCAGCTGATACCAAGGTCATTGCCTCTTGCTGTTTGCTCGATGTGATGTATCTCTTTGGTGACATCATGACAGTTGCTTCTTCCTCTCCAGTTACCTCTCCACATATGTTTCTGTTTTGTATTTCCAATGCCACATCTGTCTCCATTGCTACATTGGTTTTCTCTGCCGAATCTGCATTCTTTTTGGTACATTGATCTGAAATTTGTCACTGTCTCAAGTTTTGTTTCCTTTCACCAATCCATAGTTCTAGGCCTCTTACAAAATCTTTTTTCCCTTCTTGTGTTGCTGGGTTCATTTTTGCTAATAGTAATCTTCTCATATCTCTGTCTTCTTTTCTATAATAACATTCTACAAAAATTCTTATTCCTTTCAATTTCTTTCCAATGCTCAAAACTACCCACTTGAGTTTGTTAGTCACAAATTTTGCTACTATAGGTCTGTCTTTGTTGCCTCTTTTTTCAATTCTAAAAAGTGTTATAATTTCTTAACCTGTCAATTTTATATCCATGTGCCTTTCTATTACTTCTATTTGCTCTAGTCATTTCTCTCAATTTTCTTCCACACCAAATACCACTGTGTATATCTCTTGTATCCATTTCCATTTTTTCCTCTAACTTATCCAGTCTTTCTCTGCAGGTGTGTAGTTCTTCATGCACTTACTTTGTCACAGTGTACAGCATTCCTTTCATTTATTCTATCTAGCTGTCAGTGTTTAATTCTATTCTCTTTTTTATTTTGTACAAATCCATTATATCCTCTGAAATTATTTTTAGCATTACCATTATATCTTTCATATCTTCAGGTCTCAGGTTTAGTTCTATTCTCTGATAGCCAGTATTATAGCCAGTATCACCAGCAACCACAAGTACTCTTTTATGACTTGTTTTCTTCCTCTTTCTTTTACATTTTCCCACTTGTATAGCACCCAATTCTGGCCCAATATACTTTTCAACCTTCTCCTCATAGAGCACTGCATACATGCAACTGCTCACTTCTGCTATTCGCACTAGACTCTCTAATATTTATGGAGATTGCTAACATTGTGCAGAGAAATATTACTGAGAAGCAACCAGATCTTGCCAGGACAGAATGAATCTTGTACTGTGACATTTTACACGTAACTCATGACATGATTTAAGAGTTCTGCATTAAGCTCATTTTTCATCCATGATAGTTTCTTGACATTGCATCTTACAACCTCTGCCTCTTCGCAAAAATGATAAGGAATGTTTGCCAGTTTGAAAGCAATAGGGAACTGAACATACATGGTATCCTAAACAGACTATCAACACAGGGTTTTGCAATAATTGTCTGGAACCATGAATAAACTATTGGAATAATTGTATTTCATTACTGGGAGAATGATTTAAACACTTTAAAGGAAATCTGAATGAAATGAAATTGTTTATAGTTATAAAATTCGCCTGTAATTTTTTGAAACATATAGTGTGCATTGTATAGCCCAAGAATGATTAGTACCTTTTACTAAAATATAGGAATATACCTGCTGGTAGCCTAAAACCTCATGAAGTTCTGTTTTGTTGGTTCACAGTGTTCCATGATACTTGCCCGCTCTTTCCTGTTCTCATTTCATATACAGCCATATATTCTGTACAGAAGGTCACACATTATGCAATGACTTTGCTGTGCCATGTCATCCCTGTGGAAATCTCAATGAAGGCATCCCTGCTTGAGTCCAAACTGGCCAGCTGCTGAGAACTCTGGTCTGATACTCTTAATCAAGTGTAGTTAGTACTAATTTCAGCAACCTCTGAAAGGAGATGTAATATACATTGCTGTGATCTGCATGAAGAATGCATGCGGGTGTTGGGTAAGTATTTAAAGACAACATCCATTCTTTTTATAAAATTTATAAGTGTATTTTACACATCATGGCATGCACTGTATGATTTCATCTATAGTAAATCTCCTGTTAGTAGCCCTCACTAATAACAGCACCCATCCTTTTCATTACACATTTGTATAGATGTACGTATAGCCTCTGAACATTTAAATATTATTGTGCATAATTATATTCTCTTAGAATGCTTCCATATCTCAATGTATTTTTTGTTTATTTGTGTTTTGGATTAAAATGAGTAAATATAAATATTCTATATACTTTGTGGGAATTCTATGCTTTAAAATTATGACTTGGCTGCATTTGGTATCACGAAACAAATTTTAATGTCACATTCCCAGAGACTTCGAAGTCTGCCTATGCATACTACCACTGCAAGTATTAGATTCATAATTATAGTGAACAGAGTTTATACTAAATGCCTTACTAAGTTTCTTTATATATAAGACAAATTGAATGCTCAAAAGCTTTCCCAACAATGTTTTGCTCCTTCTGTAAACTTAGTCTTCCTTTGGGTGTTCTACATACAGTAAACTGTTGATAGTTCAAAATGGCAAAACAGAAATTTCTTCTATAAATGTAGTTATAAATCCTCCATAGAGGAAAAGCCATGCTTGTCAAGAAAACTTAACAAGGCCATGCTACAGACCAATAAATCAAAGTTAACCATAGCCCAACAACAAATCAAAGATGACCAGATCAAGTTAGCACTAGTAACCATCTCCAACTAAATACAAGAAACAATTATCCCCAAAAAGCAGTGATGAGCAAACACTTGGTTTGATAGGGAGTGTTATCAAGGGAGAAGACATACTCTGGTAATCTGCATGAAGCTAGATGTCAAACACTGGAAAAATATGCCAATCAAATAAAATAATAAAAACAGCTCCTGAGACAAAAGAACACAGCCTTCATAGAAGAAGAAGCCCTGATGCTTGTACAGGATCGAAGAGAGACCCATATATCACAACAAATAAGAAAAGGACAAACCCTACCAATCACATAAGCATGGGAACTAGGAAAAATCACTTCATATGCATATTAAACAAGGAAAATCAACCAAGAGTACTAGGCTGTAGGGAACTCACCTACACAGACGAAGTAACCAAGGAAGTGATACACAAAACAAAAATCAAGAAAGCTGCAGGACCAGATAGCATATACAATGAAAATCTCAAAGACACTTCAGAGACCCTAAGCTACATATGGGCGAAATTGTTTACTCAGTGCTGGAAAGCTGGAATAACTGTTTCATCAGAGTACTCTACAAAGGAAACAGAGAAATAGACGATCCTAATTCATAGAGAGACATAGCATTAGAGAACAGCATATTCAAACTGCATATGAAACTAATAGCAGGAAAAATCTCAGAAGTAGCTGAAGAACACATACCAGAGCAACAGTTTGGCTTCAGAAAGGGAAGATGAATCTACATGCAGTCTAATCTACTGAATGGGATAAGTGAGGCATTAAGACATAAAAAAGGAAAGTTCTGCTGTGCAACATTCATGGACTTCTCCAAAGCATTCGACTCCCTTAATAGAAAGCACCTGATGAGAAAACTACAGCTCCTGACAGTATCAAACAACCCCCTAGCCATCACAGTAAATCACTTACTAGCTTATAACAAAGTGAAAATTAAGGATGGAGTGACAACCTCAGCTCCAATTACTCAAAACTTTGATGTACTGCAGGGGGACCCGCTAAGCCCCACACTATGGATCATAAAGGTGATTGAAAACTTAGAGGTAGTTCTTACTACTCGTCTATGCTAAAAAATTAAATTGAGTTTTATTTATGGACACTCTTTAACTGCTGTGGTTCTTAGGGCCCCATTCTGTATTGGGCGTAAAAGACAGGCAGTTTTGCTCAGAGGCCTCTTTATCAGGCTTGAGGTTCTTTTACGTGCCGTAAATCTACGACACGGGACCACTGACTTTGCATCCCTTCCGAAGGAAGCCATGCAAAGGATTTTTACGCTCGAAAAAATTCATCGCCCTCCGCCAGGTTTGAACCCGCGAACTCGGAAACTAGAGACTAGCATGGTAACCATTACACCACGGAGGAGGATATTCATCTATGCTAATGACGTACTAGGCTCAAAATGAAGAGAAGAACTACAGGAAACCATGAACAGAACACAGGAATGGTTAATGAAAAATGTACTAGAACTAAACATAACCAAGGCAGTAAGCATGGTATTCAGAAAAGGAGGCAGAGCGACGGAAGAAGACCGAATACAATGCACTGGAAAAAAATTGGTAGTTGCAAAAACAACTTTAGATTTAGCCACTTTTCCCCTCCTTCTGCAAGTTTGCTGTCAACGAGGAGACCAAGATCATATAGTGCAGCATCTGATGGTACTCCGGTTGTTAGGCATGCTCAAGATAGCGCAATTCATAGCGCCGGTTCATGCCATTGGCTCAGCAATTCGCCAATAGTGAGTGGGATGGCAGCACTGGGGCGTCTGATCTTTGAACTCTTCACCTTCCTCCAGGTCTGGGCTTTAGGATGGCACGGCAAGAGAGACAGGGAATCCCTCTACTCTACTTACCTTGACAAGGAGACGCCAAGAGGGGTGTGGAAAATGCCGATTCGATGCGTCATGTTTAGCCCCTTTAAAAATTTCTAGTCACATCTTTCGGTGAGTAAATTTCAAAATTAACTACCATACGAGTGCAGGGAGTGCCGTAAAACAAGCAAAGAGAGTTTTATAATAGGTTTATTGTTATTGTTTAAACGGTGTGCTGTTATATGGGGAAAAACTACGGAAAAGACTAAAGCTGAAAGATTTAAAGTAAAGTTAATGCAGGTTAAATTATATGATTGCTAGCCCAGTGTTAAGAACTTTCAATGCAATAATAGGGCGCGATTGATTCTGATCAGTTTAAAGCAGAATAACGTATACTATGTTATAGGTTATTGTTATAAGTTTTATGTAATAAATTTAATATAAATTATTACAACAAGGTAGTTGTAGCCTTATTAGTAACAGGGAGGAAAAGAAATTATCTTTGCATATTTGTTTTACATATATAGGTATATATATCCTATCTATGCCAGATCCTGCTCCTGGCACACTTTAATTTCTTCCACAAAAGAAAAAAAACCACACACATATATAAGGGAAGAGACCTCGATAGCGTCGGTACCTCGATACTCGGTAGTATCGAAGTATGTCTAATACTTTGAGATTAACCTTCAGTACTTTTTCGATGCTTAATTTTTTAGGTTTTGCATGATTAAAAGTTGTTGCGTTTAACTTTATGCTAGATAAGGAATAAAAGGAGTCGAGATTTCACGTTATTGTCTTGCACGTGCCCCCAAAGTGTTGCTGGACTATAGCTCTTATAGACCTTAACTGCAATTCCAGTGGGTGAATCAATGCAACATTCCATAGACTCTTGTGTCTAAATAAAAACATGCAAAATAACGGGCAAGGAGTAGATGTACTCATGTCACACGCAGCGCTAAATGAGCTGCAAATGAAGCTAATTAAGTTGCGCACTAAAGCGCATTTCTACAACAGCATAGCATGGTGACTCACTCTCAGCTGTTTCATCTCCAGTGACAAAAATCTATGAATTCAGCAGAAACAAATCAGAACTTAAGATACCAGATAATACAGCTCATGGTTATATTTGATCTTCCCTTCCATCTGTTAGTCCGTGTTTATGCAAGTCAAACTCAGGTTACGGGCGTAGCTTACATGTATACGTACGAATAATTTCTATAATGTGAATAGAAAACCCTTTAAAGGAAGGTTTTCAGCTCAAAATAGTTACATTAAAAGCGAATTAAATAAATTATTATTTATTATTATTATTAACCTGCCTAATAATACGGGGATATATAACCTGTGGCATTATCAAGATAAACAAAGTGCTGGCGAATGCCAAATAGGTACAATTTCGGAATTAGCATACAATACAAAATTGGATACATGTGTTTATACACAGAAAGCTACTAATAAGAGTATTATTCAGTGAATAAGCTATCGCCTTTGCAGTATTTTTATAAAGTGAGTATCGAGTATCGGTGCTAAAAAATCGGTATCGGTATCGAGAAATGTAATATCGTCCACTTATGAAAAGGATATATACAATATGCATATATTAAGCGACCGGGAAAAAATTGTTACAAAAATGGTAGCAGGTTTGCGTGACGTCAGTTCATAATAATTCAGTTAACAAAACATTTCATCATTACAAAATGCTAGTAGAGCCTTAATGTTCTGCTCTTACAAAGTTATTCGGAAGCTTTCACGTGCATACTTTTTTCACTCGTGGGGGACTGTTTTGTATACCAGTAGTTGGTAGTCAGTCTAAAGTTCTGTACACATTTAAATTCTTTTTGGCATGGATTGATGAGTAGGAGAAGATATAGCCTTATTTTCGTAAGTTGGGATCTGACAGGTTAACCGCAAGTACCGAAGTACAGCGCTATGTTGCTAATGTGAGCAACGCGTGTTCAGCTCACGTGCATACATCAGGGTGTGATAATTTATGGAATATCCAACACAGTGACAGCAGATACGAGTAATTTTTAATTATATTCATGAAAACAATGAATAATTAACAGCAATTTCTTTAAGGACTGCTGAAGATAGCTAAAATAAGGAAATGAAGAAAAACGCCGTCGAGTACTTTGGGCCGGCCATGCATGCGCTTAGTAGTGCCGTAAAAGGTTCAGATTAAGTGCACGAAAAGTGACTATAGGGACTCGTAATTATACTTCACCTTTAATTTTTCATCTTAACCACAAATTAACTAATAAGGTGAACAAACGAGGGGGTAAGAGAAATATACAGAAACCAAAAAGATCATTTATGCGTACACTTCTGCTACACGCCGCCATACTATTTCGTATGTTTACGAAAATGGAGGGCTAGGCCACATCACGACTCATTCACTGGCTGTAAAATATTTTGAATTCAGAGAGCAGATTACTTACAACTCTGATAGAGGAATCAATCTATTGACAATACTTTTTACTGGCTAGTAAGTAACAAATACATAAATTACTTCGAACACGAAAAGATTATTTAATCCCCTACACTTAGTGCCTTACATAGACTGTTAGCATAATACCTTATAGCGGAAAATGGCACGTGGTCTCACAATTGCACATAAGCGATTGAATGATGTATGCATGAAGGATAGAAGTAGTTTACCAATACAAGACAGAGCTGAGTAATGAAATTTTAACATGCATATTTAAGAAATATCCTGAACTCACCAATTAAAGCAAATGCTTAAATCAGAGTCAGCGAGATTCGCGTGTAGGATGTAGCCTCGGTAGACCTCTTCGAGAAATTATTTTCACAGCCGCACAAGTTACGCAACGAAAAGCAATAAACTATATAATAACAATTAACTAATATAAATAAAAAATAAAGCACATACAAAATAACTGGAAAATAAAAAACAAGACAATAAACTACAAGGTGACTGAAATTTGAGATTTTTATTTATGGACGCTCTTTAACTAATATGGTCCTTAGTGTTCCATTCATTATTGGGCATGAAAGACCGGGCATTTTGTTCAGAGGCCTCTTTATCAGGCTTGAGGTTATTTTACGTGCTCTAAATTTACGACACGGGAGCAGCAGCTTTACTTCCCTTCCGAAAAAAAATCCATTCCAAGGATTTTTACGCCCGAAAAAATCCTTCGCCCTCCGCCAAGTTTGAACCCGCGACCTCGGGAACTAGAGGCTAGCATAGTACCCCTATACCACGGAGGACGACTGCTGCAAGGTGACACCACAAACATAACACGAAGAGTGAATACAAACAATGAAGGACAGCGTGGTAATGTGGCGTTGGTAACCTGAGCAACAGGACGGCTGTTACCATAGTACCGGGCCTGCCGCGCTCTTTGTTTTTCCGACTGCAGCGTTTATGTCAGACTTCAGCTTACAAAAATATAGCTATAGTCGATTGCCGATCAGTAGAGTAATGCCGGTCACTCGAGTCTACCCTCTCTAGAGTGGTCAGTGCGTTACTGATTGGTACTGCCATCTAGTGTCAGTCATATTGCATTAATTCATCATAAGCCATCTTTCTTGGCTGCTCTTTGTTTGCCGTTGGAGGCCTGAAAGTGTTTGTGCCTCAATTGATTGAAATCTCTCACGTTTCTGCAATGAGACTACGCAAATCTTTGCACAGGTAAGGTTTAAATCATTACTAACAGAGTGAAGATAATAGTTTTGCCTTTATGTTAGTGATACTTAATTCGTAATTATGTTGTTTTTGTGAACGAAAACATCAAAAAGAAGTAAAATGGCAATATGGGGTTATACCGGTCAAGCTATCGGTGCATTGGCGTTCAATTGATCGGTATTGCCGCTCGTGATTTCTTATGGCAAAATTGAAACCCTTTACTTATCACTGTGTAAAACATCAAATCAAAGGACATTTATTCACAGATGCCGTGAAATAGAGTGAGAACCATTACTGAAGCCCAGTAGAGTTCTGATGATCTTACCAAAGCAATAGCTGCTGTTATTGAAAGGTTTGGAATTCGAAAGGCATCTAGGATATTCAGCATTCCATTTTCGACATTGCAGGACAAGCTAAAGTCAGGAATTACTACACCTAGAAGGTTGGGACGCAACTCTGTTTTTACTGTTCAACAGGAGAAAGAAATTGTTGACTATATGTTACAGTTATCTAGGTTATTCTATGGAGTAACTTACACAGAACTCCGTCATCTGGTCTTTGAGTATGCTGAGAAAATCGGGGTGAAACACAACTTCAACAAATTAGAAACTTGCGCTGGGAAAGATTGGGTCAGAGCCTTTCTGAAACGCAACCTTGCTGTCTCTTTTCAAAAGCCGGAAGCGACAAGCCTAAATAGAATCTCGGCATTCAACAAGTAGGACGGTTCCAAATTTTATGAGAACCTGGAAAAGGTGTATAAAAATATAACTTCCCTCCGTCAAGGATTTTTAATCAGGACGAGACTGGGATCTCCAACGTCCATAAGCCATGCAAGATATTTACAAAGAAGGGAGAGAGACAGGTTGGAGAGGCAACAAGTGGAGAAAGAGGCAGAAATGTAACTGTCTAATGTTCCATGAGTGCTTCTGGCATATTTTTGCCTCCAATATTTATATTTTCACGAGAGCAAATGACTCCTCTCCTCGAAGTAAGTGGCCTTCCTGGAGCTTCATACAAATGCACCGAAATGGACGAATGAATGATTCGTCATTTGGCGTAAACATTTTGCCTTCTCTCATTTAACCTATACCGCTCAAATGTGATAATCATGGAAGCCACATTTCTTTAACACCAGACGAGTTTTGTAAGCAGTCAGGAATTGTCATGGTCTCCATTTTACCTCACACTTTCCACAAATTGCAACCTATCGATGCTACATTCTATGGACCCCTGAAGACTGCTCTTAATAAAAGAACGTAGTTTATTTGTACAAGTACCCGAGTCTTTACCAATTGGGAGGAAGGGGGTCACTGTTTGCGATCTCGCAGGTTTATTTAGCAAACTGATTATGAAAGTGGCAACGATGGACAAAGCGGTGTCTGGTTTCCAAAGAGCAGGCATTGTACCGTTGAGTCCCATTATCTACAGTGAAGAGGACTTATTGTCTGCGCAGACTGTAGTCGTCCAAGTGGTTTCTGCAGACAGTCCTACAACCGGAGTGCAACAGAGATTTGATGGTAGGCCTAAAGTGGGTCCGTCTTCTGCACTTTCTGATGATGCACATATTCTGTTGCCATCTTCTAGTATAAGTAATGCTGCGAGTCTGGAAATAGAGATGTTGCAGGCCTATCCCGTGATCAAGCCACACCTCAAGATGCATCATCTTTCCAGATTGTAGAGCAAGGAAGAAACGAAAATGAAAGTAGAAGAATACAACATTTTCAGATTTTGACATCTACCCCCGAACATGCGTTTAGAGGAAACGGACAGAGAAACAAAAATTAGAAGTTCAAACAAACACAAGTGCAAAAGAAATCTAAGCCTACAGAAAAAGGCAAAGACCTAAACAAACCAAAGAGAACCTTTCGTCGTGCCGTACATTTTGAGAATTCTTTAGAGTAAGAAGACGCTCCTGACGACTTATGTGACAATGAATCCGACAATCTTAATGATGGAAGTGATACCTGTTTAGTATGTGGAGAGCAAGAAATATAAACAAAAATAGGTATCGACGTGTGTCATGCGGACGATAGGCTCATGCTCTCTGTAGTGGATGGGAATAACCAGTTGGCTATACCTGTGAATTCTGTGGAAAATAATACAATTTAGTTCTTCCCTTCTGATAAGTTTCGGTTGCTTTTTCAAATCAGTATCTTTATATGCCCACGATTTTTTCTTCTTCGTTTTGTTTATCACTAATAGGTCTATGTAATGTAAAGTGTTGCAACTATTCCACGGTACGTTACGGGAAAACTTTCAAATTGGGTGTAGTTTATGGATTAATTTTTAATATGTGTCCTGGTACAGTTATTTTCTTAACCTTTTCATAATAAGATGTATCTTTAAATGTTGTAAGCTATTAGTTAATACGAGATTTGTTGAAAATAACCTAATTTCAACCCTTACTTTGTGTCAGCTTATAATCGTGTTATTTAACATTAGTGTCTGATGTACCCGACTTTTCCCTTTTATGAATTGTTTTCAATTTTGTTTCTTAATAATATATATCTAGAAGTATTGCAGACTATTGTTGTATAACGCATTGATTTCTTTGGGATTTTCAACTGGAAGGGATTAGATTGAAGCCGTCTTTCTGTGATCGGTATTACCCTACCTGGTTGGCTATTACTGATCAAAACCATATTATGATATCTGCGTTACAGTTATTATATTTGATGTTCTCTTTACAGTAAAGCTTGATAGTATTTTGGAAAAACTGTACTGGGTTCACATTTTAACAGTCTTAAACGAATACATAGAACGTCTTGCAATTTACATCCAATTTTCCTTAGGTGATCGGAATTACCCCACTCTTTCCTATATTTAGTTATAGTTAATTACGAGAACGACAGCTTTTTTCGTATCTCTGGTCTTCTCTGTTTTAACTGTTTGCCTCATTTTACTGTAGTGGTTACTCTCTTTGTTTGTTCTTTGTACTCGCATTGACACACCTGGCTTTGGAGAATATTGATTTCTTACGTAAAGGAGAATGGCTTTTTTGTTTAAAGTCACGCGGGTTGCAATTTGATGCAAATGCAACATTACCGGTATTACTATATATATTACGTGAGAATGCTGATGAAAACCCTAAAAAAGACCATTTTTCAAACGAGAACGTCTTAGATTTAGCACGCGATTCTGGTTTTCAACTGAAAGAATTCAAAATATTTTTGCGGAACAAACTGGCGAGTTTTCTACAGCTACCTCATGACGTTTACGAGCACGTTGAACACATCATATATAGAGAGAGTTAAAGTATTACTTTTATTGCCATTTGAGAAGGAATCTCATCGTTTTTATGAGATTTGCTATTCTATTATGAGGAACTACTAGTCCCTTTAACGCACACTGCTGTTTCCATAGAAGATACGAAGCAATTGTCCGCTATACAACAATTTAGTTAATCATCTTAATGTTGTGGATACGGCCGTAAATACAATTGAAACTTCTTCTACGTCTTCTTCCTTTTCTCTGCGTTGAAACAGAATATTCGGCCCTTACCGATATCAGATTAAACAGACTGCGATACGTAATAAACTTAGAATTAATCAGAATAATATAAACCATCAATAGGCAATGATAATGTAAGAATATTGTAATGTTTCAAAAATTAGTATACCAGTGCATAGGGAAGAAGCGATACATGCAAGAAAATAGCCTTAGGCTGTGGAAGTGACACAAACGCCGGACAATAGCCAGCAAAACTATTTAGAAATCTTTGTTTAACCAATAGGGACGCCGAACTCGCTCATGCATACCATAGCGTTACCCACGCTGTAGAAGGTTCTGGAACATTGCTAAACCGCGAAAATTGTATTGGTCACTACAGTTTCAACAAGCCAATGCGAGTAAGATTTTAATATTTTTGGTGGTGGAAACGAGTGGTTGGGGGTAAATATATACCAGAGCCAGCTGCCCCTAGTTATTCCTATCTATGCAACCCGAAGTTTATAGTCTAATGTGAAAACATTGACCTTTTTAGCAAACAAACTCTTTTTGTATCTCTGCCCTTCTATTCGGTACTATACGCAACCACCATAAATGATTAAAGGCCTGAATGACCCAAGGAGCTGCGAAAGGCTTAAAAAAGACGGATTTTCATGGATATAATGCTTGCAAGGAGGCAGAGGAACGTTCTCCCGAAGATCGAGACAGATAGGTTCTGGCCGAGTGTGTTAGTAGACGCAATGTGGTGAAGGAAAGATTAGGTTCGGAGATACGAATCTAACATTTACATTAAACTACTCTGGTTCTATTTTTTGCTTTCTCCTTGTATTTATTTTCTGTATTTTAGCATACTAACTAGTTTATTTTTGTTATTGGCTTTCCTCTGAACCCAAGACACAAGAATTACAATCAGATAACAACTGTGTATCATGTTTATCCTAATAATCTGTACTGTATCTTGTGTTGTAAATTGTGTTACGTAGTTAGCTTTCATTCTTTTGGGCGCATGTCGACGCTATTAAATCGAACAGTTTTTGTTTCATGTTTAAACCTTATGTGTTACTTCTTCTACTGACAAAGGTGTTGTAAATGTGCTAAGTTCACGGTAAACAGAATAATAAATTGTTAAAGAGCATGACTTTCATCAACGAAGTAAATGTTCAAAATGACGACCCCCTTCATCAATGCACATTTGGGTACGTTGCCGGAGAGACCTTCTTGCATACTGTAACATGCGCGGTGTAATCTGCCTGCATTGTTCACGTATGAGTGCCCGCAGATGATGTGGGCTTTGCGGTTCTTGAGCGTAGACCCGTTCCTTTAAATGACCCCACTGAAAGAAATCCGGTGGGGTGAGATCAAGTGATCTAGGGGGCATGCGATTGGGCCCCCTCGGTCAATCCATTTTTACGTATGTTCTATGTAAGTGATTCCTTACATTCAGTGACCAGCTCCATCCTGCTGGATTCGCATTCCTGTCCTTTTCACTAGTGGCACATCTTCTAGTAGAAATGGCAATTCTTCTTGTAGAAATGCAAGGTACCGTAGTCCTGTGAGGCTGCCTTTAAAAAGTGCGGTCCAGTTAGCCTGGTCGCCTAATATTCCGCGCCATACATTGATGCTCCATTCTGGAATGCAGCTTCTCACATCCAGTGAGATTTCTTATACTCCAGTAGTGCATATTATGTCGGTTAACAGCTCCATTATTGCGGAATGTGGCTTCATCACTGAAGAGAACATTCCCTTAAAACTCTGCACCATTTGCGCTCGCTGTTGTAGCCAATGAGCATATTTCACTCTCGCTTGAAGGACACGCTTGTGGAGAGCCTGGTATAGTTGTAGATGGTACGAATGGCATTTATTATGGTACAATGTGCGCATCACTGAGGACCGACTTAGACTTATGTACAGATCTTGTGCAATGACCCTTGAACTGGTATGTGGATTGTTTCTATTGCGTTTCGCACAGCGTCTTCAGTGCCTCCAGAGGTTACTGGAGCATCGCGAGCAGGCGGTGCTCTTCCAAATCATCCTGTTTCACAAAAGCGTCTTTCAACCTTTCGAAAAGTATCTGGAGTAGGTGCCCTCCTTCTTCATACAGGCGCTTTGCTGACAGTGCATTATACCTTGTTTCTCCACGGATTAATAGTATGTCAACATACTCGTCGTTTGTATACATTATGACAGCAGCCGTGTCTCGCAGAAAGGTTTCAAATACTCAGTAAATGATTTTGAGTTTATTCACACCAAGCATTGACGCCGGCGCAAATAACTAAAGCCACTTTGCATGTGTGAAGTGTTTTAAACTTGGTTGAATGGGTCAAGCATAAACCGAGCACAGTAAAATATCTACTACAAGTATAAATTGTCCACCTGTCAGTGGAAAACATGGGGATTATTCTATTTTGTACTCACTTATAATGTTATAAAAATGTTCTTTGTATCATAATATCAAATTATAGGTCCAAAGAGAGAAAACAAAAGCTAATAACAAGTTTAAATTTAACTCGAAGGATTCGAACTGAAACTTAAGTGTTACAGTGATAAAGCAACCTTGATAATACCATTCGGCCAATGCTACCTTGCGAACTGGGGTTCCTATACGAATAAATAATTGCAGAACTCAGACCCCATCTCGAATTTTTACACGCGTTTGACAGTTTTATACAGTGTTTGGAGCTCGTTTTGGTAGTTTTACTTCAAATAAACAAACTGCATCAGCCATTTCATTTACTGTATAAACTGAAATGTTGCATAATTTGTGACAGAAGCAAAATTATTTACCTAATACTTAGCATTTTTGACAAGTCTGTATCACGAACCTTTGTGGCCTGACGGCTTTAATCCAATTGGTCGTACTGCGTAGACCTGCCACTTTGTTTTCAAATAGTTTTGTCAACCGATGCATGTGATAAGTTGTTTCTTCAGGGGCGTTTTCAAAGTTGTGTATTAATGTATGCCAAAGAATAAAACTTTGTTAAATCAGCTAAAAGTGCTACTGCAGCTCCCATTGTCAGGATGGGATGTGTTTGGCATTCGACATACATGGCGATTGCATTCTGTCCCGTAAAACACTTATGCACTGAGTTGTCTATCCCTCCTCTATAAAGTGTTATGCAAATCAGCCATTAGAAGCCTTCAAGAAAGGCGTAGGTCACATGTGTCGCTTAGCACTTTGCATAAATTCAAAAATAAATGTGTATATATACACATACTAGGTGAGTCAGCTGCCCCTAGATATGCGTATCTATGCAACCCGCAGTTTATAATCTAATGTGAAAATATTGACCCTTTTAGCAACCAAACTGTTATTGTAGCTCTGTCCTTCTATTCGGTACTATACGCAACTAACATTAATGATTAAAGGCCTGAATGAGAACGAAAGAGCTGCGAAATCCTTAAAAAAAAAAAGACGGCGTTTTATGGATATAATGCTTGCAAGGAGATAGAGGAATGTTTTTCCGAAGAGTGGTATAGACAACTTGGGTTCTAGTGAAATGGGTTAGCTGCCGGAATATGGTAAAGCAAAGGTGAGGTTCGAATATTATACAAATATGAAATAATTTTGGTCTTTTTTTCTCCTTGTGTTTATTTTCTGTATTTTAGTGTACTAATTTATTTATTTATGTTATTCGCTCTCCTGTGAGCCAAAGACACAAGAATTACCATAAGATAATTGTGTACCATGTTTACGCTAATAATCTGAACCGTATCTGGTGTTGTAAACCGTGTTACGTAGTTGGCTTTCATTCTTTTGGGCGCATATCGACGATATTAAATCTAACAGTTTTGTTTCATGATTAATCCTTATGTTTCACTCTTCTATTGACAAAGGAGTTGTAAATGTGCCAAATTCACGGGTAAACAGGATAATAAATTGTT
This sequence comes from Deroplatys truncata, assembly GCA_030765065.1. Lineage (NCBI taxonomy): Eukaryota > Metazoa > Arthropoda > Insecta > Mantodea > Mantidae > Deroplatys > Deroplatys truncata. The sequence continues at coordinate 513,034,632 of CM060990.1, forward strand.
AAAGAGCGTGGATTTCATCAACGAAGTAAATGTTCAAAATGACAACCCCCTTTATCAATGCACATTTGTGTGCGTTGCCGGAGAGACCTTCCTGCATGCTGTAACATGCGCGGTGTAATCTGCGTGCATTCTTCACGTATGACGCCCGTAGATGATTTGAGCTGCCAGTAGAAAACATGGCGATTATTCTATGTTATACACACTTATACTGTTATTAAAATGTTATTTATATCATAATATCAAATTATAGGCCCAAAAAGATAAAACAAAAGGTAATAAAAAGTTTGAACTTAACCTGTATGATTTGAACCCGGACTGAAGTAGCACACTGTTAAAGTTGCCATGATAATACCATTCGGCAACGCTACCTTGCGAGCTGAGGTTCGTATACGAATTAGTAATGTAGAACTAGACCCCACCTCGAATCTTCACACGCTTTTTGCAGCGTCATACAGTGTTTTGAGCTCGGTTTTGTGGTTTTAATTCAAACAAATAAACTGCATCAGTCACTACAATTACTGTATGATCTGAAAATATGCCATAGTTTTTTACGTAAGAGAAATTATCTACCTAATACTTAGCATTTTTTGACAAGGCTGTACAACGTTGACTGACGCTTAAACCCAGTTGATCGCACTGCGTAGATGTGCCATTTTGTTTTATAATGGCTTTGTCAACCAATCCATGTAATAGGTTGTTTCTTCAGGGGCGTTTTCAAAGGTGTGCGTGAATGTATGCTAAATAATAAAAGTTTGTAAAATTGGTTAAAAATGCTACTGCAGCTCCCAGTGTCAGGGTGGGATGTTTTTTTGTATATACATACATAGCGATTACATTCTGTCCTGTAAAACACTTATGCACTGAGTTATCTATCCCTCCTCTATAAAGTGTTATGCAAATCAGCCATTAGAAGGCATTCAAGGAAGGCGTAAATCAAATTTGTCGCTTAGCACGTTGCATAATTCAAAAATAAATAGGGGCAGCTGTCTCACCTGGTATATATATTCGTAGAAAGCCGTGCGGCGAGAGGATGTTACTTCCATCAGAATGCTCAGACGAATGGGTTGTGCGAAGTGCACGCAGACAATATTTCCCAAACATGTAAAGTTAATGATTAATATACACATGTAGGGTTTTGATATCATCAGAGGATCAACACACACACACACGAATGCGGTTATTAAACAGATAGATACATAATACATACCGCGGAACATTCATAAGAAATAAAATCATCTAAAGAAATCCATTAAATACTAGAATCCTTCTGAATGAAAATTAAACAGATTCAAAGGATAGCCAGGGTTGTTCAAAACCATAATAATTACGTAATGGGTTTGAATTGGTTACGAAGGCACAAATAATATTACTATACAGATATACAACTGTTAAGTAGCGAATGAATACACATTCATAGTAAGAAATTTGGGTACTTATTTAAATACTCACACCAAAACCCAAGCTGAGATAAGAGTCGAGGCCGCGTAAAAAGCAACCCATCATCACTATTTCAAAATTCATGCCGCACAAACCCTTGAACAATCAACGAGGGACTAATCGGTTCCCACTACAAATGGCGCAGCCACCCACACTGACGACCCAATTCAATCAGAAGGATAGAAATCGACCTAATCCAACCAGAAGGAAGGACGATCCAATCCAACCAGAAAGAAGGAAGGAAGTATGATCCAAGCCGCCAACCATCATAACTCCGTTACAAGAACAAGCTGCAAGAACATCTAGATCCTCGGGATCTTCGAAAACCATCAAGTAGTAAGTCAGAAAACATCCATCACCGAAGCAATATTAGAGAATATAAAGTTTTAGGAAATAAATGTATAAAATAAATGTCTAAACTAAGTTCATGAAACCAAGGGTTTCACGGGGATATAAAATAATTAAAAGTGTATATGATACTTAGAAGTGGGAAATATTACCAGGGAAGAGTAAAGATGGAGCCAGAACAACAGGTGACTGGGGCAGGGTAATTAGTACCACAAGCAGAAACAGGAACCCAGGTAGAAGCTAACATAACTGAAGTAGGTATGGCAAGGTTACTAAAATAAATGATGCAAAGTATAAACAAACTAAAGGGAGAAATAATACAGGGAGTTAGGAATGAACTAGATAAACAAACAGAAGTAACAAACGCGATGGGTAGCATGCAGAGCTTAGCAGAGGGTGTTAGGGAAGAGTTAGATAAGCAAAGGGAAGAATTCAGTGTGTATAGTAGGGAAATGCAAGAAAGGACAGACAATTGTAATAGGGAGGTGCAGGAAAAGACAGTCAACAGTTGCCAACGAATGAACTTAAGAATTGATAGTCAACTAGGGAAACAGCAAGAGATGCTCGAAGATATTCGAGAAGGCCAGAACCAAATCAGAGGGAATTCTTATTGCTCAAAGCTGATTTAGCAGGGACGCATTCTAGCGTGGAAGGTATCAAAGAACAAGTGGAAACCCCACAACAGGAAAATGTAAATATAAGACAAAAGATGGCCGAGGCTGGAGGAACAGCTTCGTGTCTCTAGAGAAAAAGGCAGCCGAAATTAGGCAAAGTATACAAAATGAAATAGAATATATGAAGCAGAACGTAAATGAAACAGTCACGCAGCTCTTTGAGGTCCAAAAGGTGCGGAGTAATAAAATAGATGAGTGCACGAGAGATTGCCGAGTTTAGAGCAAAGGTAGAACAACTTAAAATAACCGCAGATCAAAATAGACCAAATTCATCCTCAGTCATGTCTCGTAAACTTTCTAGCATGAAAAACATTAATGTAAGAGAGGTTTCACCTGCGACAGAGCATGTTAGCGAAGCAAATGTCAATCCTGAAGCAAATAGTAGTGTGCTAAACCTCGACTTCCAATTCTTAGATGAAATTGCTATTCCTACCTTCAACGATGAAAAAGACAATGCAAAACAATATATTGGACTTAGAGGCCTATTTTTATATGAAATCAGTTCCTGATCAGTTTAAGGTTATGGTAGTCAAGAAAGGGCTCGTAGGCCGATGTCTAAGTTGGTTCCGCCTCACACTGAGCGACCGCGTGACCTACTCACAATCTAAAGCAGCCTTCTTAGCTAGATATTAGAGTACGCAGACCCAATGCGACATACGTATCCGAATAAACAATGGAAAATACGATGGTCATAATGGGGAGAGCATGGTGGATTATTTCCTGAGATTAGCACAGCTATCACAGCTAATTGAACCATTGATAAGGGAGGAGGAATTTATTGCTCTCCTAGCCCTCATTTCCCAGAACACATTAGAAACCATTTGATCATAGCCAGGTCACAAAGCCTGAGTGACACGTTAGGCTTATTGACTGCATTTCAAGGGAAAGTGGCAGGATATCCTGAAAATAAACAGAACAAATACAATAATGGGCGCGGGGATAGAATATATGAAGCCCTAAATAGTCCATGGCATCGGCGACATGAACTCTACCACGTAGATAGCGGGGTAACGGGAGTAACAGGCCACACTACAGTGCATACGAGGACAGGAGGCCTTACCAAAATAGAAACCCCGCTATGGGAATTAGGCAGAACTATTATAATAGAAATGCTTCAGTAAATTATATGCGTCACTCTAGAGGCAGAACAGTGATCGGGAGCCGCGCAGATGGAATAGGCAGTGGCCTAGGAGCCAATCGTACGCAAGGGATATATACTACGTACCCAGTAGTACACCTGCACGCTTAGACCTACATAGATCCAGTTAGTAATGGGCCAACTGAATGTTTTACACCAGAGGTGGCGAAAACGGGACTCGCAGGCGCCGTTCCCTCTTTGAAACTGTCCCTTTGTTTTTCACATGCTGCTGAGTGATGCAGTGCGTGTTGCATACTTGGTGACTCGCGGAAGGAAGGCGTTTTCGTCACCCTTGTTTTACACAATCGATTGCTAAAGATAGTTAACTGTAATGGCTTTCATTCGATAGTTGCACAGCAGATTCTACCTAGTATTTAGTTCTGCGTTGCGTTTAAATGATATTTGCAGCACAGACTTAAACACGCTGTTAATGTGATCCGGAAACTGAATTTTGGCCGTAAAGTTGTGATTGTTAAGTAATCAATGAAGTTAAACATGTGCATTACACAGTTATAAATAGCTCGGTTTATTTATAATGTGTATCATGTTGTGCTGCATTAGGTTATGTTCGCTGAAATGTAATTACAATTCTCGAAATTGGACTGTCGTGCCGAAGCATAATAAGATTTGCTTTAAATTTCTTTTAGTTGACTATGAATAAATAAATTCATATAAAATCCAGACATGTTATTCAGTTTTTGTAACCCCCTTTTTTACTCCGATTTGTCAGCATTTTTCTCTGGTTGCGCTTTAACTAAAATTATAATAAATGGTTTACAAGATTCACTGCCAATTATTTGCAAAATTCACAGTGCAGTGCCAATAAGAAAAATGCATTGTTTAATGGTGCAATGCTAGAGGAATGTTTTTTATTTTAAATTTTTAGCGGATCCCTAGAGCAGTCAAGTGAACATTTTAAATTAAGTTCAGGTATCATTCGTTTGTTTTGTAGAGTATTAGAACTTGAACAGTGCCAATAGACACAAAATTATGAAAGCAGCATTTCTATATTTACAGTATTCAGTATTGGACCACACGCTACATTATATGTGGCATTTATTCTAAACACTTGTATGATCTTACTTTGAGTTAAAATTATGTAATTGAATTCATTGTTTCTGGTACAAATACAACTCTGTGCAATTTAGCCTCCAAAATTCGCCGTGTGCTATTATAACCTAATTAATTAACGATTTTTATTTTGCTTAACTTATTTATTTCCCTTTAGTTACCTAACTTATGGTAATCTAACCTTATACATTGATTTTATTTACATTTATTTTCAATGCAATTAACAGGGAGAAAGAGCGAAATTTTATGAACAAATTTGTATTACTGTAATGCGCACCGAAGTCGAGGGAGCTTTAAGATGAGTTGAGCAATTTCCTATTCTTAATTTTCTCCCCCCCTGCAATTTAAGTTAATATAATATATTATTTCCTAATTCCTTCATAGTTATGATTGCATCACAGAATAGAGAGTAGGTACACAGAAAGAAAGCTCGGCTGTAATCCATGCGCCAAAATTTAGTGCGCATGCGCGAAGTCTGCCATATTGAAACCGAGTAAACAGTTAGGTGCTGTGCAACATCGGCCGCCTTTTCTCTTACTACCTCTCGCTATAAAAGCAGCAAACCTTTAAGCATTAACAAATATTCTAACTTTTACACTGCATAAAAGAACTGTTGAGTTGAAGATCAAGCCCAGCAGTTAAAATGCGCAAATAATAAAATAAACAAAACGTATTCGTTCGAAGCGTTTAACTTCAAGAACACAGTGTATGTATGGGTACTTAATTAAAAGGTGCTTAACCATTCATGAATGTGGTACCTGCTTGGCATATTTGCCATAAGCAAATAGTTTTAATTATACCAATTTGTATTCTCATTTTAAAGCACATGAGAATAAGAGTATAGATACATTTGGAAACCTAAAATATTCAAGTTATACCCTTATAAGCTACGTTGAACATCTAGAGAACATTTTCACTCACAACTTTCTCAGATTAATGACAACAAATAATGTTGGAAATAAACTGATTAATTTAATGGAGAATGTGCCGTTCAGCCGACATGTAATATTTCCCTCTGCATTGCTTAATCAATTTTGTTTGGATACAGATAAACGTTTATGGATGCAGATTTAGAAAGGAAAACTGAAACTTAAAAAAATTACAAATTAATAAAAGTGGTTCATCGATGGGGCATAAATGATACTACAACTTGTAGTTACTACATAAATGAATGGAAGATAAACAAGAAAGACAGAAGGAAAATTATACATAAACACCCTTTTCCTTTAATATAACTGAAGCACTTGGCGCAACAATATCATAAACTAGAGTTTCACATTGCCTATGTATTTAAACAGGAATGGAAAATTAGAAAAAGTAATAATTTGCTGATATATTGAGATTTAAAGAAATTATAAGACAGGGAATAACAACATGAAATGTCTCCTCCTGTTAAGCTAGTGATGTGACATGTTATTGCATCAAGCTCTTCAGTTTTGTGTTATTTATTTGTTTTATGTAAGGCAAGACTTTATTTATTTTGTCTAATCATATTTACTGCTCATTCTGATACAATGTCCTAAGCGTTTTACTTTCTCTACCTCCTACACATTGGTAGAGAAAATATTGCATTCCACCCAAAAATTCGATACCGAGATTTCACCGCAAATACATGTTTTGAGGCTCCCTGAATGAAAACTTTAATGTGATACATTCATATGACCTTCTCTACCCTCTATCGTTTATTAGTGGGCATACAAATTATTCTTACTCAGGCATATTTTTATATTTACTACATTTTAATGCAAATAAACATTTCAGAAATAGCTACAATACACATTTCGTTATAAATACAAAGGAAAAAGCGACAGGCAAATGTTTAAGAACAAGGCGCCATGTGCTGGCCTTAAAATTCCATACTGTTTCCATTCAATCGCGAGAAACAAGTGAATGTTGAAAGAACTTTAAGAGAATGACCAAGAAATGAACAATCCGAACACTTAACAACACTTATGTGTGTATGTGTGTGTGTGTGTGTGTGTGTGCGCGCGCGAGCGCGTGTATTTACATCCATGCAATATACTCCCCACCTCCTATACTGTAGCAGTTTAATTTCTTACCACTAGAGGCGGTCTATTTCAGATGGCTAGCTCCGTCCGTAAGAGATGGCAGCAGTGTGAGTTTGTATTACTTTATTTAGATTTTTGAGATTTTTTTGTATTTAAATGTTATAAAATAAAACGAATTTTAAACATAAATGTCCGTATACATATATATGATAATGCTGGATACAAGTGGCATTATTATTTCCTAAATGCTGCAAACAAATGGATATTTTATTTGCGTCATTTTGACTAAATGGCTCCTTTATACAAATAAAGAAGATGGAGTTATATGTCAATAAACCATATAAGTACCTACCCTATAGATCCATTTTACAGGAATTTTTGAAACGGGATCGCTGGTTTCAAACCAGGGATCCGTTAATTATCAACAATGTGAAATGAGTATCATACTTGCGAGGCTACCGTAGCCACAGCCGCATGATATTCAAACATTTTATTATATATGTCCAATTATGGTTGGGTCGAGCGATTCTTTTGCAGTGATCGATTCATACGATTCGTTCACGATTCATGAATCATCTCCTTTTCTGCTGGTCTACCCTACTGCACGATTCGTTCATGAATCGTACCCTTGTCTGCTCGCCTGCCTTAGTGCACGATTCGTTCATGAATTGTCCGCTTGCCTGCTGGTCTAACCCACTGCACGATTCAGTCATGAATCGTCCCCTTGGCTGCCACCTATTCTCACTTACAATTCTTATATGAACCGTTCCCCCTTTATACTTTGCAGTTTGCAGACAAAATGCGCAATCAGGAGTTTGTTGTTACGATGGGGGTTATTATCTTTTTTCCTTCACGTAAAAAAGACCATTTTTGTAAAAATGCTTTCCGCGCTATTTTGGGTAATACACTTGGAGTTTCTTGAATTTGTCAATGAAACCATTCTGTGTGATTTCACTTAAGTTGCAATTACATAAGGTATTATGCAAAGTAATTATGAAGACATTATTATTATATTCTTCTTCATTTCGATGATTAGGCATTCCACCTGCCTTCGCATTCTTTACTCCCATCTTTTCCTGGGGTGTCCGATGTCTCTTTTTCCTGACGATTTGTACTTATTAATTAATAGTGGTATTCTTTCTTCAATCGTGTAGTGTAGTTCATAAGATCTTTTCAATTAAATTAATTTTCTTCGATTTTATCATATAATTTATATATATTCAGTTCTATAATTTTATGTTTCATTTATTATTAGATCTAATCTAGTGCATCCTTAAGTTCTTCGTAAAAAATCGTTTCCGCCCTCTGAAGTTTACTTTTGTCAGCTTTTTATTATTATTATTATTATTGTTGTTGTTGTTGTTGTTGTACTACATATCAGCTGATATAAGATCGTGCTAGTGCAGAAATATTGTATCGATTTCATTTTATCAAATTCGAGGATTCGGATTCATGCCAATGCCTGCGAATACGCTTAGTTGTATCACTGCATTTTCTAATAATTTTATATAGATTATGTTATACAAATTAACCGTATTGAATTATATTGTCATTTTGGCCTCTTTACTTTTCTGTTCCACGTACATAGTAGTACAAAAGGAATTGCTTTCTACCCAAAAATTTAACATCGAAGTTTCACCGGAAATGCAGGTTTTGAGGCTCTACAAATAAAAAAGAACAATTTTTAGGAAAAGGTCTGCGCGCGCGTATGTGCGTAAATATGAGCAGCATAGCTCAAAAACGAAAAGTCGGGTAAATTCCAATCTTGGCATTTAAGCTCAGCATCTTTCAAAAATGCGACACGAAGATTTTCAAGAAAATTCCCCATCCCAGATTACCCTTTACATGGAACATTTTTCGAAAATTTTAATTTTCTCAAAAACGGCTCTAACGATTTTGATTAAAATATCATATGTTTAAGATATTTTTATGACAAATGAAATGTATATCTCGAATTTTCTGGGAATGTCTCCAAAAGTATTCTTCATTGTGAACGACTTTTGCATAACTGGTAAACCATAAAATACACAATTTATGTCACACATTTTATTTGTTGAGTGAACCGTTTTAGAGATATTGCTTGTTATTCCCTTAAATTTTCCAATACTTATACTTTTTCTCAAGTTCGTTATTTTTTTTGTGCTGGTAATGGAAAGAGAATGGAATACCCCACATAGCAACCAGCTCTTAAAATATTTGACTATAGCTTAAAGCCTACCATATTCTCCTTGCACCTACAAGAAAATTAGCAATAAGATTAACATCTCCATATCTCGATTAACATTAAGCGTGTGGAGAATAAGCGTTTGTAAAAATAGTTTGTACAAGAGTAGAGAAAGTCATGTGAGTGTAACACATCAGATTTTTTAAAAAATATTTCCCCAATACTAGTTGATACGTGAAAGTGATGAAACTAAATGAATAAGTACACGGCATTAAGCTTGTGTGACAATTTCTTCCTTTCGTTCTTTTCTTACACCAACATTTAACTTGTTGAGCGCAGGTAACATTAAAGGCAACCAAACCTGAAACTATTCTTCTTTCGAAACGGATATTCGCTAGACTTCCTGCCTAAAGCAATTGTGTTTATGCATTTGCGAACTTCAGGTAAAGGATAGGGTATAAAGAAAACTTGTAGAACTGCTTTTGACGATCTTTCAAAGAAAATATTTGTGAGCTTATTACCCACGACCAGATTTTTCTGTTGTAAGAGAAAGCAACAAAATAAATGTTACCATTTAAAATCCGCCCATGAACTAAACTTCTGATCACTACAGAAACGAAAATGAAACACAATTTTTGCAATTAACCAATCCCTATCTGTCACTACCACCACCCCTTTCCTTAAACAGTAAAGTGCGGCGCAAGGATTATATTGGATACTGTAGAAGTTGGCGCAACACTTCTGGAAACATGACCCCGGTTGCCACCCCAGCTGAGCCTAAGAATGGTTTGTTTAGCTTAATCAACGAAAGCGATATAATACCTCTGTTTATTCACAGTACGTAACACATACAGTCTGCGTAGAAAGTGTCAACATCTGGTTGTAATTTCAAAGAGAGTAGTACCTAAATAGTGCTTATTTTATATTTTTACTTTCTCTACTACGTATAGTAAGTAGGGGAAGTATTGTATTCCACCCAAAAATTCGATACCGAGATTTCACCGGAAATATATGTTTTGAGACCCCCTGAATCCAAAAAAAAGCATTTTTGGAAACATGTCCGTGGGTGTGTCTGTGAACAGCATAGCTCAGAAACGAACAGTCGGATAAACACCAAACTTGGTATTTAGGTTCAGTATCTTCCAGAGATGCGACACGAAGATTTTCAAGAAAATTCCCCCACCCCAGATTACCCTTTATATGGAACATTTTTCGAAAATTTTAATTTTCTCAAAAAAGGCTCTAACGATTTTGATTAAAATATCATATGTTCAAGATATTTTCATGAGTAATGAAATGTATATCTCGAATTTTCTGGGAATGTCTCCAAAAGTATTCTTCATTGTCTACGACTTTTGCATAACTGGTAAACCATAAGAGATAGACAGAAGTTTACTAAACAAAAAATGTAGATCGCGTTAAAATACACAACTTATGTCCTATACATTTTAGTTGTTGAGTGAACCGTTTTCGAGATATTGCTTGTTATTCCCTTAAATGTTTACTTTCTCTAGTACGTATAGTAAGTAGGGGAAGTATTGTATTCCACCCAAAAATTCGATACCGAGATTTTACCGGAAATACATGTTTTGAGACCCCCTGAATAAAAAAAAGCATTTTTGGAAACATGTCCGTGTGTGTCTGTCTTTGAGCAGCATAACTCAGAAACGAACAGTCGGATAAACACCAAACTTGGTATTTAGGTTCAGTGTCTTCCAAAGATGCGACACGAAGGTTTTCAAGAAAATCCCCCCAACCCAGATTACCGTTTACATGGAACATTTTTCGAAAATTTTAATTTTCTCAAAAATGGCTCTAACGATTTTGATTAAAATATCATATGTTCAAGATATTTTCATGAGTAATGAAATGTATATCTCGAATTTTCTGGGAATGTCTCCAAAAGTATTCTTCATTGTCTACGACTTTTGCATAACTGGTAAACCATAAGAGATAGACAGAATTTTACTACACAAAAAATGTAGATCGCGTTAAAATACACAACTTATGTCATATACATTTTTTGTTGTTGAGTGAACCATTTTCGAGACATTGCTTGTTATCCCCTTAAATTTTTCAATACTTATTTCCTCAAATGGGAATTCGTTATTCATTTTTTTGTCTTGTATATGCAAAGAGTATTAATCTGAGGCAAAGAGAATGGTGCTGCACATAGCAACCAGCTATTAAGAGATATGTATATGCTTAAAGGTCACTGCAAATACAAAACAAGGGGAACATAATACGCCTTAAGCGATAGTCAAATATTTTTAAAACTGGTCGTTATGTGTAAAATGTAATTCTCTTTGCATGTCAAAAGATCGTTTCTGGATATGTTTATCTCGATTAATATGAAATAGATGGAGAATAAGAGTTTGTAAAAATAGTTTGTTCAAGAGTAGAGAAAGTCATGTGAATGTAACACATCAGATTTTTCAATATTATTTTCTGAAATGGGAATTCGTTACTCATTTTTTGTCTTGGATATGCAAAGAGTATTAATCTGCGGCAAAGAGAATGGTGCTGCACATAACAACCAGCTATTAAGAGTAATGTCTATGCTTAAAGGCTACTGTATTTCTATATTGCCCTTGTAAATATATATTCCGCTTACATCTACAAGAAAATTAGCAATAAGATAGAGTCTGCAAATGTTTATCTCGATTAACTTGAAGTAGATGGAGAATACGCGTTTGTAAAAATAGTTTGTACAAGAGTAGAGAAAACCATGTGAGTGTAACACATAAGATTTTTTATATTTATAACCATGGCTCCTACGTTTTCAAACTTAAGAGTAAGGTATTACATAGTCAAAGCAGGAAAATAATTGCAAATGTCCTCTACTTCATGAAGCAAGAAGTAGAGATGAAGCAAAGATATGTGAATATGTTCACCTTAGTTCCACAAAAGCCTTAAGAGAGTGAAAGAAAGAGTAGCCAAAGAAACTGGTGTTTCACCGAGTTCAGGTTTCCAGAGTTCTCAAAGATAAGAAAGAAACATATGAATGAAAGAGTATAATTGGATACACCTGAGAAGAAACATAAGGTCCCTAAACGTATTACAGAAGTAGACGATTTCGAAAAATACGTCATTCGGCACACGATTCACAATTTCTATGTGGAACAAAAAACTGTGCCAACAATAAGCAGATTGCTCATCAAGCTGAAAGACAGCATAAATTTTCAAGGTGGTGCTACAAATCTCAGAAAAATTATAAAAGGGTGGTGCAAGTGGAAGAAAACGAAATCAAATAGAAGAGTTCCAATAAAAAAGAGTACGACATACGATCTCAGCTGGAAGAGTACCTTACTCAGAGGTACAAATTAGAGGGTCAAACTATAGTGTATGAAGATGAGTCATACATTCACAGCAGTCATACAACATCTAAAAGTTGGAGTGACGATAGCGAATTAGGTTTGCAGGCACCTGTTGCCACCTGTTATTCTTCATGCTGTTGGAAAGATCGGCTTCGTTCCAAATGCCCTTCTTTTACAAGTCGCAACAAAAAAAAAAGGAGATTTTCATCAAGAAATGAATACAGAAAACTACATGAACTGAATCAACACCATGTTTATATCTAATTATTCTACCTGCTGGGTCTGTTCTGGTTACCGACAATGCTTCACAATGCGTCAACACTCAAATTAACAAACCATCCTACCTCAAATTCCTTGAAAGAAGAAACGAGGGCTTGGTTATTTAGGCGTAATATAGCTTTAGATGAAAGTATGAGTAAAATAAAGCTATATAACTTAATTAAAGCCAACAAACCCCTTCAGAAGTCATACATACTTGGCCAGATATTAATACAACATGGCCATAATGTACTTAAGACTGCCACCGTATCACCCAGATCTAAACCCAATCGAATTAATCTGGGCTGATGACAAAAAATGCGTGGTCTGCAGAAATATCAATTTCAAATTAAAAGATGTGGAGCAGTTATGTCGCCAGCGATTTGCAGAAATTGGAAAGCCAGAATGCGAAAATGTATGTCGACATGTTGAATAAATTGAGAATCATTATTTAAAAAAGGTGGAATTGCAGAAAATCAAATAGTTCTCATCCAGAATAATGGTGCACTAAGTAGCGACAGCAGTGATGACGGCAATGAAGTGATGATTCCGCAGAAGAGGAAGGGTTGTCAGGTGTGGAAGAATTGGAGGGAGATGATTGACAGTGGTTTTATAAGAAGCGCTTTTTACAGCGGTGGATTTAAATATACTGTATATAACTATAAGTTTATCAGTGCAGCGCAGTGTAGCGCAGTCAGCGCATAACCGGTGTGCGAATATTTGACAATGACTGCCTCACGCACTCCTGCAGCATGCAGACGACCGGTCACCACCTGATCTGGTAAGCAACTCGCTTCATAGCTGTCATTAAAATTTTCACATGTCTAGAACTGTAGCGCCAATTATAACCCAGTTCTTACTTCTTGCGACTGTGACCAACAGATTTCTGTGTTTATTTCAGCTTGTTTTAAACTGCAATGGAGTGTAAAAAGAAGAGTTTTATTTGGAAATACTTCCAAGAAGTAAGTCCAAGTAGTGCGAAGTGTGAACTTTGTTCGAATGTTTATTCTTTTAAGGCCGGGACAACCTCAAATTTGGCACGACATTTAAAACTAAAGTATCCAACAGCTGCAATAAGACCGGAGGAACCACCATATGGACAAGATAGTAGGGACATCTCGAATCTACTCCAACATCTTCTGCGCCTGCATCTGCAGTATTTTCCATTCCATCTACTTCCTCAGGACCGTCATTTTCTACAGCATCAGAGCCACCGCCAAAAAAGCAGAACATTGGTCAGACCAGAAGCAGCGATTTCATTTCTAAACCACTGTCAACATCCAGAAGCAAAATTTTGGATTGTCTCTTGTTGAAATTGATCGTAAAGCAATTTCCTCTTCCGGCTGGTTGAGCAACCGGAATTCCGAGAACTGGTGCACAACTTAAATCCTAATTATGTCATTTCAGCAAGAAAGACACTTTCTAACGCTCTTTTGGATGCTACAGTCAACGTGAAAAGAAATGTAAAGGCGGCCTTAGCAGGGATTGTGGCCTGCTCTCTGACAACAGACGGTTGGACTTCTGCCTCAAATGTGAGCTACATCGCAGTAACTATCCATTATTTGGACGAAGATGATGTGCTAAGCAGTGCTTTGCTGGAGTGCTTTTCTTACGGAGAAAGGCACACCGCGGACAATATTGCAGCAGAAATAAAACGGGTGTGCCAAGAGTGGGACATATCAAACAAAGTTGTCGCCTTAGTTTCCGACAACGCCTCAAATATGGTTGCCATTGCGAAAACTCTAGGGTGGGAGCACATTCCATGCTTTGCGCACACCTTAAATTTAATAGTGCAGAATGCTACGCAGGAAATAAAGGATCTGCATACGAGAGTGAAGACCGTGGTGGAGTACTTCAAACGCAGCTCACAAGCTCTTCACAAACTTAAGAGAATGCAGAAGCAGATGGGACTTCCAGAAACTACCTTAAAACAAGATGTTGTGACTCACTGGAATTCCACACTAGTCATGTTTGACAGTGTGGTGAAAAATCGCGAGGCTGTTGTGTCAACACTGGCATTAATGAATCCCAGTGCAATGCTCTCAAGAGAGGATTTTATGATTTTGGAGGAAATGTGCAAGCTACTGAAACCATTTTCGGCAATAACAGATGAAGTGAGTTCCGAAAAACAACTCACGATTTCGAAAATTATTTTGTTCGCAAGGAGCCTAACGAAATATTTTCAACGACTGCAGCTGCTCTCGTGCAGGAATCGTCTCTGTTGTTAGAGGAATACAAACTGAAATCATAAAGAGGTTCAGAGATATTGAAGAAAGGAGTGTTCTTGCGGAGGCTACTTTGCTGGATCCCAGATTCAAAAACAAGGGATTTGTGCCAGTCACTGCATATGACAAGATTAAACAATCGGTATGTCAGAGAGCAGCGTCCATCAGAATTGACAATGAGGATGAACCCCGGACTTCTGACAACCCGGACATGAACGCTAAAACCGAAGAAGAATACTAGTATGGGGTGACTTCGACTCCAACGTGAAGCAGTTCGTGACTCCTGTGACACCATTGGCAGCTGCAATCATTGAATACGATAAATATATAAATGAGCCGCTGCCAAATAGAAAAGCAGATCCCTGCAAGTGGTGGCAGGAAAAACGGCTATTTTATCCGAGGTTGTGACCAATTGGCTAAAAGAAGTTTGTGTATTGTCGGGAGCTCTGTTCCTTGTGAACGTATTTTTTCAAGGGTAGGAAATACTTTGACAGACTCAAGACGACGCCTAACTTCAAAGAAATTGAGTAAGATGGTGTTTCTAAACTATAACCTAAATTCATAGGCCATTCAACGTATATTTGTTTTATTTTTAGTGATAATTAACCTAGCTATCCAAGTGCGTGTACAGTGTGTTGCCCTTTCCTGAACTATAACACATCATAAAACGTATGTGCATTTAATACCGTGATTTTATTTCTTAAAGTGACTTTGACATACTCTTGAAAACCAATAATGTGTTCCAATAAAAGTACATTCCAGAAAAGTGTGCATTTAGTGTCTCTTGATGATAGTTTGAAACTGACAGTGAGGAAATTCAAGTTTGCTTCACCTCGATGGTTAAGTTTGCAACTCTAAGGTACGCAGACATTTTTTTCGTTTTATTGCAGTGTATTTGATAAGAATTTGCACTGTTATAGAATATTGATTTATGCAATAACTAGATAAATGTTGGTATATTTTAAGTTCTGCCTTTTATATATGCATCCTACTGAATTGCGTATTATCTTAATCACATTATTAGCACTTTGTCAACATCACGCACGTGTCACATTGTATAAAATGGGTTTGTTTGAACATGTGTTATGAGAGAATTTATATGAATACTGAATTACTGAACCTTAGGAAAACTGTCACAGAATGCTCTTGCATGTCACCAATGCTTGCAAAAATGCTTTCATATCCGAACTCTGTTTTGCTTACAATTTATCGATCACAGCGTTGATGCATTTGAAACCCGTGCTAGAGTTAAGCAGACCACTGTTTTTGTTTGGCAATTAGTCTAAGTGGTTCATCTTAAAACCATTAAACCGATGTGTCAAAACTTATTTCGATCGACGGACGGATGTACAAATCACATGAAGCATATTTTATAGAATTAAATTTAAAAACAGTTGCTAAATTACTGCTTCCCTTCAAATGACTTTTGAGTCAGTTAGCTAATGACCTGAAGTAGTTTTATGGCTAATAGAAGGATGTCGTCTTTTTCATATTTGGCAACTGACATTCTCTCCCTAACTAACAATCAGCTGTTCATGGTAATTAGGCAACTCCGACCCTCAACATTGATCATTCACCTGTGTAGAAAAAATGCGACGCGTTGCCAAGTCATTTAGGAGGACAGACGTTTTAAAAACAATTTTATAAAATGTTTTAGGCTGTAGACGAGTGTTCTTTTTTTTGGGGGGGGAGAATATAATATAAATTATATTAGAGTATTAGAAATATTCCGCTAAGGCTACTTTTCAGCGTTTCAAGTTTCATGGCGTTGATTCATTAAGCCGTACTTACTGACAGCTTAAGCTTACAAACAATCCTAGTGGTTTACTTCAGATTATGCAGAACATTAAGGGAAGATAATATTACGAATATTTAAGGGCTGCAGCTGGAAGTCGTAATGAGACAAAAAGCATCAAAGCATAGGTAATATTCACACAAAACTTTGAAATATGTTACAAGGTGGCTCACGCAAGCTTGCGGGAAATTATAAGATTTAAAATATATGATAGTTTTTAAAATATGCGCCCAGTTCATTCCTCTCAGCTGAACTCAATAGGTACTGTTAAGTTTTTCCCTGGCGCGACCTCATGTCAGTACCCCAAAGAATCGCGTTAGTCTACCAATTTATTTTCTAAATTCTAACGGTTGCAATGACCTGTGCAATAAGTTATTCCTCAATAATACAAAGACCATTCTAGTGACGTCAGCAGAGATCGGCAATGTTCGTTTTTTAGCTTCTACTGTTTTGTGTTCTCACAAGAAAATAAAGTCGGTTATAGTCCTTAATTTCTACTTTAACGCATCATCGCACTCAGCAGTTTTCGCCGAAGCTCGGCTTAGTACTTAGAAGCAAAAGAAATCCACTACTATCTTTTAGCAGGAAAAGAACAAACCCTTTTCCATGTGTTGCTTAATACATTTGTCGCAATTTCCACCATTTCTCCATTTTTCGTACAAAAGAATTAATATGAAATGTGTTTAAATCTATAATTACCACGTAAGTTTCGATTGCATGACGATATTCACTGTGCCTGCAATGTGAATAAGCAAAGTTGTTATTATTATTATCATCATCATCATCACCATATCATCATTCGTCACCACTACCGCAGTTGCGCGGGCCAATAAGCTCTATAACTTTTATAAGTATGTGACCGTGCGTGCATAGAATAATAACTTTTGTATAAATTTTACATCGGCATATTCGAGGTACTGTTAATGCATTAGAATTGGCTTAGTTATATCGATGCATGTTCCTATACTTTTAATGTACATTATAGTATATAAATTAATGCTTTTCAATTATATAATTTTTAACACTTTAATATTTTATAATCACAATGTTAATCAAACCAAGAATTCTAAAATTTTCTATTTTTCCTACATTTTGCATATATTTTGCTATTGTATATTATAATATCTACTACACTGTAATCATGCAATACTGTGTATCAAATCTCCCAGTAAAGAACTGAAAATTACTTCAATTGTTTATACCACGTGCTGCAGCCTACGTTCTTACATTGGCAATGCTTACGATTCATTTTACTGCGCTTTACAGCTATTTGCACAATTTGTTTTTAAGAATTAATCTTTCTCGGCTGAACTCAGTACTCCTAGGTTATGACATCAGCATCTCAACGATTCATGCTGAATTCTAGCGATTTTTTAGACCTGTGCAATTCACTCAATACTTTGATCATTCCGGTGTACTACGAATCGACAGAACCTGGCAGTCCTTTTTTTATGCGGTGGTGTTTTTTATGCTATTTTCGTATACCATGTTACAGCATCTCAATGCTTGCCGCTTGGTAATTTCCTTGCTCATCATCGTACTCACTCGGCAACATTGGTCCGGGCTCGGCTTGGCAGCCAAAGCGCAAACGAGAATGAATCGAGAATGTCCTGATCATGATTCTTTTTGAACGACGATTCATGTACGATTCTTGCGATTCTTTCTGAACGACGATTCATGCACGATTCTTTTTGAACGACGATTCATACACGATTCTTACGATTCATTTTGAACGACGATTCATGCTAAGATTGCCACGATTCATGCGATTCTTTCCTTGTAGTCGTTCATATGAACGATTCGTTCATGAATCGCCCCATGTCTACTAGTAAGTAGCATAGGGGTGATGGTTGTATTGGCTAAGTGGAAACAGAGGGCACTAACTCCCCACATGAACACGGTGTGTCACTAGTTGTACTTTTGCAGGAAAGGCGAATTTTCTGATTGGCTGTTTCAAGTTTCGAAGTTCGTAACGACTAAATGGCAGGCACGAAGAAAGGGACCATGTTGGATTTTTATAGCTGGAAGTTTTCGTCCGAAGTTTTTTCACCAGGAACAAAGCCGAGACGTCATCATACATTTACGCTATTTCTGATTGAATGTATATTTGTTGTAATATTGGTATTTTCTATTAACTTCAGTGATATTCGTAGAATGAGGTAGAAAACTAATAGGTTATTGTGTGTTGCAACATTTTTATATAACGAATTAATTTTCAGATACATTGAGCCGTCCAGACAGAGGGGATACGCCTACGATTTACATACCTTCCAGTGTTGTGGTTCGAGTCCCGAATGGTGACATAGAATCTGAAGGTATGTTATTAAGTTTCCAGCATGAGAGTGCTGGATGAAAGGTTAAGTTTTTAAGAGCTTCTTAGTGTTGCTGAATTTTATATTGTCCTGATTTACTTTTCAGATATTGTGAGTCATCCAGACAGTGGAATATACGATTAATTTTCGTGTTTGCACTTCATAATTGATGGGTGGAGATGGGCATAGTGTATGAAAATAGAAATTCTGGTAGCTTTTTTGACAATTAATGTCCTTGTAATCTGTTATTACAGATGCTCAAAAGCATTTGTTTCCAAGAATAACGAAGTGTTTGTTTTGAGTGAAATTAGCAGCTTCAGTATGTGTTCTGAGGCTTTGAAAGTCCATAGTGATTTCAATCTTTCATTGTTATTTTCTACCATTTAAACGTTTAGCAATTTTGATGATACAAAATCCTTCCCTTAAAGATACATTGTGCAGTAGTAATTAAGTTGCAGAATATTATAAGAAATGTATAGGCATTTAAATGATCGTGTTGTTTTTGTGCAAAAATCAAAGGTTTTGAAGTAATGGGCATTTAATATTTTTTAAAGGTATTGAAGCCTTTTAAGTTAACACATATGATAAACATAAAGTTGATCACGATATATGATGAATCATTTGTAGAATACTTATGAAAATAGCTTACTGTGAGTAGAGAAAGTCTTAGATGGCAGAGCAGTGGTATGGCAAATTAAAGATTGCTGGTTTGAATCCCAGGCATGGCATTGAATTTTTTGCCTGATTGTATATACTCATCCACTATTTTGTATATGCAAACAACCCATGGCTCTTTTCAGTGAAGGTTCCATGAATCTTTTCAATGAATTGGATCTTCTGAATGATCCTTTGATCTGTTATTTATAGTGAACATTTTAACACACTAAGTATTTTAAACGCTTTTCATATACAGCACATTGCATCCGAGGTACTATGGGAGGTTAGGTTTTTTATATAAGCTTAGGTTTCTGAATTTATGGAAGGTTAGCATTAGGTTTGTTTATTTATATATTATATATATAAGCTTAGTTTTCTGAATTCACAGAAGATTAGTAATTTTTTTAATGAAAAGTGTTTAAAATTTCACTATAAATAACAGTTCGATGGATCCTTCAGAAGATCTGATTCATTGAACCTTCAATGAAAAGATCCATGGATCCTTTGCATATACTGAATTTTATTTTGTTCAAGTAACACAAAGTGGTGGTGGTTTTACAATAAAAAGTGTTATTTCCTTCTCATTTAGCACTTTATCAACCAAACTTTTTTGCCACTTTTTAACGGTTTCCCAGTTCTGTGTTAAAACAGCTTATTCACACTACGCACTTCTTCCTTTGTCATTGCAACTCAAACACTAACTGATAAAATCCAAGATTTGACCTGAGCTGAGCATATGAGTGCTTGTGTATTATGAATGACTGTTTGCTTATCATATTTCCTGTGTTGTGCAAAGAGTTTATTTGATACTCAGATAGCACCACTGCGAATTCATTGCTGAATTTCTCATATAGGGAAGAGAATAGCAGTCATCCATACAGTTGGTAATTAACAAAAAGATTCTCTTTGATTGTTAATGCAATAGCAGGTAGAATTAAGAAAATCATATTTTGTAATCTGTTAACGGTTGTTATATATTCATTACCTGTAACAATGAGTTCTTACGATAACCACAATAAAATGTGTAGTTCTATACCTTTCCTACTGCAATATTTCATGATACAATTCGTTTAAGGAACTATTTACATTGGCGTAAGCGTAGTGCTTAGTTTCATAACAAGAGGAAGCATATGCTTTCTTTACATCAGAAAGAACTCTGGTTTACAGTGGATAGTGTGTAATATAATCACAATGTGTTTGTAACCACAAATTTTTCCTTAATGTAAACAATTTCTCTTTTCAGAAACCTACTTTTAAGGGTAGTTTAAACATGTGTGTTCTATTTAATTCTAGGATATACACAATGGAAAGTTGGAGTTAAGTTGTGGCTATTTGTGTCCAGTGATGGTGCTTCAAGCCAGAGCACAGAGAGTGACAATGACATTAATAGTGTTAAATGGTGTGGCGAAACTTGCTATGACATTTATTGCACTGCTAATAGCGATTTATTGAATGACAGACAATAGCTACACTATTGCATATAATGTGTGCAGAAGTTTCTTTGTAGGAAATGGATTTAAGTTATGTCAAATTGTATTGCGCTATCTAGAGTAGAATAAAATAACAAGTGTCAAGCATGTGTTATTCTTCCAATTTTCCTGTCAAATTCCACATCCTACTGTTGGTTGGAAGTTCAAACAAACCATGGAGGCAGTTTAAGTGCAAAAGATTTTACTATGAAGCATGCAGAAGAAATTATTGCAAGGTGCTGATTCTCGTTCACTCTCAAAAGTTTAAATGTGACCATTATGTATTATGACATAGAAACATTCAGCAACCACTATTAACCCCAATAATATTATATAAAAGGCAATGTATGTGCCGACTATTGGATAATTTAAAAAAGTTACACAGGAATAAACAGTTGTGTTTTTCATACTAGCCTAGCTGTGAGGTGTTCAGCTGATCATAATTGTGTTCTAATATTGTATTGCTACAGATGACAGTGACAAGTTATTTTATGTGAGCTTTAATCGACTCCTTTAAAAAGAAATATGAATAACTCAAAGTGCAATCACGATTATTGAAGCCCACGTAATTAACTTTGTACGTCGTCAGTAGCGATACAGTATTGGAACATATGATCAGCTAGGCAGGTATGAAAAATACAGCTGTAGTAGCTACGAGTGACGTCATCATCCGAGAGCACGATTTTTCATAGTTTAGTTCCATCCCAGATCACTACTCACGCTGCGATCGCCCTCGTGTTTCCAACGTTTAACACGAGAGTTGCACTTATAATACTTTGCTGCACAGGGGTGATTGTGGGATTGGCTAAGTGGAAACACAGGCACTAACTCCCCACATGGACACGGTGTGTCACTAGTTGTACTTTTGCGGGAAATGCGAATTTTCTGATTGGCTGTTTCAAGTTTGGACGTTCGTAACGAACTAAATGGCAGAGGCACGACGAAAGGGACCATCTTGGATTTTTATAGCTGGAAGTTTTCGCCCGAAGTTTTTTCATCAGGAACAAAGCCGAGACGGTAATCATACATTTACGCTATTTCTGATTGAATGTATATTTGTTGTAATATTGGTATTTTCTATTAACTTCAGTGATATTCGTAGAATGAGGTAGAAAACTGATAGGTTACTGTATGTTGCAACATTTTTATATAACGAATAAATTTTCAGATACATTGAGCCGTCCAGACAGAGGGGATACGCCTACGATTTACATTCCTTCCAGTGTTGTGGTTCGAGTCCCGATTGGTGACATAGAATCTGAAGGTATGTTATTAAGTTTCCAGCATGAGAGTGCTAGATGAAAGGTTAAGTTTTTAAGAGCTTCTTAGTGTTGCTGAATTTTATATTGTCCTGATTTAATTTTCAGATATTGTGAGTCATCCAGACAGTGGAATATACGATTAATTTTCGTGTTTGCACTTCATAATTGATGGGTGGAGATCACAGCCAAAAGTAGGTAAGGTAAAATCAACCTTTAATGCAAATTAATTAGCATGTTACTGTGCTAATATTCAAACACATAGATGCAGATCATGCGAGTGATACTCTTGTATAATTAAAAAATGTAGGATTATTGGTGGACTGACACACTAACAGTCAAAGATAGCATGCCAATGATACTATAATTCTTTTAAGACAGTGCCCAAATGAAATTTTCTAATACAGAAGGAAGAAAGATATTTGATATCATTCACATATATTTTAGTAATTCACCCTCTTTTGGGCATTTTTATCTAACTGCCACTATGTCCTTTTTTGAACTGGGCATGGTGTATGAAAATAGAAATTCTGGTAGCTTTTTTGACAATTAATGTCCTTGTAATCTGTTATTACAGATGCTCAAAAGCATTTGTTTCCAAGAATAACTGAAGTGTTTGTTTTGAGTGAAATTAGCGGCTTCAGTATGTGTTCTGAGGCTTTGAAATTCCAAAGTGGTTCCAATCTTTCGTGTCTGTTTTCTACCATTTAAACTTTGTAGCAATTTTGATGATACAAAATCCTTCCCTTAAAGATACATTGTGCAGTAGTAATTAAGTTGCAGGATATTATAAGAAATGTATAGGCATTTAAATGATCGTGTTGTTTTTGTGCAAAAATCAAAGGTTTTGAAGTAATGGGCATTTAATATTTTTTAAATGTATTGAAGCCTTTTAAGTTAACACACATGATAAACATGAAGTTGATCACGATATATGATGAATCATTTGTAGAATACTTATGAAAATAGCTTACTGTGAGTAGAGAAAGTCTTAGATGGCAGAGCAGTGGTATGGCAAGTTAAAGATTGCTGGTTTGAATCCCAGGCATGGCATTGAACTTTTTGTCTGATTGTATATACTCATCCACTATTGTGTATATGCAAACAACCCATGGCTCTTTTCAGTGAAGGTTTCATGAATCTCTTCAATGAATTGGATCTTCTGAATGGTCCTTTGATCTGTTATTTATAGTGAACATTTTAACATACTACGTATTTTAAACACTTTTCATATACAGCACATTGCATCCAAGTTACTATGGGTGGTTAGGTTTTTTTTATATAAGCTTAGGTTTCTGAATTTATGGAAGGTTAGCATTAGGTTTGTTTATTTATATATATAAGCTTAGTTTTCTGAATTCACAGAAGGTTAGTAATTTTTTTAATGAAAAGTATTTAAAATTTCACTATAAATAACAGTTCGAAGGATCCTTCAAAAGATCTGATTCATTGAACCTTCAATGAAAAGATCCATGGATCCTTTGCATATACTGAATTTTATTTTGTTCAAGTAACACAAAGTGGTGGTGGTTTTACAATAAAAAGTGTTGTTTCCTTCTCATTTAGCACTTTATCAACCAAACTTTTTTGCCATTTTTTAACGGTTTCCCAGTTTTGTGTTAAAACAGCTTATTCACACTATGCACTTCTTCCTTTGTCATGGCAACTCAAACACTAACTGATAAAGTCGAAGATTTGACTTGAGCTGAGCATATGAGTGCTAGCGTATTATGAATGACTGTTTGCTTATCATATTTCCTGTGTTATGCAAAGAGTTTATTTGGTACTCAGATAGCAATGCTGAGAATTCATTGCTGTATTTCTCATATAGGCAAGAGAATAGCAGTCATCCATACAGTTGATAATTAACAAAAAGATACTCTTTGATTGTTAATGCAATAGCAGGTAGAATTAAGAAAATCATATTTTGTAATCTCTTAACAGTTACATATATCCATAACCTTTCACAATGAGTTCTTACGATAATCACAATAAAATGTGTAGTTCTATACCTTTCCTACTCCAATGTTTCATGACACAATACGTTTAAGGAATTATTTACATTGGCATAAGCGTAGTGCTTAGTTTGAAGACAAGAGGAAGCATATGCTTTGTTTACATCAGAGAGAACTCTGGTTTACAGTGGATAGTGTGTAATATAATCACAAGGTGTTTGTAACCACAAATTTTTCCTTAATGTAAGTAATTTCTCTTTTCAGAAACCTACTTTTAAGGGTAGTTTAAACATGTGTGTTCTATTTAATTCTAGGATATACACAATGGAAAGTTGGAGTTAAGTTGTGGCTATTTGTGTCCAGTGATGGTGCTTCAAGTCAGAGCACAGAGAGTGACAATGACATTAATAGTGTTAAATGGTGTGGTGAAACTTGCTAATGACATTTATTGCACTGCTAATAGCAATTTAGTGAATGACAAACAATAGCTACACTATTGCATATAATGTGTGCAGAAGTTTCTTTGTAGGAAATGGAATTAAGTTATTCATGTCAAATTGTATTGCGCTATCTAGAGTAGAATAAAATAACAAGTGTCAAACCTGTGTTATTCTTCCAATTTTCCTGTCAAATTCCACATCCTACTGTTGGTTGGAAGTTCAAACAAACCATGGAGGCAGTTTAAGTGCAAAAGATTTTACTATGAAGGATGCAGAAGAAATTATTGCAAGGTGCTGGATCTCATTCACTCTCAAAAATTTAAATGTGACCATTATGTATTATGACATAGAAACATTCAGCAACCACTATTAACCCCAATAATATTATATAAAAAGCAATGTATGTGCCGACTATTGGATAATTTAATAAGTTACACAGGAATAAACAGTTGTGTTTTTCATACTAGCCTAGCTGTGAGTGTTCAACTGATCATAATTGTGTTCTAATATTGTATTGCTACAGATGACAGTGACAAGTTATTTTATGTGAGCTTTAATCGACTCCTTTAAAAAGAAATATGAATAACTCCAAGTGCAATCACGATTATTGAAGCTCACGTAATTAACTTTGTACGTCGTCAGTAGCGATACAATATTGGAACATATGATCAGCTGAGCAGACAGCTAGGCAGGTATGAAAAATACGCTGTAGTAGCTACGAGTGACGTCATCATCCGAGAGCACGATTTTTCATAGTTTAGTTCAACCCCAGATCACTACTCACGCTGCGATCGCCCTCGTGTTTCCAACATTTAACACGGGAGTTGCACTTCTAATAGTTTGCTGTTCTGTGCTTTGCTGTTCTGTGGTTAACTGGTTATAACAACGGAAGTGTCAACCATTTATTGTAGAGTTCAAATCTACAACCAATAATCCATCTGAAGCACAATATTCATGAACATTAAATATATAAACAATGTTTTAAATAAGCCCTCAAGAATTCATTGTCTTTATAGCTGTCTGGCAAAGGTTTGAGTAGTTGAGCGCCGCCTTTATTCGCAAAAATTGGCATTGCGCAGAAACATATCTTATTGCAAATTTTCACGCCGTTGCGCATATATATAAATTGTTAATTTGTGTTATGCAACAACTGTAATAAGTAAGGTCTGAAGGCCAAGTGAGAAGCAGTTTAGTCGAATATGCACAAAGTTATACGGAACCACCAGGACTCTACGCTTTCTTTTCTTATTAACACTTTTAATCCTTCGAATTTGCGAGGCATTAACGTGTTTAACGGCGAACACTAGAATGGAACTGTAAAATCTTTCCTTATACCACCTGTATTTACCTGCACGTACAAAATTACTATTCGATCGCTTATCACTGAATTAGAATACCATATCTGTAGTGGACACAAGATAATCCCTCAGTGATAGTGAAGTGAAAGTGGATTCACTAAAGAAACAAATGGGTGTAATCAAGGATGCTAACCCCAAGAAGCTTTTTGCGTCAACATCTGAGGAATCATTACAGTAAGTTGCCATAAATAATTACTATTACACATTGGAAAGTGTGTAATCAGGTTATGACCTTGAGTCTAGCAGCTTATTATTATTATTAATGCATGACGCAACTTCTTTTACATTGTTTTGTGCGACTTTCTCATTAATCCCAATATTTTTTTGCTTTTTTGCATTACTTTGGTCTTCACTGAAAATGTTAACAAAAGTAATGGTTAAGCGGCCCTTCTTATATAGTAGTTTTTGGCGACTTTTGAAAGGAATGGCTGCCAACGTGAATCATTCGAGTTTTAGACGCGCAGATCCCTCGGCTACGCCCTGTCGTCGCTTCGCCAGTTGCTACATTCCTCTCTTTCTAAGAAAACATCCCTCGGCTACGCTTTGAGGTTGAGGGCCCTCGGCTAAATTGTCATACTTTTGTCCGCATTAGGTCTTAGTTTTGCCCACCTAAATTAGGAATAAGGAAGTGAAAAGTAATGAAATTAATTATCATAGAAGTGAGTTTAGAACATGATGTGGTCTCTCCAATATCTGGTGCCCACCTACCTACCCGTTTTAGGTGTTTCACTTATATAGGCAAATAGCGTGAGGAAGTCAACAAACGTAGCCATTTTTCCATGCAAAGTGGGTACTGCCAACCTAAATAATCAGTGAAATGCACTGAATATGCGATGTGCTGTTGTTTTGTGAACGTGAATCATTAGAGTTTTAGACGCGCAGATCCCTGGGCTACGCTCTGTCGTCGCTTCGCAGTTGCGGCCTATAGGCCGCAATTTGCTGCACTCCTCCCCTTCTAAAAAACATCCCTCGGCTACGCTTTGAGGCTGAGGGCCCTCAATCTCTCAGCTACACTTTGAGGCTGAATATCTTACCGGCTTCGGTGGCATTATTCATATGTTGGCAGCATTACGTTAGAGCAGCGCAAGACCTAATGCGGGCAAAAGTGACACAAATGGGGGTGGCCAAAGGTATGACAATTTACCCGGGCCCTCAAATCCCTCGGCTACGCCTTGAGGGTAAGAGCTCTCAATCGTGTTTCACCTATGTTGGGATTTCAAATGTTGGCTAAGGTTTTCAATGAAGACCAAAGTATTTTTACTCTACATGTTTTTAGCATGGGATTAGATTGAATTATAGAGTCAAAGAATTGCATTCGACGTATGTAATCCACTGTTTTTGTTTCGTGGTTTCCATTAGTGATACTTACGGGTATTGAACATGTTAGATATTCTCTACTTCAATTCTGTGTATTCAGTTTTATGTTTTGGAAGATTTGGCCAGCTTAACTTATATTTAATTTCATTTATTTGCCTGAAGGTTTGCTCTTAAATGGCCTTCACAATATCAAAGCAGTGAGTATGTTGTGCACCATTATAATGATTTATATATTTAAAATAAAATTATCATATTTGAAAGTGATGATACCAATCTGTGACATAGACTGTGTAATCATACAATTAAGTATTGTGGCAAAATGGAATGTTGTGCAGTACTCCATTATCATCACTATCTGAAGAAGCCAAGACTACAATTTTACCAGAACCATCCATAATACAATTCCATGTGCATGCTATTTTGCTTCATGATTAAAACATTAATTTAAACTGCAGAAAGTGTGTGTATTTAAATTTTCTTTACCTCTTTCAGAAGAGTTGCTGTATGTAATACACTTAATATTTGTGTATTCTGAAGTCTATTATACGCTTAAAAAGCAGCACAGTAACATCCTTTTAGCGTGTACAAGTTTGCTACATGTTTAAAGTTGTGGCTGTGCTCTAATAGATTGATTTGGATTCACTGAAACTATTAATGACCTGATTCATCAGTAAATATATGTATTCTCCTGTACAAGAGAGCAGGTTGAGGCATCTGAAAAGGTGCCTACAGGAGTGTTAGGGTCCGATGTTACAAAGGATTGGAATAACTTTTTTGTGACATAGACTTTCTTACTATGTACTGAATTGCCCCAGAATGTTATAGTGTATCTCAAGGAGATTGGAAATAAGCAAAGACAAGATTGATTCAGAAGTTGATCCATGTTTCTTAATTTAATACGTGGTGAACTAAAGTTTTGGAGCTGTAATCTCATTTACTTTTTCTGATTAAGTTTGTCAATCTTCAGCCCCAAGAACTTTGTGTGAGAAATATCCCTTATGAGATGATTACGGAATTTAATAGTTATGTTTGCAATTTTCTTGTTTTTGTTATAATTCAAACCAGATAGTTAGCTCTTCAAATTCTTTATTATCCAAGTATGACAGCAGTTCATGAGATCCGTCAGATATAAAGACAATGGTGCCCTCAGCAAAAGGAAAATATTTCATTCAAACCAGGAAAGTCATTTATAAATATTAAAAACAGGAGAGGACCCAGTGTAGAATCTTGAGGGTTATGCTGTTTAATAATGCCAGGCTCTGATTTGCAACCATTATAGTTTTTTGGCTCCTGTCATTTAAATATGAATCAAACCAGTTTAATGACAATTTAACTAGGCGACAGAAGTGCAATGTCTGTAAAAGCAATTTATGTTTAATGCTGTCAAATGTCTTAGCTAAGTCGCAAAAAATTCCTAGAGAGGGTCCTTTTTTATTCATAGCTGTTAATATTTCATTTGTGAGCATGAATGTGCTCCTTTCATTGAAAGCCCCTCTCTTAAAGACAAATTGGGATGCAGTTAGTATGTTATTTAATTCAAGTAATTTCTGATGTGGTTATATATTACTCTCTTCATGTTTAATAATGGAGTTAAAAGTGAAATAGTCCTGTAGTAAGATAGTGGTATTTATCATGTTTTTTATGTAGAGCTTTTACTACAGCTTGCTTAATTTTTTCTGTAAATGTTTCTATCAAGAATCTGTGATTATAAATGTGACTAAGAGGTTGAGTAATTTCTTCTGCACATGTTTTAGCAATTTAGAGCTTGACCTATCCATGTGAGCTTTTACTTCTGAAAGAGTGGACAGTTTTCACTATTTCTGTGGGTGTTGGGGATTTATACTGATTTTCAATTATTTTCGGGGAATGCTTGCTTTAGAAATCTTAAATGGTTCAAGTTTAACTCCAATTTGATTGCCTTGACCACAGCTGCAATTAGGAAGTATGCATTGGAGACGTTGGCAGTATTCTAAATGTTACTGAATTATTTATTGTGCATAGTTATTGTAGTCATGTTATTGTCCTTGCCCTTCCTTCATGTTGCTTAATTAGGAGCAGTCTGGGAAGTGGAGTTTAAGGTAGGTAGGTGCTAAACAATAGAGGAAGAGGAAAGTTTAAAAGTGAGGAAAATGTAAGCATGTCATCTTCATTTCTGCTCCTCTTTCCTCTAGCTGCAACTTTTTGTTTTACTTCTTCCTGCATGGATCATTGCACATAGGTTTTACACTAGGGTATGGAACTGTTTATTCAGATAACACCTTTATAAAATGTGCACTTTGTAAGGAAGGTTTGTACCTTTGTAGCATCTCTGTTGTAGTTTTAGACATCATAATGCCTTTCGTTGGATCACAGGGACCATTGGTCAGCAAGGAGGCAAAAGTTCTGTATATGTTGCACACTATGCAGTCACCTAGAAATGTAGAAAGGGATATATGTATAGGTACTTGAGGTACAACTCAAGCGTGTGTGTGCATGCATGCATGGGTGGGTGGGGGTGTGTGCGTGCATGCACTGACAAGAGGAGACTTAAGTGTCGCTCTGCTTATAATACATATGAAAATCAAAAACTCTGTTTGCAGCATGCATAAAATGGCCTTGCTCTCATCGTTTCATCTGGCAGTGGTTATCATAATTTAAGCCTTATACACACCCCATTAGAAACCCAAATTGGTCTTGAAAAGTTCTGCATGGAGGAACCAAATACTAGATATGCAAATACTAGTTATGAACATTTTTTTTCCAAAATTTATTTTACTAAAGGAACAAATACATATTTTAAGAAGAATGATGATAAATTTAAGAGGACTGAAGAAAATTTAATGTCTTAGGTAAGCCCTCTGAGTTCTTGTGAATTGAAACTTACAGGATTACACTAAATTTGATAGTTTTATCAGAACATCATCAGAAGCTTCTCTTCCTTGAATCACATTAGAAATTCTTACAGAAATCGTATAATAGAAAAGGTTCATAGCTGTTGCTAATAGTTCAATGTAAAAGGAAATTGTTCATGAAATGGCAAAAAACAGCATTTTCTGGATAATATGTATAGCATAACTTCATGAAGGAATAGGTGTTTGCTTATGTTATACTGGTAGCCTGACATATTGCCATTGCAGTTGTCACATAAGTAAATGATACCATTAATACTGTCAGCAATCTGTAACAAGACTACTACCAAATAAAAATTTTTTTTTGTGCTGAATAGTAACATTGTATGTACGAGGATTGTTTGAAAAGTTCTTGGAATGGCATACTAAATAACAACTGACCTCATCCAAAATATTTTATTTTTCAATGTAGTCTCCCTGTACACTAATGCATTGGTCCATTAATGTTCCAATGCCTTTATTCCATCTTGAAAATGAGATTCTTCCAGGCTTGCAAAATACTCGTCAATTCCGGCTATAAGTTCATTTGAAGAGAATTTCCATCCATTAAGGAAATTTTTGAGCTTAGGGAAGAGATGGATAGCTGATAGAGCCATATCAGGTGAATAAGGTGGGTGTGGCAACAATTCATACCCCTGTTCATGAATGTTTGCCATGGCAAGGACACATGTGTGCAGGCGTGCATTGTCCTGATGGAGGATGATTTTCTTCCTTGCTAAACCTGGCCTATTTTTGTGTGTATGCTTTAGTTGGTCCAGGAGGTTAGCATAGTACCCTCCCGTAATTGTTTGACCATTGGGAAGATAATCTATCAACAGATTCCCTTTTGCATCCCAGAACGCTGATGCCATGACCTTTCTGGCTGACGGTATTGCCTTTGCTTTCATTGGTGGTGGAGAATCAGCATGTTTCCACTTCTTTGACTGTTGCATTGTCTCTAGGTATAGTAGTGGACCCATGTCTCATCTGTGATCACATACTGATGCAAAAAATCTTGTGGGTTTTTCTGAAAATGGACCAAGCATTGTTCAGACATTTGCACTCTGATGTGTTTTTGATCCTGTGTTAACAGTTGCGGCACCCAACTACAAGAAAATTTTGCTATACCCAATTCCCCAGTCAAAATGTGATATGCCCTTTCAGGTGATATCCCTAGAGCATCAGCAATTTCTTGCACTTTGAGTTGGCAATCCTCCAAAACCATATAGCGCACTTTTGTAATATTTTCTGGGGTGGTGACACATCTTGGCAGACCACTAAATAGATCATCTTCTAAGCTCTCCTGACCAAATTTATCCACTAATCTCATTGGTCCACTTGCCAACAGCTGAATATGAAGGAGCAGAGTCCTCCAGTGTATTCTAAAAATCAGCGTAAATTTCATTTGCTTTCATACTTTCTTTATGAAGTACTTGTGTTTTTTCCATCTTCAAAAATCACTACATGGGAACAACAGTAGAAAGGCATGAGCACTACAGCTGTATACCCAGAGCACTGATAGGCCATGTATTTACTCAAGAAGGATAACTATTATGTCACGTCTAGATTGCACTAGCAGTGACCTCTGTTGGTGATTCTGAGAACTTTTCTAACAACCTTGTTCATGCTAAAAAGCTGTATATAATTACCCGGGGAACAAATGAACGTAATAAAAATGTGTCATTAATTTCAATATCTATTTGAATGCTAGAGTTTTATGCAGTGTGATAAGTAATGGTTTAATATTAGAATTTTGTCTAGATTCATGCTAATAATATACCTTAATTTAAGCCTTTGACGCATAACTGGTTATAACTAAAGTAATTTTTACTAGAATGAGAGAGGAATAAAGTTATAATTTTGAAAGCATAGGTATTCTTAAATGGGCCATTCCATGGAAACTTAAACCAAGATGGACAGTTACTATTTTTACGTCAAGGTTGAAGTAAAATATACTTAAATGTGAGAAATTGCATAAACAAGTGGGAACATTGTTACCTCTCTATTGTTGTGAGTTTTACTGCAGGGTGACATAACAATTGTTGAAAGAAGTGCTTGGGCAGTTACATTTTAGAAAGGTTTCTTAAGGGTAAGTTTTAAATAATTTTGAAAATTAATGCTTTTACTTGCTTGCCAGTCGTGAAGAGAGATGGATGCATCAGTTTATGCACTCGAGGTGGAAAAAGATGGGTATTGACATGCAAACATCCAAATCAGAATCTGTACTTTTAATGCAAGGAGAATCAACAACCAGAGGAAAGAACAAGGATGGATAGGAATAAGCTTCTGGTATATTTTTGTGATATGGACTTTATTAGTAATTGGTGGTGTGGAAATGAATCCTGGACCAACAGAGGATCAGATAGGTGAGATGCTAGAAACTACCACTAAAGATATAAAGGAAATAAAGAACATGAAAGTAGAATTAACAAGAGAATTGGCAGAAAGATTGAAGTGATCAAAACAATGCTAGGAGAATTTGTAAGTGAGGTAAAGGAGTGTAAAAGAAGATTAATTCAATTAGGCTTGGAGGAAGGAAATAACTAAACTAGAAGAAACTTAAACTAAATATTGTTGAATGGGAGATTGTTGATTGTTTCAGAATTGGAAGAAAAGGACTGAGGCCGGGACCAATAATTGTGAAAACAGCTACAATGAAGTTCAAATGGGAAGTGTTGAGAAACAGCAAGCAGCTGAAAGGCACAAAAATATTTATTGATCAGGATTTGGGGAAGAAGAAACGGGAATTTAAATCAGTAGCTATAATGGAAATGAAGAAAACAAAAGATGCAGGAGAAAAAGCTTTCATAAAAGGAGTCAATCTGTGGGTCGAGGGAGTGAAACAGGAACTTTGTCAGCATTACACCGCTTTGAGGGAATCATATTTCACTTGTGACAGATGGTAGAAGAAATGTTTTTATATATATATATATATATATATATATATATTATTTATGGACACTCTTTAACTGCTGTGGCTCTTAGCGTCCCATTCTACAGAGAAGAGAACCAAAAAACTATGAACCTGCTGCACAGTGTTTTTCCTGTCCGCATCGTCAGCGCCCATTGCAGTCTGCCGCTATCATAGAAAGGCGCGGATGAAACCATACAATATTTTTAAAATTACTTTTATAGGCTTTGCTTACCAACTTTATGAAAGGAGGTGCTGAAACTGGCCACCATCGTCCATATATTTTTGGCATCTCTTTAGGAAACTATCCACCACTCACCGTAGTTCGTTGAGAAATGCTGGCAATTTCCTGGTGGATATTTTGTTTTAATTCTTCCAGAGTGTGTGGGTTTGTCTTGTACACTTTGTTTTAAGCTACTCCAGAGATAGAAATCGCAGGGGGTTACAGGGGGGCCAATCGCAGGGCCAATTTTTTTCGAATCAATAGCTGAAGCCTGTGCATACATGAATACAATTTTGCCCCCTGTTTTAGAGAATTAACAGACAGGGAGCGTGATTTTGCCTTTTTTTCAACAAGAATTTGCAGCAGCTCATACGGCCAATATTTCGATGAGAACAATTGAAAGTGTGTTTGAGGACAGAATTATTAGTAGAGATTTGTGGCCCCCTCGGTTCCCCGACCTAACTCCTTGCAATTTCTATCTCTGGGGTAACCTGAAACATAAAGTGTACAAGACAAATCCACACACCCTGAAAAAATTAAAACAAAATATCCATCAGGAAATTGCCAGCATTTCTCAATGTGAACTATGGCGAGTGATGGATAGTTTGCTAAAGAGGTGCCAAAAATGTATGGACAACGATGGTGGCCAGTTTCAGCATCTCCTTTCATAAAGTTGGTAAGTAAAGCCTTTAAAAGTAGTTTTAAAAATGTTGTATGGTTTCATCTGCATCTTTCTACGATAACGGCAGACTGCAATGAGTGCCTAGGATGCAGACAGGAAAAACACCGTGCAGCCTGTTCGTAATTGTTTTGCTCTCCATTTATCTTGGGCGTGAAATACTGGAAATTTTGCTCAGAGGCCTCTTTATCAGGTTTGAGGCTCTTTTACGTGCCTTAAATCTATGACACGGGACCACCAGCTTTACTTCCCTTGCGAAGGAAACCATGCTAAGGATTTTTACGCCCGAAAAATATTCATCGCCCTCTGTCAGGTTTGAACTCGCAACCTAGGGAACCAGAGGTTGGCATGGTACCCCTAGACTACGGAGGACGACATAGAAGAAATAATCAGCTAGGAGACTACCAGAGAGAATGAGCACATACATCGCCAGTGTCACTGCCAGCCTGCTGAGGAGGGATGGGGAAAATATGTCATCAGTGCAACCCAAATCACAACTGATAAAGGCACATGAGGGAGGCCATGGGAGCAACAGCTGCCTTGGATGTATGGAATCAAGAAGGCTTAAATGTGGTATAAATGCCATCAGGCAAAACTGGTGGCAGTCTTATTGAGGAAAAAAAGGGAATTAAAAATAAACCAAACATTAAATGAAGCAGCGAAATCCCATGACACAAAGAAAATATGGTCAACAGTAAAAATCCTGTACAGAAAGGGTGCAAGAGAAGATTGCATTTTAAAGCATTATTAGGTCAGGATAACATAATGGGAGTAGAGCAGCTTTTGCATTGGGACCAGCAAGTAATTAGTGAATTAAGTAGGGAAATCATGGAGGTTGAAATGTGTGAACAAATTAAGAAGTTAAAAACCAACAAAGCAAGTGGTACTGATGGTATCCCAGGGGAATTTTGGAATGCTTGGTCGATAAATGAAACTAGAAGTAAAATAGTGATAAAACTGTTCAGTAAAATACTGAAGACAAGAGAAATTCCCAAGAGATGGAGAATAAGTATAATAGTGCGAATATATAAAGGAAAGGGGGATAAAAACAACCCAGCTAATTGCAAGGGAATAAGTTTAGTTTCTATCCTAGGTAAGATCTTTACAGGCATTCTAGCTAATAAGTTACAGAATTGGATAGAGAAGAAGTAGTTATCAGAGTTCTAAGCAGAATTTAGATCAGGTAGGAGAACATCAGATAATATATTCATAATTAAGACAATAGTCAACAAATATTTGAGCAATGAAAGGGGAAGGGTATATATAGTATTTATTGATCTTGAGAAGGTGTTTGATACCATAAACAGAGAAGCATTATGGGTTAAATTAAAAAGTAAAGGGGTAAGTTTCATTTATAGAAAGACTATGTAAGATGTATCAGGAGAATGAGTTTTGTATAGAACTATCAGACAATAAAGTAAATGAATGTGTTCAGAGTGAGACAGGGATGTAAACTTAGTCCAGTGTTATTTATCCTTTATATTGATGACATCCTAGAGGAGATCTCAAGATATAAGGTCCACTCGCCAGTTATTAATAATAAAGAAACTCCAGGGCTATTGTTTCCAGATGACTTAGTATTGGGTCCATATCTTGTGGAGGGCTGAGCAGGGCAATCAAAGCAGTAATGCATTTTTGTAGAAAATGGGGACTGAAAGTAAATGAAAAGAAAGCAAAGATCAAGTTTTTAAAAAAGGTTATGACTATATAAGGATGAGAAACCACCACCACCGCCGCCACCAGAACTGACTAATTTTAAAAACTTGTATCTTTCGCAACAGAGTATCTCCCGAACAATTGAGTTGTTGTCCACTGATACAAGTGAATGCGAAAATCCATAAATTTATGTACTTCTTTCTAGCTCTTGATGAAAGCACAGATTTGATTGACACAGCTCAGTTGGCAATATTTATAAGAGGAGTTGATGAATTAAATCTTGGAGAATATGTGCTAGAATTATTTCCTTTGGAAGACACTACTAAAGTAGAAGACATATTCAATCTGTTTGTATGTGTGTAAATAAACACAATTTAGAGTGGTCCAAGATAGCATCAATTGCAACGGTGCTTGATGATTTGGGATAAGAAAGGGTTAGTTGGCAGGCTCAAAGCCTTTCTTAAGGAAAAGGGTGTAGTAAATGTTTGTACCTTTTATTCCATTCTACACCAAGAAGCCCTTTCTGCCAAATCTGTAGACTGCCAACTATTATGAAAGTTGTGACTCAATGTGTAAATATAATAAAGAACAGTGCATTGAAGCACCATCAATTTAGACATTTAATGGCATTTTCTGAACAGAAATTTGAAGATTTACAATACTTTTGTGACGTCAAGTGGCTGAGTGGAGGTCAAATGCTTCGTAGATTTTTTGATCTTCTGAACATTATTGATGAATATATGAAGCACCAGAGAAGAGCAATAGCAGAATTGAGTAATGATGAGTGGATATGTGATTTAGTGCTTTTGAGTGACATTTGTGAACACTTAAACAGACTCGATATTTCTTTGTAAGGCCGAAAACAAAATGTTGTCAATATGTATTGCTCGACTAACATATTTGCCAAGAAACTTAAATTTGGACTGAACATGTCCAGGAATCCCAATTTCACTACTTTTCCTATTTGAACTATATCGCATGTGTTCCTCCACACACTCAAAAGCTGTAGTGCAATGTTAAAAAATCTGAAAGTCGAATTTACAGAGAATCGATTTGCAGATTTGAGACGTTTAGAAAACCCTATCACTGTGTACATCGATCCATTCTCCGTAGATGTCAGAAAAGCAAGAATAGATATTCAGGAGGAACTCATTGAATTACAAGAGAACATATCAATGAAACAACGATATACAAACTATAACCTCTCTGAACTATTCACAGGATTGTGTGGTAAAAACATGGTAAAGTTAGAAATTTTGTGGAAGCTATTTTTGGAACAACCTATGTATGTGAGCAACTGTTCTCACAAATGAAAATTGTAAAATCCAAATGTAGAAGCTGTCTGTCAGACAGACATTTGTGTGACCAGCTGCGATTGGTTGTATGTGACGCATGTGGATATAACCCCTGACTTCAATTCCATAACAATACATGAGGAGGAGGAACCTTAAAACATGTACAATGGTAGGTCAAAGGCTAGTTGCATTTGCTGAGAAACTTCTGTATTAAGTAAATATATCTAAGTGTACAGTGCAGTACGTTAGCTGTTAGCAGATACATGACATTTGTGAAACATAATGTTGTATGTATTAATTGCAAGTGTTTCTATGTAATTAAACACTGCTACTGTATAACTCTACAAATAATACAGTTCTCTGAATGAGTACATTCATTTCAAACAGTTGTATGTGTCCACTCTGAACTCGTAGGACACCTCTTGCGTCTGTGTTACGTGCAAACAGTGCAGCTTTGTGGGTTGCATTTCCAGCATGACTCAGAGCTGAAGGCTGTTTTGGCCGCCCTTGTTGTAATTAAACAAAAACATGGAGAGAACAATTTTGGCAACAGAAATGGAAAAACTTAGATGGGGAAGTATTAATAAGGAAGATTCTGACATTAGGGAATAAAAATATAAAAGCTATGGGTAAGATCAAAGAGAAATGGTTAAAAATGACAACAAAGAAAATGAGGCTAAAGGCAGATGAAATAAATGAATAATGTAAGCAAGTAGACAGTGGGTCATCAATGCACAGAAAACCAGTTGTGTGTATTAAAACTGTAGATTAGCATAGGCAAGCAACCAAGACATGAATTTATGGCATAAATAGCCTAATATTTTCAAATGTTATCTGTAATAAAATGTATGTAATTTAATTATGTAATTGTGAGCATTGAGAAATAAATATTCATTGACCCATATTTGCATACAGACTCTTTAACTGGATTTTCATTGAATTTATTAGTCACTGTAACGTCACATTATATCTCACATTGGAACTTGAATTATCATTGTTTAAATGTCCCATTCCATCAAAGAAAAAGTGTATTTTTTGTATTATTTTAAAACATTTAATATTTATTCAATGCTGATATGTATCAATGAGCTCTATGTGGCAAACATCCAACAGCACCCTAACTCAAATAACACTAAAACTAATACTGTGGAAAGTTTTTAATAATTGTCCCATTCTGTCACAGATCAGTATATGTGCATCACTAAGTTCAACATAGCATGTTTTAATTTAGATTCTGAGAAATGCTTACTTTATAAGTGCACAGTATATTTTAAAGTATCCAGGTTATGCCTTTGCAAGTAGTGTACTATAGGCATATGTCTTATAAAATGCCCTGTGTGAAAGTAATGACTTAGTTAAATAATTTTATCAAAAGGACGATATATCACTGCAAGCTCCTGGAAAGAAGGGTATTGTAAGAGTAAAAGAGAATGAAGAAAAAGAAAACTTTCAGAAGAGATTTATGTACACTATTGCAGAGGCATATTAGATATTAAAAAAGGAGAACTCTAAACGAAAGTGAGATATCAAAATTATTTTCATTGCGACCCAAATTTGTCCTTCCAGTCAGTGATATGCCTCACCACAGCTGCTTGTGTCACTATCATGATAACTTCAATTTACTTTAGATTGCTCTGTGTGGGTATAAGGAGGATATTCCTAAAACATCATCACAACTGATCATTACATTAGTATGCAATCCTGAAAATGATAACCACATGTCGAGCACATGTGATAGTTGTGGGATCAGAAACCTGCTCAGTCAGCAAAGTACCTTAACAGATGATACAAATGAATTAGTGTAGTTTGTTTGGAACACCATTGATGGAAAAACTGAACAAGTTCTGAAGGAGAATACTGTCTGTGAAGCATTTGAAGAACTTATTGAAAAAATACCTAGCTTTTAAAACATTGCTTCTTGGTAAAAACTCAGTGTACATATTTTCAAGAGAAGAAAGGGATGGCAAACAAATTGAAGTACAGATTGATTTTGCCAAAAATTACACTGCCAGATTTCAAAATGAAATTCATTTGTCATTTTGGAACTCCCAATAGATTAATCTTTACAGCTGTTGCCTGGATAAGTCCTGGAATGGTACAAAGTTACGCAGTTGTCAGTGATGAAATATCACATGAAAATATGCTGTCAATACATTTCTTCGAAGGCTGGTTTCTCAGATCAGGAAAACTTATGCAGAGGTCTCAACAATTAACATTTTTTTTCAGATGGTGCAGCAAGCCACTTTAAACAGCATTATTCTCTATATAATTTAACTCACCTTAGGAAGAGTTTGAAGTTCTGTTAACATGGAAGGGGAGTGTCGATGGTGGTGTTGGAGAATGGAAGAGATTAGTATGATATACTGTATTTTAGGAAAACACATGGTTGCCAATTCAGTCTTTTACTGGTGTGCTAGGAAAGTGTTAAAATCAGTAGAGGTGATATTTTGTTCTAAATATGAAGTAGATCAACAAGACATAATTTGATGCTTATTAGTGATACCCGACACTCATTCTGAGTACTACATTCAGGTTCCTGTTATGTGGTTAGAAAGAGCATGCTTTGTTTAAAAAAAGGTTTAGCTTTGATTTTATGACTGACAGTCCAAATTGAAACAGTGGAAGAAAATTCAAATGTTCAAGTAGGTGCTTTTTAGTGGTGAAGTTTGTGACAAAAAAGACAGCTAAAAACTTCATAGGACAAATCTTAAAGGTTGGCAATACTGAATGTGAGATCAGTTTCATACAAAAATCAACACAGATTTCAAATTTGCATATAAAAGTAATGACATTTCATGGGTTGCAACTTCTGATGTATTGAAATTACTTCCAGTTCCTTAGAGAGTTGAGAAATTTTTAAAAACCCCAACATGGTGGGTTAAATTTGGTTTTTAAGAGTTTTATTAGTTTTCTGCATTTTTTTTTAAATGACAATTCAAATACTTCAATTTAAATTATCTTACAGTTAACTTATTCAAAAGACTAGCTCATTCTTATAACTGCTATGTTGAAAGAAAACAAAATTAAGCAGGCAATAACTAGTAAATTAAATATTCTTGTGTTGGCAGCCAGAACCAGTATCCCACTTTAGCTAGTTTATAGTTTGAGCTTTCATTTAGCTATAGAAAATAATACAATTTAACATTATGGAGATAGGGATTTAACAATTTTTAAAAGCCTTTAGCTATCTAAATATTACTATTTTTAATGGTGCCATGCTGTTTTGGCTACTTGTCACTTTATGCATTGGCTATACTTCAGATGATTGTGTTGGCATCACTATCTTGCACAATTATCACAATACTTAAGCACATGGTTGTAAAGAGAGTGTAGTTGTGAAAATTCATGTATTATGAAATCTATCAGCTTCTGAATTATTTCTGAATACTGTTTTTCTTCAGGTGCCTTCTTAAGTTTTACTGTTATTTTTTGTAATTTCTGTGATGGGTATTTTTTTGAGACAGTTTTCTATTCCTTATGGGTGACTTGCCTAAGATTGTTACTAAATTAGTATTAAGATTTGAAACATTTACACTTTCCTTGGTCTCATTCGCATCACTGCTCTGATGTGAAGGTGAGTTATTAATTTCTGAGCTACTTTCATTTTTACTTGACCTACTCGAATGTCATAGGTACTGGGTCCAGTAATACTAGATTCACAAACGTCACTCTTGTTTTCTGTCATATCTGGAATTTGAAAAATTCTTTTAGGACATGAGGCACACACTCTTAGTTGTGGGGGGAGTTGTACATCCTTCATTTTCAGTTTTAAAATCATTTTACGAGTCACTGGTTGCAAATTCTTTTTTCCCTTGAACATGTGTTTGTTAATTTTAAAGGGGTTAAAGCAACAATCATACCGTTTTGTAGCAGTGCCGGTACTACTCATATTAAATATTTAATGAATATTCACAACTAAATTTAACAGATTAAACTCGTAAACAACACAGACTGTGGTCTCTCCACAAACTAGATATTCTGGACTGGTCATCTGTGGAAGGAAATGCCTAATCTGGTTTGCTGTGATAAGATTTTGTATGTATTTTAAATCTGGAAGTGATTCAGAAGAATAACCTTTGGTAACTCGTGACAGTTGCAAGTCACCGCTCCATCCTCTCTGCTCACACTCCAGGCAGAAGCCTCTGCAGTACGTTATCATGAGGAGGGTTCCAGCTGAGAAAATATTTTCTTATAAATATATTTGAAAGGATGCCCTTCCTGAAACTTTGCACATATATAGACTACTAAATGGAGAATACGTGTGTATTTAAAAAGTGTTTTTAGGTTGTTGGTCTATAACACAAAATCAGATTTTAAAAGTGCAAATTTCTGCGATAAATAACTAATCTGTTGAATCAGCACTGCATTCATTGAGAAAATCTTCTCCACCCACGGGCTTGTTTGGTCAAAATTAAGAATTAATTTAGGAGAGAAGAGAGCTGAAAAATTAGTGAAGATCTACAAATTTCCGCATGTTTCCAAAAAGGATTAAATTGTAATGTACAATCATTATTACCATTCTACAATAAGTAATATATCAAGTTTAAAGTTTTTTTGGGAATATAAATGTTATTTAATAGTGTTTCTTATATTGCAAAATAAATTAAAACACAATATTAATAATATAACTAATGGTGACAATAAATAGTTTCATTCAATAAATACAAAGGGTCTTTTTAATTTGTATAAGCCTAATTATGTAACATTTTGTATGTGGGCTTTATTGGGGTTTTGGTGGGTGTTTTTAAATGGGATTTTTTTAAAAAACCTCATTTTTGGGGGGGGGGGCGTTGGGTTAAATTACAACAAACCTGGTTCCTAATGCAAACAATTGCCAGAGATTTTAATTTCCTGGCGTAGA
The DNA here is from genome assembly GCA_030765065.1 of Deroplatys truncata. Lineage (NCBI taxonomy): Eukaryota > Metazoa > Arthropoda > Insecta > Mantodea > Mantidae > Deroplatys > Deroplatys truncata. The sequence goes on from CM060990.1 coordinate 513,076,327, forward strand.
CATCGTTTATATCATATTGTGAGTTCTGATAAAGTATGCAACGTAGTAACACTAGTATGGCAATTATTGTATGAAAGATGCAGTTTCAGCAGTTTTCATTTTGTAAATGTCCCTTTCCATCACATAAGTAAAAAATGATAACTAAACAATAATCATTTCCATGTAATTCTCCGTACTCTTATGTTAATACTTGACATATGGCTATTACTGAAATGATGAGACAGCACATTTGTGTAGTTTCACAGAGCTTTGGAGTTGTTTTAACTCGGAGGGAACTTTCTTTTTGTCCAAGTCCCGTTCCATCAAAGGAAAATGACTTCATAATTTTGCTTCAATTAACAAGATATTTTCCCTTTTATGCCTTTTATGTTAACCTTAGGATTGAAATTCTCTGTTATGAAAAATAAACATTTATAATTTGGTTTAAGAGGTATTTCTGGAACAATATAGAGAAACAAAACCACCTAAATGTCCCATTCCATCACATGGCATGCCCAAATACAAATAATTAATTTATCCATTTCTGTTCAAAAGTTTAAGTAAACTAATTTCACTAAAATTTTTAATGCTGAGGATTAAATGCAACAGAAAATAATCCTAGTTATCACATTGCTTGCCTTGCAGTCTGTGGATACAGTTTAGATCCCAGTATGAACAAGTTTCTTGCGTGGGATTTTCTCCAATTTTCCCTTTGCTCCAGAAAGTCAGTGATTCAAGTTTAATGTTAACAGTTTAATAATTAATCTTCCATTCCATTTATTGTAAGTGGTCATTGTTATCCACATCTAGTAGTTTCTTTAACTTCAGTGGTCCACTGGAATAAAACACGAAAGCATCTTTCAAAGGGTTATGCTGAACCCAACAAACTTAAAAACCAAGAGTAAACCAAGTTAAAACTCATTACGTATTTTGGGTTTAAGCCTTTCTGTCAGGAATGTGAGAGAAATGACCTTATGTAAGAAAATTAAAAGCAATGGATAATACCTGGAACGTTTTTACATAACTTAGGTACAATGGTTGCACTTTTGGATACTTCATTATAGTGTTTGTGTATCTAATAGAAAAATAAAACATTTCTTTACTCTCTGTACACATCAGCAATGAATTACAGGTGCATAGTTTTCGATCTACCCCTACATATTCCTGCTTGCTTAGTCAGCATGCACGAGATCTTATTCTTGCATGAGGAGAGGCAGTATTTTATCTTCTCCAACCTTCCCCTTTACATTGAGCGTGCTCGTGCCTATGTCTGCTCGCTTAGGCAACATGCATGAGATCTTATCCTGGTGTGATGGCATGAGGGCAGGCAGTATCTGCTTTATCTTTTCCAACCCTCCCCTCCACATTGAGCAGTACAGTCTGAACTTACCACTTGTTACGCCTACAGGACTAGAAACTTGCGGGACACATAATTAGTAACTGAGGTTTGTTGTCCAGCGTCTAAACAGAGACAACAAATAAAACAATACTTGCTTTGAATATACATTAAGAGTTGAAGCACAAACATTCCTATTATATTTTCATCCTAACAATATACCCCATGATATATTGTTCAAACTCTTTAGTAGTGAGAACAAGTTCTTTCTAAATACTTTTTGAAAGCATTTTCAATGTTTTTAATTAATTTTCCCCTATTTTAGAATGTTTGACCTTTTACACTTTACCAAATTTTGTTCCTGGTTCACACATTACTGTGCAACATGTTTACATGTTTTAACTTTGCTTTAATATAAATGTTTCAATATTTTACAATTTTTAAACTCTTACGTGTTTTTTACCCTTTTATTGGATTTCATCCATTTTAAAAGAATGTCTTTGCAGTGACGAAAATTGAATGGTAGATCATTTTCTGTGGGTGTGTGTATTATTAAATTGTCTTAATAATAATAATAACAAGATCAAGATGATATAACAACTTGCAAAGCTGAAAATTTATCTGAAAAATATCTCAAACTATTTTAAAAATGTTGAGAAAGTATGTTGAACATAGTCATTGAAATAATCTCAATGAAAACTTTCTGAATAGTTCCAAAGTGGTGACATTTCATTATTTCATTAGCAGTTTGGGGTATGTAACTATAGAAAACAATTTAAATCTAACAGTAATAAGTTTTAGGATGTTATCTTATCGTAAGGCTATGCATGAAATAATGCTTAGCCAGTTTACCACTAGCAGCAGTCAAGAGTATGAGAGACAGGTTTCCTACTTCTCTAAAGCCTTCATTCCTACTGTCAGGAAGTATAAGACAGGTTTTTCTTGACCTGCCCAGCATTGAGGAAAACTGCCTGCCTATGCTTAGGTTGGCCAAAACAGGCAGGTGTATGCAGTAAAAATGACAAATGTACACCTCTACAATGAATGTCTAATCATAATAGTGATATAACTATACCTACATATTTCTGCATCAATATTATTATATCCACTGTAGACAACTTACTACTAAATAGACTTCCATATCCATAGAAAAAAGGGGTAATGCATTGATGCAATGCAAGTTAATGTTAAATGTTCCATTTATATGGAGCAGAAATAAAAGATGTATAAGCACCTATGCTGAGCTACCCCAGCAAAAGGATATTCACTAATAATTTTCTCAGCATAATTATGTTCCTTATGCACAAACATTACAACCACACAACATAATGCCATAAAGTGAGAAAATGGTCTAAGAAATTGGTTACAATAATATTAAGCCCATATAAGTTGAAAAGGGTATATACGGGGGTCTTCAGATTTATTCAGCTGTTGCTGCCAGCGGTTGTCTGTGCATGACTTACTTTGAAGCAAGTTCTATCACCAGTGCCACTGGCAGAAGACTAGTGAAAGATGAGTGGAGGGAGTGAAAGTCAACAGTTTCTAGGTTACCTTAGTGAAATGGAACTTGCATCATATCCTTCTGGTATTTACATTTGGAACTTCTTTCGCTTGTATGTTGTAAATTTGCAATCTCAGCATGTATGCTGATAGGTAACTCAAATAATTGGAGGTCTTTTGTAGCATTGAGTGTCTCCGCTTTAATGGCACAGCTTTAAAACTTTTTGAATAAAAAGCAACCAAAGTATGCTTTATAAATATTTTTAGATATTGCAATTGTTTCTGCTTTATTTATTAATAAAAATTACCGTATTTTTTTTTATCATGTTTTGTCTCGGGACTTGACGAAATTCTGGTCAAGAACAGAGAAGATCATTGACACAGCAGCTAATATCATAATGATAGCTCCACCTCATATCCTTCCAGTTCAAAATTAGCACTCCACAATGCAAATTCTGTGATCATTGGTCACTTCCATCTTGCATGCACAGAACACAAAAAATGTCCTAGTGAAAAACATTCTGCACTGCCGCAGTACAACCTGTTTATGAAGTTAGAAATGCATGCAGTCCGAGGTTCATTTCCGCACCTTCCCTTTGAGACAAGGGGCTCGCTGAACTAACAATGATGTAATTTATTAAAAAAGAGTAGCGGTAAAGGCCGAATAAATCTGAAGACCTGTTGTTTATAAAACAGGCATGAAGAGGAAAGCTGTGTTCCCAATTTATATCGTGCAACTTCTCTTTTTCACATACACAAATAGCTAAATAATCTTGGGGCTATAAATGCTAAATGAGATTGTTCTTTTTTATGGGTCATGGAGGGTCCTCCTGGTGAGCACCATAGGATATTTTGCCATGCATTACAGTTACATTATATTGATATGTATTCCATTTGTCTTCCCTCTAAATGCGCATTTTTGTTTAATCCATTTCTTGTAACTTGGTTCATTCAGTGAGAAACGTTTAGAGCTGATCAACCTCTAAAGAGGTGGCTCTGTACATACTACATTTTAGTGGTACCAATCAGCCTAAAAGCATGTTGCTAATTGCTTTCAGTTTTCCTTCAGTCAAAGTGCATAAATGTATGCTTTGGGTGGACATATGTTACAAAGACCTTGACTACTCAAATAAAAATGAGTTCAGAACATACACAAAGATATTTACCATAATACCATTACCTGGACGCAGTGGTGGTATAATTACAAAGATATGCAAATCCAGTTCAGCGATTCTGTCTAAAGTGACAGGTGAGCATGGTAAAACAGAAGTATTCTGCATAAAAAACACAATAGTGTTATCAGTGCAAATGTGGGCATAACAGTAGTTAATAGATGCCAGCAGATGTAAAGTAAGGTGTTAAGGTGCTAAGGTTATTTATTGAAGGAAATTACCTGGTGCCGGTACATTAGACCCGGCTAACAGGCTTATGTTTACATTTTTTACAATTTGCTTGTTAGCATTAGATTATATTCACTTATAAGAAAAAAGAAAAAACCCATGCGGTGGCCAGCCTTAGGCCACCGAGAACAGTTTTAGTTTGTAGTCTTTATCAGTTTTTGTTTTATCAAATTTGTTTTGAGACACTTTTTTTTTTTTTTTCATTATATACATATGTACACACACGCACACACACACACACACACACACACACACACACACACACACACGCTCTCACACACATACACACATCTGGCCATGCGAAGCACGTCCCAGGACTAAAACTAAACACTATCACACGAGATGTTTACACTAATTACACAACACAAAAGCACTATTTACACAATATTTACAGTCCGCCGTTTTGCTGTGCGGCAGCTTGTAGCGGGATGGTTGTTGCGTAGTGACGGCCTCTGCAGTAGTTGGGGTGTCCTGGGGCCTGGTGTGATGGGCGCGCTAAATGGCGGGCTGTTGTGCCGTTAAAACTTTCTGATACGGCCATGTTTCCTGTGCTTCGGCTCGCCACTGCCGATGCTGGAGATTAGGGGGTTCTGGTGTCCCCGTATGCGCGCCCATACCGACGAGGCACGTTTGGTAATGGCATCAGGGATGGAGGGCATGTTTGTTTCACGGAGGATGGTTCGGTTGGATGTGAGGAGAGGAACACGAAGGATTTTTCGAAGGGAGAGGTTTTGAAGGATTTCAACGTGCCTTTTTGCAGATGCAGATGCATTTGCCCAGGCCACACATGCGTAGAGAACCACCGACAGAATGAAGGATTTGTACAGAATAAGTTTGGATTTTAAGTTCAGCTGTTTGCTGCGGAAGACGGGGGCGCATAACTTTAACCGCTGCCGCCCTTTGTTGGCGCTATCTTTTAGGTGGGCAGTCCACCGCAATGTTCGGTCCAAGGTGACGCCAAGGTACTTAACTTGCTGGCGACAGTGCAATCTTTGACCACCGACCGTTAGGTCCATGGCCGGAAGGCGCAGCTTACGTGAAAAATAAATCAGCTGGCATTTGTTTGCATTAATTTCTATCTTCCAATCGTGGAGCCACGAGAGGAAGCGGTCAATATACCGCTGCATTTCTAAAAGGCCGAAACGAGGATTTTTGTGGTGATTGTAGATTGCAGTGTCGTCAGCATACATTGCGATTTTGCATCTGGCGTCCACGGGAAAGTCATTGGTGAATAATGTGTATAGAAAGGGGGACATTATAGCCCCTTGAGGGACGCCAGCCCGCATAACTCGCTCCCGAGAAGAAGAGCGGCCCACTTGGACGTAGAAGCGCCGGTTTTCTAAAAAGCTCTGAATGAGGTACATGAAATTTTGAAGGCCGGGAAAATTGTGGTGCAATTTGTAAAGTAGGCCATTGTGCCAGCACCGGTCGAATGCGGCTTCTACGTCCAAAAATAGCGCCAACGTTGAAGCATCATTGTTGAACTGCTCAGTGACGTCATCCGCAAAGCGTAATAGTTGCAATTCTGTGGAGTGACCTTTTCTAAAGCCAAACTGAGATTTTGATAATTCATGTATTTCCGAAACTTGTTTTTGAAGTCGACAAAGTATAAGTTTTTCGAGCAGTTTTCCAATAGCAGACAGGAGACTAATGGGGCGGTAATTTTGTGGTTGCCTGGTGCTTTTCCCTTGCTTCGGGAGCATTATTACCTTGGCTCGTTTCCAAGTGGTGGGGAAGTAATTATGCCTCAAACAGGCGTTGAAAATCTTTGTGAGCTGCACCAGGGCTTTTCTCGGGAGATGCTTGAGTTCCTCATTAGTCACCCTGTCCGGGCCGGCGGCTTTCCCATTAGGCAAATGCCTAATGAGCTTGTACACTTCCAGCGGCGTTATGATAGGCAGTTGTTGCTCATGCTTCTGCGCCACCCAATTTTGTACCCATGTCAGAACCTCCCGTTCTTGTGCGGGGTTCGTCGTAGGATTTTCAGAGAATCTGTCTTGGAGACAGTCGGCGAAAACCTCGGCTTTCTCCTCACCGGAGAAGTGCAGGCCGAGGGGAGTGTGAAGCGCCTCAGTGCCGGAGTTGACGCTAGAGGAGACCTTGAATGCCCTTAGTAATTTCCATAGAGAATTGTCCGAATGTGTGGTACTTAACATTTTATTTTCCCACTGTTCAATTTTGTTCAGTTGAATTTGTTGCCGAATGATGTTGCGTAGCCATTTTGCTGCAACTTTGTATTCGGGCTGGCGGGTAAGCCGCCAAAGTCTCGTCAGGCGCCGCCTCCGGGCAATGAGCTGCTCCACCTCCGGGTACGTGCAAAAACTAGGTGGACTTGTGGTGTACGTGGTAGCGTTTCTTTTGGCCGTGCGTAGCGAGGCAGTGAAGTTTTCAATGGCGGCATCGATGTCTGCCTCACTGTAGTATGACAGCTTAGGCTGAGCCATCCTGTGCATGTCCGACGTAAATTGTTGCCAGTTTGTCTCTGCTCTCCGCGGCGGGCCGCTCCAACCGGCCGTGACTGCGCCGCAGATTTCAAAATGCACAGGTAAGTGGTCAGAGTCTAAGCTGTGATACACTGTAAAATTTTGTGAAAGAGCCGCATTTTTTGTCAGCACGAAGTCCAAAATTTCAGGGTCCCAGTGTCCTGATTTATGCCAAAATGTGGGTTCTGGGGGGAAGTGAACCTCAATATCGTCATTTTCAGTTATAAGTTCAACCAGGAGATTTCCAGCCGCGTTTGCTCGGCGAGAATGCCACCATGGGTGCCGAGCGTTGAAATCTCCTGCAATTATAACGTGCTCCTCTAAATTGAGGATTTGTTCGAGGTTTGGTAAAAAATATGGGGAGTCAGGGGGCCTGTAGAGCGCTACCAACATCACCGTTGTGTTATTGATACGAGTTTTAAGAGCCGTACACTCTAGCGCTGCCAGAGCTGGCAGCGTAACAGGAGCATGAGCAACTGAGTTTTTTAACAATATGGCGGTGCCACCCCCCTGTCGGCCAAATCTGTCATTCCGAAAAATTTGGTAACCCCGGAGCTTAAAAGTGTACTCCTGTTTTAATTTTGTTTCGCAAATAAATGCGACATCAATTTTGTTACGCCGCAGGTAGTTTTCAAGTTTGTGCTGCTGCCGGTAGATGCCGTCGGCATTCCACAGGAGCGCGCGAGTTAATGTTATGCCTCCCCTTACAGTGGCCATTTAGTCGAAAATAGTTGAGAGGAGGCATATCACGGCTTCTAATTTATCCCAGGTGCTAGTGCAGCTTTTAAACTTAGCAATAAAAGGCTGCACCTTCGGCAAAAGTGCCGGGAGATTGAAAGATTTAAAAAGGTCTATGAGGTCTTTTAGTCCACCCAGGTCACCGGAGGGCGCCTGGGAGGGGGGGGGGGCTAGTAGAGGGGGGACCACTTGGTGGTGGCACGGGTGCCTTTTGCCCCTTGGCGGCGCCTGCGAAAGAGACGCCGTCTTTGACCAGAGCCGGGTTGAGAATGGGGCGTGGCCCTGGCTGAGCACCTGGGGGGCTCCTGGCCATAGATGCCAGTTGGCGGCGGTGGCGTTCGTTTCGAAACGTCTCACAACCGCGATAGCTGGCAGGATGCGTCTCCCCACAGTTTGCACAGTGGGGTTGAACGTCCTGCGTGGCCTTTTTGGGGCAGTCAGCTAAGCGGTGGAGGCCACCGCAGAGGACGCACCGGGAGGTCATATGACACATTCTGAATGTGTGCCCTAACTGTTGGCAGTTGTAACACTGGGTGATGTGCTGGTTTGTCTTTAAGACCTCCACGGTAACCATCATGTGACATACCTCACGTTCTTGCAGTAGTTTCTGGTTGTCGGTTGTCCGTTGGAGTGAAATTTGGAAGTTGGGCAGAGGCCGCCCACGGGACTGCATTTGCCGGACCTGGACGCCGGTGTAGCCCTTCGCCTCGAGGTCCTCTCTGATGAAATCCTCCTCGAGGTCCACAGGGAGCCGCTTCACTACGAAGCGAAGGGGTTGGTCTCCACGGGGGGTGAAGCTGTAGTGCTCCAAGCCGGCGTCCTTCAGGCGTTGCATCGTTTCTGCTACGTCCTGCTTTCTCTGGAGGAAGAGCTTCAGACAGTCTCGGGTGGTTTGTAATTTAAAATTTTGCGCCGGGAGCGAGCTCCGGAGGAGGTGGAGAACTTTGGTAGCGTGGCGGCCGTCGGGGATGATGATCCTCGGCGGCTTCTGGTTTTCTGTTGGCTGTTGGAGTGGTTGTTGTGTGGCTGGTTTTGGTGATGGTGTAGGTAAGGATTTGGAGGTCGATGGCTTTGGGTTTTGTGGCGGCGGCTGTCTGCGTGCCGGCCGCTGGGTCTTTGGCTGAGTTGGAGGGGGGCGGGGGGCTGCACTTGAGGTGTCGCCGTCTTCAGTCTCCTCGTCGCTGAGGTCCTCGCTGCCAGAGAGGGCGGCGAACTTGTTGCTGGTGTGTAGCGGCGGTTGTTTGAGGTGACGGGTTTTGTTCTTCTTTTTCCCGGTTGTAGGTCGGGGACGCTCCGCGTCGGTGTCACTGTCGCCGCCGCTACCACGGAGAGGGCGCTTGCGAGCAGGGACGGCGCGCCAACCCTCTCCAAGTTCTACTAGTTCTCTCTTCTTTATCGCGTGTTCTCTTAAACAGTATGCGAAGTCCAGGGCAATTTTCCTGAAGTCTCCACCTTCCTCCATGGAGTGTAGGACCTGCTGGTAGTAGTCGATTTCTTTGTTCAAGTCCCGGACTTCCTTGTTGAGTTGACGGAACTGTTTATCTCGTAGCTCTTCTTCCCAGGTGCTGTGGTCCATCTGGGATGTGCTGGCTGTGGCTGGTTGCTGCGCCAATGGTGTATGAGAGGGAGGGGCGTAGCCTCCGGCTGGAATGGCTGCTGCAGCTATAAAGGCGGCCGGCTGACCGCCTGAGGCGTTCATTTCACTGCCGGTAGCAGCTGTCGACACATCAGGTGCGGCTGTCGCCATCTTGAGTGCGCGAGGCCAATGCACCCCAGCCGCAAAGGCTGCTGGGAGCTGCCTGCTAGGCGTGGAGACGCGCTCACGCGTCCCACGCTGTGTTTAGTTGCCTTCCTGAAGGCTATTTTTCACTTAAAACTACACACGTAACACTTAACACTCAACACAAAACATAAAACAGTAATTTCACAGCACAGCACTAGTCCTATTTACACATTTTTGCGAGGAAAGTATAAACCTTACCACACGCACTTTTCTATCACTTGCGACTTAACTCGCAGTAAATTGGGTGTTTTTTCCAGTTCCCCATACAAGTATGGTCGTATTTATTCTACAAGCACTAATCAGAGTTGTATTTGTAGTGGTTATGAGGTGTTTTATACCACAAAAGAATTAGTAGCCGAGGCACGAGGTTCACCCTACGGTGTCTGATACTCGAATCCCCTCCTGATCAAAGTAAGGTGTTAGAGTAGGCCGTGCTCAATTTAAACCTGCCCTTATGCTCAACAAACAGAAATATGTTATTTTCAGCTAGGCTTCGAAGATATGTAATTTAAGAATTGGAGGTTACAGAAAGACAACTGCAATAGATGAATTAACATTGCAAGCCTACCTATATACATGTTCTGTTATGCAACAAAGAACTATGCTTTTTCCTGCACACAGTAGAAGAAGAGGAATAAGAGGAACACGAACACATGGGGAGGGGGGAGGAAGCCTGTATACATAGATAAGCAACTATGCTGTACACAGACTTACATGCACAGATGACTCCAAGTATTTTTCACACCACATGGGTCTAGCCATGGGGAGGAAGGCAGGGGTATGCTATTGGGAGGTTATGCCTGGTGTAGTCTCAAAGGTCGACTTTCCTTAGCTTTTACATGCTCTACAAGTTTGAGGGATGTAATGTGATTTTAGTTCTAAAGAAAATATCACCATTCCAGCACATTTCCTTTAGACTTGGCTGTAAGAAAGTAATAACAGTAAAAAGAAAACAGCAGTAATGTTAGAAAATCCAGAAAGAACTTATATTATGCTGTAAAGCATATTAAAACACTAATAAGCGGGGATGCAAACTAAACTTTTGAAATTAGAGGCTTAAATCATATCACTCTATAATAAAAGCATGTGTTAAAACAAGGTCTGGCTTTCAATATTCACTGCTTTCTCTACCCATTATCATCAACTAACATATATTCTTCATTTATCATATTATCCTTAAGGGAAAACTGACATTTCCAGCACATGCAAATGGATCTGAGATTCTTTTAAAAGGTAGTTATGGCCTTTATTCAAGTTGCTGATACTTAAATATGTTTTAACCTATTAAGGTAACTTGATATTGAATTTCCAACAAAATGTTGAAGGAAAAAAAAACGACTTTTTAAAATCTTTCGTGTAAAAAATCCTTAAACATTGTAAAATCATGGTCTGATGGCGGTTTTGCCAATTTGGCCATTGAAGTGCTGAAGCAGAAACGTTATCACAATAATTAATACCAACTTACCAAGGCTACCAAGAGAATTCAAACTTTATTGAAGATAAATTATTGTCAAATGAAAGATAAAATCTAGAGTGTGAGTACTGTAATTAAAGATAAAATTACATACTTCTTATTTGTGTATTTTATATTAATGTATGTTTAGTGGTAAATAAGAAAAATGTACATATTTTTTTTTAAGTTCATAATGTTATGAAGATGTGAGTTGTATATGCAAAACTTTAAGAGGTACAAGCAGTCACATTCTCAGTTGTAAAGAAAGGAGAAAGTTGGGATAGCAGAACCTTATGTTAGGGTTACTACTAGCAATGAATGTTTTGAAGGAAAGGACCAAAGTTTTGTAAAAAGGGGAAGACCATTGAAGAGACGTTAGATTTAAATATTTAAATGAGATGTCACATGATTTGATTTTTAGCCTATAGGAAAAATAGCATAGTGGGTTAAATTTGAATGTAAGAGAGATGCATGAAAATAGCCAATGAAAGGGTAGAACATTTTGGAACATTTGGGTATATTGGAAGTATATAAGCTAAACAAATTTAGAAGGAAGCCAGAGTGATATCACATATACACAGCGTATCTGCACTAATTAATAATAATAATCAATACATGCCAAAACCTTGAACTTAAATATCAAATTGATTATAGTGATCTCAAATGTTATACACAACATGTCTACACTGGTTAGTATAAGGAATATGCGCCAAAACATCAAACGTAAATATCATAGTGATAACATGTAAACTCTCACATATTCATAACAGTTACATGTAATGGTGTAAAACTATAATTTGAATTAGTGGTGATAAAAGTAAAATTTCTACTGTTAAATTTAACTTCAGTGTAATCATTCAACATTCCTTTACACCGATATCACGACCTGTGAATTCATATCCATGCTCAACTGCAACCTATAATGACTGGCCAGGGAACCAATAAATCATCATTAAGTTAATTTATTAAAAACTGTTAATCGCCAAAGATCAATGGAAACACTGAGGAGGAGGAGGAGGAGGAGGAGGAGGAGGAGAGAAGAAGACGATGACCAGATGACATCATCTTTGATTGCGTAGCAAGGAACAGGCATGTATGTGTATAAATTAGAGATCTAGAAGTACACCTGAAGGATGAAAAGGGCTGTGAGCCTACGTGCAGTGTTCTGCCCCTGTTGCGGGCACCCCTCCGTTCGCCTGTACCTTTGCCTTATTACTGTCAATAAATCATGATCTGAAATCTGTGACAAAGATACAGATGTAATACCATTCATTACATACTAGTTAAACTTCTGAAATCCATGTTATTTTGAGTTTTCGAAGTAGGTATTGGTTAGGTCGGGTCAGGTAGGTTAGGTATTCTAAACGAAAATGTGTGTCATAAATGTGTCCTTTATGCAATTATTTAACCAGATTGTGAATATACCCATAGGGTTACATTTAAGGTGGGTGCGTTCATTCTGTGTCTTGTATTCTTCTGTTATAAACTGCAAAATCATGCATTTTTAGAAGCATCCCCATGAACTTCTCTTCAATTTGTATTCATTTCACATAAATTACATCATGAGCATTGTTCATTTAATACCTTCACTCGTTCTCTCATCATTTAAATTATACCAGCATAAATGATATAAATTTGCTTCATTGTGTGCATCAGTGTAGGTGCATCTTACAAGCCTACCTACATGACTGGGTTTTTACTTTTTCTACCATGTACATAGTAGGTAGAGAAGGTATTGCATTCCACCCAATTCCATATCGAGATTTCACCTGAAATACACGTTTTGAGGTTCCCTGAATTAAATTATTTTTAGAAACATGTCCATGTGTGTGTGAACACATGACTCAAAAACGAAAAGTCGGATAAATACCAAATATGGTATTTAGGTTTAGTACCTTTCGGAGGTGCTACACAAAGATTTTCAAGAAAGTCCCCCACCCCAAAATACCCTTTATATAGAATATTTTTTTATTTTCTAAAAATGGACTATAACGATTTTGATTAAAATGACAAACAAAATGTATTTCTTGAATTTCCTAGGAATAGCTTGGGAAGTCCTTTTCATTTGGAAAGAATTTTTTATGGTCTTGAATAACTGGTAAATGTTAAACTACATTATGTCAATAACACATAAATTATAATTTTTTCTAAATCTACTACAAATGACATTTTTTTCAAGTGAACTCAAAATATTTGTCTTCACAAAAAAAGTAAAGAATATGAACTTGCGATTGACTAAATGTAGTATATGTAGGTATTTGAAAGAAATTCAAATCCAATGTCTTCATTGACAAAATTATGAGTTTAATGTTTGTTAAATATGGTACTATATGCAATACCTAAATATAGCACAAATTCAATATACTCCTAAAAACAAATTATGGTGATGGTGGTGGCAACACTGGCAGCTCAAGGAACTTATCACAGGTAATTCTTGCGTGTTCATTGCACAAATATTTGTTACATTTACAACAGCTTTGCTTGCTTTTTCTGTTCTTTCGCCAAGGGCACAGTGAACATACACCAGGAGTTGTCACAGAAGTTGCAGTTTCTGCACTCTCCTCTTCATTACCAACAATTTTCTTCATTGAGACTCGCAAGTTGTATGACAAATTTGAAATAGACAGACGTACTCTCACATGGGGTTTCTCCGTGGTGTAGTGGTCACCATGCTAGCCTCTAGTTCCCGAGGTCGTGTGTTCAAACCCAGCGGAGGGCAATGGATTTTTTCGGGCACAAAAATCCTTAGCATGGCTTCCTTCAGAAGGGAAGTAAAGCCGGTTGTCCCGTGTCATAAATTTATGGCACGTAAAAGAACCTCAAGCCTGATAAAGAGGTCTCTGAGCAAAATTAGCGGTCTTTCACACCCAATATAGAATGGGACGCTAAGAACCATAGCAGTTAAAGAGCGTCCATAAATAAAACTCAATTTCAAACATGGGGTTTTATAAGTTCTAGAGCCAAATGTTTAAAAAATATTCGATGCGCTAATTTCTTCTCTGTATTAGTGAAATAAATTATCTGAGAATTTATTGCACCAGTGTTCAACAGCCAAAAAAATACTGTCATTGGCCACCTGCAGGTAATTCTAGATATTGAATATTGAGATATCAGTTCGTCAACAATATCCACTCCACCTTTTGTTTTGTTGTAGAAGGTAATTATGTGCGGTTTGTGTTGGTCGCCGGTTTCCTCATCAATTTCGTCACCAGAATGTAGAGTTGAAAGAAGCAGCACATTTTTGTTTCTTTTAGGCAAATGACACTAGAACCCCCATTTTGAGGAAACCAAACATACAACTACAAACTGGCCTCTCTTTAGTATTTACAGAAATGGGTGGAATTTCTTTTTTGTTCTTCTTTAGCGTTCGGCCACAGTAGTTTTCTTCCTTAGCAACTCAAAGGCTAGCGGAACAGAAGTAAAATAATTATCCATGGTAATGTTTCTTCCGCTATTCAAAATGGGTGCTGCTACTCTATTCACAATACTAGATGCTTCATTATCAGTCTGGTTCAGATTGCTTCCCTGGATAGATTTCTAGATTTGAAATGTAATATGTTTCAGAATCTACCACTGCATAAATTTTAATTCCATATTTTGATGGTTTTGATGGAATATACTGGCGGAATTTACATCTTCCTCGGAAAGCAGGTAGCATTTCATTAAGTGTTATGTTTTCTCCTAATTCGTAATTATTCATGCATCTGATGACAAATTCCTCAGATATTCTTCTAATGGGCTCCCAGATTATCGATTTTCTTTCTATCAGCTCTATTGTTGATATCATTGAATCGTAGAGCCTCGAGAAGAATATAGAACCTGCAACTTGACATCACGGGATGAAAACATTCAGGAGATGTGTAATCATCAACCCAAAGCTCTTGGATGTTGATATGAGCAGCCTTTTTCAAGTCTGCCGTGTATAGAATACCAATTAGAGCAGTTAATTCATGTGGAGTTGTATCAGGACAGTCCCTCGGTCGTGTATATTTAGTACGCATTTTTTGGAGGTATATGTTAGTACAGTTTGTAATTGTAAAATTGTCTCTTAAGGAAAGAATAAATTCCATGCATCTGCGACTGAAGTTGCATTTTTTGCCTCTCCTTTACAGCCTCAATGTGTTCTAACTATATTATGCCTAGGGCTTCGAACATTGGGGCATGGTGGATGCATGGACCATACTGTTGTTTTATCTTTTCCAATATATGAGAGACCTGTCGGCCGAAAATCACTTTCGGTTTCTCAGTCATCCCCTGCAGATTGTTCTGAATCAGTTATATGATCACTATGTTCAGAGGGCGCATCAGATTCACATTCATCTAATCTTTCTTCCTGGTTCAAATCACCGCTGTCTAGGCCAACAGAAGTACTAGTTTCACTCAACCATGCAGGGATGCCTAAAATAAAATAAGAAGTATTTAGAAATCTTCTTCTTCTTCTTTCTCTGTTTAACCTCCTCTTATGTAGGACTTACACCCCCCAGGACTTACAGGCGGGTGCCTGGGGTCAGAGGCCGTCGAGGAGCAGACACTCGTGGGTCAGATAGAATATCCAGGATGGGTGATCAGCCCGATGCCTGGTATGGGAGGAAGGAAGTAGATGAAACGAAATGAATGAAAGGAAAGATGATGATGGAGCAGTTGGTGGAATGAATGGCGGGGGAAACTGGAGAACCCGGAGAAAACCCACACAGACGCCGCTTTGTCCACCACAAATCCCTCATGCGGCTCCCTGGGATTGAACCCGGGCTGTCTCAGTGAGAGGTGAGCGATCTAATCACTCGGCCATGGTACCGCCCAGTAGTTAGAAATCATGTTAGATAATGTTTCACTATTGATTATGACATCTGGCCTAAATTCAATACTCAACAGCAGTGTTCAAACCCGTGTCGAAAGAAACGTTAAAAATATGGTAATTACATACAATTTATTATAACAAAAAGTAAAACTAAACATACCTTGAGAATCCCTTCCATCCTGTTGTAAGGCTAGCAGAAGGTTTTTTTTTTGCTTGACTCATTGTAAAAACCTAACTGAATATCAATGAAAACAATTCAAACGAAGGAATATTTTTAATGAACACAAAATAGGGCTTCTACATTTCAGCTTTAAGGAACTGCACAACAATTGAATAGCATGGTTTGTCGCTTGATGAGCAAACCGCTCACAGCTGTGCCGCAACTGGACAAAGATTGCATAAACCATTGTCAATGTGATTGTTGTTAAATGTAACTTAAACAACTGCTTCAGGAAAGTTTAAAAGACAGCTAGATTGAGCAAGAAGATTTTATCAGCAGTCATTACCATAAAAGAAAAATCAAAATCAAAAGTGTGAGCAAAATGCTCATTTAGCAACAAATGACGGGTTAAAACACACAATTTATTTCAAATAAGTTTTTTTGTGGCATAAGGTATTTCTGAGATATCGGTTATTGTTTCAAATTTTTCAATATTTGGTCATTCTTTTAAAGCCCTCTTGATTTTTAGATGTTTCTTGTGATGTCATGGAAGCAGTATAGAATTTTAAGGCAGCATATAGCGTGCAGTACTTAAACATTTGATTATCGCTGTTCCCTTTGTATCCGTAATGAAATGTGTAGTGTAGCTATTTCTGCAAAGGTTTATTTAGATTTAAGTGTACTATATAGAAAAATAAGCTTTAGTAAGAATAGTTCGTATATCCACTAATAAATGATAGAGGATAGAGAAAGTCATGTGAATGTATCACATCAAATTTTTATCATTACTTTGTATGATACAATGTTTTGTAAAACTGCGAGATTACCCAAGATTTTATTTGCTTTTTATTGTAGCTTCCATGGTTTTAATTTATGAACACCCCTTAAAAACCATGATTTTTCTGTCCGTTTTACTTTAATCATGATAATTTTTTCCAGAAATGATTTCAAGTTACAGCCTAAGTTACACTTTCTCCTATTTGGTTACATGCAAAATACAGTAACAGCAGACAGCCGTTCATACCACAACTCTACTGTTTTTCTTTATTTTTTGTGAGTTATGTGAAAATATGTTTTGCTACTTTTAGTTTCAAAACGTTCAGAGATGGCAACAACATAGGCTTCAGCACAACTTGCACAAAAATTAATGAATATTTCCGAAACGGCTATGCTACAATAAAATTGTTCGACACAAGTTGAATATTTTCATACATTTTTCCCTCAATAAGTTTTACCTATTGGTTTCCTAGTTACATGAAACTTATTGGGTATGATAACTTCAATGCTAATTCATAGAAAATTCAAGAATGGACACTTTGACATGTCAGTACTTTAAATATATTGTGGTAAAAAAATATTGTAAGAGGTGTTTTGATAAAACAAAAATAATAAAACAACAGCAGAGAATTTGGGATGGGTGGACTATATGTAAATCTCTGTTTGGGGTGCTTAAATGGTGTCTCACTCAGGTACCAATTATCCCACATATTGTCTTTCATTTATACTGTTCACACACGCATACTCTCACATACACAAAGAGATAGAGAGAATGCTTTTTATTTTTGATTCAGACGACATGACATGTATTTGTAGTGAATTTCAATATCGAATTGTTGGGTGCATTGCTCTACTGCTGCTCTTGTAGTAGAGATATTAATACTTATTGGTCATATTCAGAAATATCTCTTCCTCTCATGAACACACTCCAGAAAACTAGTGCCTTAAACATTGAGCGTATCTTATGTCACAAAAGTAAAGGAACATACTAAATATTTTTCAGTTCTCTGTGAACTATTTCATATGTGAGTTAAAATATAGAATCCTTACATTTGAGTAAAAGTTAATATTAGGAGCTTAATCATAAATGAGTACAAGCAAAATGCTTTGCATGTTTCTAGTTTTCTCATTAATGAAATGAACAGGAAAAGATAAACAAAACACATAGTGCAGGATTCCATGTTATCAAGTGTTTGCTCTGTATAGCTATCCTGTTGCTGATATGAAAGCCATTAATTTGTCCATGATAACAGCAGCATTCACACTTCAAGAATAACCAGGAGTTAGATGGAACAGCAATTTTCTCCTCTCCCATGGCTTCCTAAATCATTGGGTCTGAATCGCATATAACATATTTGGGCAATTATGGTAAATGAGTAGAGTTGCAGTGCAGAGAGAACTACTGAAAGCCTTAAGAACCACTTTCAGGAAGCATGGGACAGTGGTGGAGATGACCTTACATATGTGAATCTGTCATTGCTTCTCTTCCAAGAAGGCTTAATACAGTTATCTTAAATGGCTGGTGGACCGGATATTAAACGTGGAAGTGAAAGGATTTACTTTTCTTCCTTGAAATAAAATATTTTGTGAGCCCTTTCTAAGCCCATTCTGTGATTGACAGAGAGTTTTCTCTCTACCTTTGTATGTGCAGTGTCATTCCGTCTGCCAAATAAAATAACACTGTTTGGAATTATGTGACTGATTTTTTTTTTTTACTTTCTATACTACCTAACTGCAGTAAGCAGAGGTTATATTGCATTCCAGTAAAAAATTGGATACTGAGATTTCTGTAGAAATTCACATTGAAGTTCTCAGAAAAAAGGGGGGGGATTAAAAAAAGCTTGTGTGAACAGCGTAACTCGAGAATGAAAATTTGATTAAATGCCAAACTTGATATTTAAGTTCAGCATCTTCCAAGTATGTGACATGAATCCTCCCACTCCAACTATCCTTTACATTAAAAATATTTGCTAGTTTTGATTTTTTCAAAAATGTGTCCAACTATTTTGATTAAATTACTATATGTTTAAAATATTTACATGACAAAATTTTCTGCAAATAGCCTGTAAAATTCTTTTCATTCTGAATGACTTCTGTGTAATAGGTAAACCATAAGAGATAGATAAAATGTTATTACTCTGGTGGTCTTACTTCTTGTTTAAGCATTTAATTCATGTCAAATAAAATTTTTTGTGGCGTTAATCATTTCCGAGTTATCCTTTGTTAGTGATTTGAGCTGTAAAATACCTATACTTTCAAGTGGTAAGTTGCTATTAACATCTTTATTTTCTCTACTGCTTACCTAAAGTAGATGAAAGATTGCATTTCACCCAAAAATGGGACACTGACATTTCTCCGGAAATACATGTTTTAGGGCGCCCTGAATAAAAAAAAAGAAAGAAAGAAAAAAAAAAAAGAGTAAAAGAAACGTCTGTGTATGTGAGAGAGGGAGAGAGAGATTTGAAGAGCATAACTCAAAAACAAAAAGTAGGTTAAATACCAAATTCAGTACATACTTAAGTTTATCTTCCAACATTGTAACAAAGATTTTCAATAAAATTTTCCCACCCCAGATTACCCTTTATGTGAAAAATTTTTCAATTTTTATTTTCTCAAAAACAGCTCTAACAGTTTTGATTTAAATACTATTATGTTTAAGATATTTGCATGATAAAATATATAACTTGAATTTACTGTAAATGGCCGGTGAAGTACTGTTCATTCCGAATGATTTTTGTATAATTTGTAAACTGTAAGAAATAGACAAACCTTCTGCACAAAAAAAATCTTGTTAAAGGTTCAACCACATAATTTATATCAAATAACATTTTTTATGGCATTAACCATTTCTAAGATATTGTTTGTTATTGGTTTGAATTTTCAAATGCTTTATACTTTCCTTAAGTTTCTAAAGGGCATGGAGTTTCAGAGCCCTCACATAGCAATCCGCTTTTTAGAAATCTGACTTGCTGTAGCCTACTATATTCTTAAACCTACAACAAGAAGTGTAAATGTGATTAACAAGTAGTAAATAGAAAAATAAGCCTTCGTAAAAATAGTTTGTAGAATGTGAGAAGAGAAAGTTATGTGAGTAATGCAACACATCAGATTTTTCTCATGGTCATGCAAAGGGAGTTGAGTTTCAAAGCCACAACATAAAAATTTGACTCTCTTTAGCCTACTGTAACCTCCTTATATCTACAATGAAATGTGTAATCAAAGTTTATCTTAATAAGTAGTAGATAGAAGATTAAGTTTTGGTAAGAATAGTCTGTAGAGCAATTAGAGAAAGTCGTGTGAATGTAGCACATCAGGTTTTATTATTAGCAATAATAATGGGAGAAGCATTAAAAGAATAAGATTTATGTAGTATATTAGGTTTTTATTCCTTTATCCATAATAAACATAATAAATTCCACTTTAAATAGAAATGGAGTACTTAATTATTATTGCAAATATAATAAAACTTGTAGGTGAATCTCTTACTGAATATCATCTAATGTTAAATGATCAATATACATTGCTTTAATTATGGATCAAATGTTGTCTCCTTGGTATTGTAATAATGATGACGCCAATTGCTACTGAACAGCTTTATTTGTCGTTTAGATGCTCGGTGTAGCTCAACTTCTTCACTGCTTTTAGCTGTCGACAGCACTCGACTCCACACCAGCAGCCCCCCTAATATATATCTGTGGCTAGCTTCTAAAAGAAACAATGTCCATTTTTACCGAAATTGAGATGTTCATATATCCTAAAGCAGTTTAACCTGCTGCACAGCATATTAAAATGGCCAGTGTCTGCCAATTATTGCAGGAGCTGCTGCGGTTTAATGACATAAGCCCATGTCAATTGTATCTTAAAATAAAAAATGATAAAAAGGCCAATCTGTAGATAGGCCCCATCAATGTTTGAAAATATTCCATCAATAAGAACCAAAGTTGGCGTTGGTCTTTATGAATTGAGAAACAGTGTTTAGTTGCAATTGACATTGGCCCTTATATCCATGCACATCAGTTCAATATTTACAACACCTGCAACAATGATACACGTTCCCCTCCCCTATACTTTTGTCAGTTCAATTTTTTAGAACACCTGTGACAATGGCCCACGTGAAGAAGAAGCAATCATTGGAAACAAACTGCAATAATGGCTTTTAAAGTTGTCTTCGGCTGGTTGATGTATGACAGTGCATGCGTGAAGACCACTGTTTAAATCACATTTTAAAGAGGAAAAAATTCCTAGCATTGTGTCAGAAGTTCAATAATTAAGTCAGTATTGAAGGTAAGGAGTTTAACCTTATGTGGCTACTGATGTTTCACAACAGCTTGTTATATAAACAATTATCACGATTAGTATTACTTAATAGTTTCATTTAATTTACAATTCCAGAAGGTTCCAGTGGTTATTTCAGCAGAAATGTAGGCTCCTGTTCACAGTCGTCCTCTGTAGTCTAGGGGTACCATACTAGCCTCTAGTTCCCTTGCGGGTTCAAAGCTGGCAGAGGGCAATGGATTTTTTTGGGTGTAAAATTCCTTAGCATGGCTTCCTTCGGAAGGGAAGTAAAACCTGTGGTCCTGTGTTGTAAATTTACGGCACATCAAGCCTGATAAAGAGGCCTCTGAGCAAAATTTCTGTGCTTTCATATCCAATGTAGAATGGGACACTAAGCACCATAGCAGTTAAAGAGCGCCCATAAATAAAACTCAATTTTATTTCCTGTGCATAGGGTGGTCCAAGCTTGAATACTGACAAAGGTAACAAATAAACTGCATTTGTTCTTTAGTATATTATTACACATACCAGTGGGAGCTTTGAGAGAAATTATGGAACTACAACAGATAAAAAGTGAATATTTAAAATTAATTGTTAAAGGTGTGACATAAAGGTTTATTATTGGATTATAATGTTATATTACTGTATACTATTGCTGTATATCTATTATCATTGTCATTATCATTATAATACATTATCATTTATTATTCTATGTTTGTTTTAATTTTTAGAAATGTTACAAGGTGGAGGAAGATACAAACTTGAGTTCAAATGAATCTCTCTGTTACATACCATAGAAACTTCGGATGAATACATCCTTGACTCGGATGATGACAATACAGAAGAAGATATTTCTGTTTAGCGTAAAAAAAAAAGTTCTATTTCTTTGAAAACACAACAATCTGCTATGCCTTTAAATAATAATGTACCCAACAAATCTAAAGAAAGAGGAAGAAAGAAAGTCAACATATAAGATGTTTCAAGAAAAAGGAAAAGAAATCCAAAAATATGGGACAAAATTTAGAGAAAAGAACTAAAATCTCATGGTAAAGTATATATTATACTCCATGGAAAAGTAGTAGCTCTCAAAGATTTGAAATACCTTGCAAATGCAGAAAGAAATGTTCTGAAAAAATAAACAAAGATGAAAGAAATAACATATTCATAGAATATTACAGCTATCAGCAGAAGCACAAAATAACATTTTGGCCAGTAATGAAACTGAAGAGAAGAAACATGTTAGAAAACTGAAAAGAAGGATACAAGGTACTGCAAGTAGACAAATTATACTAGGAAACGTTTCTTGTATTCTCCTTCGATGCAGCAAAGAGTTGCAGTATGTTGGACATGTTCATTATTACTCTGTGTCCAACTCAGAAGAAGGTGAGAGTTATTGTGTACAAAAAAAGGGGGTTGGTTCTGAAGATGGAGTATGCTTGGAATATGGATGTGGAAAGCATGCAAACCATCCTTCAGAAGCCTACCAAATGGCATTTTCAAAGTGAACTTATACAGTGATAGTTGTACAGGACAGAATGGGAATATTTGTGTAGCTATTATGTTTCTCAGGCTAATAGGAATAAGTGATAAGGACAAAATCTAAGTATTTTTCTGTTACTATTATTCTGATATTGAAAGTATTGTAGTAGCAATATTAAAACTGTAACTGACCAAAGAGCTGGCATTTCCAGAGATTAAAATATAAAACTAAAGCCAGGTATACCATTACAATTAACACCACTAATCATAACAAGAACAGACAATAAACATGTACATTTTGCAAAATGTTTTTTTTTTCATTTAATGCCAATTTTATTAGATGTAAAAGGGCCAATGTCTGGATTTGTAGCAAAATGCAATTTCTGTAAAATTCTGTTTAAAAAAAAGGCCAATGTCCCTTTAAGCCCTTGAAATTATAGAAGCAGTCTTTAAAAATTCACCACTTAATAGATAAGTATTAGTTACCCAATTTAGTAAAAAAACTTTAAACAATTTTTTTAATTCTATTTATACGCTGCCTTTAACTGCATTGGTCTTATTGCCTATTGGCAATGGTGTTAACTTGTGTAACTCTTGTTGGGTTTCTTGCACTTTTTTTTTTAATCATTAGATCATACACATATCCACTCTCATTCATACTTTCAGACTCTGGGGAGGATAAGAAATAATCTTGGCTAGAAACAAATTCCCACCCCCCAGCCGGGAATCGAACTCGGATCCCTCGCACAATAGGCAGGTGCTCTATCGACTGAGCTACGGGGCCAGCAAAACTAATTTTTGAGAAAAAAAATTAAAAGTTTTTAGAAAAACTTTAAACACCTATAACTCAGAAGCACCTTTTTGACATTGGCCCTTTTATAACCAAGCCACAGAAGCCCCCCTAACAAAGTGGGATGTTCTCTATAGGGTGGCCTCTCAAATCTGCCTCCAAGGAAATTTCCAGAATGGTGGGGAGCGCACAGAAAGGGTTTGTTGTTTGGGCCATTGCACATGCCATTTGTTCTGAAGGCCATTATTGCGCAGGACCGGCCGAAGGCGCTAACAATCCAGACGGCTATCTAAAGGGGCCGGCATTCTCTTAAACTGGCGCGACCCGCCGGCAGTTTCGCGCATGTGGTCACGCTTTTCCCTCCTCAATGCCGGTCGTCCCGACCTGCACCGTCGTAGACGATCTAAGTGTACCACCAGCCTCTGGATGCGGTAGACTACATCATTAATTCTCTTCACCACGAGGTACGGTCCTTGCCATGGTTGTTGAAGCTTGGGGCAACCCCCCTTGGTCTGGGTAGGGCGATACAATCTCACCAGTTCACCCTGCTGGAAACCTTGGCTGTTGGATTGCCATTGTAAGGGTCTTCATTCGGTCTATCGCTACCTGAACATGTGACGGACCATCTCATGCACGTGTTGAAGGCGCTCCATGAGGTTCTCCACGTAGTCGATTGCTGGCTGTTCTGACCCAGGAGGGCTCCCATACATGAGGTCGCATGGTAGACACAGCTCCCTGTCGAAGACCAATCTGGCTGGTGTCAACCCGGCGGTGTCGTGCGTTGACGAGCGGTAGGCCAGCAAGCGGCACCCTGACATCCCAGCTCCTCTGTTGATTGGTCACGACCTTCCTCAAGTGCTCTACCAGAGTCTTGATATACCGCTCAACCATGCCTTCTGACTGCTGGTGGTAAGGTGTTGTGCGCGTCTTGTGCACTCCAAGTCGCTCCATTGCCTCCATGTTCGACTCGAAGCTGGTGCCCTGATCGCTGTGTAGCTCCAACGGTACCCCAAAGCAGCAGAACAGTTTTTCCACGCGGCAGTTCGCGATTGCTTGGCCTCCTGATTAGGGATGGCGTACACCTCCGGCCACTTGATGAAGTAATCCATGACGACCAACGGATTGTTTCCCTTGTCGGACGCAGGGAACGGTCCAGCTATGTCGATGGCGATACGTTCGAAAGGTGCTCCCACGTTATACTACTGCATGCGAGCTTGGCTCCTGGCCTCTGGGCCGCGACTTACCGTGCACACATGCCATTGGCGGCACCACCTCTCAGTGTCTGCCTGTAGCCTCAACCAGCAGCACCTTTGATGAAACTTGTCGATTGTTCGGTTGGATCCAAGATGTCCTCCCGAAGTCCCCCCATGTACTTCCTCCAGGACTTCCTTCACCTTACTCCGAGGGAGGATCAGCTGCTCTCTCTGTCTTTCCGTCAGGTGACTCCCAAGCTCTGAACAACACACCTTCCTTGGTCTTCAGTTCCATTGCGCCCAGTAGGACTTACACTATTTCTGGGTACGATATCTTCCCAGCTCGGCCTATCACCTGCCTCACTTCTCTCTACAGTGGTCCCAAGTCGGCTCCGCTAACTGTTCGGGTAGAATGGCTGACCATACAGGTACTTAGGGAAGTGTTCCAACGGCTTCACTACTGCAAAGAGCTCCCGCCGGGTAGCGAGGTGGTTCTTTTCCGCTTTGGAGAGCGTCTTGCTGTAGTGCGCTGTTACCCGCTCCTGCCCATTCTGGACCTGGAATAGTACGCCTCCAATACCGTCGTAGCTGGTGTCGGTGTCCAGGATAAAACAGCCGCTCTGTTGTTGAAAACCTAAGACAGGCGCACTGCAGAGTGCTGACTTAAGCGCTTGGAACGCGTCCTCGACCTCTTCTGTCCTCATATCAGGCCGATGTTCTTCCGCCAGACGAGTGAGGGACTTCACGATGTGGGAGAAACCTCTGACGAACTGGCGGTAGGAGCTACATAGGCCCAGGAAACTGCGCAACTCTCGTTTGTCTTTTGGGCGAGGCCATTCTTACATCCCGAGTCTTCTCCGGGTCCTTGGCCACCCCAGTTGGAGAAACTTTGTGGCCCAAATAGTTTAGCTCCTTTCAGAATAGTTGACACTTCTTCGCATTAAGCTTCATATGGCTGCCTGGAATCTCTGCAATATCTTGACTAGGTTCTCGAAATGGTCTTCGAAAGTGCTGTCAATGACGATGTCCAGGTAAAGAAGGCAAGCATTGTAAGTAAACCCTCTCATCGCTGACTCCGTGAGTGGCTAGAAGGTGGCTATTGCGTTACAGAGGCTAAAGGACACAACCGTAAACTGCCAAAGCCTTTGGCCTGTCGAGAATGCAGTCTTCTCCTTGTCTCCTGGATCTAGAGCCACCTGCCAGTATCCTGATTTCGGGCCCAATGTCGAGAACCACTGGGCACCGGCGAGTGTCCAGGGTGTCGTCAATCCAGGTTAAGAGAAAACAATCTTTTAGAGTCACAGCATTCAGCCTCCTATAATCCATGCAGAAGCGCAGCTCGCTGTTCTTCACTAGGACTAGGAGAGCACCAAGGGCTGTTGGACGCTTCGGCAATCCCCCTGGATATTATGTCCTCCACTGCTTGCGTCGCCAGAAGAAACGTCTTGGTGGTTGTTGGATAGGTCGGGCGTCTCTGGTGTCGACGTGGTGGATTACTCGGTTAGTGCGCACGTAATCGACGTTCCTTCTTTGGCTGAAGACAGACTGGTATCCCTAATTAAATATCGGACCCTCTCCAGTTCTGCCGCGGTCAGATGGTCGACTGACCTCTTCAACAAGTATTCCAGCCGGGGCCCCAAATCTTGCGACGTTGCTGGTTCCTTGGATCCATCGCAGCTGGCTCGCATTTCCCCCTACTCTGTTCTGGTCTGGATGACTTGATCGGTGTTCAATGGATTCAGCAGTCTCACAGGCACTTCCTCCTGGCAATGCAAAAATGCCCTGTCAACGGATAAACCGCTTAGTGGTGTTTTCCAGTCCAAAACCAGGTTTCTTGATCGTTGGTCTTCCAGGCGCGCCTTCACTACCATGTCGCTTCCTTCGGGCACTACATCCTCCGTCAGGATCACCCTCAGTTTCCCGGATGTTCGTTGGGACTCTGGAACGTCACCTCGTCTCGGCCGAGTCGCAAAACTCTCCTATCGACGTCGACCGTCGCCTCGTGGCTCCTGAGGGCATCCAGTCCCAGTATCACATCCTCGGCCACCCTCGCGATGAACACACACAGGCTCAATGCTCCACCAGGGTTAACTCCAGCAGGGTCGTCTTCTCCACAGACAAGGTAATGCCCGATACTGTCACTAGCTGGTAGGGCCAATTGGTTTCCTTGACGCCCTTCGTCATGTCAGCTCTGATCACGATCACGGCCACACCTGTATCTACAGCTTTCCTCGTATCCAGCCGTCCGTGACGAGGCTATTATCCACTCTTCTGCCCAAGGCACGCAGCGCCACACGAAGAGGTGGTGATGATGTCCCCAACGTGTCCTGTGCAGGCCGGCCCTAATTCGCTTCCTTCCTGCTCGTTCGGTGTGAACAGTCCTTCACTAAGTGTCCCGGCTGGCCACAGCCCCAAAACACACCACCTGAAGATCTTTGTTGTCACTGGGTTAATCCTCTGTTTCCATTGCATGGTCTTCAAGGTGGGGGGCAGCTGTTACCTTAGTCGTCTCCATTCTCAACGTGACCGTTAGCGCCTCGTGGATGGTCATGAAGTGCCGAGCATCAGACGCTGTCGTATTTCGGCATCATGCACCCCGTTGGCAAATAAGTAGGCAGTTCCTAGGACAGGTAACTGGGCGGGAGGTTCATTAGAGTCTTGTTCACCAGGTGTTCAATTGCCAAGGCGAACTCCTGCAGCATCTCCCCTGGCTGTTGCAGCATTGACTTAAGCTGACTACGATAGGTTGCGGCCAGGCGATGGTTCCTGAAAACCTCCCAGATGTCTCCGGATGCCGCCAAAGTCGGAATCACATTGAAAACCTGTGCCACCCATCCTTGGAGGCTGGCTATCAGCTTTGCAGCTTCCTCCTCTGCTGACCATCATTTGTGGGAGCGAAAAACTTCGAAGATTGATGTTCCATCATATTTGGGTGCTTAACGTATGCAGATAATGTGTCGCATCCTGGTGTCTTGACCTTCAAGTGCTTAAGTCTCATCTCAAGCATTTCTTCCAGCATGGCATTCAGTTCCTTGGCGCTGCCGCCGACTCTTCCTTCCAGGACGTTAAGCCACTCTCTGAAGTTCTCCAGGGCATGAACACTTTGCCTGAACTCTTCCATGTCCTTCACATCGGTCAGTTGTTTGTCAATTTTGGTCGATAGTTCCACATTAATTCTGAACATTTACTTTTTCATTTCTGACTGTATCTTCTCCATTCCAGACTCCACTTTCTCCTTCATTGAGGCTTGCGTTTTCCCCTCCATTGCAAAATTCATTGGCGTTATTTCATCCTGTCCATTCCGGATTTCATTTTCTTGTCCATTTTCTTGATTTCAGCAATAATTCTTCAATCATTGCCTCCATCGTGGTGTTCAATGCCGATCCTGACAACAATGTAACAGTGATGACTCCAGTAGCTGCTGAACAACTTTATTCATCGCTTAGACACTCAGCGTCGCTCAACATATCTGCTCTCTGCACTCAACTGCCTCTCTGACTGAACGAATCCATTTCTTTTACCTTTTTAAATAGGGGTGGCCCCCTTATCCATCGCCCCTGGTGACGATCATCCTCAAAGGCTACATTGTCTTCCTATCTGCATGCTGCTAGTAAGCTAAACATGCAATGCAAATGGAGTGCTTGTTAGTAGTGAGTAATGCAAAAATGGGTCAGTTTTAGCATGAGCACCCCGGTTAGTATGCTACAGATTAGTACTGGCATTCATGGATGCGAGTGTGTCAAAGGTGATGACCTGGGCGACACTCATGACATGTCCTGGATGGCGCCTATGGATTAGTGCATGCAATCAAGATGAGTGGTTAGCAACTGTGTATAGTTAGTGTGTTAGTAAGGTGCGTAAAAAGGTTTTGCGAGGTAGTTCGGAATTTTGATATGCAATGAACTGAAATGTAATAGTAGGGCAGGATGTGTGGTGGAAAAACCTTTGTGTGAGGTTCTGATTCTGCGCAGCGACAGGCTGGTAAGCCCAGTGGCATCTGGTAGTTCAGCTTGCCGGTACAGCATGTAAAAGAACCTCAAGCCTGATAAAGAGGCCTCTAAGCAAAATGTCCAGTGTTTCACGCCCGATATAGAATGGGACACTGAGAACCATAGTAGTTAAAGAGCATTGATAAATAAAGTTCAATTTAATTTATTTGGCTGGTATTGACTGAAGATGTCTTTGGAAGGTTAGCACTCAGTAAACCTGCAACTCAGTGAGGTAGTGTAAGAAATGGTGCTGTGAGATGTGGTTTGCTGGTGTTGATTTAAGGGGGGAGCAAGTGGTACATATAGGCGGCATTTATGAGGAAATTGTCAGGGAAGAGTGAATATTCCAAAAGATGGAGGGGGCGAGGGTGGGCGTCATAGTAGCATACTGTGCGAGGTGGCGAATGAGTGGGTTGTAGTTCTTCTTGGTCTTGTAGAGGTCAGCTGCAAGTTTTTGATGAATCGTTCAATGGTGTGAAGGCAGAGTTCTGAGTGCAGTTGTTTGGAAAGAGCTATTTTTGGGACTGTAGCAATAATTCGGAGTACCTTGTTTAGAAATGATTGCAGTTGTCAAATATATGAGGGGGCAGCATATCCCCATGCAGGCGCTGCATAGGTGAGTATTGGGTGGATGAGTGTTTTATAGAGTGAAAGGTCTGTCTTGTGTTTGAGGCCACTGTTGATGTTGATTAAGGGGTATAGTTTTCGAAGTTATCTTTTTCTGGTTCATATTTTACTTACTCATTTCATTTATTTAATTTAATAGTTCACTTAATATTGTCAATGTTGATGATGATATTCTTTTCAATATAATTAACATATATCATGATATATAATTGAAATGAATTCCCTTAAGCTAGGCTCGATGTTTTCTTGAAAACTTTTATCAAGAGTATAAAAAAAAATTGAATGTTGTTTACTTTTACCATTGTAGGTATGCTTAGTGAAATAAATTTTAACATACATACAAATTAATTGCATTAAGCAATTTACATGTGAATACAAATAACAAATTAACAATCTGATTCCTAATGTTGCATCACTATAATTTCATTTTCTCTTTTAAATGCACATTTGCATTTGTGTTGTGTATAGCTTTTGGTAAATGCATGTTTTTGTTCCTTTAGAATAGCGCATTTTCCTTTATATCATTCTTCACTTGTCTTCTCCTTCCTTTTTATACAAAACAAATTAAAGTGTAACAAACTTTCTTTGCAAGTAATTTAAATCTTTTAACATAATATTTTCTAATAATTCTTAACTTAAAAAATTTTTAACACAATAACATAACATTATAAATGTGTCAAGCATTGTCCATCTCTCTGAATTGCAATTTCTTGTTTGCTTTTATATCAGTTTAACTTCACATGCCTCTTTCGACTCATTTAAATTCTGCGTCAAATACCCTTTTCTTTTATTTCACTTTATAGCATTCTTTGCTTCTTTATCTGAATAAATTTTACAATTATACATATCATAATCAAGTTTACATTTGTATAAAGTGAAAGAAAAGACAATTTTCCCCCATTAAATATATGCTTTTCTTACATAACATCTCACTCTCTCTCTCTCTCACTCACACACACACACACACACACACACACACACTCTCTCTCTCTCTCTCTCTCAAAATAAGAAGTGTAGTGTTTCGTGTAAGTGTTTGTGTGGTATAAATTTTATTCTTCTTTTTCCTCTTCTTGTTTAAATGGTCTGATGATCTGTTTGTGGTGTTTGCCAATGTTTGTATCTTGCAATTCATAGGTATGATTTCCAAATTTTTCTATGATGATGTATGGTCCAGTATATAACAGTTTCATCTTGTGGTAGCATCTGATAAATATCTTTTTCTTAGTAATACTTTGTTATTTATCACTGGTTTCCATGTCTTTTTCTTCTCTTCATGTTCCTTTTTCTTTCTTCTGCTTTCTTTTGTATTCTTCTAAAAGCTATAATACATTTTTCTTCTTCTGTTAACTCTTTGTCTTTGGGAATTGTATCTGGTAATACATTAAAACTTGGTTTAGGTACTTTTCCTAGCATTAGTTCAGCTGTCTGAATGTTGTTGCATTTATTGTGTAACTTATCAAATTCTCTATAGTTTGACAATGGTCCACCCAACTTGAAAGATTTCTATGACATAGTAAATGAAAATAAACAATATGTCCCTGGGACATCTTTCACAAGGCTTTCCTTGCGGAAAATATGCTGAGGAATAATACGGCTTAATTCCTTTTCCCTTTAGAGTTTTTGTGAAAATTTTACTGGTGCATTATCAGATAAAATAGCTTCAATATTTCCATACTTAGGCATATAATCCTCTGTTGTTTTCTTTAAGCATGTTTTGCTGTTTATATTTCTTGTAGGATAAATTTTTACAAATTTAGTGAATACATCATATAAAACTAAAATATATTTGAAATTATATTTGCCAGCAGGTAATCCACCATTCTATCCCTTGTTACAAGAGCATTCTTCTTCTTTCTGATTATAGTTCCTTGTTCTATATCATATTTTACATATAAAGATTTAGCTTTTTGGCACAATTCACATGTCAATAGTTATTTTATAACTTTTCTTTCTAAATGTGTTACATATAAATTTTCACTGATGGTGAGTATTGTTTTCTCTGTACCTGAATGTGTTAGAGCTTGATGAAAAGTTAAAATTGTTTCATTCTCTATGCTTGATGGAATGATAACTTTCCATTCTCTTATATTTCTACCATGTAGTTTCTATAGAATATATCCTAGCTTTCCTATACTTCCAATTAGTATCTTTGTTTATTTCTGGTACTGTTGTGAGTATCTTTGATAATTCTAGATCTTCCTTCTGTAGCTTGCTTATATCTTTGTTATGCTTTACAAAACTGTTAATGTCCCTGGGACATCTTTCACAAGGCTTTCCTTGCGGAAAATATGCTGAGGAATAATACAGCTTAATTCCTTTTCCCTTTAGACTTTTGTGAAAATTTTACTGGTGCAATATCAGATAAAATAGCTTCAATATTTCCATACTTGGCATATAATCCTCTGCTGTTTTCTTTAAGCATGTTTTGCTGTTTATATTTCTTGTAGGATAAATTTTTACAAATTTAGTGAATACATCATATAAAACTAAAATATATTTGAAATTATATTTGCCAGGTAATTCACCATGCTATCCCTTGTTAGAAGAGCATTCTTCTTCTTTTTGATTATAGTTCCTTGTTCTATAAGTTTAAATTTAAGATTTTTATTTCATAATGTGGGTTGTGTATTGTTTTAGGAAGATTGAGGTTAGGTTTTAATCGTGATTAGGTGTGTCTGAAAATTTTATGTTTTCCTGAAATATGCTTGATTTCAGTGACATAGGAGGTTACTTCATGGATGTACCTAGAGATTTTAGAGCTTGTAAGTTTGCAATTTGTATGAATGACAAACTTATGTGGTCAGTGTGTAATATAATCTTGCAGTTGTAAATAAATTATCCTAATTTGATCAAAGCAAAATATTACTGTGGATGTTTCCATCTCTCTGATACATAGTTGGCTTCTGTTTTCACGAGAGTCCTGGATGCTGTAGAGGCCACATGTTTATCTCCATCCTCCCATATTTGTAATACAGGGTGAGCCAAAAAACTACAAACCGGCTGCGCTGTGTTTTTCCTGTGCGTGTCCTCGGCGCTCGCTGCCATCTGCCGCTTCATAGAAAGCCACGGATGAAACCATACATTTTAAAAACTACTTTTAAAGGCTTTACTTACCCATTTTATGATAGGAAATGCTGAAACTGGCCACTGTCGTTGTCCATACATTTTTGGCACCTCTTTAGGAAACTATCTATCACTCGTCGTAGTTCACGTTGAGAAATGCTGGCAATTTCCTGGCGGATATTTTGTTTTAATTCTTCCAGAGTGTGTGGATTTGTCTTGTATACTTTGTTTTAAGTTACCCAGAGATAGAAACCCCTAGAGAGTTAGTCGGGGGACTGAGGGGGCCACAAATCTGTACTAATAATTCTGTCCTCAAACACACTTTCAATTTTTCTCATCGAAATGTTGGCCATATAAGCTGTTGTAGAGTCTTGTTGAAAAAAGGCAAAATCACGCTCCCTGGCTGTTAATTCTCTAAAAGAAGGGGAGCAAAATTGTATTCACATATGTACAGGCTTCAACTGTTGACTCGAAAAAAATTGGCGAGTGATGGATAGTTTCCTAAAGAGGTGCCAAAAATGCATGGACAACGGTGGCCAGTTTCAGCATCTCCATTCGTAAAGTTGGTAAGTAAAGCCTTTAAAAGTAGTTGTATGGTTTCATCTGCACCTTTCTCTGCTAGCAGCAGATGGTAATGAGCGCTGAGGATGCGGACCGAAAAACACTGCGCAGGCAGTTCATAGTTTTTTGGCTCTCCCTGTAGTACAGCTCCATATCCAGTAAATGAGGCATCGGTTAATATATGGGATGGTAATTCTGCTAGATATCTCTAGCAGAATTGAATTTTTGAAAAGTTCCTGTGATTTCTCAAATGCTTTTTGATGCTTATCTTCCCAATTCCATTTTGTATCTTTCTTAAGTAATTCTCTTAAAGTTGAAATTTCTGAAGCATAACTATAAAATAATTTACTCTGATATTGTAGTATCCCAAGGTATCTTCGTAGCACTTTTAAATTCTTTGGTGCTGGTATCTCTTCAATAGCTGCTACTCTATTAGGATTTGGTTTTATACCATCTGCTGAAATTACATAATTTAAAAATTCTGCTTCTTTAGTGAAAAATTTTGACTTCACAAGGTTAATAGTCATTCCACTTTGCTCAAATTTTTGCTATATGAATTCTATCTGTTTTAGGTGTGATTTCAAGCCATCATTGTAAATCAGAAAACCATCTATGCATTGTGCTACAAAATCTTTTATATCTTCTCCAAAAATACTGTGCAAGGTTCTGAGTAATGCTCCACTACTCGCAGACCTTCCAAAAGGGCATCTTGTAAAGGAATATATTTTCCCCATTTTGGATAAAGCCTTTATATATTCTAACTTCTTTGGCTAAGGGTACGTGCCAAAATGATGAACTTACACTCGCTACCAAAGAAGAAAGCGATTGACATTTTGCAGGGAGAGAGAGAGGCGAGGTTGCCACTTATCGCGACCAGATTAGGATTATGTGTACGAAGGCAATTGGGTTGCACCCGCATTGTAGGGCAGGTATTATGTATATTCGTATATGAAGACAATTATAAAATAATGTATCTGCATTCAAAGGATAGAACATGCAAGAGTATATCAGTGTAAAGATCTGTGTTAACAAAAGAGACATACCTAGGAAATATTGATACTTATTCTAATGGGTAAATGGCACTGATTCTCTCACAGCACATATTATTTCTTGCACTTATCCTTTAATTGAGACACCTTTACCAAAATACAGTTTTATTCAGTTACCGAGTGTGCTCAGTTTTTCGTTTGGCTCGCTGTGTTTGTCATCTTTGGATATTGTTAAATATCCATTAAAAGTGTTGCGAATGCTCACAACACACACACAGGTATACTGACTCAAACACACGTAAACACAAAGCAAATAATCGTACAAACAGAATGATCTGGATGATGCAAAATAATTTGTCAGTACACAGGCAATCTCTAAACTGATCCAAACATTGCAAGTTGTGGCTAAAGGAAGGCACTATTTATAACTGCAGCAGCAGCAGAAGATAACAAGCATAGTTCTGTTACTGTAACGGTCGCTCATCAGGCATGTGACGCTAATTTTTATATTTAAGCAATATATTCATCAATTTATTCTGCTCTTTGGTTATGTTGCGACATTCCTCTGCCTTCTTTTCAAAATTTATATAGTTGTGTCTGGTTCTTCTCTTCTCATTGCCTTCTGTACTTGTTCTTGTGGGTAGGGGTGATATATGTTTACATTTTCGCAGTTCAGGCAGAAAATGTTGCAAGCACTTATTTGTTTATAATTCTCCTTTATCTCCTCTTCTTTCAATATATTTATTCTTATTATCTCACTTTATCATTGATGATTATATTCTCTTTAAAAATTCTCTTTTCTTCTATTTCCTCGTAGCTTCTATTTTCTTCATTACTGCATTTTTCTTCCAGCAAAGGAATAATTGTCTCTTTGCTGTCATGTCGTCCTCCGTGGACTAGTGGTACCGTGCTAGCCTCTAGTTCCCAAGGTCGCGGGTTCAAACCCGGCGGAGGGCGATGGATTTTTTCGGGCGTAAAAATCGTTAGCACGGCTTCCTTCGGAAGGGAAGTAAAGCCGGTGGTCCCGTGTCGTAGATTTACGGCACGTAAAAGAACCTCAAGCCTGATAAAGAGGCCTCTGAGCAAAATTACAGGTGTTTCACGCCCAATATAGAATGGGACGCTAAGAACCATAGTAGTTAAAGAGCGTCCATAAATAAAACTAATTTTTATTTCTTTGCTGTCTTCATTAATTATTAATATGTGCTGCCCAAAATATAATATACTCATCCAATAATACAAAATATCACCACCCAATATTATGTTAGTTGCCAAATTTGGTACAACTAATGCAATGATTTCATTCTCCCAGCTCCCAATTTGTATCTTTAACATAACTTGATGTCTGATTCTCTTACTTTGTTTTCCTATTGCTACACTACAATAAACTTCACACATTGGTAAAAAGTTTTCTGTATTATTCTTTATAAGTTCCTGGAATAATATCTTGCTGCAAACAATTGTTGCTGCTCCAGTATCCAACATGGCTTCTTAAGTTTTATGCATGATGTTTATGTTTATATATGGTGTGTTCATTAACTCCATTTTGTTTGAGAGATGCTCATTTAACATTATATTATTTTGTGTAATGTTATATTGTAACGTATGGGTCAAGTTAAGTTAAATTATTTTCCTAAAACTCACTTTTCTTTAGAATTTGGTTCATGTGAAGCTTATTTCTTGCATTCTTACTTCACATGGTGCAACCCAGGATGTACAGTGAGTCGTCGTTTAGTACTAGTCATTTCCTGTGTTATTATGTGGGTGATGCCAACTCATAGAGTAGAGGTTATTTCTCCATATATGGTCATGCCCTGTGTGGAGGCATCTATCTATGATATAAAAACCCATTCATAAATGTATGGGATGGCAGTCTTGATAGGAACAACCCAAGTGCGGCCGGAGGCGCTGCCCAGATCAACACCTGCCTTTGGGTATGGCATCTAACGTAACATCTGCTCAATGGCACTAGGTAACTAGAAACTGATCTTTCTTAAACACTTAATCCTAAAAATGGCTTGCTTGCTCACTGTCTTTGTGTCTACTCGTTTATTATATTAAATCTGTTATCATTTTTGTTAATTGTGTCTTGCTATTCAGAGTTGCTCAACAACCCTTAATCCTGCTATGCTCCCAAATGCACGTCCTCAACCCCTTCAGATTAAAGGCGTGACAATATGATATGATATCTTTATTGAGTGTTGAGCTAATACAATACATATGGGCATGATCAGCATCGAGCCCTGGCTCCTATTGCCGATCATACCCAAGCTTCCACATTTACAATACATGTGTGTTGAGTTAGCTTCATATCGCTAACAATTTCTCATTTAAAGTCACTATACTGCTTAGTGTTCTTCTCCCATTCCCATCTCCTTCCCTTACTTCCTCCGATTGTCTTTGAATCTCCACTATCAGCGGGAAATGGGAACTATTAGATGCAAATTTAGAGAATACTTATTGTTTACCCCGTGCTGATCGGCCATAATAACACTTGCTCATTCATATTAAGAAATGTAACTCTCCCTCCTAGCCCTCTCCGTGTTTACTGTGTAATGTTATATATGGGACTCCTCTGTAGTTGTTCTGATTGTTTTGAGAACATTGGCATCATTGCCGATTGTTTCTGGGCAGTTGTTGGCTCCAAGTATGAGTTTATCTGTGTCATAGGACCAGTAGTCTAAGTTGAGTAATAATAGTCCTCTTAGTTTTTCAACGGCATTTGGGATGTTTGGGTATCACTTTCTACCATCTCTGGTAGTGAAGTTGTTAGTCCTGAATTTTGAGTGTGTCTGTTCGTTTCTCTGTAAGTATAGTTAGATTTGTTTGTGTACCTGTTTCCCATTTGTTCTGTGTATGATGGGCTGTGGTTCCTAGTTTGATAAGGGTAAGGTTGGTAGCCATGTCCAGGAATATTTCTCCTATTGGTGTAGACAGTTCACACTAGGGTTTTTTCCTCTTGGGTTCCCAATGTGTCTCCCATTTCCATTTGTGTTTGGTCCTGATGGGTTCCTGTATTGATTCCTCCTGCTTTGGGGATTGGCATCACTGTTGTTTTGGGCATAATATGATTGATGGCCTTGTGCCCTTCCCCCATGAAAATTTGTATTTTCGTTCCTGTTCTGTGTATTGTGGTTTTGGTGGTTTCTTAAGAATTGATTGTTTGTTGTTCTGTTATTTTGAGTTTGGGTGTGATGATTTGTTGTGGTATTGTTGCAGCTTTCTGTATGTGTTGGTTGTGTATCAGTTTGTGGCGTCATCCTCCGTGGTGTAGTGGTTACCATGCTAGCCTCTACTTCCAGAGGTCACAACCTGGCGGAGGGCGATGGATTTAAGGGGCCCAAATGACCTAGTTGTCGACGGGCCCTTAAACTCCACTCCACACACAGTTTGTGGCATAGACTGATATTCGAAAGCTGTGAATAGCTCAAACACATCGGTGAAATCTACTGGTTTGGCAGCAATAAGATTGTGTCTGGGAAATGTCTAACAGCAGCTGTTATTATTTCCTGTTCTTAAGGCAGTGGTTCTATGAGCTTGCATTTGTTTGCTATTTTAAGGAAATAATCTGTCATGCTTAGATGTTCTTTAGGATTGAGTTTCCCTGTGGCTAACTCCACTCTAATTTGAAAAGTAAAAAGAAAACAAAAGAATAAATTCTTGAATGATGTATAATTTTCATTCCCTGCAAAGATAGATTTAAGCCAATGCTGACTTTTCCTCTTAAGGCAACAATCACTATTCTAAGCTCATTTGGGATTTTCTTAATTTTAAAGTATATGTCTGTCCATCTCTTTTATAAAGGATTTCGGTGAGTCTCCCAACTCCTCATCGAAAGTAGGTGTACTAATTTCATTCAATATTTAGCTTGTGTATGAACAATTTTCATGTGTTTGTGTCAAATGCTGTGTGTTACAATCATGTAATATGTGTCCCTCAGCAGGCTGTGTTACTGTTGTGTTTGTGTATTTCTTACATACATAGTCATTGCAGTTTAAAATATCACAATTTACATGTTCATTGTCATCATTTTCAATATCATTGTTTTCAGTATTTACACTATACCCCTGATAAGTTTTGCTATTGGTCTGAATTGCTACTACATGTAGATTTGAATTATTTACATTATCTTTGTCTTGATTTATATTTTCTTGTAAAATTTTAATTTCATTCTTTAATTCATCTGTTATTGCTATTTCACTCTTTTGTGATAGCATTTAAAATTTCAGGTTTTCTACAGTATTACTATTCTCATTTCTAATGGCATTTATTTATTTCTCTACATTAGAATTTAATTCTGCGTGTTTTGATTCAAGGTACTTAGTTCCCTATCTACCCTGTCTTTCAATTCTGTGTGGTTATTTGAGTTAATTACATTTATATCTGGATATTCTACTCTTAAATTTTTTATTTCTACAGATTGCAGTTCAAATTTGTTATTTACTTCTGCCTTGAATTGTTGGTTTTCAGTTTTTAAGGTTTCTATTATCTCTTGATGTATTTTAGCTAACCTAGCCTTCTCCACTTTTAATTCAGTCACAATATCTTTGAATTCTTTAGTTTGTACTTCTATTTGGTTATTTAGCATTAGCTAATTCTGTTCCTATTTTCTTGTTGATAATGTTTAATTTTTCCCCCCAATTCTGAGCTAATTATGCCCGCTTTTTCATTAACAGAGTTTACTTTTTGTCCTAATTCTGAGCTAATAATGTCTACTTCTTTATTAACAAAGTTTCCTTTTTCTGCTAATTCTGAGTTAATTATGCCCACTTTTCCATTAACAGAGTTTACTTTTTCTCCTAATTGTGAGCTAATTGAGTTCACTTTTTCCCTTAATTCGGTATTGATGTTTTTGACTTGCAACCATAATTCAGATAATATGCTGACAATAGCTTCTTGGAATTGTTGGTTAGGATTTTGTCTTTGTTCTGCATCTGAAGCAGCTTCCCTATCATCAGGTGCATTTTCTTCTTCTTTTCTTTTGGACTCCATTTTAATGTTACTTTTCACAGTTTTTCCGCACTGTAGATATATGCACTCGTAAGAAATGCCACTTTGTAATGCCTCTCGTCTTTGGTATGCAATGAAGATGCTGTGGTCCTCTTCTTATCCTCGGATCTTACCTCAGACTCCTAACTGGATCTTTCCACTGTCACCTTTATGCAGCCCCTCGCTGAGGCGACATATGAAGTGGGTATCTCCTTCGTTGTTCTGGGTTCAGCTCTGTTCTGGCTCAGGATCTCGTTGCCTTGTACACTGCAACTCGTGGTTACCTTATTTAAAATTTCCGCTCCAGTAAATGTGTTGGTCATATGATTTCTGCCTGCTGTGGCAGACTTGTAGATTTGGCAGTATAAAACTTAATTCAGTGATTGTTGGTTCTTCTTAACTTTCGTTATGATATAAAAATTTAGTGGAAGTTTAACTTTGATTAGTGATATTTGTCCAGCTATTTATATGATTTTGAAATGCATATCAGCTCAGCAATGAGCGAGAGTCTTTTTTAATCTTAAGGGGTTTTATAACATGGTATTTGAATGTAAGGTAATTAATTACAATCTCAATAATGATGAACTTCACATAAAACTGTTTTATTTCTTCTGAAGAAATGTGAATTTTTACTTAATAAAATAATTATCTTTTTCTGGTTCATATTTTACTTACTCATTTCATTTATTTAATTCAATAGTTCACCTAATATTATCAGTGCTGATGATGTTATTCTTTTCAATGTAATTAACAATATATCATGATATATACTTGAAATTAATTCTCTTAAGCTAGGCTCGATGTTTTCTTGAAAACTTTTATCAAGAGTATAAAAAAAATTGAATGTTGTTTACTTTTACCATTGTAGGTATGCTTAGTGAAATAAATTTTAACATACATACAAATTAATTGCATTAAGCAATTTACATGTGAATACAAATAACAAATTAACAATCTGATTCCTAATGTTGCATCACTATAATTTCATTTTCTCTTTTAAATGCACATTTGCATTTGTGTTGTGTATAGCTTTTGGTAAATGCATGTTTTTGTTCCTTTAGAATAGCGCATTTTCCTTTATATCATTATTCAGTTGTCTTATCCTTCCTTTTTATACAAAACAAATTAATTTATAACAAACTTTCTTTGCAAGTAATTTAAATCTTTTAACATATTTTCTAATAATTCTTAACTTAACAAAAATGTTAACACATTAACATAACATTATAAATGTGCCAAGCATTGTCCATCTCTACGAGTTACAATTTCTTGCTTGCTTTTATATCAATTTAACTTCACATGTCTCTTTCAACTCATTTAAATTCTTTACTACCTTATTCATTATGCTGTGAAGTATTTACAGGAACGTTTTTTAAACAAGGAAGGCATTGAAAGGTCCACCTTTGCCTGACCAACTGTAAGTGTTCAAGATTTATAGGATTTTGGTGTTAATGAGATATCCTCCCTAGCTCATCACTTCAAAAAACAAATCTCACCATCAGATGTAAATTATGAATATATACAGGATATTCTCAATGGGTGATGTGAATTTAAAGTGTAGAAAGAAATCAAGTGAGCTGCTTAGTTTGGCAATAACTAATGCAGAAAGATTTCCAATGCTAGGAAAATTAAAGTGCATAGTATCTATCCTACCAGTGTCTACTGTTTTTGTGAAAGAGGTTTCACTGAAATGAATCTTTTGAAAAATAACCTTAGATCCTCACTGCAAGTTGAAAGGCTGAATAATTTGGTGATGATCAAAATGAATGAACCATCATCAAGGAATTCAACCCTACAAAGGCTGTGGACAAATGGTACTTCCACACAAAAGGCCATAGAATTGTACATGGCCAAAAGAGGCCTTATAATGCTGTATAAAGAGTATAGGTATGTTTGTTTTGTTTGAATTGTTATTACATTAGCCGTTACTATAGTAATTGTTTAAAATAGGTATAATCCACAAACGTTAGAAAAATATTGTGGTTCCTAGATTTGAATGCTGGCTCCTAAATGAAGTAAAAATTTGTCGTGCCCTTGAACACAATATAGATGCTCCAACTTATTACTTTGGCAAAATGGTTAGTAAATAATTTGAATTCAGTTAAATGATTTGACACTTTGAGTATCAAGAATAGTGTTGAATTGATTGACATATTAAAAAATGTGACCGTTAAGACAAACAAAATTTTAGTATCATTTGACATCAGCTCTGTATTCACTAGCATTCCCACATAAAAGATACCAAAACTGGTAAAAACTATGGCTCTTAAAACAGAGATTTTCAGCATCACATATTGAATACATTCTATATATATAGACTCATGCATCAAACAAAATACAGTAGACCCTCATTTAACCTAATTCCAAGGGACCGAAAAATAGCCAATTCGGTTTAACGAAGTTTGAATTAACGAGGTTTTGTAAAAATAATCCTGTGTTATCTGAAATGGTAAAATACGACTTTTGAGTTTGCTTTCTCTCGTTATGCGTACCAACAAACGAGGGTGTTCCACTTCTAAGAAAAAGTAAAAATACTATTGTATACAGTATATGTGGAATTGTTTAATTGAGAAAGTATACTGTCAAATGCTTGTCGTAATTTTTTTTAAAACAGTACTATTTGGAACAATATTGTACTCATTGCATTAGTGAGTCGTATAATACAACAAACAATAACCTTAAGAAACACTTTAAATACACTGTTCTTTTAATGCTAAGTTTTATTTGGAACACATGTTTTAGTTAAAACTCTTATCCATTACACATTTTAGTTCTATAATTTGAAAAAATCATTAATTGTTGTTGGCGGACCGTTGGTTGTAATATTATGGCACTCTCTGAAGATACCTTATCCAGGGCAGCTTGAAATGCCACGGAGACATCAGAAGTGGCAGCAAATCTTCGAGAACAGAAATTGCAGCTGTAACTGCTGTGCAGGGTTGCGGTGTTGTATCTTCATGTTCCCCCTCAGAAGATGACATTAAAATATTATCATTCTCTTCTGCATCATCAGCAAATGACTGGTTCTTCAGCAGCACAGATGTTGTCTACCTACATCCATTCTTCCATAATGGCGGTACAAAAGGGCACCAACCGGGTGTAAGCATGTAGAAGAGCATTATCAGAATTCCAATTGTATCCACATTATAAGTTCAGACGTGGATCATCGGTTTTCTGTTCAGTTTCGGCGGCATTATCATTTGTTGTCCAGGCCTTCTTAAAACAGTTATCGTGTCTGTTGTAACTTCATCCCAATCAGCAGATATGTTGCGGATAGCTTGCAGTACATTCCAATGTGAAACTGTTTCTTGTAGTTCTATTGCACTGATGGCAGCCTTAACCAATCGGCATCTGTAATTACGCTTTATTGAGGTGATTATTCCTTGATCCAATGGTTACAGATAGCTCATAGTGTTAGCAAGTAAGAAGACAACTTCTGTGTTCAGAAGTTCCAGGTCATCGAACTGATGTGCCGAGCAGTGGTCCAAGTTAGCAAAATGTTTGTTTTTCTCGCAGCCATTTGTTGTTTAATCTTCAAGAGATTTGGTCATTCAAGCTTTATTGTTATTCTCATACTGACTTGGCAGATTGAATAGGTTGACCTTTTTAAAACAACATGGATTTTTGTATTTTCCAATCACTAATGGTTTGAGCTTATCAGAACCATCTGGATTACAACACAGGACCACCGTCAGTCTCTCCTTGCTGCATTTTCCTCCACAGCATTTTCTGCCCTTAACACGTGTTTTTTCAGGCATCAAGTTATAGAAAACGTTTGCTTCACCCATATTAAACACATTTAGTGGGTGATGATGAGAGAGCTTAGATTGAAACTCCCGCGCCCACTCATTGGCATCTTTCTCATTTACTCAATGTGCCTTCCCACAGACACTGACAGCACTGATGTTATGCCTCTTTTGAAAATGCCATAGCCATCCCTCAGAAGACACAAACCCAGAAATTCCTTCTTTCTTGGGGATTTCCCAAATCTTCTTTTGAAGCATGGGGCCAGACAGTGAAAAAGAAAATTGAGAAAAATTACGTGAAATGCATAACGGAAAATATCGTAGTGCATGCACAACATACATATTCGGTTTAAATGAAGAATAACATATGGAATATGTAATGAGTGGACCAAATTTTAGTTCGTAGTACGAATTATCCGAAATTCTGTTTAATCGTTAGATTTTTCCATGTAATTTGGCAGGGACCGAGCAGCTACTACAGATTAACTGAGTTTTCAGTTTATCTGATTTTGAATTAGCAAAGGTTTACAGTAGTTTCAATTTTAATAAAAAGTTCTACCAACAAACAAAGTTCAGTTATGGGTAACCCTATATCTCCATTACTGGCAGCTATATATGTGAGCAATTTGGAAATACTCTACATATTACAAAGAGCATTCCCACACATATTTAGAACCTAGTTTTGATATGTAGACAACATTTTCGCCATTGTTCCTAAAAATTACTTCAGGATGCTTTAAAGCTTGAATTTTCAGGATAAATCAGTAAAATTCACCATGGAAATAGAACAAGGTGGATGTTTACCTTTCCTGGATTTAAAAATCATGAGAAACAAAAATAGATTAGAATGTGGCATATACAGGAAACCAACACATTTAGAAAATTACATCAAAAACAATTTCAACCCAAAAAACTCATTAACATGACATCTTTCACAGATTGATTAACATCCCATTAACAAATGAACATAATAAAGAACTGGAGCACATTAAATATGTTGCAAATTTGAATGGTTTAAAATCAAATCTTTTAAGAAAAATGACCAATTAATAAAGAATATGGAAAACAATTAGGGATCTGAGTAAATTAAAAATGGGAGATCCAAACACTGCAAATTCACCATCATCCAAAAGTGTTCAATAAATTCAACAAGATTTTTAAGGATTATAATATTAAATTGGCTCCCCAAAATAGATACAATGTGAGAAACTTGCTCAATCATCCATTAAAATTAATGCTCGTAGCAATAAATCATCAGGAGAATATCGCATCAATTCTGAAGATTGCCAAAAATATGTATATTGGCAAAACAAAATG
Organism: Deroplatys truncata; assembly: GCA_030765065.1. Classification (NCBI taxonomy): domain Eukaryota; kingdom Metazoa; phylum Arthropoda; class Insecta; order Mantodea; family Mantidae; genus Deroplatys; species Deroplatys truncata. The sequence continues at coordinate 513,119,752 of CM060990.1, forward strand.
GAATCTGGAAACAAGATTGGAAGAATACCTGAGAAATATAAAACTCAAACAGATAAATCAGTCATACCTTATCACTTTTGGTCATGTAATCATAACATCAGCAAAAAATTAAATTTTTAAAGGCAGCCAAGAATTATTGGGAACTAATAGTAAGGGGAAATATTCATCTTACCAAGAATTCGAACAGTCATGAATTTTGAAAAACTGGCATCAGATGATGCCATACATCTTGCCAGTGGGAACTTTAACAAACCAAACAATAAGGCTAGGGGGAGGCAGATATCTGATAAAAGCCAGTCAACTGAAACGCCAATGTATAATTTTTTTGGAACATAAACATGCTGGTGTTAAAGAAGCAAAGATGTTTTCGATTCCTGTGTTAACTTGGTGGAATTCATGGATAAAAATCTGTTCTGTATGTTGGGGAATACTTCAACCATCTCTTCAAGTACTTCAAGCAGCTGACTGACTGTAATCCGACAGTCAGCAACTTTAAACAGTTTTCAAAGGATGACAGAAACTGTATTTGTTTTGGGGCTGCTTTTGTGAAAGAGCATTGCTGCACTATTTCTGAGATTACTCAATTTTGGAGGGGTGTCAATATCTTAAAGCACACAAGCTTGTGCCAAGAGTGACTGCTTTGCTTGGTGAAGTGCAGCTCGTAAAAAAACAAGGTGTTGGAGAGAAGGAAGATGCTCTAGTGATAAAATTAGCCAAATGCAGCATTAAACAGCTAGAGAAACTGTTGGCAGAAATCCTGCAGGAAAAATATTTTGCTCAACTGCCTAGCTTTTCCATTTATCTAATTTACTGGTAGCACCAGTATCCAATGAGCTCATGTCACATGTGAGTCAGATTCCACTTCTGAAGTGCCTCTTTAAAGATGCATTTCTGAAAGGATACCTAGCATTGCAGCATTAGGCAAAGACAATTGATGTGACCGAGCGGGATGGCTCAGGCGATGTCTGTGGCCTGCATTTGGGAGGTCTCAGGTTCGATTCCAGTGGCTGCCCACTCTGACCGTGGGTTTTTTTTTGTGGTTTTCTTCTGGTCACCTAGGTGAATGCTGTAGTGGTGTATTCTACCACGATTTCTTCTTTCCCTCATTTCCTGTCATTTAATCTCTCTCCCTTTCATCCTTCAGGCTGTATCTCTGGGTTCTGTAGTATGTCTGATGGTAAGCAGAGTGCATGGTTTCTGTGCTTTGGAAAGATTTCTCCCCACCAATGACAGGGTGTGTTGTCCTGTCTGTAAGGGCCACTTTGTCCTGCTGTCGCGGCACTCCGCATCTACTGGCCAAGTGTGGGTGTTTTGAACTGGAAATGATAGGGACTTGTGTGCATTTCCTTTAATCCCGTCTGTCTGTGGACCTGTGACCTCCTGCGGCTCCTTCACTTCATCCCTGACTTCCAGGGGGTGTAGTCACAATAGACTTAATTCGTCGCAGTGGCAAGGGTCTCCCTCCGGTAAATACCTCATACCTCCTACCTCAGTTGATGTGAAGCAGGATGTGGAACCTGAATTACTGAAGGGGCTGATGCAGGAATATCCTGATTTTTCAAGCCGTTGCTTGAAGGGAGTATGGTTTCCAACTACAAATGTAAATAGCGAGAGAGGCTTTTCAGCATATGTAACCTTATTGTCATACAGGCAAACAAATTTACTCCCAAAAAATGTAGAAACAATGCTGTTTTTGTACTTTGGTGCCACTTTCAGCTAAATGTTATTGAACTTGCTATTCATTTCTATGTGATCTTTTTTTAAGATAATTGTAGTTATTATTATTTCAATAGGAAAGAAATACTTATTCCATTCGAGTTGTCATTCCTTGATTTTTTATTTCACCGCTCTGAGTTTTTTTATTTTACCACTTCGAGCATTTTATTCCACCACATATCCTGGTCTCTAACTGTTGTTATTGACAAGTAAGTGGAGCAAAAGTGTTTTTTAAAGGTTGACAAAGTTTTTAACAATCTATTATTATGCTCCATTGTTTTTAAATAATTATTTTTCACTATTAATTTTAAATTTGAGATTACTTACATGCTATGTCTGTTTTAAGTTTCTTCATATGATTGCCACTGCAGTATTCCTTGCATCTTAATGAGGATATGGGCAACAGTTCTTTCTTCAGTGCTAAATATTGGAGTACAAGAGAGCAGATGACTTCACTGATATATACATAGATGCAAATCAACAATGTAGTGCACATGCACTATACACATACAAGTGGACAAGAATTATCAATTTCCTGGTGTTCTGTTTGTTCTTGACTCATTGAATTAATGACACCATCAGGGAATTGAAATTGCACAAACTACATGGGCAATACTATCGATTGAGGATAGATGCTTGATAATCTGTACACTTTTTTCCTCAATTCATGAGAAGTTGACAGTTACAGTTATTTTGATAGCTGCTGCTATCTGCTTCCACACCCCAGGCAACAAACCTAACTTGTATCACATTCTCCAAAAGACTTGCTCCTACTGCTTAATTCCATTGTGGGACATGAAACACATTTTTATACAGAATGCTCTTTAAGAGAAATCTGTGCATGGTACGTTGTTTCTATATCTATTGTGATGCAAGCTTTTTGATGAATGCAGGTGGGTAATTCCATCCAAAACAAACAGCTGAAAACATTAACATTTTGAAAATTGTTTATAATTATGTATGTTAGTTTGCAGGTGATGCACGAATATCAAATGCAATATGAAGCCCCTAACCCCCACTGTTGTCTTATTATAAGGGGTTGAAATTTCAAGGTTACTGAGGACATGCTTGTAAAGAATGTTTTTTAATGATCATAATAAATATTTAATATAAATTATGAAGGTAATTTAAAGTAGAAGAATGTCAATGCTTTCAAATATATTCTGTTGTTTTTTTTACCTTCAAAATTAATATAACAGAAAACTAATTAATAATATATAAATATTTATATCTCAAAATTAGAAGCTGTTGATAATAACTACTTTGCTACCCATGGTTATAACTGACATTTGCCTGTAAGTAGCCAAACTTTCACGTTGCTGTTTCAATAATTACTTGGTTAAATGTAAATATCTCACCGGCATGTGATGCGCAGTTACTCTCCTCCCAGCTGCATGGTGGTGCTGGCTGCATGCCTGCATCTGCTGCATGCGGGGAGCATTGTATGTTGCGTTTCCAAAGAGCTTGAGTATGTTTTCATATGTATTTTTCCATTTGGAGGCGCAACACAATGAATGCTTTTAGTTCCTGGAACAGTCTTTAGACCTACGAATCTTGTAGAAGTTAAAAAATCACTTTCATTTTTGTGTTCATCTGTTGTAAATGAACACACAATTCCACTTAGGTTGGACTTTGCCCATTCATAGAGTTTTTGGGGGTGTTAATCATTGTTCCTTGAATACTTGCACATGCAGCTAATCGTTTTATAGTCCCTCCTGCACCATCACATGGACCTTTGCCATAGCTTATGACGAAGAAGTGCCACTGAACTAGCATGTTGAAATTTTCATGATGAAGCAAGTTTACAAAGCTTCTTTTGTTTTTGTACTGTGCGGCAGCTCCATCACTAAAATAAAATATTTTTTTGTGTTGTGGGAATTTTTGTTTCAGATGGGCAATTAATTTTTTTCTGGAAAAGATGAAACCCTGCAGTATCATGAACTAAATATTCGGAAACTATTGAGAAACACATACTGTCTAAATGTTACCTGCTGTTCTGTAATAAATGACAAAGTGGTGTATTTTTGCTTGAGAATGACTCCAATGGTACCCTTGTATAGCATCGTGTATGATGAAACCCCAATGTTCTGAGTAATCACCAATAACTATAAGTTCTTCCTGCTTTATTTGGGTTTTCAGATGCCTTAAGTAATTACATTGTGCTTTTGCAACAAAATTGTGTGATTTGAACTTTTTAAAATTTATTATGAAATTATGGATGAAATTAGGAGGCATTGTTTTTATCGAGGTCATTTGTGCTTTGTCCATCGTTTTCCACTTGATGTAGATAATTTCTTCTATTAGATTGGCGTGGAATAAATTTGTCAATGTTTCTATCAGAACTGTGTAGGGCATTTTTCTCACTTGTTTAAATAACAATCTGGCAATGGATCAAAGCACATTAATTTATGCACCAAATCACTAAGTCTGTGAAGGAATTGTCACTCTCATGTTTGAGATTCTTGAGGCTTATGAACATTAATTTTGTGTTTTCACAAATTGTGCACATGCACACATTGTGTGTTCCTGCTGCTCCTGCCAAGACTTGGTATTTAGGCCTCAGGGATGCAAATCACGAGAATCCTATTTTTGTTCCCGGATTCCTGATTTTAAATCCTGTAGAGTTCTTTCAAATTGGCCAAAAGTCTTTTTACTGTTTTAACATCATCATCCGATAGATTACATTGGTAGTTCCTGCCTGGTGTAGATTTAATGCCTTTTTGAGTCTGCATTAGATTTGCAATATGTGCCACATACTAGATACACCAAACTCTGAACACATTTTGTGTTCACTCCAACTTTTGGGAAGGCAGGTTAATACGTATTTTTCAGCTGCAGTGTTTACACTTACAAATTTATCTTTAAACTGAGAAATCATTTCATCCCCATCATTTTTTTCAACATGAGTTTTGAAAATACTTCTCTTCAGTGTCCTGGCCACAGAAGCCGATTTCCTTTGTGAGTATGATTTAACGCAAGACAACTTTGACTTCAGAATAGGGACTCACCTACTGGAGTTAAAATTGTATTTAATGTACTCATAGTATCTTCAGCAGGTATATATTCCTCTTCACTGGATCTCTTCATGCTAGTACTAGCGCAGCACTCTTTGTCAGTAGAAGATTTAGCAGCTTCCAGTCTCTCTCATCTGATTTGAATTTCATTTTGGAAATCCTAATAGTGCAAGTTATACAAATAGCATCACCTATTACTAAATGTGAGATTTTTTTGTGCATACTTTATATTACTTTTCTCTTACCCACTTTCTTAGAATGTCTTTCCAATGCGAGGGGATTACAACCCCACAAAGTTAACAGTTTATTTTATTTAACCTTAGGCATTATGAACTGATCTTAACTGATGGTGCTCACTCATTGGTGTGGCTGACTCATCTCTGCAGTTTGTCATTCATGCTGGGTCTGTGTTTCATCATTGCACATGCGACCTTGACGTGCACATTTCAAGCAATACTGAGCCATATGAGAAGTTTTCTTTTGACTGTAGCATCTATATTACAGACAATGGATGAAACTTAACACATATGCACTAACATCCCATATTCTTTATAAGAAATAAAAATGGAAGAAAAATAAAGGTTTTTTTATATTTAAAAATGATTTACATTTTTTAAGTTACTTTCAAATTCAAACAAGTTATTATCTACAAAAAACTAAAACCTCACATGGACCGTGACTCTTATCTTCCCTGTGATACTTTAGTTGTTCCTTGCAAACAGAGGATATTCCACAAAAGAATATGTTTTTAAATGTCCGTCAGTCCAAAGGCTAAGAATTCAAGTGCTTCTGAAAGCCATAATATCAATGCAAAGAGTCATATTCTGGTATGTACACATTAACATAAAGGGCGTACATATACTGCAATATATAAAACATCGGAGATCCATGTGTTCAAACTCGAAAATTTTGCATGGAATGACCCAGGTGCTATCTTGCATTTCCCCTGAAATGACAGACTGGATTGCTGATCATTGGGGACTCTGGTTCTGCTAACAGGTACTCGTGCAAATTGCTAAGAACCTCCCCAGGTTCATCCTCCTGCTCACACTTGGTATCTTTAAGTACACTATACCATTAATAATAGCTGTTTTTAGAGTTACTTGAAATTGGGCTACTTTTTGGGTTGCAATTACAGAGCATTCATGTAAATACTGTCCTGCACATGCATTGTTTTGAATCTTGGCAGCTGTGAGCATGGTCCCCACTCTTTCTCCCTATAAGGTGTATTATCAGTCTGATGTTTTACAAGATAATAGATGCAGAAAGAGAAGACACATTTTGACCCCATTTTCAGCAACTTGCAGAAGAAGAGAAATCTTGTCTGTGGTTTCAACAGGATTCTGCAACCGCTCATAAAGCTGCGAGTCAATAAATAGAATTAAGGAAGTGTTTGAAGATAAGGTAAATAGTGCTGGTGTATGGTCCTCTCGCTCATCAGGTTTAATGGTGTATGATTTTTACCTATGAGATTGCCTGAAGGATAGAGTTTATAAAACAAACCCATACACATTGAAAGAACTAGAGGAAAATATCCAAATGAAATCACAAACATTACAGTGGTCAAACTTAAACATGTCAATCTGAAAGTGTTTTTCTGATACAGTGCCGGTTTAGTGAATGGGGAATGACATTTCCAGCATCTTCTATGAGGTAAGATTTTCTACTCCATATTAGGAACACAAAGTATGTTCTCGGGTGGCCACAACATACACAGCCATTGAGAATCAAAGCACTGCATCTGTGGGATAGCTTTTACATGAAAGTTTTGTAGATCTGCAGTTAGCCCTAATATAACCAAACAAATTTCTAAAGAATCCTGGTTGAGTGACCTAGTCTGAAGATATGAGGCCCTTCTGCTTTAAGTTATGTCACAGGGATTTTACACTATGCATGGTGGCAAGCCAACCATCTACCGATGATGGTTGAATCTCCAGAGAACTAGCTCTGGTAAGAGGGCCTTCATGAGCGAGCCTTCAGAAACTACCAACTATCTAGGTCATTAATGATATCATTCCAGAAATTTAGATGCAAAGCTTCTTGTGCATTTGGCTCTTTAGTGCTCTTGAACCCTGCAGCTAGGGAGTTGTCCCATTGAAACTATCAAAAAGTTTATTGGCTGCAGCTTCTTGCAGTGAAGCATCCCTGAAAACAAAAAGGGAAAAAATTATTAGGAAATGCCTTTGAATGAAGAAATGAACTCCACATTTTGCCCAAAACTTGGTTTCTGGTATAGAGTATGCTCCAGTAACATCAGGAAATATTAACAATAAAGGCAATGTGGCAGTAGGAGGGGCTCAACTACTTGTGCTTTACTCAAATCTATACTTCCCAGTTAAACATTGTGTCTTTTCTGTGATGCATGATGCTTTTTGGGGATAATAAGGTTGCATTCTTATTCACAACAAATTTATAATTCTATTTAAAATAACTGCAACTTTCTAAAAACAAATATGATACCTAGGTACCTTCAGAGTGTATGTGTTTCTCTGGGTTATCTATGGTCATTAAAAAGAAGTTAGTCCATTTTGGGAGTTGGAATTTCAGAAATAAAGAAGTGTTGAATTCAAAATTAGTGGTGAATATATTGGACAAATCTACTGAAAATAAATAACATCAACTTTCAACATTGTTATATATGCTAAGGAACCATTCGCTAGTTTATGGTAACTAAAATTTCTTACATTTTTTAGAATCTCCTTTAATGCCATGGCATACAATTTAATGTACAAGAAAAGACAATTACATATAGAATTGTGTTTATTCTATTACTCATTATGTTTAACACTGTTCTATGGATATTACTCTAAAAGCGTCATTCAACTGCTTTTAGAGAACAAGTTTCTAGAGCTAGTGCATTTGTGCTATGTGCAGCAGCTCTATTATTGTGCTCATGAAATTGAAGAAAAAAAATTAAATAATGCATGGAAAGTAAAGAATAAATGAAATAAAAATGGAGATTGAAAAAATTGAGAATAATGAAAAGTAGAAACTAAACCCACCAGCTTGGGGCATGTTATGCAAAGCCATTGTCATGCTGTTGCTCATCACTTGTGCAGGAAGTGGCACTTTTATTATTTTTTAAAACATCAGGGTCCAGGTTTTGATCCATTATTTTATTCAGGCCTTCATAAACTTGTTCCCTATCAAGCATGAATCAAAGTTTCTTTATGGGTCATGAGGGCTTCCTGGTGAACACCCTAAGTTTTTTACTTTCTCTACTATGTATAGTAAGTAGGGGAAGTATTGTATTCCACCCAAAAATTTGATACCTAGATTTCACTGGAAATACATGTTTTGAGACCCCCTGAATCAAAAAAAAAAAAAGCATTTTTGGAAACATGTCCATGTGTCTCTGTGTGTTTGTGTGTGTGTGCGCACCTGTGTGCGAAAAGCATAACTCAGAAACGAAGTCGGATAAACACCAAACTTGGTATTTAGGTTCAGTATCTTCCAAGGGTGCAACACTAAGGTTTTCAAGAAAATCCCCCCACCCCAGATTACCCTTTACATGGAAGATTTTTTGAAAATTTTAATTTTCTCAAAAATGGCTCTAACGATTTTGATTAAAATATCATATGTTTAAGATATTTTTATGACAAATAAAATGTATATCTTGAATTTCCTGGGAATGTCTCCAAAAGTATTCATTGTGAACGACTTTTGCATAACTGGTAAACCATAAGAGATAGACAAAATTTTACTACACAAAAAATGTAGATCGCGTTAAAATACACAATTTATGTCATATACTTTTTTTGTTGAGTGAACCATTTTCGAGATATTGCTTGTTATTCCCTTAAATTTTTCAATACTTATTTTCTCAAATGGGAATTCATTATTCATTTTTTTATCTTGGATATGCAAAGAGTATTAATCTGTGGGAAAGGGAATGGTGCTGCACCTAGCAACCAGCTATTATGAGATATGTATGTGCTTAAAGGCTACTGTATTTCCAAATTGCCCTTGTAAATATATATTCCCCTTACATCTACAAGAATATTAGCAATAAGATAGACTCTGCAAATGTTTATCTCGATTAACATGAAGTAGATGGAGAATAAGCATTTGTATAAATAGTTTGTACAAGAGTAGAGAAAGTCATGTGAGTGTAACACATCAGATTTTTTTTTGCCATCATTACAGTTACATTATAATTATAATGATGTGCATTTCATTTTTCTTCCCTCTAAGTACAAATGTTTTTGTTGCATCCATTTCTTGTAAGAGTGGCTCATCAGTGAGAAATTGAACTGATAGCCTTTAAAGAGGTGATGCTGTACAGAGTTTATTTTAATGCAACTAATCAGCCTGAAAGCATGCTGCTAATGGCTTTCACTTTTCCTCCAGTCACAATTACTTAAGTGTATGCTTTGGTAAATGCCACAAAGACTTTGAACTACTCAATGCAAAGATTATATAAAGTGCATGCATAAATATGTTTACCATGATAGTATTCCTGGAAGATTCTACAATGATGGTAGAATTACAAAAGAATTTGTAACCAGGAAGCTCTCATGACAAGTAACTCCCCTCTAATGCCCTGCATCTTTAAAATCACATAATGCTTGTAAAGCATGCTCCTTAGATATTGAGGTGGGGTGTATCATATATAGTCATCACCTCTTGATTATCAAAAGTAAAGTATGATTACAGTAGAATCTCGTTAGTACGTTTTTGCAGGGACCTCAGGATTTGGACGTCATAGGCGGGAAAACGTGTTAACGAAAATGCAAAATCTGCAATTTAAGAACATAGGTAGTAAAAATCTAATAATTACTACGTCCCCATGGGCAATTTAAATCGATTTTGAGTACAATTTCATACTGAATACGATCCGCGTTTCCATGTTAAATTCAATATGTTTAAATGGATTTGGATACACAAAGCCTGAGAATAAATAATTCAAGCTTTTATTTTGGTCAAGTTGGATTTTTTAGGTTATGAATGTTTTTGAGAAAATAAATTGCGAATTGTGGAAGCGGCAATAGTGGTTTTGCTGTGTGTTTTATTACACACGTGATAACAATTTCTGCTAAAAAAGAAAAAATTATGAGCGTGCATCGTGTTACGAGTACAATAGACGATATTATCTTTGGTGAATACAAGACGATTTGAACACGGAGGTGTTTCCATGCAACAAATTTCGTTCCGGTCCTCTTCTGATCCTATTTTCCAAGAGAAAAGTTTTGTTTTAGTATTTTTCCCTTCTTTAAAAACAGTTTCAATCAATTTAGGTTTGCTAACAATCGTGTTTAAGGTTGACGGAGGAATGTTTAACTTCCGCACTATATCGACATGTTTTATGTTTGGATTGTATTACATCAAGGATTTTCAGTTTTTCACTGTTGGTTATTTACCTACTACACTTTTTTTTTTCATTGTACATGAAACGTTAACGACATTTTGCTTTAAGTGTAACCCGCACAGCGATCCCACCGTCCCGCAAAGCGATGACGACGATGTCGAATATTTCCAACAGATGTCACTCTATGCAAAACACTAGCTCAGCAGATGTCACTCTATGTCACAAGCTTGACTAACACAATACTGCCAACATATGAATAATTGATGCCACCAAAGCGCCGCAACTTCGACCACAGAGCGTAGCCGAGGGATATTATATAACCTTAGGTTTATGAATTCACGGAAGATTACGTTTAGGTTACGTTTTTTTTATTCATATAACCTTACGTTTCTGAATTCACGGAAGTTTAGGTTACTTTTCTTTTAATATAAGCTTAGGCTTCTGATATACTTTTATAGGTTAAGTTAGGTTTAGTTTTTTTTATAAGCTTGTTTTAATTAGTTAACAGTGGTTACATGAAACCGCGTTCCTAACTTTACGTTTCTGGTTCACGATAGGTTAGGTTAGGATTACTGGTTTTTATATAAGCTTACGTTTCTGAATTCAGGGAAGGTTAGCCTTAGGTTAGGGTTATTTTTATGTAAGCTTGCGTTAACTATCTACCACTGTTACGGTAAAGCAACTTCTTTATTACACTGTTATTACAATCGAAATAACCTCTTAATAAATTATAATTTGACAAAAACTATTACAAACTTAAACCTTTGGTGCATATTCTTTTGCTGCTTTCAAGTAGTGCACGGTGCAGACAGTCTTTGAATGCGTTACGTTTTCTCAGCGGGAATAACACATGAAGAAAAAACACTACTAACAACTGCGCATCGCATTTCTGGTGGATTTTCATTTATGTTGGCAGTTCCCACTTTACCTCTTCTTCAACGAAAAAATGGCTACGTTTGTTTCGTTTCGTACGCGATTCACCTATATAAGTAAAACACCGTCGAAGGGTGGGTAGGTGGGCACAAGGTATTGAAGAGGCCACATCTACTTCTAAACTCACTCATAAGGTAAATTATTCGCTTTTCTTTGGCTAATTTAAGCCAGTTCGACGAGCCATAACTATGGAAACTTTGCCGTGCCTTCATTTGTTTCTTACTTATGTCGCAGGAAGTGATAACAACCAATGCAGACTTCCTGCAAGCTCTTAAGAACTTCTTTCATGATTTCTGAAAGCTCTCTGTCAGACATCACCTTTACTGAAAAAGAACCCTACAGGCAGCTTCCGCTGGTGATGAAGGCCTTTGGTTGTGTATAAAAGGTTATGTATATTCAGTTATGTAATTACTAGGGATAGGATATTTATGACCTAAAAATCACCATAATATGCACAAAAGAATATGCTGTTATGACCAAACATTTACCAAAATATGCACAATAACATAATAAATATGACCTAACAATATTAAAATGAGGTAAAATTTCTACTGTAAAATAAATTAGTAAGTCAATTTTGATAATGAACTATTTGAGAATAAAATGCACATGAGAAGCAAGCTAAACTATGCAATTTGACATTCCAGTACGATTTTTATTAACATTATAGGAACATATGTGCTTTTTACATCCTCATTCTACTTCATATAAGCTCTGAGTTGCACAACACAATGAAGACCTTGTGCAAATTTTCAAATGAAACAGATTTCCTATTATCAGCCAACAAAGCCTTGTACTTCGAAAAGCTCCTTTCTACTTCAGCTGACACAAGAGGAGTATATTTAAAATGAACAATATCATTTGAATCTAAATCTGAATGATTAAGAGAGAACTTTTCACCCAACAAAATCATTGAAATGGAACACAGTGTATGATACCCTTCGTTTTCTAACACCTTTTCCATTTTCTTTGACACTTCTTTTCCCACTTTACCACAAACACCCTCTAATTTATTCACAACTTTTTTCACTTGTTCTATCTACTTCACCAGTGGCACTTCTGATCCCGCCAAAGCAGTTATGGCAGCTGGAATAAATCCAAAATTTGATTTTATGTATGAAAGTTTGCCTGAAATTTCACCATTAGAATTAATTCTTGAGCTAGTCCAATTGAAGTAGCTTCACTGCTATCGAATGAATCAATGATGCTTTTCACAACGTTGAAGTTCTGGCAGTAATAGTTGCAGGCATCAACCCAGGACCCCCATCTTGTCAAAGTGGGAGATGGTGGCAAGGGAATGTCTGGAGCTAACAACTTAAATGCTACAACACGTGAAGGGGCTTTCAAAAATATCTTTTTGACATATCCAATAAATTTGTCAACGTCACTGAATTTACTACGAATCTCCTCTGCAACTCGGTGCAAGGCGTGAGCTAAACAAGTCACGTGCACCATTTTACTGTACAATGCTTTTAGAGATTCGGCAGCTTTCGCCATATAAGGTGCAGCATCCGTTACAAAGAGAAGTACATTGTCATGCTTAACACCTTCGGGCCTTATGGCACCCATAGATCTTTCGAACAACTTAGAAATGGTGGAAAAATTTACTTTTTTAAATGTTCACAGTTTATTAGAAACTTTTCGCCTGGACCATCTTCTTTCAAAGTTCCCACAATGACATTTGCAATATATCTTCCCATAGAGTCTGTAGTTTCATCAATTGATACCCAAATTTTTTTTATTTACGAGCTGTTGTCTGATTTGTTGTATTGTTTTTTCGTAGCTTCGGCCGACAAAGTTCTTTCTTAATGTGGAAGAATCAGGAAGAGGTTTGCCTGTGTATTTTTCTAAGAATTCACGAAATTTTGGATGGTTTAGTTTACTTAAGGGAATATCAACACAAAGGAAAGCTGTACAAAGTTCTTCGCAGAATGGTGAATAAGACTGGTGGGATTCCCCTAGGAACATTTGCTGTAGTGTTTTTTCATTTTCAATCCGTTGTACTCCACGTTTGTGTTTATCTGTTGCCACATGCTGCTGAACATTAAATGACTTCTCCGCAGTTACTCTTACGTCACACAGTTTACAGTAGAGTATTTTACCATCACTTGAAAATACTTTCTCACCATATTGAGACACAAACTTTTTTAGTTTTACTTGAACATTTTGCTTCACTTTAGGCATTTTTTCTGAACTGTACTGCACACGCTTACAACTTCAATAAGACTGAATAACACAATGAGTGAATTAGACACTTGTCTGCAGTCCAGAGTCCAGAATGACTTAATCAGATACCTGTTCATAGAGTAACAATAGCTTACACAAACTCATTGATGCGTAAGGGTGAAGTCCATATTGTGAATTCAAAGGAAACAGGGAAGGAATGTAGATACTTGCCATTTTCCAGGAAACAAAATGAGGTGCGCAATTCTGGGAAATGTAACACGGAATAAATAAATTGCATGAGAAAGTTCTTTTCTTCTTGAAAGTGTGAAAATATGACGAATATGACCATTTACTTACTAAAATATGCTCTATCAGAGAGAAATGGCCATATATGCAAAAATATGACTTAACAAACTAGGTTAATTCATTTCGCTGTTTCATAAGAAGCATTTATATGTATTTAAGGAGCATGTCAGTCCTACCAAAAAATATATGCCCTATCATAAAAATCCTAGCCCTAGTAATTACCTTGAACAAGTGAGCATACTTAGTAAATCACAGTTTGGGTTCATAAAAGGCAGATCTACAGTAGACGCCATTGTCTCCCTCGTTAAAGAAGTTCTGCAAGCTCTTGAAAATAAAAAACTAGCAATAGCAAGCTTTTGTGACCTAAGCAAGGCGTTTGATTGCGTGGACCATGTCCATCTGTTAGGTAAACTTAAACACTATGGTATAGGAGATACACCCCTAAAAATGATAAAATTGTTTCTTGAGCATAGAACACAAGTAGTTTGTATTGGAAAGGAAACATCAGAACCCCTAGAAGTTAAATATGGTGTTCTGCAGGGTTTGATTCTTGGACCACTGCTATTCACACTAATCATTAATGATTTGCCTTCCTTCATAGATACACATACTGTCTTATATGCTGATGACACAACTTTTCTCAACATTAACTCATAATATAGCAAACTCATAGAAATGGCAGAAAATACCCTGACTCGAGCAGATGTATGGTTCAGAGCCAACGGGTTTCTACTTAATAATAGTAAAACACAGCAAATTATATTCAGTTTAAAGGATATACCACCTAAACCCTGCGATGTCAACATAAAATTCCTGGGTGTAACTGTTATCAGTAAATTAACTTGGGCCCCTCACATTAGGTGTATCTCAACAAAATTGTCTAGAGTCATTTACCTAATAAAAAACTAAATACCAAGTACCAGATACGTATATAAAGCCTGCTTATTTTGCCTTTTTTCATAGCATAATATCCTATGGCATTCTACTATGGGGAAGTAGCAGCCATTTGACCGAAATACTGTTATTACAAAAAAAGATTTGAAAGGTAGAATCAGATGACTGAAAAATTCAATGCCATAGCCAGGATTTGAATTTTTCAGTCATCTGTTTCTACCTTTGCAACCCTGTCCAACACACGGCTTGTGTGAAAGAACAATTAATTCCAAAAAAAGATGCTGACAAACGACAACACTGTAAACCTTTATTTATTAAACTAGGCATTCTGACAGTAATAAACGTATATATTTACACTGCAGTTAACTATGTGAAAACCCATTTACATGAGATGGATTATAGACAGGATATACACGGTTATAACACTAGAAATAGTAACAAAATTAACGTCCCACATCATAGTCTTACAACAACAGCAAAGAGTTTCAAAGTGATAGGATTAAAATTGTATAATAGCGTACCACAGAAAATAGCAATTCTACCAGCTGCAAAATTTAAACAGAAGACATATGACTGGTTAGTTACAACTCCATATTATTCCATTCAAGAGTTTTGCGAGGTCAATAAAAATAGCACATTGAACACACAGAGTCCATATACAAATATAATACAACATAAACCATTAATTTTGGCATTGTATAGTGTATACCTGTAAATCGGTGGTAATTTATATTAATATTGTACTTTAATTGTACCCAATTTGGCATTGTTTTAGAGTATATCTGTAAACTGGAGGCAACTTATATTTATTAATACTGTACTCTAATTGTATCTAATTGTTGTAAATAGTACTGTATTTGTCATTTGACAATTACTGTTGTACTATACATTTAGCTTGATGTATATAGCACTGAATTTGATGTTGTCTATTGCTGTACAAAGCCTAATGACAATAAAATATTTATTTATTTGTCCATGAACACCAGAGCATTATTTACCACTTCCATACTAATAGGTTCTACCCCACCCAAGTCTTCATAGCCTAGAATCCAGTGAGATTCATAATATATGTTCTGTAATGGTAATCTCATGGAACATGAGAGAACATGCAATCTGGCTATGCAAGTCAGGAAACCGCTTCAGCAAGGGCCTCAAAAACCTGTCTGTTTATACCAGTGCCATAAGGTACACAGTTCAGCAGATAAATGTAGGTGGTCTTGCAGGTAAGGGCAAATAAGGTTTGGAGAATGTGCAACACTTTGTGGAATGCTTACAAAGGGGAAGTGCTAGTGATCTCTCAGCTACTGACCAATGTCCTTTCAATACCACAAGAATGTTGAAAGGTTTGCTGCTGTTGAAGACATGCTGTTTGAAAGAATCCTGAAGTACTATGTCAGTTTCCTTTCAAGTTATTTATAAGCTCTTTAAAAGCAAATATCTTCTGTGTATACCCCTTTCAGGTCAGACACATTTTAATGATATACTTTCTATGGTGTTATTAAGAACAGATGATATGGTGACATATGATACTAAAAAAATGTGGAAAATTAAGGTTACAGAGGTAAGTCAAGAAGGTACCAGCACAGTTGTGTAGGCTAGGATTTATTTGAGAAACATATACCTCTTAGCAAGTCCTCATAACTGTATGTCAGACTTAAATCAGAGAAGTGTTAATACCAAAAAATACATATAAAGCACATCAATCTTAGTGTATTAATGACAAAACTGCAATTCTACTCGAAACTATGTTTTCATGAGGTGATATCTAAAAGATAACACAAAAATCCTATGGTGATTAAGTGAGCAATTATGATGTAGGTGGAAAGCAAAACTCAATCGATTTATGACATGCAGAAATTCACAAAGCAATTCTGATATTTTGACAAACATTGGTATTGTAATAACCTGTATGACCTTGAAAATAATATTTCACAAGTTCCCATGCAGTAATTTCATATTGGGCATCAAATATTTTGAATAAACCATTTATTTAAAATTGTACAGATGTTTGGTATCAAAGCTTATTTTTGCAATAACATTTTTACTTAAATGATTGCAGACTGTATGCAAATGATTTTTCACTTTAGGCCTGTTCAGTAAGCTTCAAATTGACATGAGTGAAGTGTATAATTTAATTTTAGCACAGTTTTTTTGGAGTGTGATGTTATTAAAATGGCAAAAAATTGCAATTCATGAAAAAGGGGAACATTTTGAGATGGTGCAGTCATCACCTTAACTTTTGATGTGGATCAGGGATATCAAGGTGCAGATGGGAGTGCAGATGGTTTATCTGTTTTCAGGGCTTGTCTTGGTTTGCCTATGAGAGTTCGCACGAGATCACTTGTTGGTGTAATCTAGGATGTGAATGCTTCCCGGACCTGGGGCTAGCTGCTCAGGCTAAATTAATGCACTCAATGACCATTATACTAGGATAACTTTATTATTAACCATTGTTGCTAAACTTGCCACTGCAGAAATGTGATGGGTGACTTGTCTGGTTGCCTGAAATGATAAAATGATACTTTTGCGCTGCAATAGCCACAGACCTGTCTGCGCCAAAAATTTGCTAAATCAGAACTTCTTTTATACTGGGTTCACTGCAGTGCCTAGAGGTTACATTGTGAAACAGATTTGAATTTCTGTATTGTTCACTCTTGAGTAGCATGCAATGTATTTCACCATTTTCAGTATTGCATGCCAGCCAAAACGGAAATTTTCTAATTTGTTATTGTTGTGCAGTGTCTTGACTTGTGAAGGTGTATTTGCAAAATAATCATATCATGAAAAACTCATTTCAACTAAGACACCAACTTTCCCTTTCTTTCACATATCTCTGGACTTATTCTGGTAATGTGATGCTTTTCTGTCATCTTATTTGCTTTTCACAATTATTAATTTCATTCACTTCATATTTTCTGTATGCCCATGTCAAGTTGTATGCTTGGTATCTTAGTTGAATTTCTCGCTATGGGTGTTTGAGATTGAAGATAAAACATGTTCTCTTTGTAGCTAAGTTAAGCCTGTGAACTATTGTTTGTCTATTCCATAAAAAAATGTGCTGATATATTGTTGCCAATGGTGGCCTGAGGCTTGGCACTCCATTGTATTGCACTACCCCTTACTCAGAGTGTGTATTTTGTATTTACACCTCTATCGATGGAGGGAGGCATACGTGGAAGTGTTAGGATTATGGAATGGGGTCACGGCAAACCCACTGCAAGGTAGATCCCCCCCCCAAAACATATACTAAAAGACAGAAGTCATAAAGACAACCCTCTAATAACAGTCATCATAATACTCTGGGTTCTGAGTTGCAAGTAGCCAAAATTTAACTGAAGATAAAATTATAAATACACAAGTTAAGATAAAATGCAAGTCTTCACAAGCATATACAGAGAATCATGTGTTCATTTTACATTTCCCTTGGCCATTTGTGCACAACTTTCAGAGAAGGGAATGCAGGTCAGGTAATGAAGTTGGAGTATGTGCCCATAATGTGACCTCGCTCAGAACAAAACAACCCATGCCACCTCAGTCTTAGATAAATGACCCAGTTGTGGAAGCTCGTAACTCTTGTAATAAAATATACGTAAGAATTGAAACAGATCTAAAAGTAGAGTAGGGCATTATTGAAAATACAAGCATTTGAAATACTTATTTTTGATACATCTGTATTTTAAATACATTTTTAAAAATAAGTATTTTATATTTTGTATCGAAAAGGACATTATTCCATATCCGGGTAAAAGGTATTAAATTTTACAAAACTTATGGAATCAGTGTTTTTTGATAGGTACACTCTTATTATTTAGTGTGCTGACTTCTTAAAGCATGCAGTTGTTGATTTATTAATAATATTGGACCCTTCTTGGCAACTGCTTAGCGATGGCTGACATCTTGTAAGGTGTTAGTGCCAACGTGATAAAAAAAAAATTGTGACTAACGGAATGTTGCGAAGGAATGTAAAACTTAGCTAAAGTGAGGTGATAAGGGCATATTGTATAAGATTTGCAGAAAACCACATCACGTAAACTGAGGAATAACATGGTGTGCAACGAATGTCACCTCAGATTCTCGACTTTTTACTTTCTCTATCACGTACACAGAGAAGGTATTGTATTCCACCCAAACATCGGGTACCGAGATTTCAGTGGAAATACATGTTTTGAGATACCCTGAATCCAAAGAAAGCATTTTTAGAAAAAAGGTCTGGGAGTGTGTGTGAACACTATAACTCAAACAAAACGTCTGATAAATACCAAACCTAGTATTTGGGTTAGTATCTTTTAAAGATGCGATTCCTAGATTTTCAAGAAAATCCCCCACCCCAAACTACCCATTACTTGGAACATTTTCGATTTTTTGTTTTGTTTTATAAACCATGATTCTAACGACTTCAATTAAAATATCATATATTAAAGTTTTTACATGACACATACAATGTATATCTTGAATTTTCTG
Organism: Deroplatys truncata; assembly: GCA_030765065.1. Classification (NCBI taxonomy): domain Eukaryota; kingdom Metazoa; phylum Arthropoda; class Insecta; order Mantodea; family Mantidae; genus Deroplatys; species Deroplatys truncata. The sequence continues at coordinate 513,138,550 of CM060990.1, forward strand.
GAAATAGCCTGTGAAGTCATCTTTATTAGGAAGGAATTTTGTATAATCTTGTGTAACTGGTAAACGTTAAGCGATAGACGAAAACGCACCACACAAAAAGATGCAGATCTCTTTAAAACACACAATTTATTTTAAAATAACTTTTTTTGTGGCATCAGCCGTTTGCGAAATATCTGTTTTTAATGGTTGGATCTGTTCAATACTTTATTCTTTTTAAGTTCCGCCAATTTTCAGACCTTCAATACGTTGAGAATAAGTGCATTAAAATTAATTCTCTGTATTAGTACCATTAAAGAAATAAAATGAATTTGTTCCATCTTCATTGGGAAAGTGCTCCTCTACCCTCACCTTCTTAAAAAAAAAATAATAAATAAAAATATCCATTCCCCTTTCAGGTGCTGGCTGTTGTGTTGGCAGCTCATATTACCTTCTGCTAATTTTTCACTGCAATGTTGGCAGCAAAATCACGACAGCAACGCCACCATGATTGTCTGGTTTGAGATGCGTGTTCTGCTAAAAGTATGTTGCTTGTGAAAACTGAGTAAAACCCATAATATATTTTATAAATGGAACATTATTCCGTATCCAAATAGTTTTTTTGTGGTATTTTGTATTTTAAAATACATGAAAATACATTACTTAAATTATTATGAACTTCCTGACCAACTTTTTCCTTAGTCGGCAATTAAGTTTACGTTGGTTGAAAGCATGCGCATTTCAATTTCCTCTTCCGAGTTGGAATTTCCGGTAATTGTTTACCTTCTTTTGGCTATATAACGTGGGTTTTCAGGACGTGTCGTGGGTGTCGCCCAGGTCATTCCGTCTGATTAGTGCTGGCATCCCTGAATGCCAGCACTAATCTGTAGCTTACAAAACGGGGTACTCATGCGGAACCCGACCTATCTTTACACGCTTCACCACTAACAAGCACCCCTTTGCCTTGCATGTTTAAGTCACTAACAACATGTGCATGGGGAGACGATGTAGCCTCTGAGGATGATTGTCTCTCTTTCCTCCGTGGCATCTGATAAAGGAAGGGAAGAAACGTGCTTAACTGAGTTTAAACTGAACACACGTTCTTATTGTCATTGACCCTTCGGTGTATTGGTCCAGTTTCATTTATAATTTTATCAGAGAAAATGAATGCAAGTGAAAGTGAAGCAAAATGTGTAATTTTGGAAGGAAAATATTTTTCAATAATGCAGAAAAAAGATGGAAAAGTGAAAGCAAAATGCCAGCTTTGGTTCTCGGGAAAAATTACAGACATACGTGGGCCTTACACTGCAGCAACAAACTTCAAGGCTCATTTAAAGGTAAGCTTTAGAAGTTGGATACAACATTTAATGTGAATTAAGAATAATATAGATAAAATGTCAGTCTAGTGTTATATTACAATTTAGAATAGGTGCTGTTTTCATAGTGCGCAAATTCTTCCACAATAATTACTGGTTTTCGTGGTACGTCCGTGAAAGGTTAGTATGAAATTGTCCATATTTTTATTTCTTTTTGATGAATTAACTTAAATGGTTTTACAATCAATATGTCGCCCTCCAGGTTCAAGCAGTACTACGCTAGCCTTTAGTTCTTGAAGTTATGGGTTCAAAGAACTTTTACCGCCGTAAAAATTCCTTGGAATAGCTTCCTCCATAAAATAAGTAAAGCCGGTGGTCTAATGTGGTAGATCTATAGCATGTAAAAGAACCTCTTAAGCCTGATGAAGGGGCCTCTGAGCAAAATTTATACCCCCGCTGCTGTATCTTTGCACTTGACAGTTCGTGTGGCTTCGCGTAAGGTTGGCTACATTGTGGTTGCGACGTTGCCAGAGTGGCAGGTAAACAACAACAGCTGATTGTTCCCCTTTCTATCGTGTGTAAGCCGCATACAAAAAGTGTACGGTACGTAACTAGCGAACATCAATGAATAATAACTATTTTGTATTATTATTGTTAATTGAAAATATCTCTGCATAAACATTGCAGCGTATGCAGAATAAATTACGCACTTTTGATAATATAGAAACAAAATAATACAAACTTCCTGCTACAATGAGGAGAAATAAAACAAATTATAAGCATGCCATAACAAAGTTATTTTCACCCACCCAATTAAAACTGCAATGGCTCGATTCCATCCAAATCCCCGTTGTCGTCATCATCAGAAGCATCGTTGTCATCATCTTCACCAAGGCATATCATCAATGGTTCACAGTCACTAATAATTCCGTCTATTTCTTGTGCTTTTCGTATTACCTTATTCACATGATCTACTTTCTTCTTCCACGAAGCCGCGTCCACCGTAGCCTTGTGAATAACAGTTCTCGTGCTTAGTCCAAGAGCTGCTGCAGTTCGTTGTACGGCTTTATCAGCAGGAATAGAGGGATTGCCGTGAAGGTTCACATACTCCTTTTCCTGTTCAAAGAATTCCCGGGTTCTCCTTAATAGTTCCAATGCCTGACTATTAAGTGGCACACCTCGGCGCAAAGGATTTTCACTTCGTGAATCATCACTCGGCGTCGGTTTTCAGACATTGTCGCACTTAAGTTTTGTTTAAATAAATAATATGAATTAAATATATATATATATGTATAAACGAACAATAACAAATCTAACGAACAATAACCACAAATATAAATAACAATGAACAATATGTAGCTTGCAAAGAACAACTCGACGCTTGTGCTAGAGATTCACAAACTGAAGCACGTGGTTGGGAATAGTTACATCCGGCAACAGAGCCAAATCTAGTTCCGGTTCCGCTTTGTCATCGACCATCTGGAATGCTGCCTTGTGATTGGCTTAGGAAGTCAAACGGTTGAAGCTTTTCATCTGTTTTTTTGCGAGTGTACCAACTTAAACGCTAGCTGTCAAGTGCAACGTTACTGCGGTGGGGCTTATAGCCGTCTTTCGCGCCCATGTTCTTGTTCAGAACTGAAAACTCAATTTTACAGCCAGTATCTACAGCATAACTGCTTTTGAAAATTTTTTTCCATAATAAACTTGTTTTGAAATTTCCATGAAGACACGAATGTATTAAAGTTCTTTTGTATTTCAATACTTCATAAAAACATAATAAATACTGTATTGTACTATTTGTACTCGAATTTATTTCAGTACTGCGTGAAAACATACCAATGCAAATTGCTACTTGCGAAGTACTATTAAAATGCTTTTGCTTAAGATAACTGTTCAAAATTTTTAAATTTTAAGTAAAGAAAGAATTAAATGACAAACCAGAGGTGCAAGCGTCATTTCATTTCTGTGTATTGCTCTTGCATGGTAGGTAGGGAGATACCATAAGACTATTCTGCTACAGTGAAATGTGGTAAATTACCCTTCACTCTAGTACATAACAGTAATAATAATAATAATAATAATAATAGTAATAGTAATAGTAATAGTAATAGTAATAGTAATAGTAATAGTAATAGTAATAGTAATAATAATAATAATAGTATGATGCAGTGTTGTAGCTTATGGTGCAAACAATTCTGAATTTTCAGCTTGTTCATCCTGGGGAGATAGGCTTTGAACAGTACAAAATTGACTGGTCACACACTGCAGGATTTAGGAAGAGGAAATACAGAAATAAAGAAAATGAACTAAAGCAAAAAATTAAACAGACTCATCTGACGCATGTGCTAAGAACTAGGTAACATATGCTGAGAGTCAGCAAAGCCAATTCAACAATACTGTAAGATTTACAGTAAATGGAATGAGACCATTGTCCATTTGTGATGATCCTGACTTCGTGAATTTGCTTGAAATTATTAATAGCATTTTTAGGTTGATTCTACGATTCTCTTCAATTTGATGTACAAGCTGTACACTTTTGTAATAAAATGTTCCCCGAATATTATCACTAAATCAGTTATCAAGAGATTCGGTAAGTCATGGGATCATTTACAACTGTAATCATGAATTCTGCTATGGTAGTTTAACTTAATTCATCAGCACTTAAATAGAAAGTTCAAATGGGATTAGAGCGAGTAAATACCTATGGCAGAAACTGGAATAAGTTTAATGTGTTGTTATTGTTAATTACAGCAATGGGATTTGGTGTTACAGTCATGTCTTGAACTCTGGGATGAAGGATTGATGAAATGCAAAGAAAAGTTATATTTGATGTTAAGCAGCAGCTAAGTGGTGCTTGTTATGTATGCACCACAGCTGATGTGTTGTCCACAAAGGCACGAGGTTTTCTAGGGGCTACTGCACATTTGGTGAGTGAGATTACTTTATTATTCTTTTTTCAGTTATTATGTTAAAGTATTTTCCATGAGATCAGTGACCAGAACCTTCATGTAATCCCATTGAGGAATTATTGTAGGTTCGGTTATTATGCAGAACTAGGACCGCTCGAAAAAATTAATGAATTCCGGTGTTAGTGGTAGATTCATTTATGCTGATTACGTTTTTACCTATTTTGATAGTCGGAAAGGTTCCGTAATGGAGTAGGACAATAATTGGTTATCCTGTATAATAGTGACCTGTGTTCTGCTAGCAGCGGCCTGAGCGTGGCTTGAGGGGCTCAATCGTTGCCAATCTTATGAAATGAACGCGCAGAATATAACAACATTGTAACATTAAATTAGCGGTGCACTAATTGAAATAGTCTTACATCAACATTAAATTAGGAGTAAACGAATGCTTGTGTAGCATGAAATTAGCCTTGCATCAATGCATGAAAAGTATTTTTCCATGGGAGTGATAGGATAGTTAAATGCATGTTTTTTTTTCTTCTGCCCTTTTTTTTGTGGAGTTGTTTGGATGAATGTATTGTACAATATTCGGTGTTGATGTACTTTTTGGCTTTTAGCTATGGGCTTTTAATAATAAGAATGTACTTCCTCTTGTAAAAAAATCATCTTTTTATTCAGGGAAACTAAAAATTGTATATAGGCGCAGTAAAATTTTAATATTGAAAATTTGGTTATTTGATACTATTAAAAGCTTTGGAAATTAGACAGAATGGCCATTAAGGCAAAAGTTATTTTAAATATCTAGAGGGAAAGGAAGCATATAGGTCGTAAAGACAAAATAGAAGGTCGTTTGGATTAAGGATTTTTTCATTGTTATATTGCATTGAAGCCAAGTTATTGTACAAAGTGAACAAAACCTCATGTTGATTTATACCCAGTGGAAATGCTTTAATTTCAGAGAAAACACATCATCGCACGTATATAATAAAAGGTGCACACATTATTACAAAGATGCAGTGGCAGTATTGTTGTCATTGAGCCACAAAACACACATTGTTGTATTAACGTACTGCTATGAGTTGGCAATGAAAAATCTGATAAACACATGTAAATTAGTTGAAATATCAGGTGCATACATTATAATTTTATAACACAGAAGCAATGGCAGCATTGTTGTCATTGTATTTGAGCCACAAAACACAAGTTGTTATATTACTTTACTGCAATGAACATCACAGTTACAAAAAACAGATATCATTAAAAAAATAGAAACAGAAGTATGCACCTTTGAATTCCACCTTGTTAAATTACACTGGGTAATGCTGCGCGATGACATCCAGCATCACACAAAAACATGTCTTTCCCCGAAAACGATTCCGGAACAGGAATTCATGACAGGATGCGAAGAGGGCGTCACTTGTACCAAGCTGGCGCCGAATTTTCCTCTTCATTCTCATCCACATGTTTTCCACGTTCTGCGTGTGGATGGAGTCGTCCTTGGGGTCAACAAAGTTCTGCTCATGGATAATAACATCGTGAACATACACGCTGTCAAGTAGATTTCCAATGTTGGTGTAAGAAGCCCATTCATCCGAGATGATGCAGCTTCCAGGCAAAATATGCTCAATGATCAGGGCCTCCAGGGTTTGTGCCCTCCTGTCGGGCACTTCCACCAGGAAGCCTTTCCCTGAGCCCCTCTCAATACCGCCAAACACCCAGTGACCCTCAACGCCACATCCCTGTGTGGTACTTGCGATGGAAGAACTTCGACTCGTCTATTTCCACAGTGATGGGCTTGTTATTTTCGTCTAGGCCACCAATGAAGTCTGGATTTTCTTCCAACCACCGCTCGGTTTCTTAAGTTGCACCAGTCCACAGAGGTATGGTAATTGGCCACTGAGGCTTCCTGCCTCAGCATGTATTGCGGCAGTTTGAAAGCCCAGGTGTATACCAGGAATATCACATGCTCCAAGTGCAGCTTGCTCCTGGAGAAGAACGATCTAACCCGGATGGACTTCCTCCTTCTGCAAGATCCATATGACCACTGTTTCCCCATCGATGCTGCCATTGTAATTGTGCAGCACACACGGCTGCTGGCAGTCACTGCAGATCTTGCTATATGCAAGCAGTCTCCTCTGGGCTACCCACTAAAGAACTGCCAGTATCCCATCTATTCTGCGTGACAGAATGGGCAACGACCAGACTTCGCCAATCACCGCTTCCCAGTCAAGAATTTCTTCTTCAGGCACAATTGCTAAAGTACGTTGGCCCATGTTAACAAGAGAACAATGCAACTGGGAGTCTGTACTTCTCAGAATAACTTTCAAGTATGCGAATAACATCTGGAGAAGTAATGTTAGAAGTAAAAGTAAGGGTAAACGGTTCGACCCCTAAATTTCTAATTGGCTACCAGGGATGGATGTCACTTTAAAGCAAAGGGTGGGAGTTGGGAGGGACTGATAGTTGTCAACAGGAAAGCAGGAGAAGTATGAATTTTTAAGGTTGCCAATCCAAGGTGGACTTTCCCAAACAAAAGCATTGGAAAAAGAGCAAAGAGGGGTAGTAAATCCCTCCCCCCTCTAGAACACCCTGTCACCGATAAATTAGAACGTAAACAAAAATGTTAATTTGTTTACTTGTTTATCTGTCCTTGACTTTATCTATTATCAATGCTTACCTTACCTGTAAGCGAAGTATTGCATATCATCCAAAAATTTGATATCGAGATGAGAAGATAAATAAGAATAAATGATAATGGGTAGAGAAATACATGAAAATGTAACACATAAGCTAAATACTTATACATTTAGTTTGGACCTGACGTTAAAATTCCGAGAAAATTGCAATGCCTGTTTTACTGTATGATGATTCATTCAAAAGCTTATGCCGCCCTCATAGTCGGAAAATCTAATCCTTTCCCAAAAAATAAGAAATAAATAAACGGTTGCTAAAAACAATAAAAGATTAAAAGCGCAATTCAGAGGCGCATCATGGAAGGCAGATTTGTAAGTTAAATCTTTAATTTTACTTTCTCTAGCAGTATCTGTAATTGGTAGAGGAAGTATTGCATCTCACTAAAAAAAATTAGATATCAATATATCCGGAAATATATGTTTTGAGGGCCTCCTGAATAAATAAAAAAGGCAAAACATGCGCATCAATGCATGTGTACCTACAGTATAAATGTAAAACAAAATCTAGGATAAACTACAGGCTTGGGATTTAAGCCCAGTATCTTCCAAAGATGCGACACCAAGAATTTCAAGAATATCTCCTGCCATAACCCTCCATTTCAATGGAGCATTTTTGGTTATTTTTTATTTTCTGAAAAATTGCTCTAACATTGTGCTAAAATAGGATATATTTCAGATACTTGCATGACAAATTAAATGTGTATCCTGAATTTGCTGTGAATGGCTTGCAAAGTCCTCATTTGGAATGAATTTTGTATAATTTGAACATAACTGGTAAACCACGAGAGATAGACAAAGACTTACAATACAACAAATGTAGTAGATAGGAACAAATCTAATGTGATACTTTTACATGACTTTCTCTATCCTCTATCTTTATTAATGAGTATACAAACTATTTCTACTAAAGCTTATTTTTCTATCTACTACATCTTAATCCAAATAAACCTTTGCAAAAATGGCTACATTATACATTTCGTTATAGATACAAAGAGAACTTGGATAGTCAAATGTTTAAGAATTGGACACTATATACCAGCCTTAAAATTCCATACTGTTTCCATGACATCGCAAGAAACAATTGAACTCAATGAAGCTTTAAAAGAATGACAGGTATTGAACAATTTGAATCTTTAATAATGGATATCTCAGAAACAGCTTATGTCACAGAAAACATTTTAAGTAAATTGTGTGTTTTAAAGAGATCTATGTTTTTAGCATGGCAGGTTTTCGTCTATCGCTAACATTTACCAATTATACAAAACTCCTTCCGAATGAAGAGGATTTCACAGGCTATTTCCAGAGAATTAAAGATATACATTTTATTTGTCGTGTAAATATCTTTAATATATGGTATTTTAAACAAAATTGTTTCAGCCATTTTTTAGAACATCAAACATTTCGAAAAATATTCCATGTAAAGGGTAGTTTCGAGTGGAGGGATTGTGTTGAAAAAATTTACGTTGCATTTTGGAAGATATTGGACCTAAATACCAAGTTTGGCATTTATCCGACTTTTCGTTTTGGAGTTACGGTGTTCACACACACACACGCGCACACACGTTTCCACAAATGCTTTATTTGGATTCAGTGGGCCTCAAAACTTGTATTTCCAGTGAAATCTCAGTATCGAATTTTGGGGTGGAATGCAGTACTTCCCCTACTTACTATACATTGCAGGGAAAGTAAAATTGAACAGCTACGGACGAAGCTTTGAATATTTATACTTTGAGACTCTGCAAAAACAGCATTCTGTAAAACAGGAATAAAATCCTCTGAGTATCTGTCACGTGTCGGAGACCCAATTTTGTGTTTTGTTTGCAATGTTTACTAACCAATTTCTAGTATACGCATGTTGTGGCTATAACTAAATGACAATCTCAAAAGCTCTGCATGAAATACATAAATAAATAAAATATTTTTCGGTACAACTTTTCTTTCCCCTCCAAAATAGTAATTACAAATTAAGAAGTTTAAGAACATCACGTAAAGTATTTGAAGTTTTATTTTTATTTCACTTCTCACACACAACGGATAAAAACAGGTTAAACTGCTGTTCTTTGGATATTATTATGATTATAATAATAATCATAATAATAACAACAGCAACACATGCCGTCTATGTATACAACTACAATGGCTCGCACTATATTGTGTGCATGGGTTGGCAACATGTTATACCCACAGCGTATTCTCCGTTTCCACGGTGGGAACAACCGCCTAGGCCACACCCATGCCACTGCTGGCAGAAGACAGGCCGCTATTATACAAGATAACATGCTAATTTATTACATGCTTGTAGCGACGCTTATTTGCGGATATTTATTAAGAATGCTGTCTAGAAGGAGCAGAATATAGATAAAGAAGCTTTATGACACTTTTGAGATGTAAACTTGTAGTTAATATTAATTTTAAGTACCTAAATCCTGGATTTCATTCAGAGGAAGACGTTGAATGTTATGCTCTGCAACAAGGCATTTGTCGCTTGAGGCTGGCTAGCGTACCGCGGGTTGCTGCACATTAACAGCCGTTCAATGAAACGAGTAGTGCACACTTGGATTAAGATTTCTTGTGAGAGATTAAAGGAAATATTAGATTAGCTTACGTATGGCTCCTTTTTATTTTTACCTGTTGTACTGCTATGAGCATGTTCCTTTCGCTATTATTTCATATACGTAAAGGATCCATGTATCTTTTTAGTGAAGGTTCCATGAATCTTTTTAATGAATTGCATCTTTTGAATGGTCTTTCGATCTGTTATTTATAGTGAGGATTTTAATACACCTTAAATATTTTAAGCAGTTTTCATACACACGCATTGCATCCGAGGCACTATGGGAAATTAGGTTATTATATATATACACACACATACATACCGGGTGAGCCAAAAAACTATGAACTGCCTGCGTGGTGTTTTTCCTTTCCACATCCTCGGCGCTCGTTGCCGTCTGCCGCTATCAGAAAGGCGCGAATGAAACCATACAGCGTTTTTAAAACTAATTTTAAAGGCTTTACTTACCAACTTTATGGAAGAAGATGCTGAAACTGGCCACTGTCTTTGTCCATACATTTTTGGCACCTCTTTAGGAAACTATCCATAACTATCCATGATATATAAGCTTAGGTTTTTATTTATTTATATATATAAGCTTAGGTTTCTGAATTCATAGAAGGTTAGTTTTTTTTATATAAGCTTAGGTTTCTGAATTCACGGAAGGTTAGCATTAGATAAGTTTTTGTTAATCGAATCTTATGTTTCTGAATTAACGGAGGGTTAGCGTTAGGTGTCGTCCTCCGTGGACTAGTGGTACCGTGCTAGCCTCTAGTTCCCAAGGTCGCGGGTTCAAACCCGGCGGAGAGCGATGGATTTTTTCAGGATTCCTTCGGAAGGGAAGTAAAGCCGGTGGTTCCATGTCGTAGATTTACGGCACGTAAAAGAACCTCAAGCCTGATAAAGAGGCCTCTGAGCAAAATTACCGGTCTTTCACGCCCAATATAAAATGAGACGCTAAGGACCATAGTAGTTAAAGAGCATCCATAAATAGAAAAAAACCAAAAAAAAAAACCTCAAACTTAGCGTTAGGTTAGTTTTTTTTTTTATACAAGCTTAGGTTTCTGAGTTCATAGAAGGTTAGTGTTAGTTTTTTTTTTGTTATATATCAGATAGGTGAGCTGCCCCTAGGTATTCATAACTATGCAACCCACAGTTTATAGTCTAATGTGAAAACATCATCGACCCTTTTAGCAAACAAGCTGTTATTGTAGCTCTGCCCTTTTATTCGGTACTATACGCAACTAGCATTAATGATTAAAGGCCTGAATGAGAACCAAGGAGCTGCAAAAGGCTTAAAAAAAGGCGGCTCTTCATGGATATAATGCTTGCAAGGAGGTAGAGGAATGTTCTCCCAAAGAGCGAGAGAGAATAAGTTAGCCGAGTGGGTTATCTGCCGGGATATAGTGAAGCAAAGGTTAGCTTCGGAGATTCGAATCTGATACAAGCATCAAATTGTTTTGGTTCTTTCTTCTTTCCTTTCTCCTTGTGTTTATTTTCTGTATTTTAGTATACTAATTTATTTATTTTTGTTATTTGCTCTCCTGTGAGCCAAAGACACAAGAATTACAATCAGATAATTGTGTATCATGTTCAGTGGCAGCTCATGCTGCTTATACCTAGGGGGGTTGCACTGATTATTGGAATTTTAGCTTACCTTAGTTATTTGAATATGAATTGCATATGGTGATCTTTCTTTGTAGCAAACTTATTAACCACTCTCTCATTGAACTTAGGGATGTTTTCTATCATTTCGTTTTCTATGGACACCATAGCAAGTGCAGTTAGTCTATGTTCTCCAATAGTGTTCCTAAGGAATGTTTTAATTCTTTTCAGTGTAGAGAAACAGCGTTCAGATTCACTTGTTGTTAAAGGCAGAGTAATGGCTATTTTCAAAAGTTTCAACACTTCAGAAAAAGTGGAAGGAAGATTATTAGCTCTAAGATATTGAAGCAATTTTACAGCACCACCAATATTCCTGAATTCTTCTCTTGAATAGATGACTGAAAGTTCTGTATGTAGTTTGTCCTTATCAAACGCTGGAAACAGTTTTACGCATTTTCTGGAAATATTGAATTAAATTGCTCAAACTGTGATTCTTGTAGCACGGAAGACACAGAAAGATGTACTCTAAACTGGAAGTGGAGATTCAATTCAGACAGTATAACATCACATACTTCCTTGGCTGCTGCCGCTGTTCACTCTGGTCTGTGTGTTTGAAACAAGTTTTCTTTTGTATGGGTTTTCTGCTGCAAAATCACAGGACTCCACTGTGTTTCTTACTTTTATAATTTCAGCAGTGAAAGTAGATATGTACACTGGAACTTTGGCAGCATCTATGGCGATGCTGTAGTTGATTGTGCAGTATTTCTACATGAGGCATAATTAAATGGAAAAAATGAAGCCAGAAATAAAACTCATTATTTTCAAGATACCCCAATATAGCAGATGCCTCATTTATTATCGCACTGCTTGAAGTCTCTGATTCTGACAAAATTTGAAAACATTCTTTCAATGCCTCCTTTTTGTAAACAACATTTACAGTCCTGGATTTGTAGTTCCACCTCATTGATCCACCACTGGGTATTCTCTTCTTAACACACGAATCTAACACTGATGATCTGTGTGGAGAGCAGGAAAAGAAGGTGAGCATAGCAGAAAGATTTGAAAAGAAAATCCTAGCTTTTGTATTTTGCCTCTCTCTCCATTATCAGATTTAATTGATGTGCTAAGCAATGTACAAAGTACGCATTAGGGTACACATCTCTAACTTTAACTTTCACTCCATTGGTAACCCCGCTCATTACCGCTGCACCATCAAAACTTTGGCCTATGAGCTTCTTCTTCTTATCTTTTAATATATTGGCAAGCTCAGAAATTACAACTTCTGCAATTGCATCGGAATTTTGCCCCTTCGGAATAAAAAATCCCCAGAATCGCTCAACAGGACTACCTAAGACATTACAATACCTTAAGACTATTACAAGCTGGAACATGTCAACGAAATCTGTAGTTTCGTCGGCCATAATAGACACACAGTCTGCTGCTTCAATTTCTTCTAAGATGTTTTCTTTACAAACTTCAAGAATGCACTATAGTAGCTCATTTTGTATTGTCTTAGAAGTTCCTTTAAAAAATGAATGGTTAAGATGACACTTAAATAGGGAATCAATTTCTGCTATATATTTAATCAACCCCTCTGAACACCCCTTGATTTTGCGACCCTTCATGCTCATGTCCTCTTAGGGGTAGCTGGTGATAACCACAAAATTTCACACGTTGATTATCTTTATAAGAGTGTCCCTTTTTTTTTTGGACTTGATGGTTGTGACGATCTATTGATTCCTTATAGGCTTGACTTAAACATGCCTGTACATTTACTGACCCAAGTAGCAAAATTAAGCATGTTATTAACATGGTTTATGGACATGTCATGTTTATGACATTTTTCATATAGTCTCTTCAAGTCTGAAACCCCTTTTTGAACCCATGCAATGTTGGCTGCATCATCTGTAATTCCAAATAAAAGGCAAGGAAAATAGAAAAGGGAATTGCTGACTTCACAGCCACATATCCACTCATATTTTGTGTATATTTCAGGACTGAAACACCTACTATATTGTTTTTGGCGGCTTGTTGCAGTTTGAATAATATTTAACACAAGAGTCGGTCTTCCATGCATTTTAATGTCACATTTCTCTTGCAGTGTTAAAGCGCCAAAACGAAGCGACTTTAAATACTCGACTGAATTACTCATTGTTACAAGCACACCATTGGCACCAGTATATAAAATCACATTTGATTGTACTTTACTGTCAGGAAACTAAAATATATTTGAATCGCCGTGAAAATATTCACAGTCTGATTTCACGAAAACCCGCACAAAATGGCACTTAACACCACTTTTGGGACTGCAAACATTGCAGTCCAGTGAGTTTACTAAACGATGGTATGCATGGTAAGCCGAAACGTGTAGCAGGGCTACCAGAGAGAGAAATAGAAGCAATACGCACGTTAGCGAGTTGTACTGGCAGTCTCTGAGGGAGAAGCGGCTTCACATATGAACTTGCTGTGCAGCCTGATATGAACAAGTTGTAATGAATTACAATATGCATATATATATATATTGCCTATTTAGGCAATTAAGGCAACAACATTAAATTTGCTCTGGGGGGGGCCTACAGTCCCACAGCCCCCCTTTATTGGCTGCCACTGATCACATTTACCCTAATAATCTGAACCGTATCTGTTGTAAACCGTGTTACGTAGTTAGCTTTCATTCTTTTGAGCGAATATCGATGATATAAAATCTAACAGCTTTTGTTTCATGTTTAAACCTTATGTTTCACTTCTACTATTGACAAAGGAGTTGTAAATGTACTAAGTTCATGGATAAACAGAATAATAAGTTGTTAAAGAGCGTGGATTTCATCAACGAAGTAAATGTTCAACATGGCGACACCCTTCATCAATGCACATATGTGTACATTGCTGGAGAGACCTTGCATGCTGTAACATGTGCGGTTTAATCTGCCTGCATTCTTCACGTATGATTGCCCGTAGATGATATGGACTTTGCGGTGGAAAAAATGGCAATTATTCTATTTTGTACACACTTATGTTATAAAAAATGTTATTTGTATCATAATATCAAATTATAGGTCCAAAGAGATAAAATAAAAGGTAATAAAAAGTTTGAAATTAACCCGAACTGAAATGGCACAGTGTTAAAGCAACCATGATAATACCATTCGACTAATGCTACGTTGCGAGCTTAGGTTCCTATACGAATTATTAGTCACAGAACTTGACCCCACCTCGAATCTTTACACGCTTTTTGCAGCTTCAAACAGTGTTTTGAGTTCGGTTTGCTAGTTTTAACTCAAATAAAGAAACTGCATCAGCCATTACAGTTACGTATGAACTGAAATATGCCATAGTTTGTGACAGAAGATAAATTATCTACCTAATACTTAGCATTTTTTGACAAGGCTGTACAACATTGACTAACGGCTTAAAAGCAGTTGGTTGCACTACATAGATCTGCCATTTTGTTTTCAAATGGTTTTGTCAACCGATGCATGTGATAGGCTTTCCTTCAGGGGCGTTTTCAAAGGGGTGCATGAATGTATGCTAAAGAATAAAAGTTTGTAAAGTTGGCTAAAAGCGCTACTGAGCTCCCAGTGTCAGGGTGGGATGTTTTTTGCATCGACATGCATAGTGATTGCATTCTGTCCCGTAAAACACTTATGCACTGAATTATCTATCCCTCCTCTATAAAGTGTTATGCAAATCAGCCATTAGAAGGCATTCAAGAAAGGCATAAGTCACATGTTGCTTAGCATGTTGCATAAATTCAAAAATAAATAGGCGCAGCTGACTCACCTGGTATATATAAGCTTAGATTTCTGAATTCACATATAAGGTTAGCATTTTTTTATACAAAAAGTGTTCATAATGCTTAAAGTGTGTTAAAATGTTCACTTTAAGTAACAGATTGAAGGATCATTCAAAAGATCCAATTCATTGAAAAGTTTTGACAGTTTTCTTAAGTTTTCTAGATTTAATGTGAGGTTAGCCTTAAGGTTAGTGTGTGTGTGCGTGCGTGCGTGGGTGGGTGGGTGGGTGGGTGTGTGTATACTGATGGTAACAAGTGTTTTTGAAAGAACTTTGAAAAACCGCTATTTTCGTGGATTTCACTAGTATTGATGGGTTGGCACTTTCTTCCGCACATCCGTAGTTGTAACAAACATTGTCATTTAGTGATTTATTTCTTATATTTATTTATTTATTTGTGCTAGCAATCTTCCTTAGAATATGGCTATACATCAGCCCAAGCTGTTATCTTGCCATATTCTACCCATATTACACTCTTTAATTATAACATAATAATAATAATAATAATAATAATAATAATAATAATAATAATAATAATAATAATTAAAAAATTAGTAATTTTACCAAAATAATAATCTTATAATACTAATATTATAATAATATAATTACATAACTTAACATCACATGATGAAATTAATTTATATCTCTTTTTATTGTCCATAACCATTTCTTTTGTACTTTGGACAGGTACTCTCCTACCGTTTTACTATCTTTGTTAAAAATTTTGCTTAAAGCTACTTTCCTGTCCAGTTTGAACCATTTCCCATTTATACAAGAGTAATCCCAAAAGTAAGGTCTCCAAAGCGCTGGGATCGCAGGGAAACTGTTTGTGTGGATGTTGGCCATACTGCTTTTTTCCTTCCTGCCTTGGCTTGGCAGCCAGTTATAATGGAGCTCCCGTTAGCCACTACCGCCAGGTGCAAAGTTCGTGCAGTTATTCTCTTATTGAGTGCAAAAGGGGTTAAACCTGTCGAAATTCATCGACAGTTGATGGAAGTGTATGGAGAGTCTTGTATGGATGTCAAAAATGTCTGAAAGTGGTGTAGAGAATTTGCAAATGGTCGCATGGAAATTCATGACGAGGAAAGAAGCGGGAGACCGTCCATTTCTGACGAAACAATTGCAAAGGTTGAACAAATCGTGCTTCAAGATCGGCAGATCACTCTCGATGAGCTCTGCATTGTTGTTCCTGAGATTTCTCGAAGCACTATTCATCGGACTTTGATTGAAGAGTTAAAATTTCGGAAGGTGTGTGCAAGATTTAATAACCAAAAAAACATTTAATAACCAAATTAAGCAGGAATGTATGTGCCTTAAGAATTTTAAGTCAAAATGTCAGTCTCCATGTGCTGTTAACAACTTATTATGCACATATACATTCAATAATTAAATATGGTATCATATTTTGGGGAAACTCACCAGAAACTAAGGATGTATTTATCAAACAAAAACAAGCCATACGAATTATATGTGGTAAAAAAAGGTTATGCTCATGTAAACCACTATTCAGAAAGCTTGGCATACTTACTTTGGCATGTTCTTATATATTGGAAACAGTCTTATTTGTAAAAAGAAATAAATTTAATGTTCAAAATAATGACAATGTCCATAGTCATTACACTAGACATAATAAGGATATACACTTAACCTCTGTCAGAACTACAATATGTAAGAATGCAGTACTGCACTCCAGTATAAGGAATTATAATTCCCTACCTAATGCCATTAAAGATATAAATAATTATAATGTGTTTAAAACTAGAACAAAGGCTTTCTTGCAGGAACACTGCTTCTACACCGTAAAGGAATATTTACAGTTTAATAAATCCTTGTTTGCATAAGACATTGTACTAATCCGTTAAGTTATCTAGTAGTATGTCATTTAATTTATAAATATATCTATTGTATATCATAGTTGAACTCAAATTATATATAACTTTATTGTAATGTAAATATATAAATTTAACTATTGACATATCCTGTATCAATGTACTATGTACTGAATTGATGTTAAAGGATTAATAAATTAATAAATTAATAAGATGGGTCCCAAGAATGCTGACAGAAGATCACAAAAGACAACGCACTGAAACTTCCCACCAATTCCTTCAACGCTATGCAGACGAAAAGGACAACCTTTTGGATTCAATAGTCACGGGTGATGAAACCTGGGCTTTCCACTTCACACCTGAGACAAAACAACAATCACGTGAGTGGCGGCATTCCAGTTCACCCAAGCTGCGAAAATTCAAGAGAACACAGTCTGCCGGTAAAGTCATGGCAACTGTGTTTTGGGATCGAAAGGGGATATTGTTGGTTGACTTTATGGATCCTGGGACAACAATAAATGCCGACAGATATTGTCAGACATTAAAAAAACTCAGACGGGCAATTCAGAACCATAGAAGAGGAATGTTGAGCAAGGGCATAAGCCTTCTCCATGACAATGCTCGCCCGTCAAACCATGAATCTTCTGCAACAGTTTGGATGGGAAACCATCACCCATCCACCCTATAGTCCAGACTTAGCACCCAGTGACTACCACTTGTTTTCCAAGTTGAAAGAACTCTTGGCTGGAAGGCGCTTCGGTGACGACGATGAAGTGAAAAATGAGGTCCATCACTTTTTCAAGAGCATGGCGGCAAGCTGGTATGACATGGGCATACAAAAACTGCCACAGCGTCTACAAAAATGCATCGACCGAAATGGCGATTATGTGGAAAAATAGACAAATGTTAAAGCTTCAAAACGATGTACCATTTGTTGACTATAAAAGTTTCTTTGTATTTTAAAAAAAATTGGAGACCTTACTTTTGGGATTACCCTCGTAGCTTCCTTTCTCCAATGCTGTGTACCTTTGCAATCAAAAACGATATATTTTAAATCTTCTCTTTCCCCACATATTGGACACTGGTTCTGTGGGAACCCATTTCTCATTCCTATTAGTCTCAATACACCTGCTTGTACCAAGGCTATACTTGCTCTTTGTTCCTTATGTGAGTTATCCACATACTGTTCTCTAGCCCATACATTTTTTTATTAATATATATGATTCCAAGGAACTTTTCTTCCCATGTTACTAAATAAATTTTGTATCTCTATATCTTCAAACCTCTGCCTAGCTTCTTTCCAAAAACCTTTAACATTATTTTCCCTCCTTCTCCAAATTTCTCCCAGCCCACTATTTTCCAAATTAGTTTGTATACTATAACTCTACCCATTTTTCTTTAAGCTCCTTTCTTGGAATTCCAAACACTGCCTCAACAAGTTCTTCTCTTCTAAATTTAATAGTCTGTACCAATATTTAAGAGCTCTCTCCATTATTACCCCTTTCCCCCCCACTCTCTGCATTTCAATTAGAGTAAATTCCTTAACTGTAGCATTTGGCAGGCCTAAAACTTCCCTACAAAAACTCCTATGTACCATATCTATCTCTTCCCAGCCTCGTTCTACTCCCCATATTTCACTTCCATACAACATTTTTGCTTCAACTACTGTGTTATATATTTTCTCTAGCCATTTAACATTTATATCTGGTATTCTATATTTGCACCCTCTAATCGCTGACATTGCCCCTTTCCTCTTTGTCAATACCAGTTTCTTCTGTTTCTCCCATTTTCCACCCCCCATCCATTTTAACCCCTAAATATATACAATCTCTGTCCACTTTATATTCCTTCTCTCCAATTCTTCCACTTTTCATACTTGCCCAGTTTGGCACCTTTCGTAAACACTATAATTTGAGTCTTCTCATGATTTACTTTCAGATTCCATTCATCACAGTATTGATTCATTTACTGTAGGGACTGCTTCAGACCAATCGTTGAAACTGATCCTATCACTAAATCATCAGCGAATAATAACCCAGGAATTGATACCTTATTTATCACAGGCAACCAATTATTATTCCTTCCTATCTCAGTGAGGATATCGTCAATATACAGATTAAATAACACTGGACTTAACTTACATCCTTGTGTAACCCCTTCCTTTGATTTACTTCTTTTGTCACCAATCCTACTCCTACTTTCACACAAAATGTGTTCTCCTTGTATAGAGCTTTAAATAAATTCACCATCTGTTGGCTTACTCCCTTCCTGAAGAGTTTGTGCCACAACAAATTTAAATCAATGCGGTCATATGCTTTCTCCAAATCAACAAATGCCATGTATAATTTTCCCCTTTTTTCTTTTAAATACTTATCCACCAGAGTTTTAATTATGAATAAGTTATCTACTGTTCTTCTCCTCTTACGAAAACCCATTTGAAACTCCGAGAGGATATTATATTCCTCTACCCAGTTTTGTATCCTATTAGCTAAAATCCCTGTGAAAATCTTTCCAACATTTGAAAGTAATGCTATTCCCCTGTAATTATTGGGCTTATCAACGCTCCCCTTAACTTTATATATAGGATGAATTATTGCTTTCCTCCAATGCTCCGCTATATACCCCTTGATTTTTATTACATTAAACAAATCAGTAAACATCTTTACTCTAGTCTCATCACTACACCATTCTTTGATAAACTCAGGAGGAATTCCATCAATAGCCGTTGCCTTATTATTTTTCATTGCCTTCACTTGTTTCACTACCTCCTCATCTCTTACTTCACTATCTATGTATCCCACTCCAAAATCCACCACTGGTTTCATCTTGATAAAACCCTCCTCCTCGAATAACATTTTAAAATACTCCATCCAATCTGCTGAAGTGATATTTGGTTTAACTAACCATTTATTATATGTGGATTTTAACACTCTTCACACCTTACTGGCATTGTTCTCCCTTAAAGCTTTAATCAGATTACTCTGTTCTTTATTTCTCCATTCCTGTTTCTTTTCTTCTAATAGTGCATTATATAAATTCCTACTCTTTAGGTATTCCTTCTTATCTTCCTCATACCCTCTCTTTTTCCATCTTACTAATGCCTGTTTCACCACCTTTTTTGGTATTTTGCATTCCTCATCATACCACCCTATTTCCTTTATTACCCTGCCCCTCCCCCTTCTCATCCCTTCCTCTGCTCTTTGCATTAGCATATTAAAAATATTGTTTACATTCTGTATTTCCTGGTTCCTTGTCATAAAACTCATTCCCTGTTGACATATTTGACCATGCTTAGAATCTAATGTTAGTTTAAATTTTACCCTCTGTTCCTCCCTCCATTTAAATTCAATATATTGCTTAGTATTCTTTCCCCATTCCCGTCTATTTTCCCTTACTCTGATCGCCTTTGAATCTCCACTACCAGCGGGAAGTGGGAGCTATTAGATACAAAGTTTAGTACCTTAAAGTTTTCTATTGTATACGCCTTGCTAATCGGCCATAATATATAATCAATGAAACTTTGCCTGTTCTTATTGACAAAAGTAAACTCTCCCTCCAAATCATCTCCATATTTACCGTTCAATATATCTAAAGCGTTCACTTCACAAAATTCGATAAAACCATCACTTGACTTATCAATACACTTATCTTTACTTCGCCTGAACTGCTCCCTTTTGGAACGTGTTTCATTTCCAACAAACATATCCCACACTATATTCACATCCCCTTCGCCTATTCTGATATTAAAATCCCCCATTATTATTACTTCCGTATTCCTGTACTTCTCTCTTAACCTATTTATATCTCTCTCTAGCGCCTTCAACAATTCAGGATTATGGTATTGCGAGGGAGCGGGTGCATTGTACACTACACCTAAACATATGGTTTTCTCATTTATCAGTTTATCTTCCAATATAATCCACAAAACATTTTTAATCCTGGACCAAGTATCTCTTACTATTTTCCCTATGGATTGTCTTACAAAAAGACCCACTCCCCCAAAAGCTCTTCCCTTCCTTGCTAACCCCTCCCCTTCTATTCCAACATATGTATAATCCTTAACCTCTATATTTACCTCCCTTAGCCAGGTTTCTGCTACCCCTTAATAATCTACCTTTTCTAGTAGATGTCTCAACTTCCCTGTAAATATTTTATTTTTTAATCCCTTGCAATTCCAGAACCCAATCTTCCTCCTTCCTTTTTTCTTTCCCTATTGTGAACCTGTTCTGCTTCTAAACCTGTCCAACACTTTCCTACTCTGTAATTCTATTCCTGTTTTCTCCTTTGACGATCCCGGTAAATTTCTGTCCAAAACCAGTATACTCCCACTGGGTGTCGACACAATGCTTTCCTCTCCCTCTGTTCCATCACTCTGAGACCACGCTCCCGCCCTGCCCACGGCCAGGTCACGTGCCAATTTAGCTTCCTCCCTCTTAGGTGAAATCACTTTCCTTGTTTCGCCAGCTGATGTCCTTGCATCACTCTGATCTGACGTTCTGGCTACATCATCTCCACGCCTTGTCTCTAACACCGTCATCTTCTTTCCGTCAACCCCACGTGCCGGTGACGTAATTTCCATGTGTCGATCCTTATCGTCTGGTCTCGGATCGCTCTTTGGACTTCCTCTGCAATCTCTGGTCTCGGATGTATTTCGCTAAATCATATCCTGGTCCTGGAATCTACTGTTCCTTGAGTCACTTTCGTATCCCGTCACCATGCGCCCATCGACCCACGATCATAGATTCTTTATGAAGGCCCGTTTCCCTTCCATTCTTGCCAGCATCATTTGTTATATTAAATCCTTCTTCAAGGCCCGTTGTTCCACCGATAATTCTCTGTTTATAAAGATATTTGTTCCTTTTAGTAACTTTGATTTCTTCAATACTTTATAAACAAACTGCACTGACGTAAATCTTGCAACTATCATTCTGGCTCCTCTTGATCTCCCCACTCTAAATGCTTCTCTAATCTCCCAGCCCTGTAGCTTCAAACCAAGCTTTCCTTCTATAATCTCTCTGACCTCATCTACAGGCCATACACCATTCCTTTCTTTCACTCCTGCTATAACCAAATTAAATCTGTGGTGTCTCTCTTCCAGCAGCTCAACTCTTCTTTTAACTTTCTGTACCCCATTTCATGTATCTTGCGTTTCATTTTTGATCTCTCCCTTGATATCTATTAGTTCCTTTTCCATTCCATTGAGTATAATTCCTAATCTCTCATCCATATCTTTAATGTATGCCAACGTTTGTTCCATGACGTTTCGATCCCCATTTGGCCCAGGGTTGATTTCAACTCCACCAATTACCAATAGTATACCTATTACACATGTGAGAAGAAACATGTTTACCATCTCTTCTACACCTTTGTTTGTTTTAGAATCCTTCCATTTTAACTTGTTAAATGCTCCAATTCTTGCTCTACACACCTCAATACCAATTCCCTGGTTACTTGAGCCCTTCTTTCTTTCATCCAGGAGCTTCCTCCTCACACATCCACTCTCTTCCACTGCTTGCTTAGCACTCCTCTATTTCTTATATAATAATGTGTCGTAAAAGTGGAGGGTGAAGGGTTTACAGGCTTTCTAATTATCATGCCTACTTTTAAACTGTGTAATATAAGGTTCGGCCTTCTGTCAAAAACTTACCTTTTACAAATGGTATGGAGGATACAGCTGTCCAGCCGCTTTGAAGAATGTATGGGGCCATTGGTGATGGTCTGGATAGGCTCGCTTGAACATAAGTTCAGCAAGATACCTGCTGTAGTGCGCCTTTTTATGGATGTACCGTGGAACTTAAGACCGTACCTCTCTCCAGGCACATTCAATGTTTTGTGTGTGTGATCCGGTATCAGGATCCACAAAATTAACACTGTGGTTAACTGTGTAGTGCACAAAACCTTTGTCTGTAAGGCAGTTGTGAGCTTTCCAGCAATTGCTCACTATTGTGCTGCCTGGTAGAATGTAT
This sequence comes from Deroplatys truncata, assembly GCA_030765065.1. Lineage (NCBI taxonomy): Eukaryota > Metazoa > Arthropoda > Insecta > Mantodea > Mantidae > Deroplatys > Deroplatys truncata. Next base: position 513,161,184 of record CM060990.1, read on the forward strand.
TTGGCTATTGCCGCTAAAAGAGAGGCACTGTTGTGTTTTTCTGTGGACACCACGAAGTTCTGTGTTCTACCCCTCCAAAAATCCACTGCCCCTCAATTACACGGCCACAATTGTATTTCCTTTTGCCCACCTTTGCTTCGTGAATTTCCACAGTAATACCGACTCCCCAATTTGTTTTTTGTTTCTGAAGCACCAGTCTAGGCAAACTTCCCTAGAGAATGAAGACCAGTCCTCCACGGTGTGTGCAGATACATCCAATTCATGGTCCAAATAAGTTTGTCGTGGTGGATCTTGGGATAGTCAATATACTATGAACAAACACACTGTTTCTAGTGTTAAATGTACGTGGGAGAAGAAGGTGTTGCCATAAACAGAGGCCTTGAAGCTATACTCTTTCCTCTTCTTGTTATCGGCGCTAACTTTCTTCTGCATCTGAAACTTTTTGTGTTCCAATTTGCAGTTAAAGGAGCACTACAGCTTTTACAACTACAAGTATTTGATAATACTCCGCAATTAATCAAAAACGACTGCAGTTTTTCTGTATTTGGCACTGTTTGTATAAAAGTAGTTGCCGTAACTATACACCCATTATAGGAACTAGAACCTTGTCCTTCCAAAATGTTCGGTTCCATTTTACAAACGCAACTTCCATGTGTCACCCATCAGGGAGTTTCATGTTTGGTCAATCACATGTTGCTGTTTGACCTTGTGACGTATGAAGTTGTCATGAATATGGAGAGAAGTAGTGAACAGAGGGTAAAATAAATCTACGATTTCAGTAACTGCTCATCAAAGCTAAGTGGGAGTAAAATTATGATTTTATGGCCTGAAATTTCGTGAATAAAGGATAGGAAGTGAAAGTTTATGCTGGAAGTAAAATATGATTTTATTATTTTGTAGTTATTGTCAAGTATACTATTGAATGAGCAACTTGACAGGAAGCCTTCACAGCACAGTGGATAATGTGTTGGATTGTAAAGTTGGAGTTTCTTGGATCGAGTCCTCTAGAGTTAAGCTAAATTGTAAAATAATGTATGTACATGTGTAATTGTGTAAGATAGTGTGTAAAAGGGTAAGAAAGGAGAGGACAATAAGGAGGAGAGAAGATAAGAAGGGGGGGAAGAGAGAAAACGAGAAAGTAGGAGTTACTTTTTGTTATGACAGTTCCCCACCCAAAACCCCTGATTCCCACGGTTGTCCCGTTAGTGTGCAAAACAGACATAAGTTGTGGTAGAAAATACTAGTGGCCCAAGTTCTTCATAATTAATGTAGGTTCATGTCTAGAGTTCAAAAATGTGAAGTAATAAAAGCTGCTTTTAAGAAGCATTTCATCTTTTGCTAAAATTATGTTCATTTATAAATTAAACTTTCATGGGTTCTATTTCATTAAAATTATGAGTTGATTGGAACATTTTTTATCCTGACAAGTTGCTATGGTAGTTGAGGTTTCAATGCAGCAGTACAGTGTTGTAGAGATTCCATCAATGGATTGCATTTTTCAATCTGATCCTACCTTATTAACATACAAAGTTATTCATTACAAAGTTTTTATTTCTGCTTTCTATTAAACATGATAAATGTTGGGCGAAATGCTTTCAATACACATTTGATATGTACAGGGGCATCTAGGAGGCTCAAGTGATGTTTTAAAAGCCTGTGTGTCTGGCTTAGATTCTTTTTCCTTGCCTCATGAGAAGCAAAACAATGGGGAGCTTAACACATGATGGATTTGTTGTGATTGTGGATTATATAACTGAACATTAAACATGATAAATGTTGGGTGAAATGCTTTCAATACACATTTGATTTTACAGGGGCATCTAGGAGGCTCAAGTGATGTTTTAAAAGCCTGTGTGTCTGGCTTAGATTCTTTTTCCTTGCCTCATGAGAAGCAAAAAAATGGGGAGCTTAACACATGATGGATTTGTTGTGATTGTGGATTATATAACTGAACATAATTTATAACATCAGAATATAATGTTATCGGTTAAATTTTACTAAAAAAAATACATCCAATTAATTTGCATTGGAGAAATGCAACACATGAATTTGCTTGATGCTATCTTGGATAGTATAACAATGCAGACAGTGGGTCATTTTTCCTGCATTAGCAACCCAGGGAGTTCCCTACATTTGTATCTTTATCTCAATGCTTAACATGTTCAAGAAATGTGTAAATATTGGAAATTTCAAACTAAAACTAGTGCATATTTATACACTAGAAGCTGCCCCTATAAGCTGATAATTTTTTTAATGGCGACACATGATATTTTAATATTTTTGTTACAGATTAATGAAGAAAAATTTAAGAGATCTTCTGCAGTACTGGCTTGTAAACAGTTTCATGGAACACACAGCTACAATAAAATAGCAGAGATGTTGGATGATGTGAATAGTTGCTTTGACCTCATGACAAACATGTGTCCACTGTGACAGATAATGGTTTTAATTTTGTGAAAGCTTTCACAGAGTTTGGAGTTTCAATACAGGAACCTGCTGGTAGGTAACAAACAATAAAATTATTCAGTGAATTATCATTTTGCATAACACATTAAAATTACAGTGATCATGTGCAATACTGAAGCATCAGCTTTACCTCATAACTGTTGACTGAGAATAATTGAAGCTCTTGTGGAAGATGCCACAGCATGCATCTACATATCATTCCTCTTCAGGCAAACTAATGAAAATGAATATTAAATTTTACAAGACAGCTAAAAGAAGTTGCATCTGCCTCTGTAAAATTTTCTTTCCCTTTTGGTAATTTTTTCCAGTTGGACACTCGTTAACTGACATGTCTTTTAGGAGTTTATGTTTTAGCTCATCTTTTTTTTTTCTCTTTCTTTCTTTCTTTTTTTCTTTCTTTCTTTCTTTAAGGGCATAAATGGCAATTTTATTACTTTACTGCACATATTTTTGCACATGTGCTAGTTTGTCAGAGGGAGGATGATGAATTGGCAACCGTAAGCTATTTCTTGGTAAATGACTCATTGGTGCCAAATGGTTTGAATATCAGTTTCTAACCCTGGCGGGTACAAATGAACAGGAGTTTTTCCTTTTTTACCAGACGTTGGTAATTTTGAATAGAAACTAATTATTATTCAGATATTTTTAAGGCATTCATAGCATGCATGGTGCATATGCCTGTGATATGTTCAGAAAAGGGACAAGTTTACCTTAAGAAAAGCATGTGATGTATGGTTATATTCCATGTTTATTTATGGGTGCTCTTTAACATCTGTGGTTATTAGTGTACATCTCATTGAACCTCCAGCCTACATGTGCAAAAGCTGAGACATGTCTCTTTATTTCAATTGTAACTTTCACTAAAAAGAAAAGAAAGGCCCCCCCCCCCAGAAAAGCATGAACTGGGACAGCCTCTCCTTATAAGCCTAAAAGCACAGTAAATTAAAACTTTGCTAATTAAAACTTAAAATGTGTGTTTCAGATAAAAGCAGAGAAACAGATGGTGAGGTTGAGGTTTTGGCAATTGGTGTTGCATCTACTTTTGCACTGCTGGAGCTGCCACATCACATTTGGTGCGCATGTCATACCTTGAATTTGATTGTCACTTCAGATACAAAGTTATAAACAGCACACCATCCATTGGACGACTTCACCACCCTGCCATGGCCAAATGTTCTGCCTTGTGGAATGCTTCAAGAAGGCCAAAGTCTTGTGAAGAAATTGTGTGTCTAAAGTCATAAACTTCTGTATCCTTGTATAACCTTCTGGAACTTCTTATATGATTCACTCTCACAGCTATTGAAATGTCAAGAAAAGCTGCCTGAAATTTTTGGAAGATTAAGCTTGAAAATGTTCAAGGACATAGAAATTGAATACTTAAAATAATACGTAGCTATTTTTAAACACTGGCTATAGCACTAGACTGCCTGCGGGGGGATAACTCATATTATGGCCAGTTGTTACCAACCCCATTTACTTTAAGAATTAAGTGATGGAGCTTGAAGAAATAAACATGAGGTGCTGTGGTCCCCTCCTGCGAGGAATCAAGATGAATTTGGAGGCATGGTTCCATAATCTTTTTTCCTCAATTCTGATGTAAACAAGGCTGTCATAGCTACATGTATGCATCCATTTTTTAAATTGAGATGTTTGCCTACAGATACTGATATTGACACAAAAAAGAAAATTCAAAATATTGTGATGTGTGCATTAAAGCAATTTCATTCTGCACCTCATTCAACTGGACCAAAAAGTCGAGCAATAATAAAACAGGAGATACAGTGGACCTGGAAATAATGCAGTTCCTTCAAAATGGGTCCAAGCATCTTGGAATGCTGCAGGCATATCCATCAGTGCAACAGCTCTTCCTAAGAGGCAACACTACCATTACTTCCAATGGCCTCGTGGAGTATCTATTTTCTTTTGCAGGATTTATACATAGTCCAAGGAGGCAAGCCCTTAGTGATGAACATTTTTGAGAAGTTAGTTTTTTTGAAAGGAAATATGTCATTAGTGATGTAGCTGCTGCTTTCTGTCTCTGCATGTTTTAATCGTTTTGTGTTTTATGCTGATTCTGAAAACTATTTTTGATGTATATATTTACAGGAAGACAATTACCTAATATGCACTATTGTTACTTAAATATTATGTTTGGTAGTGTTGAGTATAGTTTAATATTGTGTATGTAGTACTGATTGTATTTTGAGTTACATTTTAAAATACTATTTTGTATTTCAAATACATGTAAGTATTTTGTAATTAAAATACTTTTGCTACTGTATTTTGCATCTAAAATACATTTCAGGTGTATTTTGCCCTACTCTGACTAAAAGTTAACCTATATAGAGAAAGCAACAAATTTGGACAGGGCTGTATTTTCAGGCAAGTAACACTAAATAAAACCCCCAAGAAAATAACAGTTTACATAAACTATAATAATGAACAATTTAAAAACAGGAATATAATTTAGATAAAAGTGGATAATCACCCACTAAAGAAGCACTCATAAAAGCCACGAAAATACATCAGTTTAGATCAACTATAGGCATTAACAATTTGGTAACAATAATGCATTTGGAATAAAACTGTTTAAATAAACTCTAAAATTACCAACTTACGGCCAGAAATTACAGCCAAATTACAATGCCAAAGAAACTGGTTTAATTCCTGTCTGTGGCACCGCATTCTCGTGAAATATTTACATTTGAAATATATCCAATATGGAGAATTTTCAATGAGCAAAAGCAAGCTAACTGAGGCAGTCAGGACAGCCCAAACCTGCCCAAATGCTGTTCACAAAGGCACTTACGCCATTTGAGAAGCTTACCCCAAAATCTGGACATGTATGTCAAGGAGTTCTAGTGCCAACTAACTCAGTTTCTTCATGGCAACCTGGGTGAAGCTAAAAAACTTATAGTGGCACTGCGACCGGTGAGAAATAGAACATAAATATATATGCTCCTCATGAGTAAGATAGCGAACTATATGGCGATGGCAAACCGTAAGAGAATTTCAGATGTCCTGTGCCATAATGGCACAGTATCCATCTTATCAGCGGCCTATGTGCCTTTGTGACCTAGCATATGTTCCGCTACATTTGCATGAAATGTTAAACAACTTAAGTTATTTTATATGTTACATAAAACAAACGTCATGTAGCCCGAGTTCTTGAGACTGATCGTCAGGCTATATACTGTTCTCCAACAGTGATGTCGAAATCCAGGCATACCTTGCATCACTGCTTGCCATGTCCCGAGATGTTAAAAACGAAATGTACCTGGTTTTAGCAGCAAATGTAAGTTAGCAATAACTCTTCAACACACCTTTCTCAAATCAAAACAACATAAAAGCTACCATTAAAAGTAACTGAGCCTGGAGAATCTCAAAGATTTATGAAAATAAATGGTACAAAGCACACCAGTCTTCTAGCAATAAATGAATATTAGCAATAAAGGAATGGTGCCATTTGAGATGTAGCCTGGTTAGTAGAAAATGGGCAGGGTATTAAGTCAGCTACAGTAGAATCTTGTTAGTACGTTTTTGTAGTTAGCCAAGGATTTGGACATCATAGACAGGAAAATGTGTTAACGAAAAAATAAAATCTGCAATTTAAGAACGTAATTATGTAACAAAATCTAGTAATTACTATGTTTCCATGTGGAATTGAAATCGATTTGACTCCAATTCCATACTGAATACAATCAGCATTTCAATATTAAATTCAATATGTATTGAGATCGATTTGGATACAGAAAGTACGAGAATAAATAATTCAAGCTCTTATGTTGGTCAGTTTGGATTTACATTGGTGAATCTGTGAGACATGTGTTAGTTTGTTTCCGTCTATAATTTAAACAGATTTTGAGGTTAGTGAATATTTTTGAGAAGAATAAATTGCAAATTATGGAAGTGATAAAAGTGGCTTTGCTGTGTGTTTTATTACACATGTGATAACCATTTCCCTAAAAAAAAAAAAGAAAAAAAAATGACGAGCGTGCATCATGTTACGAGTACAATAGAAGATAGTATCTTTGGCGTATTCAATACGATTTGAATACGGTAGGTGTTTCCATGCAACAAATTTCAATCCGATCCTCTTCCAATCCTACTTTCCAAGAGGAAAGTTTTGTTTTAGCATTTTTGCCTTCAAAAGCAGTTTAATCAGTTAACGTTTGCTAACAATTGTGTTTAAGGTTACAGAGGAGTGTTTAACTTTTGCGCTATATCTATCCACACGTTTACTATTTGGATTGCAATCTACTTCTTCAAGAATTTTCAGTTTTTGACTGTTGGTTATTTGCAGCACTTGCTTTTTCTCCATTGCAAACAAAAAGTTAAAATACAGTCTACGTTATGTTTGGTTAACACTCAACAGTAGAAACTATCATTTGCATTTACAATGCGAAGCTATAAAACATTCTGTACCCCGCCCACACAAATCGTGTCACACAAATATGTACATACATGCATGTCATTGGGTGCCGATCTCCACCCCATGACCAAGGATTGATCAAAGTAGCGAATGAGGACGTCAAACTTCGAATGTGTTAGCGCTTACTCCCACTAGACCGACCAAGGATTGGCCAAAACAGTGAATGAGGACATCAAACTTAGAACATAGTAAGAGGGACCGAGAAAACATAAAACAAACGTTATTTGGTACCAAAACTTTTATAATTCAACATAATACATGGGATAATGTGTTAATGAGAAATGTGCTAACGAGATTCCACTGTATTAAAATACATAACAGCAAAACAAAATTGACCATATTGCAACAGATTTTCATATGGAAAAATAAGAACCAAGTCTTCAATTTTGATATTCCCCAGAGTGACTCTTTGTAGAACTGCCACCAGAGCAGACTATGGATGGAACATCATCAGCTTTACCAGGAGAATCGGCCGATATTGGGTTGACAATAGAGGGAAGTATCCTTCCAAACATGTTCCAAGAAATTTAGAAAGTGAGTGTTGTTTTATTTCATTGACTCAGTTTTTATTTTTTAAATAATTTCAACAATACTGTCAGCAACTTCGTTATATAAAGATATTGGTTAATGTTTATGTACAAAAACTAAAGGTCATGCCATAATAGTTTAGCAAGAAAGCAATTGCTTTAGAAGTTATATAAATCCCCACTAATGATTATCTGATCTATTGCAGTTATTCTTGTCGGTACATGTATCATGGGATGAGGGCCATAAATATTTAGAAACATTTGAAGTTCTATGAAATATATGTTTATATCCCCAAGGATAACCACGTTTTTATTCAGTTTGGCAAATTATTTAGGGGGTATCCAATTTTTCTAAAAAGATGTTTATCACTTTTAGGGTTTCTATAAACACAAATGATCACCAATTTATTAACTGCACTGGCTTTGAAGTGTTCATCCACATTCAGATATAGAAAAGATGATAAAGGCTTTTCCATTTAAGAATTTCTAACCAATATTAGAGATTCACCATTTTTTTAATTGTTCTGCTGAAACCTTGCATAAATTTAAAATCTGGTAATCTTAGCTCTTTTAATTCACAGCCAGTTAGCCAATGCTCAGTTATGCACAGTATGCCTGCATTTAGTTTATCCTTTATTAATACTTCAAGTTCAAGTACTTTAATTCTAATGCACTATATGTTTTTTGATGAAATATTTGTAATACCTGTTTATTTTGACTCACCATGCCTTTTTCTTTTGTTGCATTTTGAGTTGAACATTCAGGCCTAGAAGGGTTATTAGCTAGAGAAACTTTGTTCTCAAAATTTGCTAAGTTACATAGGCTCACCGCTAACTACTGGTTCTAGTTTTTTTTTTTTTTTTTCCAGTAGGGCAATAACCAAATCTTGTAACTCCCCTTCTATTAAGTTGAAGCCCATCCCTCCCTAGATATCCATCACATATCCAAAAATATCCTTCAGTGAAGGTACGTTGGTTCTCTATGCATACCATCTCCAAGATTGAATTAATTGCATATATGTATCGTAGATCTTCATCTCTTCTTTAAAGAATACCACTAACACAGATCTTGGAATGTGGAAACAGGTCCCTTTCTGTGGTCACCAGCTGATGCATTTGTCTGACGTCGTCTGGTGTGCATGTGATGTGAACATTGTTGGTCCCCACGTGTATTACAACATCGTCTGGATTGTTTCTGTTTGTGTTGAATTTGTGCTCCTGGATAACAGTAAACAGAGACATCCTCCTTAATGCAGTGTTAAACATGATGAAACATGGAGTTTCCCAATACAATTGCCGTCTTCTTTTAAAAAATGAGCTTGTGCTCAGCATCAAGTTCCTCAGAAGAAGGACTCTCTGAGGTGAGTTTATGTTTTGATTCTTCTAATTCCCTAAGAACCTCAAACTTATTTTGTAGCTCCAATATAAATTCTTGTTTATCGTTATGCTTTCTTTTGTGACTTGTGGATGAAATGTGCTCAAAGCTATCATCCAGTTTGCACTCCTGTTCACAATTGTCTTTTCTGGTTTACAATTTGAAGTGGTCACATTTGCGTTTTCCTGCTTGTGCTGGAGAGTACTATTTTTGTCAACTTCTTTCTTTCTCAAGTAGTTATTTTCTTTAACTTGTTTATCTCCACTCTGATTCAGCCAAATTCTTATTAACCTCTTAACATAAAAGCCCGAGTATACTCATGTTTTTTTTATTTTGACAAAATAATAAAATGCCGGGTATACTCGGGCTTATCATTTTCAACTGGCATACATTTTAAAAGGCTGAATTTGCTCATTGTGTCTCGTGTTTTGGTAGTCCCTTGATTCTTTCTCTAGATTTCGCTGTGGTTCTGATATTTTGAATGTATATTTCTGCCAACAGGTGTCTCTGAATCAGCCAGTTTCATCAATATTTTTCCACATGTTTTATTCATACTAGAAGTCTGTGTTACAATCTATTCTTGCAATTTCTTATGTGTTACTTACGGAGATGGAGAGTGAAGAAGAGTTAATTATTGAATTTAGTGCGTCTAAGAGTTCAGAAGATAGCAATGAGGAGAGTTCAGGAGAAGAAAGTGATGAATCAGTGTCATCTGAGAATGATATTGCGAGTGCCAGAGTGTGGTGCGAAATAGATCCTTCTAGGCCACTGCCATCTGTGCCATCATGTTTTCCTTTTACAGGTAAACCTGAAATTAATTTTCAACCCTGTACTGAGGATGTAATGCACTATTTTAGACAATTCATTGATGACAAATTTATACAAATTTTGGTTACAGAGACCAACAATTATGCAACATGAACAATCATACCGGCATGGAAGGAAACAACAATTGATGAAATGTACATATTTATTACTTTAACCTTGTTGTAAAACATTGTTAAAAAACCCACATATCAGATGCACTGGATAAAAAGAACTACATTAGCCCACACCAATTTTTCGACAGATTCTACCATTCAAAATTTGTAAATTTGAAAAAGAATTTACATTTTTCCGACAAGGCAACCTATAATGCAGAAGGCCATACATGATCCAAAGTGAATAAAGTATGGCCTATTTTGAGTTACCTGTCAGCTAAATTTAGAGGTATTTGTGTTCTAGAAAGAGACGTGACCATAGATGAAAGCTTGATGTTATGTAAAGGACAACTGGGATGGATCTAATATCTGCCACTCAGGAGAGCTAGATTTGACATCAAAACATTCATGTTGTATAAGTCAGCTATTGGATAAGTTTATTCCCTAATTATTTACGTAGGCAAGGGCACTAAATTTGAAGAAGAATACAAAGATCTGCCAATGTCATCACAAATCATTATGATGTAATGAAGCCCTTGCTAAACATGGGATTCTGCTTGACTATAGGCAACTATTATAGTTCTCCCCAGCTTGCTGACCTACTGCTAACAAAAAGAACGGATATGTATGGCACTGTGCGTTCAACAAGAAAAGTAATTCTGTGTCCTTTTCAGACCAACAAGCTAAAGAAATGGTAGGTTGTTGCATTCCAATGAGGTAAACTAACTGCACTGAAATGGAAAGACAAGAGAGATGTCTGCATGTTGTCCACTATCCACAATACAGAAATGCAGACACGGAAGGTAAAAAACAAAGATATTGTAAAACCAGTGGCTGTATTTGCTTATAATCATACAATGGGAGGTGTGAATAAAGTAGATCAGCATGTTGCAAACAATCCATTGCCATGCAAGAGGGGCAAAAAGTACTATAAGAAGATATTTTTTCATCTCTTGGAGTTAGCATTATGGAATGTCTTTGTCCTATTCAAAAAACATGGAGGAAAGCACAATGCCCTTGACTTTCGCGCGGCTGTTGCTGACAACTCATTGCCAAACATCAGAAGGAGGAGTTTTCACCGAAAGCGTTGGGCCGTCCATCATCAAAAGCAACCCCAACGCGACTTGTTGGACGTCATTTTCCATCTGCAATTCCTCCCGAGAAGAAGCAGAATCCAACAAGGATGTGCAGTAGCGTGCGTGATGCCAGAGGGAAGAAGACACAGAGGGAATCAAGATACATGTGTAAAGATTGTGGTGTAGCTTTATGTATTGAACCTTGCTTCAGGGTATTTCGCACAGTCACAAACATATAAACAATGGCTCTAACATTTAGTATTTAGTGTTGCTGTTCATTTCTTAGTGCTTCAGTGTCCAGGATTCGGCTTGTAAATGTAATTTCAGCAAGAAAACAAAGGTTAAGCATATCATGAGTATTAGTATTGTAAGAGAAATTTGATTTATTATATAATTAATTTAAGTTAATTTATTTTATTGTATCTTGTGTCTCAGAGTATATTAAAATTAATAATTAATTTTTTTTTCTTGAATTTGAAAGTATACTTGTGGTTTTAATCTATGGGATATTCAGAAATTAGAATGTCCATTGTTAAGCTCTTAAAAATTAATTTCATTGTTACTATCATTATTGTACTTAATGAAATATTTCATTTTGGCAATACAAAAATAGGTGAAGAAAGAGCCATCACATTGTGAAGTACTAGGTATGTTAGAGGTTAAGTAATTCCACTATTATATGAAGAGATGCCATTTGTTCCCGTAGTTTTCGATAACAGCTTGATTTTCTATTTCCATTTTCACTCTCTTTTCTGCTGCGTATCCATGAATCTTTAATTCCTGCAATGATTGAATTTATATTTAGGGAATTTACAATAGTTGAACTGTCATAAAATTCTTGTAAATTAACAGACTGAGAGCCCAACTCAACCCAGGCTACTGCCTGGCTTAAATTGCTTAAAATTTTCTTTAGAAGAAATAGGTAAATACTGTTCAGAATGGGGATGAAATGTAAATAGAGAAAAAACACAAGCAAAACGTGAAGCTAGAGTAATAAAAATTGCAATTTGTGCATGTAAATGGTATGGTAGTATTTAAGAAAGGAGGTGAATTGAGTTAACATAAGAAATGAAAGAAAGGAAGTAATGAATATAAAGTTTTGCATGTTTGCACTTGCTTAGTAATTAAAATAGATTTAGGAGGACAATGGTAGAAACAAAAGATATCAGCACGCCAAAAGGGAAGGCAATAATGATGGCTGTGAGACGTTTATACAGAGCAGTTGTTTTGTGGCCTGCCAAGATCTCGTGTATGTGTGATATGCTTGCACTGCAGAGACCTCAGTATGTTCCTGTTCTGCTAGCTTACTATCAGTGAATGATCCACTTTAGGCTGTGCTTTATCAGCTGTGAATATCAATTGCTGCTTTCTGTTCATGCTGTAAAGACTAGAGTTTGGTCATTGTGCATCTCAAAAGTGAAAGCTTATTCAAACATCTGTTGTATATGAATTACTTTAGAGTATTCTTATTAGTGTTGCTGCTGACCTTGTCTTGTTGTTAGTCAAATGCCTACAAAAATTCACGATTGGACAAATAATTTTTGTACCACACATTTGTAAAAGTACTGTATAGCCAATCATGTAGACACGTGTGTAGACAATTTCAGGAGACATTTGCTCCTGGTATTGCAGTTCCAAATAGAGATACTGTCAGATATCTGGTTAATAAATTTAGCACAAAGGGATCACTAAACCTAAGAAATGAAAAAGACACATTCTTAACGGAGGAAAAAATTGATGAAATTGGTGCATCTTTTGAATGCTCTCCGAAGAAGTTTCTATGATGTTTTGTACAGCAAGTGGGAGTTTCAAAAACCTCTGTTCACACATCTGCTAAAGTTTAGAAATTGAAACCCTACAGAGTGATATTGCACGAGTTACAACCTCGTGGCTAGGAGGAGTGCCAGAAATATCTTAGTGCAAATGGCCATCACTTTCAACACCACCTATAAGAAGGTTAGTACTCTTTGTAGTCATGAGTATATGACGCAGGAGTTTTAAGGCTTGAAAACTCTCCTGTTTAGTAGATCTGGGCTGGCCATAAAACAACTATTCTATATAAAATTCCAGAGATGGAGATGAAATGGTTGGAAAGGCTCGAATGCTATAACAGTGTTGAAATATGGGGACTTGAAAATGGGTGAAAAAACAGGGTGTTTTGCAAGGAACTTCTGGGGTTACCAATAGCAGTGGTTAATGAAGTTGCTTAAATTGAAATGGGAAGAGCAGCAAGGAAAGGATTGATTATGGAGAGAGCTTTGAAATACTGGTATAGGATCCTGAGTTTACATACTTTGTTAAAGCAATATTTAAAATACTCGGAAACAAGTCTACAAGGTACAGGTTGGATAAGGGACATAAGAAGTAGCTTAGAAAAATGATGGCTTGGAGAGTGGAGAAAAAAAGAAAGAAAGTAATAAAGATTTTTGTAAAGACACAAGAAGATGCTATGAAGATATCGAGATATAAAAATTGTTCAGTCAACTAACATAGAAGAGATCACTATTCTATGTGATGTCTTAGTGCTTAAATAAATTACCATTAGCACCACCACCACTGCCACCCCCACCGCTACCGCCACTGCCACAGCCACCGCCATAGCCATGTACATGTTTAGTACCTTGGAACTTTTAGAAATTTAGAAACTGCCCTTCCCTTATTTTCAACCCCTTATGTACAAACTGCACAATTGTACGAATTGGGACAAAATAATGTAGCCTGTAATCCTTAGGCTATAGGACTACATGCTGCATTACAAAGTTAAAATATCATACCTACTTATATTTGCAACATCTTATGTACAGATCTTAACTGTTTGACTAATGTGTACAAATATTACAGATTTGTATCTGAGGGGTGTATAGGACTTTAGGCACTTTAAGCTTTAGGACCCAGAAAACATATTAGTTACTGACAACTTTAAAAAAAATTATGCTTATATTCAATCTTCTTACATACCTCCTTACAGGTTTTCATCAATTGATCTGTATGATAGAACTCTGTACACTTATTAAGACCTGAGGAAAGTTATAGGCTACTTCACAGTATTAAAAATTACCTCGCTGTTTTTGCAACCCTTTATGTACAAGCTGGCACCATTTAACTGATTTAGACAAAATTTTGGACATTTCAACTTTAGGATGTGGCAAAAATAATAAGTGATCTAAAGCTTTTAGAAACCAGTCCTCTCTTATCTTAAACCTCCTGCATACGGATTAACTTTGTTTAAGTGATTTAAACAAAATTTTGTCAAATGTAGATGGTAATTGAGCCAGAATACTGAGCAAGCAGTTCCAAATGGGATGGTGGAGTGGGTGGGGTTGAAGGTCAGTGCATTAGGGAGGGGGAACCAGCTTGGTTAGCTGCTTCACCCTGTTCTGGCATCAGTACAACCATGAGTGAATAAGAGGTTCCTTCATCTGTTGTGCAGTGCATTATAAAGTTTTTAACAAATGAAAGGGGTTAAACCCTCTGAGATTTTAACTTGTTTGAAGACACAGTTTGGGGACGTACACTGTCCCAGAACTGAGTGTTTACTTGGGTCAGAGAATTTAAGGGAGGCTGAGAAATTGTAGAAAATAAAGGTCATGCTTGATGTCCAAGGTCAAGTCTCGCAGATGACAACATATGTGCCGTTCAAGAGCTTATCGAAGGTAATTGCCGGTGTACTGTTGAAGTCACATCAAAGTCAGTATCAGCATCGGAAGTTCTCAAACCATTATCAGTGAACATTTTGGCATTAGAAAAATTAGTGCTCAGTGGGTTCCAAAGTTGTTAACTAAACAGCAAAAACAGGTCAGGTTGCAGATCTGTGAGAGTCGTCTGAATCAATTCCTGCAAGAAGGGGGGAGGGTATTTTTGAGGTGCATCGTCGCATGTGATGAGACATGGGTGTAGTATTACACTCTGGAATCCAAAATGGTGGGTAAGGAGTGGTGAAGAAAGGATGAAGCCTGCCTAGTGAAGGCCAAAACCTGCTTCAGCGGAAAATTCTTGCAACAGTGTTTTTATTTACTACAGAGGAATTGATTTTCTTCACGATTGACATACAGTGAATGCGGCTTACTATCGCTAGTTTTTAAAGTCAGCGAGATCCGCCTACCAAAACAAAAGATGTATGCCCATCAGAGATGTCATCTTTCTGCATGACAACGCTAAGCCTCACACTGCAAATTTGACAAGGGACAACACATTGAAGTACATGCATTGGGAAACTCTTGACCACCCTTCCTACAGTCTAGATTTGTCTTCTCCTGATGATTTTTTGTTTGCACCCATGAAAGAATTGGTTGGAGGGCAGTGATTTGAAAACAATGAAGACATGCTGTGCGCAACTGGTTGACAACACGCCCTCAAGCTTTTTTTGAACAAGGATTGTTCAAGCTTCCAAATTGTTGGCAAAAGTGTGTAGAGCATGAAGGAGGCTATGTAAAGAAGAACTGAAGGTGTTACTTGTGTATATGATTAATCAATAAATGTATACAAAAATTACCATTTATATTTGAATCATCCTTGTAATTTGAGTCAATCTTTTGTAACACTTACATCACTTATGTTTTAATTAACAAAAACATATTTTGGGTGCAATTAGCTTACAAATCATGTTTTTTTATTAATTAAAAATAATTGTTGTTTTACAAAAGTAGACTCAAATCAACAAGTTATCATTTCATATTGCTGTTACAAATATCCAACATAAATTAAACTTTGGGCTTTAGGATCCAGAGAAAACTACCCCTATATCTTTATTTTCAAACAGCTATGACAAATATAAACTGTTTGGCTGATTTGTACATGTTACCTTAACCCTTTAGCTGCCAAACTAAAACACTCAGCTGCTGTTAAAACTACCAGCTGCAATTACAGCAAAATTAAGATTTTATTGAAAGTTTTGTACTCACTTCCATTTTGAAGCTGTTGAGTTGAGTTTTTATATGATCTCTCCTTATGTAACATTGCACATTTCCACCTGCTTTTAAGGCTGTCACGTATGTCCTTACATGCTAAAATAATTTGGAAAATATTAATTTAGATTTTGGATGTAATTTAGAGGTGGTGCTGAGGTAATGTGAGTGACACGTATTCGGTAGGTTGTGGGTTCGAACCTCTGCAGCCGTCTAACCTGATTGAAGTTTTTTTTCTTTTTTTTCTTTCTTTCTTTCTTTTCACTTTTCCTCATTCACTAGGCGAATGCTAGGTTGGATAATTTGATCCACAAATTTTCCTATCATTCCTTTCATCATTAAATTTCATTTCCTCTTTCACTGCCATACCAGGCATTGGGCTGATCACCCATCGTGGTTCTGCTATAATTGAAAGTTTGTTTGCTCCTCGACGGGCTACTGATCCAAGGCATTGGCTTGTAAATCCTTGGACGTGTAAGTCCTCAAAAGAGGAGTGTAATCCAAAGAAGAAGAAGAAGAAGAAGAAGAAGAAGAAGAAGAAGAAGAAGAAGGAGAAGTTGTATGTCACCTTTTAATTAAGTGTTGGCACATTAATAAACTTTTAAAACTAATATTCATACCACTGTTATATTTTTTAATTTATATACTCTTGATTTTCAAAATTTGATCAGTTTATACTAGATATTGAAGAAATGGTGATAGATGTACATTGACTCTGCAATTTATAGTTTTTTTGGTGAATGCCATTGTATACTTATAATTGGGAAAACAATTTACATTTTGCAAGTTTATATCCAGATCCTCATTTCCACCATCATTGATAACAGTTGCAGGGGGCTGAGAAATTACACCACTGTTTTCTGATGTACTGTCAGTATCAGTGCTTCTCATCTCCTTCACCGAATGAAAAATTGCTATATGAATCACTAGCTAGCAATGCTGCTTTAGTTACCTTGCCAGTCATAGACTGTCTGTTCCATTGTATCATGTTGTGATATACAATATGCACTAAACAAAAAAACAAAAATCATGTGTTCCTTTGTTCAATGCATACTATTCCTGCAAATGGTTAATTGCAATGACTTAACAAAGAAAAATAAAGTAAACCAGAAATGGTTTTTCCAGAGAAAAATACAGTTTAGATACCATTAATCACCCATTAGTCAACACTTAATGGCATCTGTTGCAAGTTAATTGTGTAGGAAAACCAGCCTCTGCAGATTGGATTTGATGGAATCTTAGTTATACATACATACTGCACCGGATCTCATTGTTTCATGGCAGTTTAAGGGTTAAGAGAGACATCAATTATATAATTAAAATAAAAAGAAGAAGAAGAAAAAAGAAAAGGTAAAAGAAAAAAATCCCATTGCTTTAATCAACTGGACAAAATTTTGTATACTAGAACCTGAACATAATGGGTTACCTGGCAAGTAAAAAATTATCATCCCCTCCCCTCCAAAAAAATAAATTTTCAACACCTTGCATACAAATCCATATAGCTTTTTTAGAACTTTCTTCCTGAAGACCCAGCAAAAATTATTGGGATGAGAGGAACAATGTATCTGAAGTTTAATTTTATGGTTGGTTATAATTTTTACCAACATCTTAAAGAGAGTAATAAAATATACCTGAAAATATATTTTAATTCATTCTTTACATTCCTATTTTTTCTTTAAATTAACTAAGACTGCAACTTGTAATTACTTCTGTCAGTGCTTAAGTAGCTATGCTAAGTAAGACAGCTAAATTTTACTAGGGGGTGTCAAAAAATAACCGGAATTATTTTTTTGCTGGAAAATGCTGCTCACCTTAATTCAGATTCTTTTACAAACCTTCAAAGTATTCTCCTTCGGACACAATACAATGGTTCCAGCATTCTGTCCACTGTTCAAAACACTCCCTAAAGCCCCTTTTGGATAGTCTGTTGAGTATACCTGAAATTTTATGGTTTAACTCACGATCACTATGAAAGTGTCAACCTCAAAGCTCTGTTTTTGCAAGGAAATAGGTGGCAGTCATTTGGTGCTAGGTCTGGTGAATAAGGTGGATGTGACATCACCTCAATACCTAATTGCGCAATTATTTCTTGAGTCTTTGTGGTGCAATGAGCGAGCGCATTATCCTGATGAAGGATCCATCCCATTTCAGCAAGGTTTGGTCTTGCCAATACCCACAGTAGTAAACAGCAATAACAGTATGTTGTTTGTCCACCATGTAATCGCACACGATGCCTTGCTTATCGAAAAAGACAAGGTGCATGAGTGACCGGCCAGGGAAGAGATAACCCGACAGGATAACGCTCTTGGACCCAGCGTAAACACCAGATGCGTTATCGAAAGATAACGGAATTGTTCTGGAAATTTCTCTTCCAGTCTGTGGAAAATTCCAGCATGTTCGCGAGTGAGTTAGTGCGTTTGTGAGTGTGTTTCTGATGCGACATCAACAGTGGTTCTACAAGTGGGTTTGTGACGTACAGCAAGTGCTGTTTCCGCGAGAGATTAGAGAAGCTTTGTTTGATTCTCCAGCGAGCGAATCATCCGAAGAGGCTGCTTTGCGCATATTTCATTACGAGGCTACGTCGCGAAGCAAACTGAAAGTAAAAACTCAACTAGATCATGTTGGTAAAGTGACAGTATGAACTAAGTAAAGTCATAATGAAAGTTGAACTATATGACATTAATGAAGTGACAGTGAAAACTGGACAATCACAGAATTGTTAACACATTGCAACAGTTATTAAAAATTGTTTGGGACATATTCTGAAAGCAAGTTTGCTTTATTTTTCAACAATTTGCCGATTGCTCTGGAACCTGATACAAGTAGCATCAAATCAAAATGCAGTAAGTGCATAATAAAAAACTTTTCAGGAGAGAGGAAAAGCTGATATCTCCTAAACTTACTGGCGCTTTTTAAAGTTCTTCATGCCTGAGGTGGAAATGCCACTTTCTTAAATACTGATCATATGTTGCTTAATACTACATTTATAATTAAAAATGTTTTGCAATTATGCATTATGAACCAATTATACTGAAAATATTATCTCGGGCATTAAGAAAAAGAGGCAAAAAATTATATTTGTTGATAATTTAATAAACAATTTTAATTCCACATACAAAAGCAGTTTTATACTTCGTGCGTTTATTGAGAAGAAAAAAAAAACGAGTTTTCACATTTTATTTGTAATTTTTTCTGTAAACACTTTGTCAATGTCTCTTTGGACAAATGCCACTGTATTTTGGTATTTAAATAATGTACATTTCTTCCTCTAAATAGTCAAATTCTTCATTTTGGTTTTTGCTGCAGAATGTACACTTTTCATCCACAATCTTCACATAAAACTGCAGTTCAGTCTCATGTCTCCATTCACTCCTGAACCTCTTCTGTAAGAATGCGTCAACATCCTTCTTCTCTGCTTCAATGACACTGCTTTGGAGTGTAAAACCCAGGATCTGTGCTATATGCTCAAACGTAACTCCCCATTTCAGTGGAGATATGAATGGTTTAAAGGGATGGCAATAAGTTCATTATATTTGGATCTTATCACTTTATATGTAGGATAATGAAAACAAAACAAACAAAAAACAGAACTTAATACATTTTGCTGTTTTTTAAAAACTAGCGTGAAAGACAAATGTAGTACGTTATTTCGGTATCATTTGCAGGCATTCCACTCCATTTATTTGCATGAGGGTAATACAAAAATCCATTTTAATGACATGACAAGCTATTTATCTCAGTTTTATTTATTTGCTTCTCATAGTTTCCTGCATTTTTATTCTCTTTCTGGTACCTCTACTGTTGCCTGCAACAATATTATTTCCTTTTCCATGCTGTTATACTTAGCAAATCTACTATTAGTGCTTCCTTGACACAGCTCCCTATCTCAGACCTTCAGGTAAGGAGATCCATTTTCATTCGTTTATTCATTCATTTAGCATGATGTAATATTGCTAAGAAGACCCAATGAAATAATATCTGATATTGTTTTGCAGCAACATGTGGATTTCTAGTTTCATAGAATGCAAATACAGCAGTCAAAAGGCATGTATGTACAGTGTCCTAAGCAATTTTATGCTTCTGTAAAACAGTCTGTTTTGTTCCATTCGTCTTGGGGAAACTAAGCAATTTCAATAGTGCTGAATTGATCTGTGCCATCTGTTTCTTTCAAATATCACTCCTTCCTATCATACAATAGCTTCCAAACACAGCGTTTGGTTCAGAAAGTGCTTAGTTTCCCCGAGATAAATGGAACAAAACAGACTGTTTTACAGAAGCATAGAATTGCTTAGGACACTGTACATACATACCTTTTGACTGCTATATTTGCATTCTATGAAACTAGAAATCCACATGTTGCTGACCTTAGGAATGGGCCTGCCACATCGATGGCAATTCTTTCGAACGGAGCTCCGACTGCAAGTTGGGGTCCCGCGACCTGCCGCGTAAGATGTTGCATTGCTGGCATCATCTCTCCACGTCGCTTTGGGGTGCAACCAATAGAATCGGCTTCTTTAAGGTCTTATTTACACCTAAGTGCCCTTCCGTAGTGCTGGCATGGGTCTCCTCGAGGACTTCTTTCACCTTGCTCCTCGAACTGTTCTACCGTGGTTTTTTCATTTGCGGACTCCCATACTCTCTTCAACACATCGTTTTTGACCGCCAGAGAGTCCCTTTGCACCTAGTAGATCTATAGTTTGGAGACCCCTTGGAGCGACGTCCGCTCATGCAGGTCGTTTGCTAGATTCTTCGTCCTGCAGGATCGGCCCTATGTCTCGGTCCTTCAACTGCTCCGTCCTCAAGGTCTCTTCATCCCATCCAACTGTAGGTTGCACTGCAACCGGGCGTAAGGCTGCAACACGTTCATTCGTCTCGACCCTCACAAAATGGTTACAGCTTACCTGGCACGGTTTTCAGGAAAGGGCATCAGTGTTAGAATGACGCCTTCCTGCCCGATGCTCCGAGGTAAAATTGCATTCCTGCAGCCGTTGGACACAGCGGGCCATGTGTCCCTCCAAATTGCGAAAGCCCAACAGCCAAGTTAGGGCGGAATGGTCCGTTTGGAGGTGGAACTCCTAACCATAAAGGTACTTTTGGAACTACTTCAGGGCCTCTACAATGGCCAGGAACTCTCGTGTTGTCACGCAGTAGTTTTGTTCGGCCTTGGGCAGGGTTATACTGAAGTAGGCAAGTACACACTCGTTTGTTCTGCTCTTGCAACAGGATACTCCCAATGTCAAACTCACTAGCATCCATGTTCACGATGAACCTTTTAAGGATGCCTCGGTATCCCAGTACCGGGGATGTGCACAGGGCACTCTTCAGGGTCTGGAAGGACCCCTTGGCTTGGTCAGACCCTGGAAGGCTCAATATTCCTGTGTCAGCAGTTTGGCGGTGTTTGCATACCCCACCACAAATTTCCAGTAGTATGTGCAGAGGCCCAGGAACTGTCACAGTTCTTGTTTATTCCTTGGCCTTGGCCACTCCATGACGGCCTCTAGTTTCTGGGGATTTGCAGTCACTCCAATAGAATTTACGATGTGTTTTGTGTAACATTCTTCCTTTCTAAACAGCCTGACACTTCTTGGGGTTAAGCTTGAAGTTGGTGTGGCGAAGTCTTTCGAACACCTTTTTCAAGTTGCTCAGCTGATCCTCTAATTTCTTGCTCATAACACTTTCCTCCTTTACCCTCGAGGTAAAGGTAGGTATTTGAGGCTCCTCATTACAGACTCCTGACTCTCTGGAACACAGGTTAAGGATTTACTTCTCACCTCAGTGAGGTTCTCAGCCACCTCCTGGACAATCTTATCCAGACGATTATCCAAATTCTTATTGTTCGATTTGTCTTTGGTGTCTCTAGCTGCAGGTATTATAGAGGCGACTGGTTCACAATTTCCCAAGACAGTCCCGCTAAGCAGCTCCTCATGTCAGTTGGTGGCATTAAGGACCCTCATCAACACAGTCTTCCGGCTAGGAAGCAGCGCCCTCTCGACATAAATCCCATCTCGGTGGGTATTCCATCCAGGATCATGTTACGTGTTAGATGTTTCTCTGCCCACGTTGCACATCGTACCATCCTCTCGTTTCATGGTGGAACCATTTGTTTGGCAAGTAAGAGATTGTCAGGCTGCAACCTCTCCTCCAGATGGTTCAACGGGATCTCTTTGCATCCCAGGTGCAGTTTGCAGCACCCATCCACCTTGGCATTGAAGAACAAAGTGTGCCCATGTGCCCAGGATAACTTCCTCAGTGTTTGCAGCAACAAACACCCACATTTGTACCCTGCTCAGGGTCAACACCTGATAAGCTTCCATAGTCATGTGCATGGTTTCATCCCAGGTGGTTCATAGCTTGTAGCGCCTAACTGGCTTCCTTTTTTGTAGTCCTTGCTCCACATCGAGCTTGGTGACAGTGAGGACCTTGTAACCGCCAGCACCTTACAGGGACAGTCCTGAATCCATCTTTGCGCTACCAAACCATCCTAGCCTTTCCCAGTCACGGTGTTCAATGTAAAGCAAGGGGAAGGTGATACCGCCGACATGCCCCTCTACACGCCAGCTTAATAGTTTTCATCATCTTTCATCACGGTGCACCTGCAGTCCGCCCTTAAATGTCCGGGCTACCCGCAACTCCAGCACGTTTGTCTCCCGCTCCCAGTTCTATGAATGGTTAGCATGTTGTGACTGGCACCGTCAAACGTCATTTTCGGCCATCACAGCTCTGGCCGGTACTGGGGTGGCTCTTTTGGCCATCATCTTTGCTGCTTCAGTGCAGAGGGCAGCTGACAGGGCATCGTTGAGGTTAGGGTGTTCTACTAGAAGAAGCTAACATTTCACCTCCCAGTCTTTTACCCTGCTGATGAATGTGTGAGCTGCCTCTCTGGAAAGGTAATCTTGTGGTAAAACTGACAGAGCCCTGTGCGCAAACTGCTCCACCTCAACGATGAAAGTAAAGTCTTGTAAAGTCCCGCTTGGTTGTTGCGCTCTGGCCTTCAGGTGGGCTCGTAAGTGGTGGCCAGGCAGTGCTCTCCATAGAGCCCATCCATTGTGGGTAGCGGTTGCCTCAAACTGCCGGTTAAACACTACAACTGTTTCTATATATATAACATTCAAATCTTTACACTTAATTTTATGGTGTGTATCTGTGTGTAGATCTGCAACTTCCATTTATAAATTTAATCTGACTTTCATTATATCCACAGTGAAAGGATGGACAATTTAAAAAAATCATAATTCCTTAAATCAATGGTTGAAATAAATTTAAAAATTCAACTTAACTGGGTTCAGTTTAGCAGCATATTTTTGCATACAATTAACTGAAAGATTGGTCAGCAAGTTTAAACAGAGAAAATAATATAATTCCCTGTGCATCTGAGTGTTCTTTCCACAAACCTATTTTCAGTATAAATGACGTAATCTTGCCATACATTAATTTGTACTACACCCTGTTTCCTTCCTTGTAGGCTACAATTCAAGCCATTTAAATGCTTGGATGTGTTGATAAGGAAAGCCAGGTCACTAATTCAGTTTGTTTTTTGTTCCGACATTTGCTGGTTCTATAAAAATGCCAAAATTAAAAGTTTTCAGTAAAGAAACGACTAAATAAACAAAAATAAAATGAATAATTAACACAATTATAAATAAACTATGCCTGTTGACTCATGAAATCTGATATTGTATTTCTCAGATGAAAAAGTTCATAACATTTTACCTCTTCTTAGCCACCTCACTTCTGTAAAATATATTAAATCCTCATATTCTCCTCCTAAATCTTGAAGCAACTTTCAAAAAAATTTGATGCTTAAGTGAATTTTGTTGTCTTTATAGTGCTTGTCACTACATCCATCACATTTACTGCTACATGTTTACTATATCTACTTTAACACAAAGTGCTTCCTGGTGTACTATGCAGAAAAACATTTTTATAGTTTCATGCATTCCTATTTCTTTCAAACAACAATTTAGCCTTCCCTTTGAATCTCTCTTTCCTCCAACCATGGCAGGTGCTTCATCTGTTGAAAGTGACACGTGTTTATTGAGATCCAAATTGTGTTTTTCAATTAATTGTTTCAACTCTTCTAAAAGGTCTTTACCTGTCATTTGTCCTTTCATAGGAATTACATCAAGCAAGGATTCATCAACTGAGAACTCTTCTCTTACAGCTCAAATACACACTGCCAATTGTGCAATGTCGCTAATGTCTGTACTCTCATCTAAAACCATAGAATAGACCATGCATTCAGAAATATTAGACTTCAGCTGATTGTCAAGCAATTGGAAATATGTTTTATTCTTCTCCCAATAGTTTGATGAGACAATCTAATATTTTTGTACTGTTCTAATTGTTCTGGGGACATTATTTCAGTGATTTTTGTTACACATTCTTTAACAAATTCACCTCACTAGACGGTTTTTTAGCAATTTTGCAAATTCCCAAGCAACAACATAGCTAGCCAGAATTAGTTTTTGTTTTACAGTCTGAATAGGCCATTCTCCAATGTGGTCACCCATTTTTTTACGCTTTGAATCTTCCAGCAGTTTTCCTAGTTCCAGTCCTGAAATTGAGATAATGAACTAAGTATTAATGTATAATTCATGTTTAAAGGTTCCTTTATGATTTCTGATGTCAGTAGTTTGTAACTTACATATAAGTTTAGAATGATCATTTTGACACAAATTATAATCGTATATGTTGCTTCTGAATGTACCATTAAGAAGTTTCAACCTAATAAGACATCTAACATTTTCTCCTGCAGAACAGGAAAACCTTTTCTCCCATTCTATTTGGAAAGAATGCTTTTGTATATTATTTGACAGTTTTGAATGAGATATGTCATACGATAGACAATCCATCACTAATGAACCTACACAAGCAATGACTATGAATGGGCGCTAATGACCACTGCTGTTGTGCATCCTAAAACCCCACTACTACTGCTACTGGCTATGAACGCAGAAACAGTGGGAGGGGTTAGGTCTGACATCAGGGGCAGAGAAGTCTGCACTATAATAATGATTAGTGCATGGGTGGTCATTCAGGTAATGGAACCTCTTTCATTTTTTGAAAGAAGAAAATAGTAAAAGAATTGGTTTATCTCGCCGGGGAAGGGAAAAGATTGGTTTATTTTGCCAGTAAAAGGAAGGAAAGTATGTGGTATGGAGTATTTAGGAAGGGATTCAGAGATGAAGAATTAAGCAGTTCTACAATGGCATCCACGTTAGTCTGTGAGAAGGTTGAATGCTGCTGCCCAATGGAGCCTAGAGGAATGTGTGGATGAGGACTTTCTCATCTTTTGTCTTTCTGGGGCACAATTCTTTGCAGGGGTAGTGTCCATTGGATATTGGTTGGAAGGCTCTAAGGGTGGAGGCAGAAAGGTTCTTGAAACTGTTGTGTTGCTACTGGTTCTGTGTTTTAGGTTTGTAGTGCTGCATTCTGCTGTCTGAGAGTGTTGAGGGACTTTGTGAAGTTCTGGGATATTGTGCTGTTGGATGTTTGCAAGTCTTGAATGGATGTTGCAATAACTTGCAGCTCTTGAAGCAGTTGATCTGTATGGCATAGAGTGTGGGCTTCATTGATGGCAGTGCACTGTTCTTATAAGGTTGTGTTGATGTTAGCAAGTTGGTCCTCTATTCTTGTTAGTCTGGTGGTTATGTTCAGGACTTCGGTGTGAAGATGTATCCTTGTTGTGATGACCGTAGTGACAGCTAGAGTTGACTGCATTTATTGTGGTTGTTGATCCTGTGTTGGTATTGTCTGCCAGCTCCATGGGTAGAGGAGGCTCTGCACTTGATCTGTGAAGTGCAACTGACACTCACAGGTGGCACAGTAGCAGCAGCAGCATCGTAGTGGGTTGTGTGAAGTGCAGTTGGTGGTATAGCAGTTGGCACCACAGTAGTGGTATGCAGGTAGTGCGGAACAAGATTCTTGGCTGTGCCATTAGGTGCAGCAGTGATGGCATGATGTCTCTTTGGAGCTTCTGCTTGCTTTGACTTTAAGGGTATGTCGTAACAAGGACAATCCTATCATCAGAGCACAACAATGAAGTGTGCTCTTATCAGTGAACAGATGTTGCACTTTGGCATAGGCCCTCTTTAAGGGAATATTCATTGTCGTCCTAGGAAAAGCTGCATCAGAAGCTGTTGATGGATGCCAAACAATTCAGTGCTAAATGTACTGTAGCTTTGAGCAGCTCTGGTGGTAATATCTGCAGTGGGTGGGGTTGCCTCCCTTGAGTTGCCCAGTGATTGGCTGGTGAATGCTTATGCAATTGCCGGCATTTCGTCTGCTAGGTTCTGGCTGCAGCTTCAGCATTGGCAAGAGAGCTTGGGGCAGTTAACTCCGATGGGAAGTCTTCTGCCTGTTATATATGTGTGACCTTCTTCCTCTTTCATGTTGCCATATTGCTGCATTGAAGCTCTCTCAATGTTTGAGAAAAGTACTGTTATATGTCCCTGTTCCATTTGTTTCAGTATTCCATTGGAAAGTGATGAAGAAGTACCACCACCACCACCACCACCAGTTGGTACTGCAAGTCAAACTGGTCATTCTCACATAAGACGACGAAAACCATGTGTGCCTGTGTCATTCAGCCAAGCAGGTAGAAAGAAAATTGGTAAAAGAAGAGGAAGAAGATATGAGAATGGTAAGAAAACATGTATATGATGTAGAAATGGAAATTTCTGTTGCTTTGTTTTTATACTTAAATACTAATAATATTAGTATAGCAGAAAGGCTTACTGATTAAGGCTTATTCTTAAACTTTGTAATAGTTTATGTACATAGTAAATAATGAAGCTGTCTTTCTTTCCTGCTCATATTTCAGTACATTTCAAAAGTAGTTGGAGCATAGGAATGCACTTGTACTGATTCATTTTAAAAATCTTAAGCAGTAAAACGGATTTATTATTCATTGTATTTGGTTTATAGGAGAGCATGGCTGTATTTAAAGCAAGCATGGTTTAGCGTTCAGCACCTTCCCCAAAATTGGAATGCTGATATATTCTGTTCTTAAAACTAGAACAACATAGGTTCAGTTAGAATACTGTCACAGTTGACTGTTTAGAGAGAGAGGGGGAGAGAGAGGGAGGGGAGAGGGAGAGATAGGGAGGGGGAGAGAGAGAGATTTTTATAAAGAGGCTTGGTACATGAATTGAATTTGTTTGTACAATTTCTTTACAACTATATACAATATTTTATATAATATAAAATCTCCCTTACTCATATACCATGTGTAAAAATTTTCTGGTGCTTAGCTTCCTATTGACCACTCAGATTGCTTGACTCCCAGGGCTTAACTCACTGAGCAATTCATTCCTTCTCACGTCTCTTACTTTTCTAGGCGATTTTTCTTTTACCTTCCTTAAAATCTCCCCCATGGCTTTGATTTTCTTCTTTCAGGTTTGGTACATAAATTTGTAAGTTCATAGAGTGACATAGCTGTTGATAGGACTGATCTTTAGAAGAAAATATAAAAAAGCAAAAGGAATAATGAAATTAAAAGCAGAATCACTTCATGCAAAACAGTATGACAAAAAACATCACGAGTTCAAAATGTGTTAATGTTTACATATTTGGTTCTCAATACATTATAATTAGTATTATACACTACATTACCTTCATATGACAATTTACTTCCATAATAGGAGGGGTTGAAATATGGAAGTTCTCACATACATGCTTATATTAAGTAATTTTATTCCTGGTTACAGGAGCAAGCATGACTATACTTTTAGGTTTTACTAAGTTAGGGATAAACAGGTTAATAAACACACAAAAATTAGGCAACGCTTGAAAATTTATAGTCATAGAAAAACAATTAAGCTTAATTTAAAATGAAATAACTTAAAATAGAATTTTGTAATTGGTTCAGAAAAAATTCCTACAATTATATACATCTTCTTTAAACTGTCAAATTTTCAAGTTGGAGAGATAAACGCTAAGGTAGTTATAAATTAAAGTATAATTTACTGTGACGCACAACACTTGATTACTCCCTCACTGCTGTACTCCACTGCAGGAAGGCTGACTCCTTGCTACGTATAGCACGCTGGATTGCAACTTCCTTAGGGACCTCTGACGAGTTGGAAAATGTTTTGATGGTAACTTTTCCAATGATGGGCACTACACAATGAGTTTTTCGTGTTCCGGTAACTGTCCTCAAACCCACAAATCTTGAAGAATTTAAATGTTGTGCTTCACTTTTGTGTTCTTCAGTAGAGGTAAAGGAAAACAGAATTCCCTCCACATGAGATCTTGTCCATTCTAAAGTTTTTTGGGAGATCTTATCATGGCACCTTGCAGGCTAGCTTTTGCAGCTAATCACTTTGTTGTGCCTCCTACACCATCACAAGGATCTTTACCGTTACTTATCGCAAATAAAAAGCCATTCTGCAGAAACCTGAAAATCTTGTTCATGATATGGGAAATTGACAAAATTTTGCTTATTTTTATATTGTCCAGAAGCACCATCGCTGAAGTAATATATTTTTTGTATTTCAGGGAATGGCTTTTTTTGGGTGTGAGAGAAGTTTCTTTTGAAACAGGTGAAATCCTGTTGTGTTGTTACTTAAAAATTTATAAATAAATGAGAAAAACAAGTGTTTTAAATCATCATTAATAGAATTTCTGTAATAAGTCACAAATGGGTGTATGGTTGCTTGTGAATTGGACCAATGATAACCTTATATGCCACCCTGCATTATAAAACTATAATTTTCGTAGTAATCCCCTATGACAATGAACTCACCTGGTTGTATTATGTTTTTCAATTTTCTTAAATAATTTGATTGGGCCTTTGCAATAAAATTATGTATTTTGTATTTTTGCAACCACATCACAAAGTTTTTTGTAAAATTTTCAGTTGTTTTCATCAAGATCATCGCAGCTCTATCTGTTGTTATCTATTTATTGTAGATAACATCTTCAATTAAATTTTTCTGTAAGAAGGAATTCAATATCTCTGAGACAATTGTATCTCCAGGACACCTTTCGCACTTACTTAGATAGCAATCTGGCATTGGATCATAGCAAACCATTGTCTGTACAAAATAATTAAGATTGTTGAATGACTTGTCACTCTCATGCTTAGGTTCTGCAGCTTCATTAACATTATTTAGAATTTTTGCATATCATGTAAACAAACTTGTGTGTCCCTGGAGCTCCTGCCAACATGTACTGTTTGGGCATGAGGAATGAAAACCTCGAAAACCCAATTTTAGACGTTAGATGTCTCAATTTGAATACTTTGTGCAATTCCTTAAGGTTTGCTAAAAGTAATCTCTTTTGCTTTTTAATTCCTTTACCTCCTTCTCTGATAGACTTAGTATCTTTTATACCACCCATTATCCTACTGATATCTCTTCTTGATAAACATTTTGTACAAGCTGAACAATATCATCAGGGAGGCTTCTATGGTATTTCCTGTTTGGAAATGACATTATACCTTTATTTGCTTGCATACGCTTTGCAACTTGTGTTACTTAGGGAGAGGCACCGAACTCGGATATAATTTTATGTTTGATCTAGCTTTTTGGAAGACATGTTAATATCATGTATTCCTCATTTGCTGTTTTTGATGTTGCAAATTTCTCTTTAAATTGTTTAACCATTTCCTGACCATCATTTGCCTCACTGCAGGAACAAACATTAAAAATATGCTCGCTTATAGCATGTGTCACAGCACTAGCTTTTCTTTCTGCATATGATTTAATCCGTGAGAGTTTAGGTTTAGAAACAGCGGGTTCACCTAATGGAGATAACAGTTTATTCATATTACTAACATTGTCTTCACTACTTTCAGAACATATTCCTCTTTGCTTCTTGACCTCCCCACCTCAGGGTGCATGCCCTCTTCTTCACTGGCCAATCTCTCGATTTCAATTTTAGGCCCATTACCATCATCATGGATATTAATTCTTGAGATTTTTATATGACAACTGTGACAAATTAGTTCACCTAACACTAAATGCAGAATTTTTTTACACATGTACACTGTCACTTTTCTTTTACTGACCTTGGATGAATTTTTTTCCAATCTGAAAGGATGGCAAAACCGTAACTTCCACGGTAGCTTTTCTTTAGGTATTATGGATATAAATCATGTACTCACACAAGGAACCATAGAAAGTAACTGTCGTAATCTAAGCAGAAATCCCTCTCTGCAGTGTTGACTGTTTACAGTAATGCGCAACCTTCAGCAGAAGTGTAAGACGTGACCTTAGCCCACTGCTGATTGCAAGCGATATTAGACCTTAGGAGCAAGCTCTGGTTATTTCCATGATTTTATAACTTTTAAACCATTATAGTCTTCTCAATGAAATTTAATAGGTGAACCAATTACATAATGATCTTTATGTAGAATAAATAATGTAATCCTCACTGTATTCTACTTACAGATATTCATTTTTATATATTTCATTGCCAATTTTCACATCAAGAGAAAAAAAATATATTTTTGGAAATTTTAATATTAACTGCATCTATTTTTACTGGTGTTGGTATTTTACTTGCTATCAAAAAATTACTTGTAACACTGTGAATTGTTTTTTTGGAAAATCCTACAAGCGTACATCCCTATAGTTTTTATAACCTTACAGCCATACTGTAAGAGATATGAGTTCCGTTTTGCAGCATTAAATTTGTTATTATAAGTATAAATACGATATATACTTAAAGAAAATTGGAGACATCACCTTTCAAATTGCAAAATGTTGTATGGAATGACCCAGCAGTAATATTAACCCAAACACTCTGTGCAGTCGCATATTGTATGATGCTGACTTGTCCATGCCAACTTTGTTTGCATTGTGCTGAACTTTCTGGGCAAGTTTATGATTTGAGACCGCATACCTATACTACTTTTCTCCTTTATATTTGCCAATAAATCATCTAGCCCTGCTGAATATGATGACTGCTATTGGCTTTCTACATAGAGCACGACCTAAATGGACATGCACCACATACTGTGGTTGTGTGGTGTACAGTTCTGTTTGTCTCGATGCTTCATTCAATGAAAACCATTGGGAATCATTTTAAAAATTCAGCAGAGCTAGCAGGCTTATCTGAAATTTAAACAAGGCAAGTAATACCTGAAAATTCAGGTATTAATCAAGCAGGCAGTGTATGAAATATGTAAATTCTTTTAATAATGTATACATAGTGAATAGGAGCAGCCAAACAAGATATGTCTTAAATTTAAAGAAGTTAGGCAAATGTGTAATACCAGGATCTAACGGTGCAATTCTGCTAGAACATATAAATGAGGTTATAGTTAACAGGGAAATCAAGTTAACTTAAAATGTGAGTTAATAGAATTGTTGTGTTTTGAGGAAAAAAAAGCAAGATAAAGCCGAATACAAAAGTTAAAGGTACAGACATGAAGAAAGAAAAAAAAAAAAGACTGCATGAAAATAATAGGCAGTGGTTCATTCATTCATTCATTCATTCATTCATTCATTCATTCATTCATTCATTTATTTTCATCCTTTTACATATGTTTAAAGGACACGTCAGTATAATCTATTTACATTATATACAAAGTTTTACATTATTTTTCCATATTTGAACTCCTCTATACTGTAAAATGCATTTTCAATTAAATATGTTTTTATGGCTTTCACCGTTTTTATTGTTTGATTTATATTCTTTATTTCATTTGGTAGTTTATTGAACAATTCACTTCCTATGGTTTCTGTTGAACGATTATTCAAGGTCCTTAGGGTCGTTCTGAAATAATCCATATTATTTCTTAATCCATAGGAATGTATATTACAATTTTTGTCATGTCTTTTATGTACAATAACTTTTATGCTTTCATAAATATATATGCATGGAGCAGTTAATATTTTTAGGCTCTTAAACAAACTTCTGCATGTTTCTTTATTTTTCATCCTACCAATTATTCTGATAGCTTTTTTCTGCAATTTTAGCACTTTTTCCATTTCTCTATAAGTAATATTCCCCCACAGCGTAATACCATAACTAATATGCGAATATATTAATTCATAGTAAACCTGTATCATCGTTTTGCTATCCATTGTCTTACTAATCTGTCTCATTACATATATACCTTTATTTATTTTTTTGGTAATATGGTCTACATGTGCTTTCCAGTTTAAATTTTTGTCAATTATCATTCCAAGGAAGTTTGTACTATTTATTTGATCTATATTTATACCATCTATTGTTAGATTTACATTTTTGAGGTTTCGATTCGTTAATTCGAAATGTATGCATGCTGTCTTTTTTACATTTATTACCATATCTAGACTAGAACAATATTCTTTTATGAATTTTAGAATTGAGTTTGCCCTATTTTCTACATCTTGTATTTTCTGTCCCCTAATTATAACCGTCATGTCATCCGCATATCCAATTGCTATTTCTCCCTTAGATTCTATTAATTCATATATTTCATTAATGTATATTAAGAACAAAAAGGGTCCTAATTTTGAGCCTTGCGGAACTCCCTGTTGAACCTTTTTAAAGTCTGATTTTATCTTTTCTCTCACACCTTTAGCATTTAAATTACTTATATGGAAGATAGTATAGGTTAGAGTTAGGTTTGCCAAACTATGGACTATGGGCTGAACCCAGCCTGCAAGCTGCTTTTGTTTGGCTCATCTACAAACTTAAAAGTATATATATAAAAAAGAACGGTGTACCTATATTAGATTAATTCACAAATTTAGAATGATTAATAAAATTAAGTGCTCAGATTTTTAAGATATGCAGTGTAGTTAGCTAACAAAGGACAAATACAAGGAAGCTAATTTGCTTGACTTTTACAACTGTCGCTGAGTGACATGTTTCCTCCTCTGAAAGACTTTGCACGATGACTAGTATCACTGTTTGCATCAACGTATATCTGTGAAGACATTTTCAAAAATGAAATATGTCAAATCAAAATGTAGGTCTGCTATGACTGATGAAAATTTAGTCCTTTTTGATGATAAGAGATAGCCTACATCCCTTCAGGGCAGTGGCCTCCTACTCTAGGTAGGGTAGCTCAGTATAAACTCCCAAGGTGAGCCAGTCTGTGAGAGAATTCAACCCTTACTTGTGTCTTCACTTAAACCTCTTTTCGTCAAAGTTTAGTTCAACACCATTATCTTAGCACTATATTGTTGGCTGTAGTTTTAACTCCTTAGTGGTGACTTCCTTCCATAGTTTGCAGTCTTTGGCTAGAGTGATCCATCTTCTTCCACCTCCTCATATCAGTTTGTCTAACCTTATCTGGTGTGGGTGACCTCTGCCTCTTTTCCCGAGTCTGTTGTCCCAAACTGTAGTTGCGTGGGCCCATCTTCCATAGTCCATCCTTGTTAAATGGCCTCCCCATTTCCACTTAAGTTGTCATGCGTGTACTGCTGCATCTTCCATTCCTGTCATTCTTCTGATTTCGGTGTTTCATATACTATTTTGTAGCCTTATTTTCAGCACTTTCCATTCCATCTTTCACTGACACGCTTGTAGGGTTTTTTTTTTTTTTTTTTTTGGCAAAGCATCATGTCTGTCACCCATATATGAGCACTGGTATGGTAGTATGCACAATTCCATGATTGTATTTTCTATTTCTTTAGTAGGATATCCTTCAAGCACTAGAGCTCTCTCCAAGTTGTGCTGATTCCTCTTTTGATCTCTACCTCACCATTACCCCTCATCAAAATACTTTGTCCCAAGTAAGTATAGTCCTCCACATATTCCATAATTGTTCTTTCCAATACTATTGGTGACTTTTCAGCATTCATCATCACTTTTGTCTTTGTTGGGTTCATCAGTAGTCCTACTTCTTGGCTAATTATGTTTAGCTCTTTGAGCATGGTCTCTTACATTTGCTGACTTCGCAAAAAGAGTTATGCATCTGCAAAGTATAAGTTGAACAATCTCCTTCCATTTATGTTGAGGCCTTTCTGCTTCTTGCCCCATTTTAATTTGGGAATGCAATTTCCAGCAGGCATGTGAAAACCTTGGCTGAGATCGGTTCCCCTTGCTTCACACTTCTTTCCACTTTGAATGTGTCTCCTTTGATCTCTGTTTTGACTTTGGTGTATCTATTGAAGTAGATTTTCCTTATCACTCTGACATATTTACTTTCTATTCCCATTGCTTGTAAGGATTTTATGATTTTCCTGTGGTTGATGGAGTCAAAAGGCCTTGCTGTAGTCTATGAAGGCTATATACACAGATTCTAGTTGTCTTTGGCTGACTTTTCTATTACCTGTTTGACTGTTTGGAGGTGGTTGATCATAGTGTATCATGCTTGAAGCCCTGCTTGTTCTTCTGGCTGGTTTTGATCTAGGATCTTGAAATAATCTACTCGTGATTATTTTTAGGAACACTTTATAAAGATCTGATATCAGGCTTAGTGGCCTAAGGTATTTTAAGTCATTCCTGTCACCTTTTTTATGTAACAACATGATTGTGCTTGTTTGCCACTGGGATGGTGTCTCTTCTGTCTAATATTTTGTTGAATATCATAGCTCATGGCAATGCTAGTGTTTCTGTCCCCCATTTTAGGCATGTATTTGTTATCTTGTCTCCCTGGGCATTTTATTGTTTCTTAGTTGGTTTAGTGTATGTTGCACCTCTCTTGGTTTTATGAGTGACACCTTTTCCTCTTCTGCATTTGCGACTGATAGATCTGCTTCACTTAAAGGTAGTGTGTTTGAGTATAATTCCTTATAGAAGGTTGTTGCTACTTTGTTTATTTCACTTCTGGTGTTCATCTATTTGCCGTCTTTCTTTTTAACTCCAGTCATCCAGTGATTTCCTTTGCTTGTTTCTTTTCCTATTTTTTTCATGGATCCTGAACTCTCTAGTATCTGTTTGATTTTGAATTCTTGAAGCTCTTGTCTTATTTCTTGTGTTTAATTCTTCATATTCTTTCCTGTTTGTTGCTGACTCTTGAACACTTGGGTAAATTATTTCTCTCACTTCTATTAGCTTTTGAGTGTTCTTGCTGAGTTTATCTGCATTCTTTCTAACTGTTTTATTGTTTGGGATTACCTTTGCCACATCTAGTATAAGTTCTTGCAGGTTTGTATATATTTCTTGCAACAAGCTCTCTATATCTGTTTCTATGTCTTGTATTCTTTCTTGTAGTTCAGTTTTATAGATTCTCCAATTCTCTTGTTCTTTGTATGGATTCTCCTCCTTTTTCCCATTTTAAAGGTGACTCTGAGCATCCTGTGGTTTTTGTAGAATTTCATTCTATTTAGATTTGGATATTCATTGTTTCTGCTATGTCTTGCACAAAATAAAATCAATTTCAGTTTTTGTTGTTCCGTTTGGAGCACGCCATGTCCACCTGGCTTCTGGATGCTTTTTGAAGAATGTCAGTTATTCTTTCACTTTTTCATTCAGTGTTCTAGGGTGAACTCAACTACCTTATCTCCTCTCTTGTTCTTTCTGCCATATCTCAAGGGGCCTAGCAGTTCCTCTTCATCTTTGCATTTCCATCCCACTTTACAGTTAAAGTCCCCCATTATTATGTTTTTCTGTGCCCTGTATGTGGTATTGGGTTTGGTTAAGTCCTCATAGAATTTGTCGTGTGAAAGCCAGAGGAACGTACCACCAAAAAATGGGATTTTCGGCTTTTTTAATGTATGTTTTCATAGTAATGAGCTCTATGTTGTTTCAAAATGACATATTTGAAGCTCTTCTCATGGCAAGAATAAGGTGCTGCGCATATCCAAGTTGCGAGTTCATTTAAGAGACAGACCTATTGACACACATTCTTCTGTATCAAAGAAGTGCATCTGAATTTTGGTATCAGCAAAACGTAACAATACTTAGTTCTTCTGACTCCTAACTTCATGACCTAATTTTATAAATATGTTTTAACACACCAGAGGCCACTATCTGCGTGTTTTGCATATAGTTTTCCTGCATGTATGTGCTATTTTCCTATGTACCTGAAATAGAACTATAGCTTGTCCAGCAGCTAATGACACTTGCGATGTGAGGTGGGCATTTGCCTAATCATCAGTTCTTGGAACTGTATACGTGGTTTCAAGCCATTGCATTTCCCTTGCGAGTATATCAGGTGGTGGAGAGACGATAGACAAAACATTGATTATTCTTTATAAGCATTGTCAAACTAATCATGTTGCTTTCATTGTCACGTCACATTTTGCTTACTAGTTTGTTGGAGGATTCAATGTGAAGAGGTTAGTGTAAGTGCACACTCTCTGTTAGATATAAAAATGACTTCAAAAGGAGGAAGGAAAATGGTTGATCTAGTGATGAATCAAAATTACTGCAACGAAAGAATTACTCAGCTTCCGATAAAGGTAAGCCAAGTTATTATTGTTTTTAACTATCAGCTAGTCTCTCACCTTTAATTTGACTGCAATGGTTGAGCTTGGTTCCTAATTATTTATTTTAGTATTTAGAGAAGAAAAGAATGGTGAAACCTCATCTGTAATACAAAACAATTACAAATGGACAAACTTTTGGAGTTAAGTGAAGGGTGTAATGAATTCAAAGAGTTTAGTCCATCAGATAATTACATACCTGAAAGCAACACAGATTCTTCATCACCATCTCCAAGGTCAAAGAAAAAGAGAGCTGAGGTCCAACTGAAATCGCAAAATAAAGCTACAATTTTCAACAAAACAATATTTTCATAAAAATACTAATGCTAAGGTACCGTATATAAATACACAAACTCTGGTAAAAAACACAGTAATATAAAGTATTATTATTATTATGTAAGGTTCTTGTTATGATTGCATAACCTACAGTGTATGTTAGAATATCTGTTTTATCAGACAAGAAGAAAAAATTACTTACTTGCATTACTCATCCTGATGTACTTAAATTATTGGTATTAAATATGTGCACTTCTATCAACTGAAACCTTTATTTTATGTAAATAACATTTTTTTTCAGTTATTACAAAGTGGTATCTTCCAACATTGTAACACAGAGAAACAGCCTACTCACTGCCTTGTTAGATACACAGCATAGAGGCAAGGGGATACAAGTGCATGTGTTTCTCTTTGGTGCCAAATATTTCATGATATCGTACAGCTAGTTTTCTTTTCAGTCACCAGCTAGCAGCACAGAGTGGAATTTTACTTACATCCCTATGCCACAATAATTTTACATGCTTTAGCATACTCTAGATGTACTTAACTAATTTTTCTGGGAAATGTCACTTATGTCCCTTTGCTTCAGACCCCTCATATACCATCATTATTGATAGAAAATCTAATGTGTATAACTCATGTTGATTTGATTTTTTAGAAATTTTGTAAACAGTGAAGGCAAAATTCAGTATTTAAGCATTAGGTTTGAATTTAGACACGCTTGCTTCACTTACCCTGTAATTTATACAGGACATGTTTCAGAAGCTTTTGCTTCCATCATCAGCTGTGCGTACACTAAATACTAGGTAAATATGAATGTTGATTTGTTGCTTAAAGATGACTCATTTATTAAAGCCTTTATTCTTCTTCTATTTTCAACAATATATTTTCCTATTATATCACACGTGTTTATAGTGATATGTGATACAGTATTAGTCAGGAAAACATGGAATGGAGATTCTTAAAAATTAAATAATTTCTGTGGTACTACATGGGGTCTGGGCCTGCTAACTTGACTGCTGGCCTCACACCCACGTACACATGGCATGTATATGGGTATGTCATTATAAGGCCTCGGATTTTATGTGCTGCTCTAAAAACATGACACAGTTTATCCTCCTCTTTCACCATTTTAACTACACCCTCTTATAATTGATGCTTATTATTTGTTCCAGTAATATCTAAAGCAGATATATGAGCTTGGCTTAATTCATGATCACAAATTTCTTTTCTTAAGCTTTGTTGTTGAGCTTTCCTATCACTTCCAAATTATGAAATTATATCTTGAACCCACTCCTGAGAAATATGAGTTCCAACTGGTTTGTTGGGAATAATGCTTGCTTGTGAGCAAATTTTACATCCAAATTACATTGTTTAATGGAAAGCCAAGGGTTCTCAGTGCCACAATATATAAATTGTTCTAATGTTCAGCAATTCAGTAGACCTAATCTACTCCCACTAGAAGTTGAAATTTGTAAACTGATATAGGTGTTTTCACACTTGGCACTGCATCTTCAGTTGGTGTTGTACTTTCACTTATTCTACTCGTTTCCATGCTGCTTCCATCACTGTTCAAACTACTTTCTTTATTAACTGCATCACTTAATTTATCACTTGAAGGTTTTTCAAGCCATTTGACTGGACTCATTTTATAACGTAAAGCACAAGCCATAAATAAATACGGTATATGTATAAATAATAAAGCACACACAAAACCAACTTAACAAAGCTCTCATATAGGTTCAACTGTTCAATGACTTCTGGAGAGTAAATGTGTAGTGTGTTCTATTTGGTACAATGCAACTTCATCTTGAACTCACGAAACAGGTTATTCTGTAAGCACATGATGAGTTGTGACATATGGTCACAAGGAGGCCTGTTTGATGTAATGTGTGTATTACACTACACATAGCATAAAATAATAGGAGCATTGGAGACTGTAACTATTAAGATGACGGCGAATGGCATGGTGACGCATAGTCGAGTGCAAAAAATAAACAATAATCACCAAGAAACTGAAAATAATGTGGGAAAACTCAGTGGTAACATCAATATTAGAGGTGAAGTAAACTACAGAAATGAAGACAGCAACAGGCGAAATACTGTTGCAGTAAAAACTCTACATGTGAACTGAAGGGCAGCAGCATCCGTGAACCGAGAAGCCAAAGTAATTGCATCTCTACAAACTATCATAGGCCTCTTAAATGGGCACACAATGAAATCAGAGTGCTAAAAACTGAAAATGAAACTATGAAAAAGCACATCCAGCATGCAACAGTTAAACAAACCTACGCTTTGGTAGCTGAGGCTAACTATATGACACAGATAACAACTGTCAAATACTGCATCGAATGGAGAATTCACACAGAAGATTGTTCATAATGTTCCAACCGAAATCAGAAACAGCT
Source organism: Deroplatys truncata (assembly GCA_030765065.1). Classification (NCBI taxonomy): domain Eukaryota; kingdom Metazoa; phylum Arthropoda; class Insecta; order Mantodea; family Mantidae; genus Deroplatys; species Deroplatys truncata. Next base: position 513,199,879 of record CM060990.1, read on the forward strand.
TCTCGTGTCTCTCTGAAGACATTAATGAACAGGAAAACAGTGATGAACCGCATCAAACTGAAGAAATCTTGGCAAACAAAGACAAGGTGCCTTTGGGAACAAAGGAAAAAACGAGGAAAGTAAAAACCCTAGCAGATAGCCACAGTAGGGGAATAAGCAGCATCCTAACCAAAACAAGATGGATCTCAGGGCAGAAGGTATAGTGCAGCCAGGTCACCAATAGAAGCACTAACATGTGTAAGTGAATGTGCAAATTTAACCTCCGAGGACTTTGTTGTCATCCTGGGCGGAACAATCAATGTAGCAAAAAATGAAAGTGTCAAAGTCAAAAGAAACCTGGTTAAGTGCCTAGTGAACCTCAATCATACTAATGTAATAGTGGTAAATATACCAAATTGGTATGATTTGGACAAAGACTCTGTGGTCAACAAGGAAGTGAAAAAGTGCACTCTGAGCATAAAAAGGACTAAGTGCTTTCAAAAATGCAAGTATTGTGGACATAGTAATTTGGATAGGAACTGTCACACTAATCATGGTTTGCATTTAAATGGCAGAGGTAAGGCCAACTTGGTATATAAAACAATAGAAGCAATAACCCAGGGGCCCAAAGCAAGTAATTCCTCTAGGGTTTATGCCGACCAATGATGTGGTCTGTAAAGAATATCTTAGTGTTCCTGACGAATGCAACAAAGATAAGGTAATGTCAGTTCAATTTTGTTTTAGGTTAAAGAAACTTCCTGGAAACCCAGGAAGGCAACATGACTGGGACAAAGTTAAACTAGTTTCAAATAAACCAAGTATTAATCCTGATACCAAAATAGGATACATTAATGTTCAAGGTTTTCAGAACAAGCAATTATTAATTAATGAATTTGCAAATGGAAATAATTTTGACTTTCTCTGTGTATGTGAGCATTGGTGCCAAAATAATGCATTAACTTTTAGTAAGCTAGAGGATTATAACTTAGTAACTAGCTATGATAGGCAACACCATATACACGGAGGTGCAGCTATATATGCATGTAAATATTGTTTTTTCTCTCTGTAGTATTCTTCTACTTGACTCATTATGTATTAAACTGGGCTTTGAAGCAACAGGCATTATTGTTAAAGTATTAAAACTAATCAAATAGTACTGTACATATCTCCCAAGAGAAACCCTGTAACTTTTCTTGAAAAACTGCTTTTCAATTTTCTTTTAGTCCCTAAATGGAAGCACTTAAAGATTGTAATTGGCAGGGACTTAAATCCTTCTTAGACAAGTCAATTTTAAATATACAAATAACACATCCACAAGACTTAACGGCATGCCTAGACAACATATTTACAAACATTAATCCAATGCGAATGACATGTGATATGGAAGCCTTTCCATATTCAGACCATGTTTGTGTCTGGCTCAAATTAAAAAATCTTTTACCTATTAATCATTTAGATTCTAAGAGAAAAACAAAAACAGTGATTTCAAGGCCCATAACATACAGTAAAATCTCAAATTTTAGAGTTTCATTATATAATATGGAATGGATGGGTATATGCAAAATGCAACTCTCAAGCAGACTGTCAGCATAAGACATTTTTGAAAGATTCTTTACTGCCTTTATAAATGCTTTCGAATTGTGTATACCAGAAAAAACATTTACTGTCAGGATAAACCCTAATCGAAAGAACGTGACAAATAAGGAATCAAATACTTGGTATACCGTGCAACTAGCTAACATGAAAAGGAAAACTATAATGTATTTATGCTTATTTAGGAAAGAAAACACGGACAGGGCCAATATATCAATGTAAGAAATGAATACAAAATAGCAATAAATGAATCAAAAAGGCTTCACAACCTTAAAACCATCGCAACAACAGGTAACAAATGCAAGAAAGCGTGGAGTTTGATTAGCTCTGTTGCCAGAGATCCCAAAGATGAAGTAATAGAAATTCCTCCTGATGATTTCAACAAATTTCTTATAGAATCTGTTGAAGCAGTTAGAGGTAACATTATGACTATTGCAAAGCTCAGTATTTTTTTTTTTCAGTTTTTATTCAAAGGATATAATTTTAGAGGTGATTTCTTTAAGAAATTTAAATATATACAAGGTAACCCCTTAAACTGTTCCTGTGAAGAAATAACCTCTTAAACTATTTTGAACCAGTGAAACACCTACCTACTTTTTTGTTTTTCTTGGGAGCTTAGTACAGAAAGTTAAAGGCATCTTTGAAGTAGAGGGATTTTAAAACTGGACTCTTTGAAAGGAAATCAACCACTTTAAAAGTATACAAAAACATGGACAGTGAAATGAACATAATTCTAATTGACATGGTTGAAGATAGCAACAGTTTTTCGTCAAATTCTGTGTAGCTTCTTGGTTTTTCAGTGGCAAATGATGGCAGTGAAATAGTATTTTCTACATACAAATATATTTGATTTGATTCTTAGAGTATCTACATCTGCACATGTGTGGAAACCATTTGCATGTACCCACGTGGATGAAAATAATCGTGTAATGTTTATGATTAAAGATTTCCAATAGTTTTAAAAAGCTAACTTCAGCTATTAAACAACAAAATAACTTATTTGTTAATTTAAACTAAAATGCCTTTTATATAAATTTTACTGTAGGGGATCCAGACCTATGTCTCTGGTACAGGTTTTGTTAGCAGGTTCCAATCTCGCTCTGGCTCTAGATCTAGAAGCTCTCTATTGTTCTTGGCCATTCTGTACACTGTAACTTGTAATTGCCTGATTTGAAGTTAGCAGCACTCCAATAAATCAGTTAGTATTATTGTGTCTGCCTTGTGTGGCAGAAGTGATTCTTGGCAGAATATTAACTCCTCTCAGTAATTGTTGGACTGTTGCAGCGCGTGTTACACTTCAGAATTTTGTTAATGCTTTATTTTAATTTGATAGGTTTGTCTGGTGTATTTTAAGTGATCGGGAAAATATCACCAAAAAATTAATCCATAGATTAATGGTGATATATGGTGAAATATTACACTAACTTTTTTCCAATGAGAACCAGATTTGCCATAAAAAATTTATTTGCATGGAACATTTAGCACAGTACTTGATGAGTTTTAATACAGAAGCAGGCTTAAGGCTATGGTTAGTTTCGAAAAAAGCTGAATGGATTTTTCCTGTATATCTTTTTTTATAAGCCCAACACATTTTTGTAGAATTCCCATTGAAATTTCCTCAGAATCATAATTTTCATAGTATGCATCTGACACTGCTGAAGAAATGTACTTGTCAACCTAACCTGGCCTGCATTATGCTGCTGCTTAGGTTTGGGGTACCATTAGAAACAACATGTAGTGGAACACCTATTCCATAATCAATATGCACAAGTGATTATAATGAATATAATCACAGATATGTTAATAAACAATGGGAAGCTAATAGCAAAGAATATATAGTAAAAAAAAGAATATAATCACAGATATGTTAATAAACAATGGGAAACTAATAGCAAAGAATATATAGTAAAAAGGGAAATAGGTAGGAAAGAAGAACAGATGTAAATAGCAGAAATACTGTAAATAATATTGTATGTAGCATGTAACATAAAATATTATAAATCTTATGTACAGAGCATTGTAAAAGAATTGTTGGACAGGGAAAGCAAGCTAGCAAGTTAGAACAGTTAGCAGCTGGACTTAAATCAGCACAGGGAATTCACAAAAGTAACAGCTTGTATGAGAGAAAGAGACAGAGTGGAATTCCCCAGTACATTAGTAGCAGCACAGGGAATTGGAAAAAGTGACAGTTTGTGGAGAGATAGAACTGACAAGTGAAGAATGAAGATTTTTCAAATTTTTTTAGATGCTTTATGTTTATCTGCCCCACGTATGGGAGCCAATTTGAAGTAGTATTGTTCTTCAACTTGCAGTTTGTAGGTTACGTAATTATTTGGAGGAGTTTGCCCCACAGTTGTACGCCAATTTGAAGAAGGCAATTTAGCGATGTTTTTGGTTACGTAAATATTATTAAGGTTACGTAATGAAGATACACTTTGATGTTGTTTGATTTTTAGGATGCCAAAACTTTATAGTGAAGATGATGCTTGTTTTTACGTAATATTATTGAAGTTATTTGCCTCGGCTGCTTTCAGTTGCACTATAGAAACATGATTTCTTGCAGGGCTGTGATAAGACTCAAATTATAAGATGCCACACAATTTACGTTTTAATTTTTCACTTTTTATTTCACTTTATAATTGCACATTTTATAAACACAACACTTTATAAAATAAAACTGTGAGCACTTAATACATTTTTGGCGATGAACACAAATTTTATCATTTATACTTTACAACATTTTTTTACCATGACTTTCACGTCTGCTCTGTGTAATATCTTGCCCGAGACCATTACGTCTGCTCTGTACTACATCTTGCCCGAGACTTTCACGTCTGTTCTGTACTACATCTTGCCCGAGACTGACTAGATTCAACGGTACAAACCTTTAGCGTCGGTAATGCCATTCTCTTATTGGCTAATTCTAGTCCAATAGAATTTAAGTATTCAAACTAAAAAATCTTTCTTTACTTTTGATTGGCTAATTCCAAACTGTAAGCGAAATTACGTTATTACTGATCTTTTTCATAACCAGTACTTTTAAAATTCCAAACACATTATTGTCACCAAAATTACATTATTGCCTCATTATTAATATCCTAAAACATAGCATTCTCACAGTTTTTGCACTATTAGAGTATATAAACATTTACATATCACTAATAAATAGCTTTACAATAAAAATAAGTATTTACAATGACTTTACATACAATTTATATAATAATTATATACATGTTGATTTCTAGGTGGGCTGTTATGGAATTTAATTAATAAAAAATACAATTAATGTCATTTAGGCATTAAAATACTGCCTCACAAGTGGAGACAAGAGATACATTGGGATTCCAGAATATGCTATCAGAAGTATGACAAGAAATACAAGCAGTTGAACTCTTATACAGTGCTATATAAAGTGCCAATTAAAATATACATTACAATTATTGGTGCAATTGTACATGTCAGGGCATTTTCATATAAAATGGGCAACTCTGTCCAAGGAGCCCACTTTGTAATTCTGATTCTTAGGCAGCAAGACACTGAAGAACCTATGCCATGTTGTGTTAAGGGTGGGCGAGATATCGTATGATGACAATGAGTTAGCTTCCCATAAATTATTACAAATAGTTAGTACCAGGAAAAAACACTTAAAAATATAGAAAAAGTGTGAACATGTAAATAAGGGAAATAACTTTGCTAGCCGCTTTTACAAATTTACATCCGGAATAAAGTACAGCTAATAACTGAGAGCACATGGTTATATTATTGCATTTGCCCACTCCTGAGATAAAACTTGATAGAGGTAGCTTAATTTACAGCATCCTCAAGCAAAAAAATAGCAGCTGGTGGACTTAGAGGCGATCAAAAGGCCAGGTGAATACCTACGCTAACCTTAGCATAACCTGAATGGCATCATTCCTGATCCATGACAAATGGTTCCAACATGGTAGAAGTAAGGAATGTACCACCCACACATCAGCAATAGAAGCAACACATCACAGGAGGAGTGCATTGCGGTCAGGACTTGAGCAACAGCAGTCGTAAAAGTAGGCCAGTGCCAGTTACATTTATATGTTTGTATTGGTTATGTTCAGCAGGCCAAGCGCTGTAGCAGTAGGTACTTAATACCTTCACTGCATACAGAGCTGTAGCATTTGTTGAATTTACCTCTGGAAGCAGAAGCAGGGATTTCATAATTTGTTTTCTGGACCACTTATGCAGTGAAAACATGTGAACACATGTTTATTGTAGAATATGGATCGGGAAGAAACCTTACAATTTGTGGTTGCAGATTGTAGTGGAAGATGACAATGACGATGTTGATGGAGTTATTCCACTTGTGAATACCAGTGTTATAGAAGCTTATGAAGAAAACAGGGAAGGAGATAGGGCAGTTCTTGTAAGAAATTTTAATTATTTTTAGAGAACAGTGCTGCAATATTCTTTACATGAGTTTCAGAGTTGTTTTCGGATGTGAAAGGCAACAGTAAAGATAGGTTTAAATTATGATTCTACCTTATGTTTATTTTTCTAAAAAACATAATGAAATTATTGCATTTGTTGAACATAGCCTACCATTTGTTTAGATGCAACCACGTGTAACAGTATTACTTTTTCTACTACATACTCCTACTTAGTAAGTAGAGGAAGTATTGTATTCCACCAAAACATTCTACACCAGGTTCCACCAGAAAGACATGCTTTGAGGCCCCTGAATAATAATAATAATAAAAAAAAAATTTTTTTAGAAAAATGTTCTTTTGTGTGTGTGTGTGTGAGAGAGAGAGAGAGAGAGAGAGAGAGAGAGAGAGAGAGAGAGAGAGAATAACTTAAAAACAAAAACTGGATAAATGCCAAACTTGGTATTTAAGTTCAGTATCTTCTGAAGATGTGATACAAAGATTTTTGAGAGAATCCCCCAACCCCATACTATCCATTACATGGCATGCCCAGTATGAGTTGGGCAGGCACTGGAAATAGTGTGTCACAAGTGGAGGTGATAGGGATTCAGTGGCAGCAGGTTAAGTCTAATACTTTTTTATTGTTTACAATGTATTTACATTACATACAAAAATGGAGGTAATGTTATTTTTCATTTATGTATATTGTAATGTATATTTCCCATGTTTTGCAGTAAGCGAGGGAATGTCTGGACAAATATTGCTAGTGTTGTGCAGTGGAAGAACGACCCTCAGATGGCTATCTGTCATTTTTTATTGATGTCTCAATTTGCAAAGTTTTAAGGCTGAGAAAAGCTGTTCACATAAATGTGTAGAATCAAGCATGCACATTATAGCTGCTCCTTTCGCATGTAGTCGAGGAAATCTATTCTGTGGAAGGTATGAATAAAATTGAATGATGTCATTCGCCAATCTAAACTTCTCCTTAATAAAGCTGTCATATTACAGATCTATTAATTCTAATTGCACCTTTGTGGACACCGAATATGGTGACACAAAGATATCAAAATCTGGCTCAAGTGACCTCATATCCTCGAATCTTTTCGCAAATGCTGCATTTAGATTATTGAGAGACTGAATGAATGACTCAAAGATCATTATTAATATCAGCTGAGAATTTTGTCACATTCAGAAAATGCATGAAATTATGGTCCTGGAATTTATTTCTCCATATCTCCAATTTCATTTGCATTGCATGAATTTAAGAAATAGAGATACAATTAATTGACCTTTTCCCTGTAAAGAAGCATTGAGAGCTTCAAATGATTCGTTATGTCAGTAACAAATGCTAGGTTAACAATCCATTGAGGGTCAGAAAGCTCAGGAACAGACCTTCCTTTCATATCCATAAAAAGATTTACCCAAGGGTTTTATCCATACTTAGCCATCTTACCTGGCAAAAATAGGGTATGTCATTGACATCAGATTCCAGTGAATCCCTGGAAACTGTCTGTGATTCTATCCTGCAGATTGTATGAAATTTACAGTGCTAACAACAGCATTCATAACCATTTCAAATTGTACAGTCTTGGCACAAAGTGCCTCTTGATGAATCACACAATGCACTGAGTGAAATTTCTCTCCTGGAGTCAACTGAGTTTTTAAAAATCCCACATTAACAGTGGCAGTGGAAACCAACTTATTCCAGGGCAGATTAATACTGTCAATAGCATGTTCAACAGCACGACATATATCTTTGCTAGTACATTTATCTCTCATGCGGGGCTAAATCCAGAAGTTCTTCTGTGATATTCAGATCTGCATCCACTCCTTGTACGAAAATACCCTGTTGTGCTATATCAACAACGTTGGTACTTTCATCAAGGTATAGAGAATACGTAATGAATTGTTGCCCTCTCAATATTAGTTGTCCAACATCTGCAGTAAGGTCTTCTGTATGGCGTGCAATTGTTTGAAGAGACACTAATTTCATTAAATTGTGATTTACTTAGAGGACATATGGATTCACTGGCAATGTTGAAGCAATCTTTCACAAATGGCCCAGTGGAGAATGGTTGAAGTTCCTGAGCAATTAAGTGAGCAATTTTAAAGCTCGCCCTCACCACACCATCGTTTGTAGCTACAAATTCCTAGAAATAAAATTGTCAGGTAAATAAAGTTATATACGTTTTAATAATATTATGGTTGATATCAAGTGTATTGAAATAAAACAGCTTACCTCATTGCCCATGGTTTCTTTTAAATTTGCAATTAGTTCCAAATGTGTCGTCTGACTGAATACTGTTATACATGTCAGCATGTTATGAGTTGTAGTGTTGCTCAATGTTATATTTTTTTTGCTATTACAGAAGTCCACATACTAAACATTTAGCTTATTATCCAATTTGCTCAAAAAACCACTGCCCTTCCCATTGGGATTCTTGTTGCACATTGTTTACACTAGAATTTGATCTCTTCTCTGTCAAATTCATATGCATGGCATTGGCTGTCACCGCAGCAAGACAATAGGCTTGTCTATGCAGCCAAGATTGACAAGATGCAACTACTCTGCCTGCATGTGTACTGTACTGGGTGCCCACTAGGTGAAATGCCTGGTGTGTGAAAGCCTGCTTTACATGGAAAGCTTTTTTCAAATTTTTTATTTTGTAAAAAATGGTTCTGACCATTTTTATTAAAATGCTGTATATCAAAGATACTTGCATGAAGTCCTGTCGATATTTAGTTGTTTTATCATGATTGTATGGAAAGAATGGAATTTTAAGGCTAGCATATGTATACAGTCCAGTTCTTAAACATTTGACTGTTGCTACACCCTTTGTATCTGTAATGAAATGTATAATTTAACTACTTCTGCAATGATTTATCTTGATTATGAAGTAGATAGAAAAAATAAGCTTTCATAAGAATATTTTGTATACCCACTAATAATGATGGAAGGTTGAGGAAGTCATGTGAATTTAACACACAAGATTTTTTGTTTATTTATGTACTCACAGTTAATGAATGCCAAAGGCACTAAAGAATTTGAACATCAAAGCAAAAGGGTAAAATATTTTTGTATTCTGTAGGATGTTATTAATGAGCACGAGTTGAAATATTAAAATATGCCGTAGTTCTAGATGTTCAGGAACAGAAACGCATTAAACTGGTTTATATTAGCTTTATGCAGTACCCACATGTGGTCTTGAGAACAACTGCTTACACCATCATTGCTGCATAAATACTATAGATGATGAGGTTTAATAGTCTGTTAAATAGTCCTAAGACTAAAACAAAGCCCTGCCTTCCTCTATCCTTTTATGCAGCTCCTCGCTGTCATATGTATCTTAGGAAACATCCTCTATTAAAATATCATGTGCAAACACTCTGCCATTTTGATTCTTTCTGCTGTCTCTGCAGCAAAGTATTTCTTCGCTTCATTTACTGCTGCAGCACTTGGCCCACTGATGATTCTTTCTGCTGTCTCTGCAGCAAAGTATTTCTTCGCTTCATTCACTGCTGCAGCACTTGGCCCACTGAATTATCCATTGTCTTAGTTCAGTGTGAATGTTGTTTAGGAACAAAAAGTTAGTTAACATGGCGAGGCAGGACACAGTAACATGGTGGAAGGAGATAGTCTTGCTCCAGCTGCTTCACAGCAACACACAGAGGAAAATCAATGATCTCTAAATTTAATGCAAATGATCCAATCGGTAATGGTCATGGTACTTACTGGCCACATTAGGCAGTTACAGAACAGATTAGCAGAAAATGGCAGAGAAACAGGAAAAATTAGCAGAAAGTAGCATACAAACAAGTAGGGGGTTAAAAGAAAAGTTAGAGGAAAAATTAACAGAAAATAGCAGGGAAACAAGCATAAAACTAAAGCAGATTAGATCAGGACAGGAAAACATTCAGTTTGAGATTGTTAGTGTAGGGCAAGAATTAAGTGTTAATAAAGGAGAAATAGCTAGTTTGTTAAAATTTATCAGTGCTCAAATAGAAGTGCTTTCACAAAACAATGCTCAAGTACAACAGCAGATAATACAGGTACAGGAAAAAGTTATGGTAGGGCAGAAAAACTTAGAAGACAGGTTAAATGCAGAATTATTAGCAGTAAAACATGTTAATACAACACAGGCAGAAAGCTGTCAGGAGATAGAGGCTTTGAAGACTGTAATCCAATTTATGAATCATGTACTTGATAGAGATATGGTAGAACTGAAACACAACATGCATAGATTAAAATAGAACAGAAAAGAAAAGTGCAGGTAGTGAATGTCATGGAAAATTCAGCTGACTCTGGATTGAGCAATCACCCTCCAGTGAAGCCTTCAATAATTACAGTAATTGTAGTAATAATGTGCATGCCTGTAATGTAGTTCCACAGGTTACTTGCTCTCACAACAGTGGACATCATTTTAACACACATTTGCTTAATGAATTGATTATGCCAACTTTTGATAAAACTAAGGATGATCATCCCAGTGAGTATATCAGGGAACTAAAGCAGTATTTTAGATTAAAGTCAACATTGAAGGAAATTAATTATAGTAAGAAAAAGTCTCAAAGCTTGCGTGTTAAATTGGCTTAGATTAACCCTGGGAGATTCTTTATCATACACAGAATTTAAGAGTGCACTTCTTTTGAGATATTTGGTGCCCACAGAAGTCACGAAGGTCAGGCTAGAATTAAACAATGGGTGCTATAACACAAATGTACATGGCACCTTGATTATGTTTTAATATTGGCACAGAGGAGCAAACAAATAAATCCTCCCATGGAAGATCGGCAAGTCATACCATTGCTGTTGAACTGTTTTGAGCCTCAGATTAGAAATGGATTAATTGTTGCAAGAATGTTAGAACTAATTACAGCATTTTACCATAAACCTGTGAGTGTAAACACGTGGCAGGAAAGACTGAGCAAAAACAGTATGCAGAAAGACAGTAGGCAACAATCCTTTTTTATGGGGACAGGGGCACAAAATACCAGATCCATCAATTGTAGAAATTCTAATTTTCTCAGACAGATATAAACACAAGCAGCTAGGTTTGACAGGCAGCAACGAAACTTTGGGGACAGACATAATAGGAACACTAGGAGAGATGTAAATGTGAACCGCATGCATTTTACTGGACACAACAATAGGTTCAACAAGACAGTATTTTAGGAAACTGCAAAAAAGAAAATAAGCATTATGTCCCTTCCAATCAAAATTGTATATTGCATAATAACGAGTTTTAAGAATAGAGAAAAGGTGAAACAGCAGACTGTGTTATCTATAGCTTAAGGGAAATGCTGTATTCCAGGTAATTTTTCTTATTCTTCCATGCCTACAACAAGATGTAATTATTGGCTCAGATTGCTTCCACAAATGGGAAGCTATAATTAACTTTGAAAGAAAGTGCTTAAAGTTGAATAATGAATGCAGAGTAGTACCATTTAAAAGGGGTCAATCAATAGAGGGGCATACCCCCACAGCAAGAGAGAGGAAGCTTGCAGAGGAAATATTTTTTATTGAAGTAGTTAATGTACAACAGGGACCAGATATTATCATGAATGCAGAAGAAGGAGCGTATACAAAGTAACCTTGAAGCACAAAATGAGTTTATAGACAATGATGTATTATATTTAAACACACAGGAATTTTGTAAGGAATCAGAATATGTCCAGTTATACACAGTGGATGCAATTAACAACATGCATGTAATACCAGCCAGGTATATGGTTTCCAGTAATAATGGGAAAACATAAATTGCTGTGCAGATAAAACCTTAATTCAGCAATGCAGGTGAAATTTCCAGTAAACATAAAACACTGCTAGAACAGGTGTTATGAAGTAAAGTATTCCCACCTAAACTGGGAAAATGTATACAGCTTATACACATACTTCTAAAATAAAGCTCATGGCACCTTATATGCATAAATGTAAGAATCTTCCATTTGCCATAAAAGAACAGGCAGAAAGAGTAATTGAATATATGCTTAGGGATGATATTATATAATTATCTATGTCATGTTATATAAATCCTTTGTATTGGGTGAGGAACACAAGAGATTGGCAAGCTAAGCATGATACTTGACGAGCATAAGTTAAATTCTTTCACGCTCCCAGACCATTTCAGAATGAAAGGAACTGACCAGCATCTAGTTAAGGTGAATAAGGAAGATATTTTGGTTTTGAAGAGAGGGAAAATTCAGAGTCTGAATCTAGTTAAACTGTTTTAATTAAACAAAAAAGAAGGTATGTGTTATGTTTATTAAGTAATGCAAGATATTAGGCATATTGTAAAGGTGCTTATCAATGATGAATTAAAAGAGATATAATGCATGACGAAAAGGGGACCCAAAGAACAGCATTAGAAAAATCCCAAAAGGCAGAAGTGAGAAAAAGGAAAGTAAACAGACATTAGGAAAAGTAGACATCAAAGATTGGCAATATGTTTTGGTCAGGAACAAACAGAAATCTGCAGCATGGATGAAGAGATATCACAGAATGAACCTGTTACATCTAGTAACCAGCGGTTATCATGGGGAAGTTTGGGATGCATACTTTTAAGATAAGGGATGCAGAGACTAATCAAAATTGGGAGAGGTATCACAAACAGTTACTCCACCCATTCAAGACTTGAAGAGTATACTCCTTCAAAACCCTGCTCTATTCTGTATGATTTAGGGTGAAAATATATATATATATATGTATAGAGATAAAATTTATTAATTAGGTAATGCAAGGATTTTTGTTTGTTTCTTTGCCCAATTTATTATTTAAATGCTACTTTAAAGAGAAAGATGGATGCATTATCTATCAGTATCTTGTGTGTGTGTGTATATATATATGTATTGATTTGTGGCATATAATTACTTTGTTACATAATTCATTGAAAACAAAAAAGAGTACGTAGCTGCTTGAAAACATTAAGGCACAGATAAAAGTTATGTTAAATTTAAGAAGTGTCGAAATGCAGGTGCAGTGACCTTGGGCAAAGAAGCATTAATGAAAGGGCTTATAAAATTAGAGTCCAGAGTGTTTCCATGAAGTTGAGAAGACAATCTATAGTGTTACCAACTATGGAAAAGAAGAATCTGAATTGTGATTTTTTTTTATGATTTTTTTTTTAAGTGCCTCATTATTGCTGAAAATCTACTCAGAACAGGAAACAAACATTGCCTTCCGCAAAGTATATGTAACAACTTGAAGAGCAGCTATGTACATAATGTTTGTATACAACTTGTATAAACATTTTAATGTCTAGGACAGTAAGCATTATTCAGTGGTATATTTCAGCTGTAACTTTGCTTCATAATGTTTCGTTTGTATTTTTGTAGGGAACTGTCGATGTCCTGAAAATTGCCAGTATAGAAATTTTAAGCACATGAATGAGAGGCATTTGTAGGGGACCATCTACTCCATAATTAATATGCACAGACGATTATAAAGAATATAATAACAGATATGTTAATAAACAGTAAGGAAACTAATAGCAAAGGATATATAGTAAAAAGGGAAACAAGTAGGAAAGGAGAAGTAAATAGCAGAAATATTTTAAATAATATTGTATGTAGCATGTAATAAAAAATACAATAATCTTATGTATAGAGCATTTTAAAAGAAACATTGGACAGGAAAAATGAGGTAGCAAGTTAAAACAATTAGCAACTGGACTTTAGTAGCACAGGGAGTTGCTAAAGGTAAGAGCCTATATGAGAGAGAGAGGACCAACGAGAGAAAGACAGAGTTACAGTGGAATTCCAAAATATGCCATCAGAAGCATGACACAAGAAATATGAGCAATTGAACTCTCATACAATGGTATGTGAAGTGCCAATCAAACAATTTTGCAATTATTGGTGCAAATGTGCACATCAGGGCATTTTCATTTAAAAAGGAGAACCTTGTCCAAGCAGCCCATTTTGTGATTCTGTTTCTTATGCAGCGAGACACTAAACCTACACCATGTGTGAAAGGTGGGGGATATATCTTATGATGACATTGAGTTAGCTTCCCATGAATTATTACAAATGGCGGTTATCGGGAAACAGGCTTATGAATATAGAAAAAGTGTGAACATGTAAATATGGTAAATAACTGCCAGCCACTTTTACAATTTTACATCTGGAATAAAGTACAGCTAATAACCAAGCACATTATATTGTTGCCTTCATCCAGTCCTGAGATAAAAGTCAATAGAGGTAGGCTTAATTTACAGCATCTTCAAGTAAGAGATAGCAGCCAGTAAACTTTGAACCGTAAACGGCCAGGAGGCCAGTTTGAAACCTAAATTTACGTTGTGTAAACTGATTTACCTCATGTATTAAATCAGAGCTCAAAGAAGTACCTGCTGAATCTCAAAGCAAAGTTGTTAAATTTCAAATTGAATGTGAGAATGAATGACTTGCATCACATGAGCACAGGGTAGAGAGAGAGAGAGACAGACAGAGAGAGAGAGAGAGAGAGAGAGAGAGAGATATCGCACAGTGGGATTACGTCCCTGTCACTCAGAACCCAGTTACGTATATCACGTGCTTCCTCCTTTCAACATTGGGTGCTAGTGCATTCAGAAAAAACAAATATGCTCTAAAAAAGGTATTAAATCCAATAAATGTACTGTTGTTGCAACTAATTATTTTCACAAGCGTAATATTTCCAGAACTAGTGTAGGAGAAGAAAACCGACAGAATATATAAAAAAAGCTTTTAGAACCCCATCCTATAGGGCAAATTTCTCTACAGAAGTAACTCTAGACATACAAGACCAATCTACCAGTGAACAGTCTGAAGTATTAAATTCAACCAGTGCAAGGGGAATATGCATACCTTTTTGTTGACCAAATATTTAACACATTATTTTGCTATGTATGCCACTCTTCTGCTAATTCTAAACTGGTTTTTGTATCCCTTTCATAGGCACTTAAATGTAAGAGATTCAAGTAGACATGGTCATTAAGGGGAGATGAAGTGGACTGGCGATCTATTCAAAGCTGAATGTTGAGAGTTCAAATCCCAGCAACTGCAGTCAAATGTGCCTGCGGTAAAGTATGGGGAGGAGGGCCCATGCAAAATAACTAGTATGATGACATGTGTGGATGATGACGGGGTTACATTTGACTACAGTTGCATGAATTTTGCTTTTTGTTAAAACAGAAAAATAACTACAATAGTATTGAAATAAATTTATATAATTATGATATAAAATAGCTACAAATACTTCATTTTATTGTTAAACACCAATATAATATGAAAATAACAACAAAAAAAGCACCTAAAATATAAATATTTTCTTAAAATAGTAGCTGCACATTGGATGGCTATACACATCCATATGTGAAAGAGGTTAAGTGACTTTGAAATCCCAGCGAGTACACTTGGGTGCAAAAAAATGTGCCAATGTAATGAACTGCATGTTTAAGTTGGTAAGATATTAGTAAAGCAGCTCCTCTCCATTCATGGCTCCACCCCACCCTTTACCTAGTTCTAGCAACCCAAGTAGATTGGCGTCTTTTGCATAATTTTTTTTTTTTTTTTTTCGCAATGGTGGATATGCACCAGCGGCTAGGATCCAAGGCATTGTAGATTCTTGAGAAAACAATAAATTCAGTTTTATTAGTTGTTCTTCCTTAGGCTGGAAAGATAGAATCAGAATGAAAAAGTATGTAAGTCAACATTGGAGTATGTTATCTCAAGAGAAATTAATGATGTCTTGTGTTTTACAAGCCAAATTGGAGTCACATGGAGAATTTCATGATGTGTTATATCGACATTGTAGCTCAGGCAGCAGAGCAGCGTTACAGAAGCTGAAGATTGGTGGTTCAAATTCCAACTATGGCATGGAATTTTTTATTCTGATTCTACTTTTCCATAGTTAATTTGAAATTAGGATTATTTTAAATAAATCTTATCAAAGTTTTGCAGGAACAGGAATATAAATAAGGTTGCCAACCCTTTTCATGTAATGCAAAAATGCTATGATTTGGGACTTTTTGTAATGCTTTTTCATTTTACATGGTTCATTTCATATAACTCAGTTCCTTACCATGCTTGTGTGTGATATTTTACAATTCAAAATCAATGTGTCTGCTGTCCTTGTTGCTTTGCAAACAATTATTAATAGTAGTAGAAAGTAATTATAATAATAACAATAACCCCATAATGCCCTAACTTATTAAATAAGTTATTCAAAGTAAAATATTATCTCTCTCTCCTGAACGCTTTATTTATTAAACTGTTTTCTTCACATGTCCTTTAATTTTGCTGTATATCCTGTTGTATGTTTTTGAAGTTTCTGGTGTGGACTGCATTATGCATTTATAATTAAATACACCACCAGGTTTGCGTGTCCAGTAACCACATACGTGGTATTTCTTCCATCAGTTTGCCGCTGTTCTTGGAGATACTCCATAGCTCACAGCCCTCGCTGTACTATAGCCATGCTCATTAAAGGCAATAATTTTTGGTTTGTTATCCATACCCTTTTTTCCTTTCAAATGACATATATAATGAAGAGGGCATTATTTACATGCCAGTTTCATTCAACCACTTCACTTTATTAATTACTTGTAATTAAAGTGTGCCCTTATGATTTTCATGCACTTAATTTTAAGACTTATCTTATGGCTTGTAAGCTCTACAAAATAAAAGTAAATATCTATGTCTATCACATAATGTTTGTCTTACCCCCTCCCCCCGGCTTCCTTTGCTCCTCAGCTGTAAATCGACTACTGTTAATTGGTTAGGGTTTGAGTACCAGACTTTTGACATCAAACCAATAAGAGATGGTCAGATTTGGCGAGTACCTTGCAGCCATTCAGGTAAATGCTTCTGTTTCTCCACCCCTTTCGTCGCTCAGTTTGTTCAAACCAATAAGAGACAGCACATCTGGTTAGGTGTGGAACACAACTGATAACAGGATTCTGCCAACATTAATGAAGAAAAACACTGTAGGAAACTAAAAGCATCTGCACATTTTTTTGCATGGGACTGTACATGCAAGTATTTCTTGACAGTAGCTGTTGTAGTTTAGAACAATGACTCTTTTCATTATTGTTGCAAAAGGCATATATTTGTTTGTATTTATTGTTACTGTAATGTTTAATACTGTTTTTAGGAAAGTAAAAGTTTGAGTTGAAATTTGACTGAATGTACCTGTACATCTTCAGATGAGTCTGTTAGCCCATTTTGTGGTGCCAGTGTGACAAAAATATGTTTTAAGTTTTATGTGCAAAGTGTGATGGGCTTAAACTCTATATTGATGGCCTGTCTTGTGGAAGATATTATTTTAGAAGAATAGATGGATAGAACAGTCAGAATTTAAATTTTATTTATTTAAGCATATCAAAATTGCAGTGACCTGAGTCCAGAAGACTCATGCTAGATATATTCCATGGTTAAGACTTAAGTTTTGTCGATGGTTTTATGTGCTCAGCACCTAGGTAGAGGATCTTTAATAACCATTTTGTAATACCCATTTTCCAGTATATCAATAATGTTGCCTTTATATGCTTTTGTGCATATGATGTCTTTTTTGTTGGGTTAATCTTTTATTTGTATTTTGTTGTGCGGGGGTGTGTGATTTTTGCTGATGTTATTCAAAACCTTTTCACATTTGCTTATCAGACGTTTTTGATTGTCCTTGAAGTTGTTTGAAGCTATTTCTGCATTTTCTGCATAATCATCAAGGTTCCTTAAGAAATCAATGCAGGGTTTTAAACCTTTGTTCAGGAATGTTTTTTTCTGTAGGGAGAGGAAATTTGGAAAGGTTAATATTGCTAGTTTCTGGTTCCTTGGCTTTTGTGTGTTTGTGCCTCCTTCTTTGTTTGTAGCATAAATTATTCAATTTATTTTTTAGTTTGTGTATTTAGTTTTGCATTTTAGAGTTAAATACTGTTAGGTAAGTAGATTAAAGGTTTTGGCAGGTATTGGAATCTAATATGAAAGATACAGATTGTATATTTTCAAAACTATGTTATTGAGCTCACAATATTGTTTGTCTATTTCAGTTTGTACAACTTTCTTTTACACTGCTCATTATTGTGTGCTGTTGTGGTTGAAGTTTATAATTTTATTTACAAAATGTGAAGTCAGTTCATGTATATGCTATAATGCCAAATTACAGATGTATGCAACTGTGTATCTACTTTTTTCTGTTTTAGAAAAGGTTTTGATGTCCTCTCTTTGTGTTTGAGAAGTTGAAATTGAATGAAGAAAAATCTTGTCCTACCTTGAGCATCATCATTTTGCTAATCTCCAACATAGCAGGTGAAATGGTCCATACTTTTATGACTTACTGGCCAAAAATTATGTGTTAACTTGGGGATTACAAAATAGTTATAAAGATCCTTTACCATGAGCACATACAGTAGACTCAATTCTGTGTGGTAATGGGGGGAATACTACTGTGGATGAAGCAAAATAATGGTTAATCCAAAAAGTGTCATAACTGCATAGTATGTGCTAATTGAGGTATGTTTATACATATTAAGATAATTACAATGCAGAAATTAGTATTTAACTCACCATTATGTAGAAGATGTCTCCATCAGCACGATCTATTTAGCAAGCATCCATTGTTGATCCATTTTGCATGTCAAGTGTTTTTAGCAATGTTGTGCATTCTTACCAAAAATAAGCTATTTACACTTCACAAACACTATGCTATGTATTCTGCTCTATTTACACACAAACATGCCAGTAAGATCTTTTAAACCTACTGAAAAAGCCTTTAATCAACTTTTGTTTTAAGGAAGCACATTTTATTTTTTGTATCACACTTCTTAACTTATGAATTATTAAATTGTTAGACAGCTAGCAGTCCTTGGGTTGTTTGAGGTAATCTAGCAAATTGCTAGTCCATTCTAGAGCTATTGAATGACAGATATATGCTTTTCTGGGATGACTGGATCATCATTGGCTTTGTCTAAACCATTCTTCTGACCCCATGCATGCATAACATTTCTTTGTCTGTCAACACCACGTGGCCTGGCAATATCTAGTAAACCACAACTATTCCTAAATATCCTCACTGTCTATGGTTTTGCAGCCAGTTGCAACTTTTAAAGCATAAGCTTAGGTTGCATATTACTGTCCTTCACATATTTTGACCAAGGGACCAACGGATTCCTATTTGAAGGGTGAATGAACAGAGAACAATAAAGTACTGTAAAAGTAAAAGCTCACTCGGTGAGAGGTGCTGTACAGTCCTTAGCATATCACAGCCCACCGAAACATTTCAAGAGACATGGAAATTGCTTTGGAATGCAAATTATACAAGCTGGTAATGGAATTAAAAAAACATAATCCTAAAAGAGCTGTGGATTATCCAGAAAGCAGTTAATCTGCCCATGGATAATTGAGTTAACTGTACAACATAGCCATCAGCAAAACTTAAGTCCTAACAGAGAAAGAGAGGATGACAATGAAACCAAAAAATCTAGTTTTACCCAGAATCTACGCACTATCCCAAGATCCATAAACCAGACCACCAAATGTGTCTCATAGTGAGTAACATTTATTCACTGATGTACAAACTTGAAAAACTTCTGGTCAATAAATTCAAGAATTTCAAGACTTTTGACAGGTTAGTTATAAAAACTCATTTAAATTGGCCACAAGCTAAAAGACGCAACAGTCTCTCCAGGTGACAAATTGGGCTCCGATGTCACAGCTATTTTCCCAAGTATATCAACACATAAAATAGGACACCTATAAATGGACTGGCTATCACTGGTTACAACAAATGGAAATACACAGTTACATCACATTAACACAGCTATGCATTCAGCAAAATATTTTCAGCTTCAGTAGACATTTCTACCAGTAATCCAAAGGATTGACATGGGTAACCCATTGCCTCCTTTCCTCACTGAATTATACATGAGCTTTTTTGAGACTCTCTCACGAAAGCCTCCCATTAATGTTCAAAACCTGGTGCAGATATGTGGATGACATCTTTGCAATAGTCCCCAGCAAACTAATAGATGATTTAATTCAATTTGATTTATTTCTTGTCTGGTTATATCATGTACAATATATTAGATGCATCAATATAATTATGTGTAATAAACTTAATATTGGATTAATCCTCTTTTCTACAATGCACAATCTACTGCCACACACAATGTGAGTAATTTTTTAATAATAACAACAAATAATTTACTCATTTTTATCATCTAAGTACTTCTCGATGTAGTAATAACATTTGTTTAGCAAATAGATTTTTAAGTTTCTTTTAACTTTTCCAAATTATGTTTTATTTCTGAGGGAAGTTTCTTAAAAATTTTAATACCATTGTATTTGAAGCTGAGTCATATATCTTTTTTCTATGAAAGGTAACATGCAAGTGTGATCTTTTCCTGGTATCATGATTGTGAATTTCAGAGCTTTTATTAAAATTTTCTGTTTGCTTGCATTTGAATAATAATTCCATAAATGTATACACAAGACAGTGGCAGTATTTTAAATTTTTAAACTATTCTTTACAACTGATGGTTTTCTTCAGATTCATCATTATTCTGATTACCCTTTTTTGTATTCTGAATATTTTAACCATGCCACTACTATTCCCCCCATGTTGCTATTTTATATGTTAAGAGAGAGTGAAAATTTGAAGAATATACTATTCTTAAGGTATTTATATTTACGCTATGTTTTAGGGCAGAAATTTGATAACGTATTTTACTTAGATTTTTCAATAAAGATTCAATATGCATTTTTCAATTTAAAATTTCGTTCACCCAAGATCTAGAAATTTTGTGTTTTGTACATTACAATTACAGAACCATCTAGTTCAATTTTTGTGCAGTTAATTATCTTATTTATTTTATGGTGGAATCCTAATATCTGACTCTTGTCTTAATGACCAGTTTATTAACGTGGAACCAGTTATCTGTTTCAAGCATGTTTTCAAGTTCATCTTCATTCTCTTCTGAAATAAAGATGTTTGGGTCATCTGCAAATAGTGACATTTTTGTGGAACTATTCAGGTTTTTTGTTGTGAGATCATTAATATATGTATATGTTTTTGATTGTCTTGTCTTTATTTCATTTACTTTGTCATCATGATAATCTATTTCTGTAACTTGTTTTTGCCCTCATACATATGATTCAAACCATTTGTGTGCTACACCCCTTATCACATAGTGTGATAATTTATCCAGCAATATACTGTGATCAACTAGATCAAATGCCTTGGATAAGTCAAGAAATATACCAACACATTTATCTGATTCATCTTATCTCTGATATACCTCATCTATGAACTGTGTTAATGCTGTACTGGTAGATTTTCCTTTTTGAAAGCCATGTTGATAGTCTGATATTATTACATTTTGAAAGGAATGCACAGAGAGTAATGAAAACCACTCTTTCTAGTAATTTAGAAAAAAACTGATAATATAGAAATTGATCTGTAATTCTGGGCTTCTAATTTTGATCCTTTTTATGTATGGACTATATTTTTACAGTTTTTAAGTATTCTGGAAAACTGCCTTCACTCATAGATAGGTTTATTATATATGTTAAATTTTTTTACTCTGTGGGTACAGCATTGTTTAAGCAGTACATTTGAATACCCATCTATCCTGAATGATGTTTTGTTCTTCATATTTTTTATTATAGAGATTATTTCATCTTCTGTTGTGGGTGCAAGAAAGATTGTGGGATATGATTTTATGCTCTGTATTTTTGCTTCTATTATTTTGGTACTCCCTCTTAGTGATTTGGCTACCCCAATAACGTAGTTACTAAACATTTCAACTACTGATCCAGGTTTAGATACAACAGTGTCACCCTTATGTAGTTTATATTTCATATGTTTTCTTTCATTCTTTGTTTCCTGATTAATAATTTTGCATGCTGTTTTGGGTTTACGAGGGTAATCCAGAAAGTCCCAGACGTTTTGAAATAAACAATTAACAAAATGCAAATATCAACGTTTATTATCCACATTTGAAAGGTACACTCTTAAGCTATTTTTCTACACAATTGCCATTCAAATTGAGGCATTTATACTGTGGCACAAGTTTTTCAATACCCTCTCTGTAGAAATCTGCTGCCTGCGACTTCAACCACTGGTTTACACTGGCATGCAGTTCAGTGTCGGTATCAAAGCATTGTGTACCGAGCCATTTCTTTATCGCTGGTAAGAGGTGGTAGTCGCTCGACACCAAATCCGGGCTGTATGGTAGATGGTCAAACACCTCCCATCCAAAACCATCCAAGAGTGTTCGGGTACGATTGGCCATGTGTGGGCGTGCATTGTCATGACCTTGGTGCTAAGTTTTCCCCGACACTTATTTTGTATGGCACACCTTAACTTTCTTAGTGTTTCAAAATACCTCTCTGAGGTTATTGTTGTTCCACGTTCCAGAAACTCAACGAGAATCACTCCCTTAGAGTCCCAAAACACAGTAGCCATGACCTTTGTTGCTGACAACATTTGTAAACACTTTCTTGGGAGAATGTGTGTGTCCCCATTCCATCGACTGCTGTTTTGTTTCACAATTGACATGCTTCACCCAAGTCTCGTCCTGGTTACGATACGATCGAGTAAAGCATTACCATGTTTGTTGAAATCTTGGAGGAAGGTCAGTGCTGCAGCCAGTCTCTGTTTTTTATGGTCTTCCGTTAGGATTTTCGGAACCCACCTAGCACAAAATTTGTGGTAACCAAGCTTCTCCACCACAATTTGATGCACTAAACTCTGTGAAATTTGGGGAAAATGTTCCAAAAGTTCTGTAATCATGAAACGACGATTTTCACAAAGTTTGTCATTGATTTGCATTGACAGTTCATCAGTCCTAAGGCTAGGCCTACCACTGCGATCCTCGTCGTGAACATTGGTACGGCCATTTTTAAAATCAATGCACCATTGTCTGACTCGGCTTTCACTCATTATTCCCTTCCCATAAACATCACAAAGTTGACAATAAATTTCAATTGGTTTGTTCTTTTTAGCCAACAAAAACCTAACCACAGACTGCACTTCACAAGTGGCAGGATTTTCTATTGCAGCGCACATTTTAACAACTCACAGAGAGCACAGTAAGGAAGGCACAGTCCTCACGCTACCACAGCTGGATGCGTACTGAATGTAGGAACGTTCTGACACCAAGATGGTGGCTCTAGCCCTACTCATTGCCACGATAGGCCTAAACGTCTGGGACTTTCTGGACTGCCCTTGTATTTGCTGATGTTTAGTTTATCATAATGAAGTTTCTTTCCTTTCTGATATTTTATTATAGATTTTTTTATAACACTGTACAACAGTATATTCCTCTTAGATGCAAAATATATGAATTACTATGGTTTTGGACCCACAGAACACAAAAATGAAATAAGCTTTTTCATATCACCTAACATTCTTTGATATTGCTATTGTACCATATAATAAAAGTGCTCATTTGCCAGGAATACGGAGGGCACTCTTATCTCATATATAATTTATGATGTATCACTATATAAATCAATTACCTTGTTTTCGGACTACAGAACATGAAAATATTAATTTTTTTCATATCACCTAATACCTTTTTGATACTGCTATCGAACTATATAAAAAATGTGCTTATTTGCACAGCATATGTAGAGAGCTTGTCTCTCATCCCAAAGAATTTTCTCTTTCTCTTGCTTCCTTTCTTGGGAAATAGTCCCTCTTAGGAATGTCTGGCACTTCTATACGTATATGTGAGGTTTGCTGCCTGCTAAACCTTCAAAAGAGTTTTGTGAATAACATGAATTACAGTAGTATGTTGTAATAACTCAATCTGTGCATTTGTGCTATACTAAGTGAATCATTATGCAGGTGATGTGTCGTTTTAGTACAGTATTGTGTACTAAATTAAGAAATTAGGTTAAAACAACCTGCCATTGCTATCTTTTTACATACAATTCAATATTTATTATAATTTTATAATGTCTCGTCACCGTAAGAATTCCCCTAATTTATTCTGTTATATATGTGGAGAGTATAGTACAAAATCTCAGAGCAAAACTATCACACCCCTACTTGTGAAGTCTTATAATTCAAATTTTAGGAATTATAGTAAATTTGGAGACAAAGATAAATATTGGGTGCCAAACTCCTGCTGTACAAATTGTCAAAGAACTTCATAACAGGTTGGTTAAAAGGTACATACTCATGCACGTCATTTGGCGTTCTGATGCTGTGGAGGGAACCTTTGGACCACACTAGTGGCTGCTATTTCTGTATGGTCAACATAACCAGTTTTACCTCAAAAAGTAAGCATGCAATTGAGTATCCCAATTTTTGATCAGCCACATAAACTATTAATTATAAGAGATTTTTTACCAATTCCAAATCCCCAGAAAAATGGACTTTGGAGGAAGTAACTACATTTCCTGGCTCTGGTTCCTCTTCTGATCATGCATCATCCCCCTTTGATCCTGATTTCACTGTATCTCAAGAACCTCATTTGATATCACAACCTGAATTAACTGATATTGTGCAAGATTTGGGATTAACTAAACCACAAGCTGAGATTCTATCATCTCGACTTCACAAATGGAACCTTTTACAGCCTGGTACAAAAATAACATCTTAGAAAATGGGAATACCATTTGAGGTCATTTTTACAGAAAATGAACAATTAGTTTACTGTAATGTCATTAATGGGTTAATGAGTGTATTGGAAACAGATCATAATCCTCAAAAATGGCACTCCAAAATTTAGTTTCAAGGCCGTGCTTTTGCATAACGGGAATTTATATTCATCAGCACCAGTAGCCTACTCTGCTAATGTGAAAGAACCATATGACAGAATGGACACAATAATGAAGTCTTTGAACTATACAGAGCATGGTTGCCAGATTTGTAGTGATATAAAAGTCATAGGTATGCTAAGAGGAATGCAACCAGGATTCACAAAATTTTGCTGCTTCCTCAGTAAGCGGGATAGTAGGGATAAGCATGATGATTATGAAATTAAGGAGTGGCCATCAAGAGAAAATGTAGTAGTAGAACAAAAAAGTGTGAAATATGAACCACTTGTTGATGAAGCTAAAATCATTTTACCACCATTGCATATAAAATTTGGGCTGATGAAGTACTTTGTTAAGACAATAGACAAATCAGGAAGAGCATTCCAATATTTAAATGGGAAATTTCAACGTTTGAGTGACGCTAAACTAAAGGAAGGCATCTTTGTAGAGCCTCAAATTTGGGATTTGCTTATTTGTATTTAAATTGGTATGTTTATTTCTTGGGGAACTAGAGTAGACAGTTACAGAGGAGTTATGAAAGATTGGTGTGCAATATGTTCCTTAAAATTCACTCTCTTCATTCCTACTTGGATTTCTTTCCATCGAACTTGAGGGACGTTAGCGATAAGCATGGGGAAAGGTTTCACTAAGCCACATTAGAAACTAGTAACTAACATGCTTGCTGATTATGAGTGGCAGTTAATCACAGACGTTTTGCAGTCATCTTACCGCCTAAATCATCTAGGAAGAGCTATTAAAATGGAAATTTTTTTACAATATTCTGTGCTTATGTTGTGACATAAAATACAATTTTATCATTATTAGAAATATTTGTTGGGGTATTTGAGGTTATAAAAATTATTATATTATTTATAGTTTTAGTTAGGATGGATTGATTCTAATAAAATTATTGCAAAAAGATTGTCCTAAAACTGCGTATAAATAAACTACAAATGCAGCAAAAAATTCAACACGTCCTCTAAAGAACCATTAGCTAAAGAACCATTAGCTGATAGAGAAAAGCCGACTTAAGATTTGAAATTAGCACATGCCAATTCACAAAAAATCACATATTTTTTGTTTCTGAGATCGAAGAAAAGTTTAAATTTGTTGTTCATGTAATTAGCCAAGCATAGCCTAAATACTTCTGATACGTTGTTGTCCCTCGCTAATTTACTTAACATTCTCAATTTATTGTTGGATATTTGAATAACTTTGGTTTTCTAGTTCTGCTTAAACTCATGGTTTAATTTTGTTTTTAAGGGTGAGATTTAAATAATGTTGAAAAGTAATTTCAAATTCTGCATATGCATAGTTTGCATTTCCCTTGCTATAAATATTTTCCCATTTTTTCTTTAGAAAGCTAGTACTTTAGATGATTTATGTTATCTTCTCCTAGAAGACACCTATATTGATAAATGTGACATTTGTTATTAGTTTTGTTTCCTATATTGTGTATTGTGAATTTCTGACCATAATGATCAGACAATGCTGTATCAATAATTTCAATGCTATATTCTGTTTTATGTGTATTAAAAATTAATTGACTTAGTGCTGATTTAGAACTGTTTGTTACTCTGGCGGGTGGGGTTACAACTGCTTGCATGCCATAGATAAGCAAATTGCTTAATTTTGGTTTGTCTGGGTTGCTCATTAAGTGGTCTGTATTGGTATCTCCCGTTATTAACACTTCAGTTTGTTTCATAGGAAATGATCCAATACAGTATCCAATCTTTCTAAAAAATATACCTACATTAATACTAGGATTTCTATATGCACATATAATTACAGTTTTATAGTCAACCAGCTCCTCAATACTAACCTCAGTGTTCTTCACATACTAGTTCATAAAGTTTTTCAATTCATTTGCATTTATACCATTTTTTACAAATATGCATGAACCCCTGTTACTTTTTGTTCTTCTACCAAAGAAACTAATTACAGAATATCCTTCAATTTTATGCATTCATATTTCTTCATCTCTGAGCCAATGTTCAGTTAAGGTAATGAGTTGCGTATAATTTAAGTTACTGTTTAAAAACACCTCTAAATTAATTTTTTTATTTCTTCCACTTCAGATGAAAAGATGCATATTCCTGAGTTACTATCCTGTACACCACTTCCCCCTATATTGTGACATTTACATATAATTTGGTTTACTATTGCTAGACTGTTTATATTGGCTTCCAGTGTTATAAGTGACTGGTTTTTGTGTGATTGTTTCACCTCCTAGCTGATTCAGTGGTTTTCCTGCAGCAAATTTACTATCAAGCCTACCATTTTGCTGAGTAAATATGTATCTTTCCTATTGAAATGGTTGTCTTGCTGCTTTGCCCCCACTAATGACACCACTTTAGAAAGCGTCACCACAAGGTATGTGAGCCAATTGTGAAAATGTTCCAAGTTACCTGTTGTCTGCTGGGTGCCTCCTATGATCCTCAATGTTGCTTTTCCTCAGGATGTCAGTATAGTCTGCTGATGGTGAATTTGATAGGTTTAGGATTTGGGTGTTGTGGTGTTGAATACTTATTAACGTTGGCCATGGCTATGCTCAGCAGTGCACTTATGCTCTGTTATCAGGGCGTGTACAGTCTAAACAACACTAATGAAATGGTAACACCTGTAATATGTTAATTTGGTGAATATATTAAGTAAATCGTTAGGCCTTCATAACTAGAGTACAGACATAATATACATTGCACTCGGTAATGTGAAGTTACTACACGCATTTCACTGCAGTATCAGAGTTCCAATGTATATCATAAATTCAATAAGTTATGTATAAAAAATTGTGATTCATGTATCATATTGTTGCTTGAAGTCTAGAAGTTATGAATGCACAATTAATTTAATTCTTTACAGTGATTTAATGCGCACTGAAGTAATCTTTCTCAAGCACCATATTATATACACCTTGCTTCTTTTGTAGTACTGTAAACAACTGACTTTTCAGATGCTACAAGGCTTGGTGTCTCTTACTTCCTAACTTTAAAATATCTCTACTTAAATCTTATAGGTTCCTTGCCTGACATAATATCAGCCTAGCCCTGTCAGTACGTTGGCATTTAAAATTGAAATGTTTGCTTTTTAAACAGTCCTTTTAAGTCTGTTAGTACCTTTCTTGCGTAAAACTGTTCAGATAGATTTATGATGGGCAGCTTTCTCTGGTTAAGTTCATTTAAGTTCAGCTTCATGCCTTAAAATGTGAAAACTGCTTGTATGTAAGTTAACATCACACTACGCTTATTACATATTAATATACCTTACTGTAATATAATATACAATATCTCTAGTTATTATTACAGATGAGAATACAATTGTTAACTGCCTTACATGAAAAACAGAAAATGTATAATGAGGTTATCAATCAGAGAGGGGGGACTGTAATACCACCTCATAGTGCCCCTGAGTTGAATATTCGAATATGACGTAGCTTATTCGAAGTGAGAGAATTCAACTCACTCCGTAATTTTACATGTATTCACTTCACTTCATATTGCACGCCATTGCAACCACTCTGCTTTTTACTGCACAGCATCACTAACACATGCTGATGGTTGTTGATCTTTGCAATCAATGGCTTAGGGAGGTTACCCTGTCATATGTTTGCAGATAGCTTTCGACCTTTGTCGCATGGTTTTGTGTGTGCGTGCGTGCGTGCGTGCGTGCGTGCGTGCGTGTCACAGGTCTAGTAATGCCTTCAATACACTGTGTGGAGTATTCACAGGTTATATTATTATTTTTTTTTTTTAACATTACAATACCAATTTGTTACACATCTCAGGTAAACATTTAACTAGAAGCATAATAGGGAATACAATATATATATACACACACACACACTGGTGTGCAAAACCTAAGGAGGAAAGTAATCTTCGCATGCTGTGACACTGCCAAGTAACATAGCTTGATGAAACTTGAATCATACATAGAGGGAACTGCTACAGTAGGCAACTAAACGAAATATGCAATGAGACGAACAGAAATGCCACTTTTATTCATAGACCATAAGCTACACTAAAGTCAATACAACATATGATGGCTCTCTAGATTTACAGAAACAGATACATGGTGCTTAAAAGGGTGTATGATCACCACGGACAGCAATGCATGCTCTGCATCGTGCTCCCATGCTAGTCACAAGGTTGGTAAGCAGTTCTTGTGGTAGACTGTTCCATTACTCAACCAGCGCTGTTGACAACTGTTGGATGGTCGTTAGTGCATGTGGATGTGCTGCAATGCGTCTCCCCAAAGCATCCCACACGTGTTCGATGGGATTTAAACTGGGGGAGCGAGCAGGCCAGTCCATTTGCCGAATATCCTCTCGTTCCAAGAGATCCTCCACCTGCGCTGTTCGATGCAGTCGTGAATTGTCATCCATAAAAATGAAGTCAGGGCCGACTGCACCCCTGAAAAGACGCACATGGGGAAGGAGTACCGTATCACAATAACGTTGACCAGTGAGTGTACCGTGTTCAAAGGTTTGGAGGTCGGTGTGCCCATGCAACATTATGTCTCCCCAAGCCATAACAGCTGGACCACCAAAACGATCATGTTCAAGGATGTTCCTGGGTTCATTATGTGTTCCCACCTCACGCCAGATGAGGGTACGTTGAGAATGACTACTTAGACTGAATCTGCTCTCATTCGAGAAGAGCATGCGACCCCATTCCTCGTTGGTCCAATTTTGATGCTCTTGGGACCATTGCAAATGGTGCTGCCGATGTGCGGATGTCAATGGAACACAATGTACTGACCGTCGGGCAAAGAGACCACCTCTGTGTAGTCACCGTGTCACTGTGTCTTGTGAGATTGCGTGCCTAGCTGTCCTGTTAAATTGATTGCAATTGCACCCGCTGTTTGGCGTGGATCCCTTCTTGTCTGTTGCACAATGTAGCAGTCATCTGCTGCTGTAGTTGAGTGTGGTCGACCACCACCTCTCCTTGGGACAGCAGTGCCTGTGGTTTGGAAGGTTCCCCATGCACGTGAAACAATGCTGTGAGCAATTCCAAACTCCTGAGCAACACTCGTCACACTTTGCCCTTCTTCCAGTTTCCCAATGATTCTTCCCTGTGTGAAGGCATCCAAATGGTGTCTACGGGCCATTTTGCAATGAAGAACACCACTACAGTGCACCGTAACAGCTCGCTAATTGTTACACACCGTCTTGTCCTGTTTCTTCACTGCCCCGTGTTGCGGGACCAGACCCATTTGGCACTATAGGCTTGCTACACTCACGCCATGTGACGTCCACCTTCCTGTGTACGTGTGAGGGACCTCTGACAACATGCTCCTGCACCTTCATCTACTTCCACCTAGTAGTTCATTTGTTATGTTACTTTACCCATCTCGTCCTTAGGTTTTGCACACCAGTGTGTGTGTGTGTGTGCGTGCGTGCGTGCGTGCGTGCGTGCGTGCGTGCGTGCGTGCGTGCGTGCGTGCGTGTGTGTGTGTGTCATTTAAGTTGAGACTGTACGATATCTACGAACTAAGCATTGTAGAAAGAAATGTCTTGAATAAAAGTTGCTTGATATTATGGGGAAAGTA
The DNA here is from genome assembly GCA_030765065.1 of Deroplatys truncata. NCBI lineage: Eukaryota > Metazoa > Arthropoda > Insecta > Mantodea > Mantidae > Deroplatys > Deroplatys truncata. Next base: position 513,230,112 of record CM060990.1, read on the forward strand.
AATGCTGTTAGTCATCTTTTATCTGAGGACGTGATGGTCATTTTAGGATCAATTTAATTTTTTTTTAAGTGGGTACCTACTGTTTTGGTTGTTTTCTCACTCATAAAAATCTAAACAACATTTGTATAAAGCATTTTGCAGTTGTACTTACAGCAACATAAATAACAATGAAAATTCTGAATGGCTGTGTACGAAGAACGCAGTGAATGGATGGTCATTTGAGGATGAAGCTACGTTTTGTAAGTGGGAACCAATATTATTTTTATTTTGTTTCCTTATTCCTCATCACAAAATAAACAGCTTTTTATAAACCATTTTCTAATGAGAAAACAACATACAAAAAGAAGGTTCCCATTTAAAAAAGTTAAATTAACCCTAAAATGGCTATTGTAACGTCCTCCAAACAAAACACAACTAATGGCATTTACTTTCCCCCATAATATCAAGCAACTTTTATTAAAGAAATTTCTTTCTACAACAGTTAGTTTTGGAGATATTTTACAGTCACAACTTAATGGCCCATCCTGTGTGTGTGTGCGTGCGCGCACGCGTGCACAAGGCGTATTCTAAAACTAAGGTCCGTTTGGTCATAATAACAACATCGCTCATGAGACAGGTTTTTATTGACAGTAATATGTACCTACATATATACTTTACTTTTCCATATAATCGCCGTTAACATCTATACACTTGCCGTAACGCTGCACGAGCTTCTTTAACCCCTTGGCATAGAAGTCTGCTGCCTGGGACTTAAACCAGTTGCTAACGCTCATCTTGGGTTCATCGTCGGTTTGAAATCGTCCGCCCAGCCACCGTTTCAAATGCAAGAAGAGGATATAGTCGCTTGGTGCCAGGTCGGGACTGTATGGAGGGTGGTCAAAGAGTTCCCAACGAAACTCTTGAATCTTCTCTGTGGTTTTGGCAGCGGTGTGCGGGCGTGCGTTGTGCATGAGGATGATGTGAGACGACAGTTTCCTGCGGCGTGGATTTTGGATTGCACGTCTCAGTTTGGTAAGCGTTGCACAGTGTTGTAATTGTTGACCCGCTGTCCATGAAATCAATCAAAAGGATGCCCTTTTCATCCGAAAACATGGTAGCCACCATTTTGTGATTTGTATACGGCGGTTCCTTAAACTTTTTTAGTTTGGGTGAACCGGAACGGCGCCACTGCATTGACTGTTGTTTCGATTCTGCGTTGATGTATGCTATCCAGTCTCATGTGTCGTCCTCAATGGTGTAGTGTTGCCATGCTAGCCTCTAGTTTCCGAGATCGCGGGTACAAACCCGACGGAGGGCGATGGATTTTTTCGGGCGTAAAAATCCTTAGCATAGCTTCCTTCAGAAGGGAAGTATAGCCGGTGGTCCCATGTCATAGATTTACGGCACGTAAAAGAACCTCAAACCTGATAAAGAGGCCTCTGAGCAAAATTACCGGTCTTTCATGCCCAGTAGAATGGTACACTAAGGACCACAGCAGTTAAAGAGCATCCATAAAATTAAAATAATAATAATAATAATAATAATAATAATAATAAAAACTTGCCCGTAACAATGTGAGAAAACAAACCATCTCCATCTGCCTATAGCGCTCCAAAAACTGTCATGCACTACGCATTTGTTGCTCTTTATGCTGACTGGTGAGCAGTTTTGGCACCCACCTCGCTCAAAGTTTCTGATATCCAAGCTGTTCAGTGACAATCCTGTAAAGTGAGGTTCGAGCAACATTTGGGAATTCATCAAATAGACCACTAATCGTCAAACGCTGATTACTTCGAAGTTTTTGGTTCACTTGCTCAACGATGTCGTCAGTCCGAATAGTGTTCGCTGTTCATTGTGCACATTTGTGCGGCCGTTTTGAAATTCCCGACACCAGTGTCGAACCTGTTTGTCACTCATTATGTCCGGTCCATACACGAGGCATAATTCACGATGGATGCCCGCAGCTGACGATCCTTTTGCCAGCAAAATCTAATCACACCGCGCACTTCACAACTGGCATGATCTACGATTGTCACGGCCATTGCGATCTGCTCTCACCGACTGGCAGACGCTTACTGCGTCACACCAACACTACAGCAGGTTCCTCAGAAGTCGGTAGTTAGCGCTGCAGGCGTTAAATGTCATGCAGGCCTACCATCCGTTAAATATTGTTCACCGGACCTTACTTTTGGAATACGCCTCATGTGTGTGTATATATATATATATAGTCATAATTGTGTTGTACGTCTTATTATGATACTTTATTTACATGCCCTCTCAAAGAATGCTCTTATGTAGAGCTATTTGCAAATTAACTATACATTCATTCGTTCTCACATTTTTTTATTTACATTATGCGGTTGTTCTCTTTCTTTATATCCTAACAGTAATACTTAGATCTCTCACAAAACTGTTCATCCTTCTCTTCGCTGGCTAGCATATCATTCATTTGTTTGAAGGGCTTCATCATTTCTATATGATAGATCCCTATAAATTGCTGTGCATGTCTATCATATAATTCATTGGTGCTCATAATCTTGGTTACCTCATACGGTCCATGGTACTTAAATCCGGTGATGTCATATGGTAGGTTGTCTATATAAATTTGTATGGTGTTATGTTGGTAACAGAGAAAGTGTGTTTGTACAGCACAACGTCCTAGCATGTCACTAAAGATTTTATGGTTTTGTAGCAACATATTGGCTAATTTGGTCACCTGCACCAGGGTAGGATATATGCTTCCCTATATTTCTCTTGAATAACATAACCATATGGTCCACTACCTGCATCTGGCTTTTAAGGAAGCGACCTTCAACTGGTGTCTTTGATCTTTTTTCACATAGTTCTGCACTTATGTAGTTTTAGTAAGTGGATCAGTGGAACATCTCAATTGTAGCACTGGAATTTTGTTCACATGGCAAGTTTTACAAACACCTCTGTCTTGTGGATCTTTTCTTCTTCTTTCATCCAGTTTATCATGCTGGGAATATTCTTTATAAACGGAGATTCTATATAGCTATCTGTTGTCTTTAGTAATAATACATAATTTAAAAAGTCTAATTTTGCTGCATTGTTGCTGAGAAAATCACACCCTAGCAGGAATTCTACAGCTAAATTTCTTACAATTAAACACATTACTTCAAATATCTTGCCTTCCATATTTATGTTAACAGTGCTTATAGTTTTATTGGAGTAGATGCCTTTCCAACCACAAGTGTACTTACTATGTTCGTACATGGTATGGACATGGGTTTTACACCATCATGACAATTCTTCATAAAGATGCTGGCTGCATATGGAACCCAAGTCAACAGTAATGTGTACATTCCTGTGATATATAGTTCCTTTAATAATTGGTGTTTCTGAAGCCTTGTCATGCCTTATAGCAGGTGTTACATTGTTATAGCAGTTTAGAATTGTGGGTATGTTGTCATCTGTTGCTCATGTCACCGAACTTACAGAGTGGACAGTTCTTGTACCTACCGAAGCAAATTGCCCACCTTTTAGTTTCCCAAGTACTCTTGTCTTGGTTGAGACTGTACTGTTCAGCCATTGCTGACTGCAGATACTGTTATCAGTTTTGTTCTCCCTACAGAACTGTCTTCCAGATTCTGGTGTTGGTGGTTCGCAGTAGTAATTTCTGTGAGCTCTTGAATATGCATGTTCCCTAACATTTCCAGATGGTCTGTGGTAGGTGTTTGCTACTCACTCAGTTTTCTCGACTCTGTTGATATTGTCTGTTATGTGTAGGTGATCGTTGAGTATGGGGTGGAGACCTCTATGTTCTCACAATGTTAATGTTCTCCCTTTGAGGTGCATTGTCTTCTCTGTGGTGGGTGTCTATTCTACTGGGACGTTGACTTGGGTGCTGTATTTTGCATCTGTCATTTCCCCTGTTATAATGTGTATCCTATGTAGGGTAGTGTTGCTCCGTGATATTTAATTGAAATCCCCTTCGACTTCGTGGATGGAATATTCTTCTTTCGTATTGTGAACCTAATTCCTCCTCCTGTGATTCTAGCGAGGAAATTAGGTCTGTTAGCTCCATGGTGTTTGAGGGTTTTGCTATAAGTATATATTGTTATATACGTAAGGGAAAGTGTTTCATGATGAGCACCAAGAAGTCAGACTCCTGCATCAGTGGATTCAAATTTTGGACCTGGCTTGAATACTTTAGGAGTAACCTGCAATTGAGATACCATCTTGTGGGTTGTATTGACCATGGCTCAAGAAAGCACGAATCTTGTGTTGTATGGCATTATTCCAGAACTTATTTAAGAATAATTGCCCAGAGGTATGATTAGTGAGGTTTCCTGATGACATTAGCATTAGCCAGTCGAGTGTTTTCTTATCAAGGGTGCATTTGACGATTATCATTTTTATGGGTTCTGGTACTCCTTTGATCAGCACGTACTCATTGAGTTTGCTTAGGTACTGCACCAGGTTTACATGTTCAGAGAATTTAGGTAATGGTAGGTCGTCACAATATTAATGAACTGCTGCATGTTGACATTTACTATATTATCCCTAACATCATTAATGTCAGATGGCAGAGTGCCTGCAGGTGTTATGAAAGAACACCCTGCATCACTACCATTTTTTGTTGCAGGTGAGGGTATACCTGTCATTTGAAATATGTCCAAATTTACATTTGACATTGCATTATTGTTTACACTGTTACTACTAGAATTACTAGTAGTAGCATGCCCATGCTTGGCCTTGTTAGCAGAGAGTTCCTTTAATTTTCTTTCAACTGAACTAAATTTATCATTTACTTCATTTGTCACTTTAGTAGCTTTGTCGGCCATATATTTGTTTACTTTACTAAATTTGTCATCCATTACCTTTCTTACTTTCTCTACCTTGGAATTTACTGTTTTTAATTCAATACTAAATGCTGCTCCTGAAGTATTTATGTTACTGCATTCCTCACTCACTACATTTAATTTGTCACTTAATGTTGTTAGCCTTTCAATCGCTCTGCTGACAGAGCCTTGGATAACATTTATTGTCAGACCAACCTCCTGCCTAATTTCATTTGCACTATTAACAATTTGTTCATGCAGATTGGATGTCACAGCTGTTATGTTATTAAACCTCTCACTCCAGATATTTTCCATTACTGTAAATCCCTGTGTTAATTCTGTCCTGTATGAATCCAGTTTTAGCTCTAAGGTATTACCTGACTTAGCTACTTTCTCTCCTAGCTGTGTATTAACCTTTTCAACCTTTTCTATCATCTCACTTCTTAGCTGTGCATTCTGTTTTTCCATTTTGGCATTTTGCTGTTCTATGTTTGCATTCTGTTGCAGGATCTTAGGTAGTAGCATTTCTTCAATGATATTTGTTTTGGGTAATGCTAAGGGCCTCACACTACCTCTTTCACCTCTGAAATTTTGGTCCTCCCTTGTGGTATTTATGGTGGGCGTTGTCGCCTGTCCTACATTATCTAACCTTTCATTCAACTGCGTAGGGTTTACAATTCCTTCTGACTGGCTACCCAGGCTAACAGCTTCTTCTGGCATGATGTGCACAATTTCTACCTGATTACCTGCTTCTGTTTCCACATTACCTAGCCTGTCCTCTATATCAATATTAATGTCTACTGATCTGATACTATCCCTATCATCATTATCATATCTAATTTTACTTATTTGTACTCCTTCCATTCTGTATGTTTTGTTGTTTTTGGACATTCTGCTGGATTTTCATTTACCACTATGCAGGTACATTACTTGTTACATACATAGATATATTATAATTTTGACAGACCTTTATTGTAGTTCTTTAACTGTCCTTTGTGTTGAATCTTGAAGATGACCTGCCTCCTACTCCTTGAAGTTCCATTGAAGTTCATTATGGATGCTGTTGATCTTGAAGTTCTGCGTTGCCTCCGTGTTTCTTGTTGTTATAGATTTAATTCAAGCCTCACAATTTGGCTCCAATTTTGCAGTGGTTATCTTGCCGCTTCGCCCCTCACTAATGGCACCACTTAAGAAAGCATTGCCACAAGGTGTGTGAGCCAATTGTGAAGATGTTCCAAGTTACCTGTTGTCTGCTGGGCACCTCCTATGATCCTCAACATTGGTGTTCCTCAGGATGTCAGTATAGCCTGCTGATGGTGAATCTGATGGGTTTAGGATACTTATTAACACTGGCCATGGCTATGCTCAGCAGTGCATTTATGCTCTGTTATCAGGGTGTATACAGTCTACAACAACACTAATGAAATGATAACACCTATAATATGTTAATCTGGTGAATATACACTGCCATTTGTGAAAATTGCAACACCAAGAAAGAATTTCCCGAATAACTCCAAACTTAGTGGAAGTGTAGAAGAGTGTGCAAGCAATAAGTGATTAGGTCTGCAGAGAGATGGGATACACGTAGGCTGAGCAGAGCCCTCTCGTGTCGGTCCGACAAGGTCAGTGTTGCGCCGAGTGTAGTCAGTGCAGAGCTGTCAAAAAGGTGGAAACAATAAAGTGAGTGCCAGTATGCCTTGTCGACGTCAAAGGGAGCCATATTGGCCATGTGAGTGAGTTCGAACGGGGCAGAATGATCGGTCTCCGGGAAGTCTACGACAGTGATACGCGTGTGGAAGCAGTGGATAGATGAAGGTCGTATGCAGCGAAGAGCGGGTACTGGGCCACAGAACATGAGCACAGCATGGGATGACCATCATATTGTCTGCATGGCCATAACGGACCGTACAGCTTCATCCACAGTGTTGGCTCGACGCTGGAGTACTGCAACAGGAGTGAACTTGTCTGCATCAACGGTGCGTCACCGTCTGCTGCAGGTTGGACTGGTTGCATGCATGCCATTACGTCAGCTTCCATTGTCCAGAAACCACAAGCTCCTCTGACTGCAATGGTCATGTGAACACTGTCACTGGGTTGCTGAGTGGCAAAATGTAGTCTTGGGATGAGTCCCACTTCAACATGTCCTACAGTGATGGCCAGTGGTACCGTGGTTAGCACAACCTGGAGGGCTGCATTGTTGAGTGGCATAGCGGACAAACACCAGGTGTGATGTTTTGGGGTACCATTGGTTACAACAACCGATCTTGCCTCCTACGAATTGAGGGCACTTTGAACAGCAATGGGTACCTAACGGTGGTTATAGAGCCTGAAGTACTCCCCCTGCTTCAGGCATCTCCACAGGCCACATTTCAACAGGACAATGCCCGGCCACATATTGCGAGGAATGTACAAGCCTTCTTCGAAGAGCAATGGGTACCATTGCTTCCCTGGCCTGCATGTTCGCCTGACATGTCACCCATCAAACATGTCTGGATATGGTTGGTCGGTGCCTGATGCGTCACGGTCCTCCAGTAACCGGTGACATGGATTTGTGGGCTCGAATACAAACTGCATGGAGGGAAATCCCTCAGGAATGTATTCAGAACCTTTTTGATTCAATGCCACAGTGTATAGCAGCTCTAATTGCAGCGCATGGAGGCCACATCAAATACTGGATATTAGGGCTCATAGGTCATGTATAGATTTGAAAGGTTTATCATTTGTTACTTGTCATGTACCTAACCTGTGGTATTAAATTCATTGAATTCATGCATTTCCTCCTTGGTGTTTCAATCTTCACAAACAGCAGTGTATTAAGTAGATCATTAAGCCTTCATGACTAGAGTACAGACATAATATACATTGCTCTTGGTAATGTGATGTTACTATACGCATTTCACTGCAGTATCAGAGTTCTGATGTATATCATAAATTCAATAAGTTAATTATAGAAAATTATAAATCATATATCAGATTATTGCTTGAAGTCTAGAAGTTACAAGTGCACCGTTAATTTAATTGTTTATGGCGATTTAACGCGCACTTAAGTAACCTTTCTCGAGCACCATGTTATATATATTTTATTTCTACACTGTAGTACTGTGAACGCCTGACTTCAGACACTACATGGCTTGGCATCTCTTACTTCCTAACTTTAAAATATCTCTACTTAAATCTTAGAGGTTCCTTGCCTGACGTAATATCAGCCTAGCCCTATCAGGACACTGGCATTTAAAAGGGTTTAAAATCATAATGTTTGCTTTACAAACAGTCCTTTTAAGTCTGTTAGTCTGTCTGTTTATGCCTTTCTTGCATAAAAACTGTTCAGATAGATTTATGATGGGCAGCTTTCTCTGGCTAGTAATGTTTAAGTTCAGCTTCTTGCCTTAAAGTATGAAAACTGCTTGTATGTAAGTTAACATCACACTTCGCTTATTACATATTAATATACCTTACTATAACATAATATACAATATTTCTAGATATTATTACAAATGAGAATACAATTGTTAATTGCCTTACATGAGAAACAGAAAATATATGTGTAATGATGATATTTGATCATTATATCGAGGGCTGTCCCAGAAGTACGCGACCTAACAAAGAAAACACAAAAATTTCGGGAAAAAATGTCTTTATTTCTCTACAGTCTCCTTTTGGCTCGATTTACTCTTCCCAGCGGTGTTCAATAGCTTTGATACCCTGTTTATACTGAGAACCATCAAGTTGTGCAAAACAGCCATCAACTGCAGACTCCAGCTCTTCACTGTTGGCAAATCTTTTAGCACCAAGCTATTTCTTCAACTTTGGAAATAGAAAATAATCAAAGGGAGCTAAATCTGGTGAATAGGGTGCATGAGGAAGCAATTCAAACTTTAACTCATTGATTTTGGCCATGGCGATAATGGATGTGTGAACTGGTGCATTGTCTTGATGAAACAAAAGTTTCTTTTCCACTAAATTTGGCCATTTTTGCTTGGTTTCATCATTCAAATGCTGCAATAGGTTTGCATAATACTCGCCATTGATTCCTTTTCCTTTTTGAAGATAATCAATGAAAATTATACCACACACATTCTAAAAAACTGATGCCATGACCTTATGTGCAAATGAAACTGTCTTATCTTCTTTGGAGCCAATTCTCCCCTTTCAATCCACTGTTTTGACTATTCCTTCATCTCAGGTGTGAAGTGATGGACCCATGTTTCATCCATGGTTATGAATCGATGCAAAAGCTCGGCTTTATTGCAGCAAAACATCGCCAAACACTCAACTGAAACATCTTCACGATGCTGCTTTTGTTCCATTGTGAGTAAATGCAGCACCCATCTTGCGCATAGCTTTCTCATGTCTAAATTTTCAGTCAGTATGCTATGTACAGCCCTTTTTGAAATGCCTACGATGTCTGCTAGCTTGCGCACTCAGTTGTCGGTCTTCCAATACCATTTTGTGGATTTTCCTCAGAATTTCTGGCGTGGTCACCTCATTTGGTCGACCACTGCAATGTTCGTCTTGGCAGAGCCTATGGCCTCGCTTAAACTCTGCCACCTAATATTTTATTGTTGTAAACGAAGGAGCAGACTCCCCCAGAGTAGAATCTAGCTTAGCTTTAATATTAGTTGGACTAAGACCTTTCAAATGAAAGTATTGTATCACATAACAATGACCAGTTTTATCCGTGTTTACAAATTTGCTGAGAGCGTTCACTATTGATGGCTGCCAAACAATTACTAAACAACGTAGCATCATCAAACTTCAGACTTAAGCTAAATAAGATTAGTACTTTCTAGCACAGTCATTTGTTTGAAACAACCACCACTATTTATACATCAGGTCGGGTACTTCTGGGACTGCCCTTGTATAATATAATGATTATTAGAGAGGAGGCTGTAATACCATCTTATTATTAATATGCAAACCAGCTACCTAGGCAGGTGTTGTCAGAGAACTTAATTGGATTTACATATATCACTTTTTGGTCATCACATACAATATTTATAACACTGTTTATTCAGTCTATGTATGAATCACTAATACTTCTTCTGTATAGGATCCCATTCACAAAAACTTTTGCTGTAAGGAATTGGGATGCCCCAAAACTATTGAACCTTCAAGATCAAGCCATCCAGTTCAGTGAAGGTAGAGAAATAATAAGAAATAATACAATCTCTTTTGAAACAGGAAACTTCTCACACAGTTGATTACCCCAAAAACAGTAGTTTCAATCAGCAGCTTTCGAGTAATGGCAGATCCTCAATACAGCAACTCACAGTGCCTTCAAGTCTACTTTCATAGGCAAGATACAATCAACATAACATTAGAGAAAGAAAAAGAAAATAACCAGTGTAAAAAGTATACTAACCTGTCTTGGGCAGACTCTTTAATTCAAGATCTTCAAAGACTACAACATAAGTGCATCATACAATAAATACATCATCAAAAGCTAATGAACAATTCCCTGTAAAACAAAATGCCTCCACTCAAAACCTGGGTAATATATATGAAATTGCTCTAATTGCCATCAAGTTTACAAAGGGAAAAGAAAGTGAAACTGAGAAACTAGGGTCAAGGAACATTTTGGAAATATTAAATTCAAACTACAGATAAATCAGTGGCAGCACATTTTTGGTCCCATAATCATGAAAACATCCAGCCCTTAAACCTCCCAAATCTGCAAATATCCCATTGGAACTGGCAACATGAGAGAAAACACACATCTTTAAGAGCAAGAATAATGTAATGCACTTTGAGGTACTACCAGAACACTAACTCGCTAAATCCATCATCCTGCTATCTCTACCAGAGTTACCAGTTGCCATACCACATGTCTCCATGTCTAAACAGAGGGTTATGATCTCTCTAGATCTCTAGTCGGGTCATAGCTGAGGATGGGAGTAAATCCTCCTGAAGCATGTTCTAATTAAATGTAAGTGAAGTGTAATGTTACAAACCAGACTATATGAATGTCTCATATGATGCATTCATTTCACTGTATACAGCTTCTGACATGTTTATACATTACTATATTTATTCTGTTTGTATTTGATGAGCTCAGTTTGAGCCAGATTAATAGATAAGTACACCTGCTGCAAAATTGCTTGCATAAGTTTGTGAAACTTCAGTAAAGGTGGATCTCTTTCTTTAAAAATACAGATTGGTTGCATGTTTACATATTGAATATCATCAAATAGCCCAAAAGTATTTAAAAATTTTAGAAATCTATGACATACGAGTATATATAATTATTCTTCCCTTCATTACTCCAATTTTTTAATACAGGGATAACTCTTGCATTGTTGACCCTATCAGGAAATAGCATGTTCAATACAGAAGTTTATGTATATGATGGCATTGCAGGTTCATCACTGCTTGGTTTAAAATCTGTAATGGATGTATTATCATTCAGTTTTGAGGAAGTTAATAATACTAATTATCTTAGGAATACTTTGCTAGCTGCAGTGAATGCATACTGGATATATTTGACACACTTGTATTAAATCATTGCAATGAAATGAAAGAATGCTAACTAATGCTAATGTTGTAAATTTGCTTATATATGAGTTGTTTCACTATGCTTATTAAAACTTGCTTGTGAGCATGCACTCCACAGCAAACAGCTGAGAGAGTGAAATAAAATTGCAAACTTTGTAGTAGCATTTCCAAGTTGAAATGTGAGATTCCCCTCTATAAAAAATATTCAAGGCATCTAAGCTTATATATGTTGAACATGTGCATGGCATGTTGATGCACATTTTAGGCTTAATGGTGTAAAATTTATTCCTTTGACTGATTTTTCCTGTATTTGCATTTGCAACAACTGCTGACTATAATGCATGCAGCTGCTAAACTTGAATCCAGCTCCTAATTCCATCTTGCATGATCATTTTTAGCGATGGAACAATGTTAGTTGGCAAAACTGGTCAATCACTCACGTGAGTCAAAGGGTATTGATAATCCGTGACTTGGGCATTGGAAACTAGCTATAATTGCCTCTCTGTTTATTATTCCTCCAATTCCATTGCAAGCAAAGAAGTCCCACTCTGTCTTTACATCAAACTCATAATGGTGGCACTAACCTTGAATTTTTGGGATGTACCATCACTGAAATACAGGGTGATTTTAAATGATGGACCCATTTTATAAAATTCTTATTTATTAAAGTACAAATTCAACATGAACCATCTTTATACCAATAAACAGAGGAATTTTCAAAGTTTTGATTAATACATTATAAATGTTCAATGTGTCCACCGTTTGCTGCATGGCAAACATCTATGCGATAGCCAAACTCATCCCACACACGAGCAAGCACATCTTCTGTTACTGAGTGCACGGCAGCAGTGATACAGTTCCACAGGTTGTCCAGAGTTGTAGGCAGAGGCGGGACGTAAACAGCTTCCATAACATAACCCCATAAGAAATAGTCACATGGGGTGAGATCAGGAGATCTCGGTGGGCAGAAGTGTAGAGCCAGGCATTCATTTACCTATCCAGCGCTGAGGAAGGGATTCATTCAAAAAGCCTCGTACATCGCTCTGCCAATGGGGCGGAGCTCCATCCTGTTGGAAAATGAATCTTCCTGTGAATCTTCCATAATTTGAGGGAACAGCCATTGTTTCAACATGTCCAGGTACGTTATTCCAGTTGTATGTATGTATCTTTATTGAGAGTTGAGCTATTACATTTCATTTGGGCATGATCAGTGTCGAGACCTGGCTCCTATTGCCAATCATACCCAAGCTTACCACATTTAACAATCATGTGTGCTGAGTTTGCTTCTTTACGTTAACAGTTCCTCATTTAAGTTCAATATACTGCTTAGTGTTCTTTTCCGTGTCCCATCTCGCTTCCTTTACTTCCTCTGATCGTCTTTAACACTCCACTACCAGCGGGAAGTGGCAACTATTAAGTAATACCTTAAAGAATACTTATTGTGTACCCCGTGCTGATCGGCCATAACAACCTTATTCGTTCATATTAACAAAGGTAAACTCTCCCTCTAAATCCTCTCTGTATTTACGTTCAAAATATCTAGAGCATTCACTTCACAATTTAAATAAATCTATCACTTGACTTATCAATACACTTGTCTTTACTTCGTCTAAATTGTTCCCTTCTAGAACATGTTTCATTTCCACAACATATTCATTCTATATTCACATCCCCCTCCCTGTTCTAATATTAACATCCCCCATTATTATTACTTCCATATTCCCATGCTTCTCTCTGAGCCTGTTCTATTTCTATACCTATGCCACACTTTCCTACTCCGTAATTCTATTCCAGATGACTCCCTTGACGGTTCCGCTATATTTCCATCCAGAACCAGTAAACTCCCGTTGGGTGTCATCACAATGCTTTCTTCTCCCACCATTCCATCACTCTGTAACCACGTCTCCGCCCTGCCCACAACCAGATCACATGGCGATTGGACTTCCTCCCTCCTAGATGATATCATTTTCCTTGCTTTGCCAGCTGTTGCCCTTGCGTCACTCTGATCTGACGTTCTCACTACGTCATCTCCATGCCTTCTTTCTGACACAATCATCTTCTTTCCGCCAGCCCCACGTGCCGGTGACGTAACTTCCATGTGTCCATCATTTTCCTCTGGTCTCCAATCGCTCTTTGGACTTCCTTCCGATCTGCATTCCTTCTCTCTGATCTCGGATGTATTTAGCTGAATCATTTCCTGCTCCTGCAATCTGCTGCTCCTTATGTCACTTTTGTATCCAACCACCATGCGCCCATAGACCCACAATCGTAGATTCTTTATGAAGGCCCATTTCCCTTCCATTCTTGCCAGCATCATTTGTTGTATTAAATCTTTCTTCAAGGCCTGTTGTTCCGCTGATAAATCTCTGTTTATAAAGATATTTGTTCCTTTTAGTTGCTTTGTTTTCTTTAACACTTCATAAACAAACTACACTGATGTAAATCTTGCAACTATCATTCTGGCGCCTCTTGATCTCCACACTCTGAATGCTTCCCTAATCTCCCAACCCTGTAGCACCATTCCAAGCTTCCCTTCTATAATATCTCTAATCTCTTCAACAGGCCATACTCCATTCCTTTCTTTCACTCCTGTTATAACTAGATTGAATCTGCGGTGTCTCTCTTCCAACAGCTCTACTCTTCTTTTGATTTTCTGTACCTCATTTCTTATATCTTGCAATTCATTTTTAATCTCTCCCTTGATATCTATTAGTTCCTTTTCCACTCCATTGAGTTTATTTCCTAATTTCTCATCCATATCTTTTATACTAGCCAAAATTTCATCCATGATGTTTCGATTCCCATTTGGCCCAGGATTAATTTCAACTCCACCAATGATCAGTAGCATGCCTATTATACATGTGAGAAGAATCATATTTACCATCTCTTCTGCACCTTTATTTATTTTGAATTCCTTCCATTTTAACTTGTTAAAGGTTCCAATTCTTCCTCTGTACTCTTGGATACTAATTTCCATAGTTTCTTAAGCCCTTCTTGTCTTCCACTCCAGGAGCTTCCTCCACACACATCCACTCTCTTCCACTGCTTGCTTAGCACTCCATTATTCCAGTTACAGTTTTTTCTGCAAAGAAAAATGGTCCATAAACCTTTGTACGGGATAAGGCACAGAACACGTTTACCTTCGGTGAGTCTCTTTTGTGTTGCAATGTTGAATGTGGATTTTGCAAACCCCTTATGGGAACATTGTGTCTGTTGACTTTTCCACTAAGTTGGAAAGTCGCTTCATCGCTAAAAATGATACGCTGTAGAAACACGTCATCTTCCATCATTCCTAGCACATAACCACAAAATTCGAGACGCTTCTCTTTGTCTTTAGGTTTAATAGCCTGCACAAGTTGTAATCTGTAGGGCTTGTACAGCAAACGCCGTCTCAGAACTTTCCATACAGTTGGTTGGGGCATTCCAAGTTCTCTACTAGCTCTATGGATAGACTTACGTGGACTGCGAACAAAACTGTCTTCAATCCATCTGACATCCTCCTCTGACACACGTGGTCGGCCTGTGCTTTTTCCTTTACATACACTTTACATTGCGTAAACCAACGGCTAATGCTTTTTCTAGTTGGTGGTTCAATACCGAATTTGCTACGAAATGCCCGCTGCACTACAATTTGCGACTCACTTTTTGCGAACTCAATAACACAGAAAACCTTGTGCTCCACAGTAGCCATCTCACTACGTACTCCTCCATGGACTAGTGGTACCGTGCTAGCCTCTAGTTCCCAAGGTTGCAGGTTCAAACCCGGTGGAGAGCGATGGATTTTTTCGGGCGTAAAAATCCTTAGCATGGCTTCCTTCGGAAGGGAAGTAAAGCTGGTGATCCCGTGTCATAGATTTACGGCACGTAAAAGAACCTCAAGCCCGATAAAGAGGCCTCTGAGCAAAATTACTGATCTTTCATGCCCAATATAGAATGGGACGCTAAGAACCATAGTAGTTAAAGAGCGTCCATAAATTAAAAAAAACAAAAAAAAAAACAAAAAAAAAACCACTACGTACTGACAGTGAAATGCAATGGCAGCCTATTGCATGAGCACTCTACCGGCCGTTTCTAAAACCATCACCACCCGCCGAAAAAACTTTGAAACTTCCTCTTTTAATTGTTATACAGATTGTTCATGTTGGATTTGTGCTTTAATAAATACGAATTTTATAAAATGGGTCCATCATTTAAAATCAGCCTGTATAATATTTTCTCAACTTCGTGACATTTCATTTCTAAAGTGTGCTATTTATTCTCCATTTGCTTATATCCACTTATTTAAAATAAAATAACAGACAGTCTTCAATTAAGTATGCCTTCACCAACAAAAATCCTACATATGCAATGCCAATCACTATGTTTGTTCTGTTTTACTCCATAACTACCAATATTGTGATGATATAACTAAACCAACACACTGGCTTGTCTTAATAATATGGGATTTTTCTATAACTTTAGCTTTTATAAAGTGTCAGAGATGTATAAAATAAGTAAAAACCATCTAGAGAGTTCCCTGTATATCATAAAAATAATAATCATTAAGTGGTAAATGTGGTAAATCTTTAAAAATTAATTTTGATTGAATATACTGCAGCAAAGGGCTCTGTAGTTGTAAACATTTAAAATTAATCAAAATGGATTGCTCAGGATCACCAAAACTACTGGATATTGATGCTAATTTGATAAAATATAGTTTCCTCTATGTTGTTCATAAATAGAATTATAATTTAAGCAAAAAGGTTTCCTGTTTTGTTTTTTCTTCCTTCCTTTCTTTTCAGTTTCACATGGAAAAGCTCTTTTATAAATTGTTGTTGTTATTATTATCATCATCATCATCATCATCATCATCACATCCTCATTCTCCCTTTTTCCTTCTTTTTTTCCCCAAATAACTTCAAAAAAGTCTACATATACAGATGAATAACATGGTAGTAGGAACAAGTTGTAGATTAACAGGAACAATACAAGAATGCGATGGTGTTTTCTAATGATAATTTATTTTTTGATAAACCTGTATGGATTTTTCTACTGAGAAGATAGCTTTGCATCCATGTTATTTCAGCATGCTGCATTAAGCTGGTTGGTAGAGCCATTATGGAGATAAAGCTGGCAGTACTGTGACAGTTGGATGAATAAATTACAGGGAACCAAGAAGTACTTCATCAAACACTCCTTTTCCTGCCATATGTTCAAAATGGTTGCTGCTAGGATAAGCTTTTTTTTATTCTGCTTAGCAGTATTTTCCAAAGATATGGCCCTGTGTTTTTGTATGGGAGCATGGCATTTCTATATATTATTTGCAGCTTAGGTGTATAAGAATTTGTAAAAGATTGTTTTCACTAATGATGAGCAATAATTGTTTTCCCCGCTTCTACCTACAAGTTTCTGCATCATTTCTGACTGTTGTAGGTATTGGGAAAGGCTATTGCAGTCATAACTGTTTCTTTGTATACTTGAAATCAAAAATAGATTTTCTCTGTATACTTTTTGAACTACACAATTAAAGCAGTAGTTAACTATTTGTAAGGGGACTTACACCCAAAAGGACAAATAATTATAATAATAAGAACAAGTAATTCAGATAGGAATATAACCAATAATGTAATTTAATACTGTAAAAATAACTTGCATAAAATGTATTCATGTGTAAGGAACATGTAATTGGCAAGGAGCGAGCTAGCAGCAAGGGTAAAAGTCCATCAATAAACACTTGCTAATGTGCTCACAGGATTAAGCGGAATGACAGAAAACAGAAAGAGAGGTCCGAGGTGAGACAAAAATAGAAATAGGAGCTGAATTCCTGGAAAGTCAAGAGGGTTAAAAAGATAGAAAGAGAAACCAGAAGTTATAAGTGAGACAGAGATAGTGGGTTTTACCAGAGGAGTCAAACAGAAGCTTGACTTCTAAAATTGGAGAATTTTGTTTTCACAGCATGCCAGGTAAATCACCAATGAGAATAGTTGTTACATATAAAGGCGTGAATATTGGCATCATAGCCAGGGGATTGTGACGGTATTCTTTGTTAAGTTTGTTAGCTCCACGTTGTGGTAGCCAATTTGCGATGGTATTAGTGTTTGTTTGAAAGAATTCTACTGTTTATCTGCCGCACGTATAAAAGACAATTTGTCACGGTCACTTCGTGTTATCTTTTACTGAGCGCCTGTTATTGTGTTTAATTTTTGGGTTCACTGTCCTCCGGCTAGCTATGATCTCTCGGTCAAGCACTTATCTTATACAGGTGTGTAAACGGAAAGGAGTTTTTATCCAAAGATAACACTGATGAAAGAATTTGTTTTACACTTTTTATTGTCTTAACACATTATTCACTTCTACCTATTAATCGTGACACTCGCCAAACTGAAACTGTAATAATAACTTATTTACTGCACATTATTAATTCGCATACTTCAACTTTTTATGTAATTAACTTTACGACACTTGAGATTTTTCATAACTTTGCTACGCGTAACCTGCGAATCGCTAAACTATGCTATGTATTCACCATGACTGTTTCTGTTGAACTCAGCGACGTGTAATGCACAAATGTTTCCGATGGACTGGAGGAATCTGACTCTGACTTAGCCCTTTTTATACTCCCACACCTCGATATGCCTAAAGATTATAACTGAGCTGCTATTGGTTAATAAAACGCGCCAACATTAGCGTCTATTTTTATATCCAATGAAAATTATGAACACATATGCTCTAGGAAAAAATGTTCCCGCAAATTCCTAAGAAAAATGCGCCAATATTACGACATTATTGCACGCTATTATTGTCAGTTTCAGTAAGGCCGTATAAACCCACTTCTCGACAATGCTTATAATCAAACATCTCAAATCAATGTCACATAACAATGCATATTCACACTACAATCACTCTTGACATTTACATAATTTGTGATACAAATTACTGCGTCAGGATATAAAAGGGGAGGTTATCCCAGATTGAACACGCTCTTACTGATTTTCATCAACGTATCTCATGTGAGCTAAGATGGCAGATTTGTACATGTATGTGTGGGTGGGATGCAGTTAGTTAGGTCCACATCATAATTTAAGGTGCCAAGAAGAAATGATTTACAGTTTTCATATTTCTTTATTATTATTATTATTATTAAACAAGGGGAAAATATGCTAGCTGCTTCGATAAGTAATGTGTATAATAAATTAAGCTGTTTAAGAGAATTCAATTTTTATTACTTGCCTTCACCCACAAAATCCTGAAATATACAAAAGATAGCTAGGATAGGCATTTCTCCTCAGCTCTACGATTGGCAGCCCAAGCAGAGAACATCAGGGAACTTTGGAGAACTTCCACCTTGATACAGCATATTTTGTAGTTTTGCATGTTGCTCAGAAACTACAAAGTAGTCAACATGGCAAATTCTGTGAATGCTGATGACCTGTCAGGGGGAGAAACTATTGCTCCACCTGCAGTTCAGCACATAGAAGCCAGGGAAACTGTGCTGCAACAATCAGTAACCAGCCCAGTTCCTGTAGATAATGGACAAGGCACTGCCAACTTAATGCAGATGCTGCGGTCAATTGAGTAGGAATATTGAATAGGCACTTGCAAGAACAATTAGAAAGTAACAATAGGGAAGCAAATAGGCAGTTGCTAGAACAATTAGAAAGCAACGGTAGGGAATCACATGGGCAGTTACAAGAAAAATTAGAGCAAATCAGTACAGGGCAAGCAACCATACAGGCGTTCTCAGTATCAGGCAAGAATTAAATGTAACTAAAGGCGAGGTGGCCAGCCTTTCTGAATTTGTCAGTGCACAGATAGAAACCCTAACTCGCATCAATGTTCAGGTACAACAGAAATTAACTCAGGTTCAGGAAAATTTAATGTTATATATTTAAGTTTAATCTTTAGAAGACAGAATGAACTCTGAATTAACCACAGTGAAATGAATTGTTATCACTACTCAGGTAGAAAGCAGCCAGGAAATTGCAGACCTTAGAAATACCATTCAGACAATGAAGAGTGTGCAGGATGAAGAAATTGTTGATCTGAAAAACAGTTTGCAGAAAGTAGAGTTGAAACAAAGTTCATCTAAAAGTATGTTAAGTGACTGCCTGAAATCTCCACAACACCGGGAGCACACCATTGCTCCCTGGAGAAGCCTCAAATAGTGTACATATGATGTAGTTACAGCCCCATGTTGGGCGCCAAACTTGTAGGAGTTGTTGCAGATCCACGTATTGCGGGAGATTGTTTCTAGGAGTTTTCACCCCACGTACAGTACAAAGTTTCCGGTGGCCTTTGCCCCCCATTAAAGAATGAACTTTTTATTTTAATGTTTATTTAAATATTATACATGTATGTATACCTCGGCTGCGTCATTAGTAATTTGTAAAGCATGTATCTCTTAGCAGGGCTGGTACGGCTAAAGAACAAGGCTTACACAAATTATAATTGTATTGTACTTTTTTCTATTAACCCTTCACACGATTAAATAACACTTCACTATTGTATCCTACTATAGAGCTGTGAGATTATTGTTAATTGTACTTTTTAACACGTAAACTTTATATTATTCTCACCGCAATGAAGTTTTATGTCTCACACTGAACCTGTACCGTACCGATTGGATACGCAATCTTGTACCGTCTCGCGCCTGAATCTGTACATTTCCTCTATTTCAGTCTCTGATTGGCTAAGCCTACTCCAATAGAATACTTTTATTTAACTTAAGCTTTTTATAGTTTTTGATTGGCTATTTATAAACTGTTTTAAATATTACATTATTATTGTTCCAAGAACTATAAGTAACCTTATTAAACTTTCTAATTTATTGTTGCCTCAAGGTTACCTCATTGTTAGCAACTTTCGGCTTTTACTTTGTAATTCTGTTTGCTACGGAAAGCATTTTGCTTCTATTCTCACAGCTCCTACATTGTTAAAACTACATAATACATTCCTATAACATTATTAAACATGTACATAATAATATAAACATAATACAATGACTGTTACATACACTTTATTATATTATACACATATTGCTTTAAGACGGGCTGTTATTATATTTTATATTATATAATTAGACTGATATCATTTAAGTGTTAAAAATACTGCCTCACATAATAATTGTAACCTTAGCAATGTGCATGCTCATAGTATTACTCCAATGGCTACATGCTCTCATAGTACCAACCACAATTTTAATTCTTACTGATTGAACAAGTTATCTCCAACTTTTAATGAGGGAAAGGGTGATCATGCCAAGGAACACATTAGGGAATTAGAGCAGTATTTCAGATTAAAATCCACTCCAGAGGAAATCAAACTCATTGTTGTTAGGAAAAGCTTTATGGGTCGTGCATTAAACTGGCTGCAATTAACCCTGGGAAACACTCTCTCATATGAAGAATTTAGACAAGCATTCCTTCTCAGATACTGGGGTTCCACAGAAGTCAATAAAGTCAGATTAGAACTTAACAACGGGCATTACAATCCGAATTGCACAATAGTTTAATTGACTATGTTTTAAGATTGGCACAGAAAAGTAAGCAAATTGACCTGCCAATGAAAGATAGGGTAGTAATTGCATTGCTAATAAATAACTTCGAACCAGAGATTCGAAATGGACAGCTACAAATAATTGCAAAAATGGAGTAAATCACTGCATTTGACCAAAAACCCAGCAATGTTAACACATGGCAGGCACGACCACAGGAAAATACATTCTCCCGAGATAGCCAACAACAGCCACATTTTATGGGGATAGGGACACAAAGTCCCAGATTTAACAATGAGAGAGAAATCAAAATTCCTCAGGTAGAGGTACAGACATTAGGTGCTTCGGCCAGATAAGAGATACCAACCCAACTATGGTGATAGGCACAATAGGCAATACATGAGGGATGCCACAATAAACAACATTCATTGTACTGGGCGCAACAATACTTACAATGGTAATTTTAAACCATGACTATAAAAACTTTCATGGAAATCAGTATCAGGGAAACCCAAACGAATACCCAGGAAATCATAACAATTACCGTTACAGGAGAAATTCCAACAGCTCAAGAAGAAAACTCAGGCTCTCAAACAGTAGAAAACACCCGTTGTGAATTAAGAACTTACATTGTACAGTAGCCATTTCCAAAAGTAAAGAATGAGCTAAGCAGCAACCAATGTTTTCAATAACTATGGGAAATACTACATTTCAAGTGATTTCTTTTTATTATCCCATGTTTACATCAAGAGGTAATTGTCGGATTGGATTGTTTCAATAAATAGGAAGCTATCATTAATTTTGGAAAAGGGAAGGATCATGGTACCATTTTTGAGGGGACAAGCGATTGAAGAAAACACCTCCACAGAAGGCGAGCGAAAGATAGCCAAAGAAACCTTCTTTGTTGAATCAACCGCTTTATATGAAGGATTGGATATGGATATAATCAATGCAGACAAGGGAAATTGCAAAGTAATTTTGAAAACTGGAGCCAGAACTTAGATAATGAACTGTTTTTGTAACAATCTCAGGAACTTTGCGGTGATTCAGAACATGTCAGGATATTCACCAGGAGTGGTAGGCAGGTAGGCAAAGACTGGTTTGTGGCATCGTAGAGTGACAACCCTTGTGATCCAGACATAACAAAGAAAATTTGCCAAAAGATAGAGGTAATGCTATAAAATGGTAATTGAACTGGTAAAGCTCTGTATGTAACTCATGTTGGTTGAGAAAAACAATTATTATCGCAGGTTATAAACAAATTATTGAGTGCTAAGGAATTTTAGCATAACTGAAGGTAATGATTACAAATAAATAAAAGAAAAAAATGGCCCCTAAACGGAACTTTCTAAAGGAATTAGACGAATGATGAAAATTAAGATTTTTAAAATGGATACCCGAGATAGAGGAGATTTGGTTTTGGTAAGAAATAAACACAAATCAGATGCTTGAAGCAGTTAGAACAACTCATTTTGGCAAGCACACCACTTTGGAGTTAATGAATAAGGAGTGATAACATTTGGGAAGGATACAATAAACAATTATTAAAACCTTTCAGATTATAAATAGGCTACTCCATTACTCTATTGTATTCTAAAATTTGTGTTATATTGCACTGTTCTAATTTCATTAAGTTGTTGATAAACCAAGCTGCTAAATCGCAAGAAGTACACAAAATTCCAGTGTGAGAGATACGAGGGCAGTTTGATAAGTCCATAACTTTGACAAGAGATAGCGTTCTAATCACAGGTTTCTTGTTTGCACTCAAGTCTTACATCTATTCTGGGTATAATCACAGAAATTCATCAACATTTGTTTCTTAGAACATTGTTGAGAGTATCTAAAATAAGTAGATGTGTGTTGCTTCATAGAAAATGGAGAAAAGTGAATTTCGTGTTCTGATAAAGCACTACTTTTTGCGTGGTAAGATGGTGAAGGAAGCGGAAGAAAAGCTGAACAAGTTTTATGTGGGCTCTGCTCTATCACATGGCATAGTTCACAAGTGGTTCACAGAATTTCGATGTGGCCGTTGGAGCATAAGAGATGCCATGTGCACAGGACAGCTGGTTGAAGTCACAACAGAAATGGTGAACAAAGTTCACGATACTGTGTTGGAAGACTGCCAAGTGAAAATCTGTGAGATAGCAAAACCATAAACATCTCGAGTGAATGGGTATATAACATTCTGCACAAATTTTTAGGTATGAGAAAGCTGTCAGCAAGATGGATGCCGCAACTGCTCACAGTTGAAAACGAGCGGAATCGTGTGACCATTTCACAGGGATGTTTGAACATGTTCCAGCGCATCCCAAATGAGTTTTTGTGGCGTTATATCACGGTTGATGAAACTTGGATCATTACTATCAATCTGAAACCAAACAACAATCAAAGCAGTGAATATCCTTCGGCAAACCTGCTCCAAAGAAAGCAAAAACCATTCTGTCGGCAGGAAAAATCATGGTAGCTGTTTTTTTTGGGATTCACAATGGGCGATAGACATCCACTACCTGGAAAAGGGTAAAACGATCACAGGTTCATATTATGCTGCAATGCTGGATCAGTTTCACAAGGAATTGTTAAAGAAACAACCCCATTTGGTGAAGAAAAAGGTTCTCTTTGAAGTAGGTGATTTGTTAACGTAATTTTTACGTTAACTTGAAAAAGTTGAAGATGTGTTCTTGTTATGTATTTTTAAACTTGAAGATCATATGCTTACGTAATTGTAACTTGGAGAAGTAGAATGTTTATTACGTAATTTTATTTATTTAGTTGCATTTATGGAGTTTGCAACACATGCTTTGTGCGTCAGTTTGAATTTGTGGATTACGTAATAGTTACTGTTATTACACAATATGCTGCTACGTATGAGAAGCTGATTTCAAGATGTGGTTTTATTATTACACTCCAAGTTTTACACTATAATATTTAACTTTGTTATTAAAGCTGTTTCTATATATTATTTATGTTTGAATTTGCCTCGGCTGCGTCAGTGTTACTTTAGAAACATGTTTCTCTTATTCAGGGTGCGGTGCAGCAAGAATGTAGACATCACAGAATTTAACGTTTTTAAATTCACTTCTTTTATTAGTTCTTGCACATTTTTATAAAGAACAACACTTTTTAAGAACTGTGAGAATCTTCAATACTTTCACTTAGCGCATATACATATTTTACGATTCACTCGTAGAAAACACATCTTCCATCTGTTCACTACCAAGGCTTGCCAGCAACTGAGCAACTTTAAATGGTAAAAACTTGTAAGCTTCGGTATTTCAAGTCTCTGATTGGCTAATTCTAATCCAATAGAATATGTGCATTTTACTTAAACGTTTTTCTTGCTGTTGATTGGCTAATTTTAAACTGTTACTGAATTTACCTTATCTTTGATATAATCATGACTGGTAACTTTTCAAACTCTTTAACTTATTATTATCACATCTTTTGCATTATTAAAGTATATAATGTATTCACATAACATTAATAAAACATGTTTACAATAAAAATAAGCATATGCAATGACTGTTACATACAATTTAAATAATTATTACATACATATTGTTTCAAGGCGGGCTGTTATTGAATTTACTTTTATATAAAATATAATTGAAATTATTCAATTATTAAAATACTGCCTCATCTTTCACCAGGATAATGCACCCACATACAAGTCAGCCATTGCCATCACAAAATTTGTGGAACTGGGCTACGAACTGCTATCTCACCCACCATATTCTCCAAATTTGGCTCCGAGTGACTTCTTCCTCTTCACAAACCTGAAAAATTGGCTTGCTGGGAAGAAATTCACATCCAGTGAACATATCATGGCAGAAACAACCTCATATTTTGCAGACTTCAAAAAGTCATATTTTTTGGGAGGGTTAAAAGAATTGGAGAAACGTTGGACATTTATTGAATTGAAAGCAAACTATGTTGAGAAATAAAATTGATTTTTGGAAAAAATTGTTATTTTCTTTAAAAAGCCACTGACGTATCCATCCGCCCTCATATACATATATACATATATTTTTTTTCATTAAGAAGGATTACTAATTGCCACATTTTTTTTTCAGAATGCCACTACTTGGTAAAAGGCACAAAATTCTTTGAGAAGTTAACATTAGTTGCCATAATTGTTTATTGAAGGCACATAATTATTTGAGAATTAAATATTGCATCCTCATTATTTGTTTATTGAGGACACACAATTATTTGAAAATTTAACATTGCATAATCATAATTGTTTATTAGGACACGATTATTTGAGAATTTAATATGGCATCATCATAATTTGTTCGTTGAGGGCACTTCATAAAATAATAAAAATTATCAAACTAGGCTAAGGAAAGCAGAAAATTTTCGTTGGGGTGTATATAATGATTTCTTTGCACATAAATGTAGTTAAAAGTTATTTCAAGGAGAGAATATTTTTCAATGTTATATTGGGTAGTACTTTATATTGTGCGTATTTTACAAAATACAGAGGGAGCAAGTAACTGCTGAAGAACATAACAGCATCAATACCTTTTTGTAACTTGATATAAGCAGTGGAACAAAACAGGTGTGAAGTGGCCTGAGAAAACAGGCATACGGGTTAGTGATATAATAAAACCCAAAGTGTTTCCAGAAAGTTTGGGATAACAAACTGTAGTGGCACCAACACCAGAAAGAAGAGTGATTTGTGAATTTTTTTTTATTCTCTTATTCATCATTGCTACGTCCAAACACTTGTGCTAAGAACTCACAGAAAGCACAAAATGCAAAGAAAAACCAGCACAATAATTGTAAATATCATGTAAATACTGGTATCCTTAGTTTATCGTTCATCTCATTTTCATTGTTCATTTAATTTTAATGTGCTTTGATATTTCCTTGTGCACTTATTTTCATGCGGATGCTCAACATCCTGAAAATCATTCTGCTCATAATTTTAAGCACGTAGCTGAGGGGCATTTGTAAGGGGATATACACTCAACAGGACAAACAATTGTAATAATAGGAACCAGTAATTCAGACAGGAATACAATAAGTTATGTAATCTAATACTGTAAAAATAATTTGTGGTATAAAATGTACTCATATGTAAGGAATTAGCGAACAACGAGCTAGCAGCAAAGGTAAAAGTCCATCAACAAACACACTTTAATGCACACTGGATTAGGCAAAACAACAGAAAACAGAGAGGTCAGAGGTGAGACAAAGATGGAGATACGGGCTGAATTCCTGAAAAATCAAGGGAGTTGGAGAAAGAGAAACCAGAAGTGATGTGAGATGAGATAATGGGTTTTACCAGAGGTGTCAAACAGAAGCTTGACTTCTAAAATTAGTGAATTTTGTTTTCATAGTGCACCAGGTAAATCACCAATGAGAATAGTTGTTACATATAAAGGCGTGAATATTGGCATCATAGCCAGGGGATATAAAAGGGGGGGTTGCACCCAGATTGAACACCCTCTTATTGATTTTCATCGACGTATGTCATGTGAGCTAAGACGGCAGATTTGTGCATGTGTGTGTGGGTGGGAGATAGCATGTGATGCAGTTAGGTCCATGTCATAATTTAAAGTAGCAGGATGAAATGATTTACAGCTTTCAGATTTCTTTATAATTATTAAACAAGGGAAAAAGTTGCTAGCCACTTCGACAAGTATTAAGTATAATAAATTAAACTGTTTAAGGGAATTAAATTTTTATTACTTGCCTTCACCAACAAAATCCTGAGATATACAAAAGATAGCTAGAATAGACATTTCTCCTCAGCTCTACGATTGCAGCCCAAGTAGAGAACATCAGGGAACTTTGGAGAACTTCCACCTTTATACAGCATCCAGGTGAGATAGCACGTGTTGGTTACGTGCCAGACTTCCCGCCACATATTTTATACAGCAGTGTTAAATTCAGAATGTTCCACTGTAATGACATGAATATTAAAGGCGAAACGATCTGAATGTTAATATGTATGAACTAATGAGAATATAAAGCTCCAATAAGAGTTTAGCATCCTTTTGTGGAGACAGAAATTTCAGCATATTATTGTCAGTCTTTCAAATATTAATACAGCAATAATTAATAAGAGTAAAATATAAAGATACTCTCATTGAATGTGTTAATGGCAGAAATTAAAACTGTCTAATGTATGCATACATATCTGCTTCTTTGTTGGCAGTGGCGCAGTTGGTAACCTTAATAGAAGAAGATGAGTTTGGTGCAGAAGTTAGCATAAATGAATTCATTTCACCAACAAAGACGCCTTTTCAGATGTTACTGGAAGATGAGGACTCTTTAAAGGTTAGCTTTTAATAACTTTTATAATTATTACACACAGCTATATGTGGATTCATATTTTCAGAGATAGCAGTTAAAAAAAAAAAAAACAATTGAAAGCTGATTTGAGATTTGCAAACCAACACTCACTCACCTCCCATTCTTTGGAAGTAGTCTTTAATTCACGTTTGCATCTTTGTTCTCACTGAAACAATGAACTTCTGCCATATAAAATTTTGTCATTCTTTCATGTCCATGGAGAAATTCTCATTCATTTTTATTAGCTCAGCACTTTAACAAATATCAGTGAACATCATAAATTGAAACTAAACTGACTGCACATGTACAGTTTTGGCGAAATCCTCATACAGGACATTGTCGTTATAATTATCATCATCACCACAGCCACTGCAAAGCTCACACACACAGGTAGTCTCCTGCTTTAGTTGCCACGGTGGATAGTACATCTGACAAACTCAAGGATGCAGTTAATGTGAAATTACTGACCCTACAGGTACATAACCATTGTACTTCCTGCACTTTCCTGCTCATTTTTTATGTCAATAGTATACATGCATGCTCTGCCTACAGCAGATGGACATGAACTTTGCTGTGACTGTTCCAGTGAAGTAACATTGCAGGCTAGCTGTTATGGGTTACTGAAGTATTTGTAACTACAAATGAGGTACAGTTGCCAATTCATTTATTCCAGTTTGAAAATGATCATTACAGGATGAGCTTGTTTGGACCAAAATTTCTGAACAAATGATAATGAGGAATTGAAATTCCATTATTCAAGGAATGATAAATGCGAGTTTCTTACCATGTGATATAATGGGAACTGTTTTGGGACCACCTGATTGAAGTCATAAATACAGGAAAATTATTCCAACAGATTGAGATGTTATTATACATTCAATAATATGTTAATAAGCAGCATATTGTTTAAATGAATTCTGACAACTATATCAAATTTTGACCTCATATAAGTCTATAACTGTTTAGAAATAAAAATAAATTTGCTACTGGCTGGTTCTAGAATGTTCCAATAAGCTTGCCATTAGCTGTACACTAGATAAAGTTGTTTTGTTTACAAGCCATACTCTTGCTTTACAGTAGCACATTTTTTTCTATATAGCAAACCTTGCATATAAGCTACAATTGTTTAAGGCCTGGTTCCACAATATTGTGATATGCTTGCCAACATTTACGCTCCAGATAAATTTATCTCCCCCACAAGCCACCTTTTCATTATACAATATCATGTTTCTTATTCTCTAACAAACGTGCTGATAAGCGGCGATGTGTTAAATTTGCCACTCTGAATTCAAACAAAGTGTCACAGCGGAGACTTTGTAAATGTGAAACAAGCAGATTTAATTACCAAAATTGAAGGTTCTTTGCTTTTTGATGCAATAATGTTGGGTTGATCCAGCTCTTTTCAGTATGTTTGTGAGCAAAGCATCACTGTACACAAGTATTCATGTGCTTTAGGAAGAGAATGAGGAACAAAGTAACTGACCGACTTTTAAAATTAAGAATTCGTTAATTACCATTGTTTAAGAATTAATTTGTTACTCAAGGAGTAGCAAATTTATTAACAAATCTAGTGTCCTTAAATTCTACCTGTGATTCTGAAATCTCCAATATAACACGCCAGTTAGAGCCAAAAACCTGCTTGGGATGAGGTGTATGCTGAAATGTTAAAGAACTGTAGGAAACAACTGTTTGACATTTTAGTCTGTCTTATTATCTAGTCAAATGTTGCAGGGGTTTTTCCCATTTGCTTAAAAAAAGATGTAGTTAAACCCATACATAAAAAGGAGCACACTACTATCATAAACAACCATAGACCAATACTTTAATATCAACCTTTGCAAAACTATATGAATGGTTATGCTTGAACAGATTCCTTAGTTTTCTGGAGAGAAATGTAGGGCCACTAGCAAAAACAATGTGCTGTTTAAGGACTTAAACATTGTTCAGTTAAAACATTGTTAAATGTTGTCTAACTTTGCATTGCTAAATCCATGTATAGACAGTGTTTAGTTAAGCAGGGTTTAAAGCGTTATCTACCCTGAAAGTGAATGCAGCAACACCACATTTTAAAGCTTTCGAGTTTGTACACCACATGGCGTATGTGTTTTCTTAAGCAGCGGAAGAAAGATTTGGGGAATTTCAAGTCTTTTTTCTACCAACGGCATGGAAAGCAAAATATCTAAATGAGTAGAACATTTTGGCACTATTGAAAGAGAAACCCTTTTGAATATCTTGAGAGAGTTTGAGGTAGAAGATTACCAAACCAGTGCTCGCTTTGAAAATAAGCATGTAAAATATAACAACACATACTTTAAAAGTTTAAAAGTGTAATTTACAGCTGACAAAGCACAAATTTGGTGGCCATAATAATTTGTAATATGTAAAAAAATATATTCCAAGTTACTGAAGCAGTTGCTTTATTTAACCTGAAAAATGCTATATGAATGTGATTATGTGGTGCCAAAATGCAAATGCACAAAAATCAGGGCTTGTTAGTAAGCACGTACAGTTTGATGAACTATAATGGATATTCAGCATTCTGTCTGCCAATGCTCACACTAATTTAAATACCTGATTCATTGTTCTTTGTCATACATTCAGCTCTATTCCTGAAATCTGTGGAATGCCAAAATTTATTATTAAACGTGTTATTACTTCAGCATATTCACAATATTTTTCAGTAATAATGCTCGATTCATAAAGCCTATGTATTTTATGGATGTGCAAAGAAATATTCTTGAAGTTCATCATAAAAGGTACCCAATTATTTCATTTCAATCCTAACACCAAGGACGAATGAACGAACCATATGTGCAGTAGGTAATATATGCTTGCTTCATACAGGTGCAGCAATGCATTATCATGCCTGAATACATTAATTCAACTTTCTAAACAGAACCACTAGTTCAAACGGCAGAATAAATAAATGAATTACACTTCGTAATAACCTCCACATTAGATTTGCTTTCACTGCATGTAATCACAGTAAAATGAGGTTAGGTAATGTCTGGCTTATTACATAGAAAAAAAGCCTGAGCACATTTGTTCCTATTAAAATTCTGCACCCATAAGAAACCAACTTATATGTTTTAAACTGGGAGGAGGGATACTAAATTGTGCTTGTAATATATTGTTATAGGCCACATACACTGAGTTTTGGTCAAGTTAATGGAGGAGGTTAGATTATTTTAACACATGTTAAAGTGTATTTTTCTCATACAACTGTTAAAAAATACACAGGAAGAATGAAACAACACAGCGAGAGGCACAAGCATTAATTTAATTTGTGTCATATAGCGTTATGGATGTACTAGCTCTAAGACCACTTTGTTAATCAAATATGCATCTGGATTTATCACCTAAATCTTCCTTTGAATTCCCTTTTGGTATAGTGCTCTAAAGAATTAGAATGGACCCTGAGCACACTTAGTGGTTGTATCACCCTTCTTTCCCTTTCTGAGTATAAAACTCCTTCATATCGTCCAACGATATCAAAGAATAGCATAATTGCCATCTTGTTTCTCTGCTCTCGCTCTGTAACTCGTGGGAAATAATAGTGGCACTTAAGGTTAAACACTATCTAAACCACCTTTATGCAGTGTCTAAACATTGACGCGTTTTAGACACTATTTAACATTAAACATCGTTTTTGCGATGAGTTAAACAACATCTAGTGCTAAACGTTGTCTAAACATTTTTGCAAGTGGCCTGTAATTTCCACATCTCAACATGGCTTTAGAAAGGCCATTCTGCAATTACTGCAAATCACAGAATTTATCAACGTATTGCTCAAAATCAAAGGACATTCAAAATGTTTCTTGGTCTTTCAAATAAATTTGACTATGTCATTATAATATATTGATGCATAAACTAAACAAAATGGCACAAGGTAGTTGCAAATTAAGTAGTTCAGTCATATTTAAGTAATTAATAGCAGAGTACTGAAATAACTTGTAAATCCAAAGATACAATGAGTAAATGTGAATGTAGAGAGGGGCAGTTAAATTTGGAGATCCACGAAGTACCGGGATTGCCATTATCCTCACTGTGTATAAATGAACTTGCAAATAGTATCAATGTTAAAACAGCCTCCTATGCAGATGACTCGTCACTATTATGTTTGGTCAACTCCAACACACTTAGGATATTTAGCTGTAAACAATCTTTCTAACAATTTGAATAAAACTATTATTATCAATTTTGCAATCTAAAATAATTAACCCTTCTGATAACATTACTAGTTACATAGGTAATATGATAATAAATCTGGTAGGTTGACATTCATTCTTAGGAATTAAAATAGACAAAATCCTGATTTGGAATAGTTAAAAGTGTTGTACAAGGTGTAACAAAAATGTACATCACAAATTGCAGAACACATTTCTCACACGTAGACAAAGAAATTATGTTATATGAATATGGGTCTTGAAATGCTTTGTTACCATGTTACAACTCATTAATCATGGGAAACACACAAGAATAGAATGTACCAGCATACCACATGCAACTCTTTCTCACAGGAGATGTTCAATATGCCCTCCGTGAGCACTGATATATGCATCAACTCGCAGTCATAGCGAATCCCGGATGTGCTGATGTATCCCTGGAATATTGCATATGGTTTTGCAGCCTTCCATAATATGGGCATGGAGACTGAACATCTGGTACTGCAGTTCATACACAAGAGTAACATCCATGGAAATGAAAAGGCAGATCATTTGGCCAAGAAAGGAACCAAAATTTTACAGAAACCAAACTATCCATTATCTTACCACTCAGCAAAAGGAAATTAAACTGGTTTTCTTGGAAGGAAGTAAGGAATAAACCATGGTCATGTCTATTAGATAATTCTCTGTTGATACCAGACTCATCTCAATGTGTAGCAGTTGCACACTTCACACTGACTACTTGTCATTACTGTATGGCTCCACAGAATTTCTCATGAACTCACTAAGGTGCATTTTATGCAATGAAGATACCTCAATAATCAACATGGACCACCTTAGGAAATGTTCTGCTCTAACATCATATAATTCAGAATTATATCAAAATTATATTGAAAAACAGATGGTGAATGGAGAGCATCCAAGTGCCTGGGCAATAGATACTGCCACTGCTGCTTTGAAAGTGATGGTTTTGTTGATTTAGGAGGAACATACTCCAGATAAGTGCAAGAAACAAATTGCAAATCATGCATTGGTGTTCTTGTTTGTACCATTTTTGCATTTTTTGATTCAGTCCATAGCTGTTTATGTAAGTCGTAATGGTACTACTGGTAATATTATCTCTGACGTATTAATTCAAGTCATATGACTAGAACAAACTGGGGCTAGAATTGTATATTTTACTTCTGATGGAAGTCTCATTCTAACAAAATGTCTAGAAATGCCTTGGAATTTGTGGCAAAAAAAGAAAGGTGTGGTTCTACACCAAGCCCTTTTGACAAACAAGGAAAATATTGGCATTTTCAGATGCTGTTGACATAATGAGGTGTGTAAGAAACTACTTCCATAATGAAATTGAAATGCTTTAAAACAATGAATTAATAAGGTATAATTTTTATTGAAGAGTTTACGAAGTTGACAATTCTCCTGGGAATGTTGGTTTGAATGTTTGTCACAAGCTGACCTCTTGCCTATTTGGACCTCTCTTTACTTCAACAAATGAATGTAAGGCTTCCTTTATAATTGTTTAACAATTTCATGGCCAGTGGAATACAACTTTAAAGAGATTTAAAGCCACTTGGATTCAAAGATAGTAAATCAACAGAGACATTCACCTTAATCTGATAGATGCACTTAACTCAAAAGTTCTTACAGATGGCCTTTATAAGAACTCAAAAGCACATAAGCATTTAATAAAGTGAAAAACAAGCTTGCTCACAAAACTATAATTTTTCCTGAGAAAGAGCTCTGCAAGCACTAAGAGGTGTGATTGAAAGCAAATTACAAGTTTCAGAATATTTGTGGGAATGAGGATTTTGCAATGTTCTCCTGCAAAGTTTAATCAGGACCTGCTGGAAGGTCATTTTGGGATTTTAAGTCCCCTGAGTTTTGATTTGTGGTACAAAAAGTATTATTATGGTATAAATGTTCAAATCGACTCCCCTCTTGAGTCCTGCAGTTATGGTAAGAGCATTGGAATAATCTTTGTACATGGTGCACCATTGTTGGTGTTACTTTCTTTGAGATTATCAATTGAACATGGATGTGTTGTATACACAATAGATTTAAGGTGCCCGCATAGAAAAAGATCAAATGGTGTGAGGTCTAGGGACTGTAGAGGACATTCCACAGTACCCTGCGACCAATCCATCATTCAGGAAGATTTTCACTAAGCCATTGTCGTACACGCACAGCAAAATGCAGGGGAGATTGTTGGAAGTACAACCTCCAATGTTTTCATAGAGGCATATTGCCAACGCATGGTTCCAAGACATCTTTTAAGTGCTGCAGATATTATTCACCATTGACACCTCCTCCAAAGAAAACTGGTCCCACTACCTGTGTTTCATATATCATGTACCACACTGTTATGCTGGAATTTGTTTGGGTACGAAGATCATCATCTGCTATGTGTGGATTCTCAGTTGCCCAGTACATCATGTTGTGCCAGTTCACATGACCATTTAAATCAAAGTGTGCTGCGTCACTGAACATGTATCTGAACAGTTCAATTCCCTGTTTGTAACCTAGTCACAAAATTCTTCTCAACGGTTGGTGTTATCACCATGCAGTTTCTGCACAATCTGAATTTTGTAAGGGTGAAAGTGATGTCACTGCAAAATACAGTGCACAGAGCTTTTAGGAATTCCAAGTTTTTGACCCATCTTTCATAACAATAGCCTGGGACTTACTGCTACCGTGGCAAAGACCATGATAAAATTGATCATCCGTGGATGTTTTGGGTGACCTGTGTGTGGTCTCTTGCTACAGACCCAGTCTTTGGAAGCATTTAGATTTGACCCACATCGTTCAGATTTCAGTTTGTTAGGATGGCAATGGTGAAATTCAGTATGTATCCCATTGTGAGAGACCTTAAGCATGCAGATGCACCATTTTGACTTTCTCTTGCATGATATACATTTCACCCTTGGCATCCATCCAGTTCATCTAGATTTGTTTACCTGTAACAAATAAACATTATATTACATTTGGTGACTTTCACTGTGAGACCGGACTTTTGAAACACCTGTAATCAAAATCCGACCAAAAAAATGCACATTTTGTTAAAACACATCTACCAACCGCCCTCCCTAAAAAGAATGTAGATCTCATTAAAACACACTTCATTTTTTCCTCTTCATTACCCATTTCCGAGGCATTCACTCCTATTGGTTTGAATTTTCACATACTTTTACATTTTTTGAAGCACTAAGTGACCATTTGTTTGTCTCATGATGTCGTGCATAGAGTATAGTATTTCAAAGCCACCATATAGTGACCCACATTTTAAAGAGTTGACTATCACTCTGGGCTCCTGTATCCCCCATGTACATACAACAAAGTATATAATGAAACCATTTCTGCAAATATTTATCTAGATTAACTTGAAATAGATAGAAAAATAATTTTTGTAATAAAAGCTTGTAGAAGATATATTTAGTAATTTTATTGTTAACCTAATTAATTGTACAAATTTACAACAGCAATTTTACAAATTTATTCTTAACCCAGTTTCTAAAAATAACAATAAAATAAAATATAAAGAAAACTAACCTCATAACTACTGGTAGCCAGCATTCCTCCTAATCTAAAAGTACAATTATCAATTTATTTAATCTCCAATACTAACTCTAACTCTACCTTGGGTTGCTTTCCTTGGACCCCAACAAACTCAAACCTTGAGGTTGTCGAGTTGTTGGGTCCTACTTGCAACATATCAAATAAAAATTACTGTAATTTAATACTCATTTGCCTCTTCCTTGCTAATTTTCCTCATCCATTTTGCTCTTACTCTGCCCAAAAAGTTTCCTACTTCTATTATATTTTCCCTAGATTTTACATTTACTAACTTTTTAGCTTGAATTTCTATTGGTAAATTTAACCATTCTCTCTTCTCTATCCCATTTCTAAGCAACTTCGTTTCTTCACACTCTAAAACTATATGCCACTCTTTAACTTTCTGGTGGCATAGTGGGCATTTCTCCAAATCAATCT
Source organism: Deroplatys truncata (assembly GCA_030765065.1). NCBI lineage: Eukaryota > Metazoa > Arthropoda > Insecta > Mantodea > Mantidae > Deroplatys > Deroplatys truncata. Next base: position 513,265,319 of record CM060990.1, read on the forward strand.
CTTTTCTCAAACCTTTCAAATTCACCACCCCTGTCCTAGCCCATGCAAATCCTGCTCTTGCTGTTTTATCACATATATCAACTACTGTTTCCTGCTCCATACTACTTTTATTTCTCTATATAATCTCAGTGAGCTCTTAAAAGTAAAACTTGCTAATAAATCTTGTTTTTCCATGTCCTCTATTCTTGTCCTAATTTCATTACAGAAACCTATTTGTAGTAATTCGTTAGCTCTCCAAATCTCCCCAAAACCTATTTTCATCAAGGTTTCCTTTATCTTACCTAGCCAAGACTTTTTATGATTAAGTCTTTCCTGCACTATCAAACATTGATGTAAAATGTTCTGATCATCAAAATTTCTAATTCTAATCCAATATTTTAGCACTCTTTCCACAATTTTCCCCTTAAGTCCCATTCTCCCTAATTTGACTTGAGCTACTCCGTTGGGTGATGATCTTGGTAAGCCCAATATTTGTTTACAAAAGCTCCTATGGATCATGTCTATATTTACCTTTCCTTCTTCCAGGCCCCAAATCTCTGCTCCATATAACATTTTTGCTTCTACTACAGTAGTATAAATTCTCTCTAATCATTTTAATTGCATTTCTGGTAATTTATCTATACAAGTTTTGATGGCTTTCATTGCCATTTTCCCTTTAGCTAATACCTACTATTCTCTTTTGTTCGCTCCATCCACCATTGCTGCTTAATCGTATCCCTAAATAATCAAATTTTTGGACTACCTCAATTTCTCTTCCATGCCAATACCATTTCTCATCTATCTGTAATTTATAACCCGTTTTGAATACCATAATTTTTGTTTTATTTACATTAATTCTTACACTCCATTTTTTGCAAAATTTATCTATCACTTCAATTGTTCTCGCCAATCCCACAACTAAATCATCTGCAAATAACAAACCAGGTATTGCATTATTATTAATTATTGGCACATGTCTGTTCTCTACTCTAATTGACTTCAAAATATCTTCTATGAACAGATTAAATAATATAGGACTCAATTTACAACCTTGTCTTAGACCAATATTATTCGGAATGCTTCTCATTATTTTATTATTAGCAATTTTACTACAAAACTGATTATCCGTATATATTCTTTGGAGTACTCTTATAAAGGTAGTACTCATCCCTTTTTTGCTCAGTTTAAACCACAGTGCTTCTCTATTTATCGTGTCAAAGGCCTTTTCAAAATCTACAAATAACATATATAATCTCCCTCTCTTGTTGGTTAAATATTTCTTTACCATTGTATTTATAACAAAAATATTATCTAGTGTACTCTTATTACATCTAAAACCTGCTCATAGGACCGATAATTTTTTCTCATTTTCCGCCCACTTTTGAACCCTTTCTGACAAAACCCTCCCATATATCTTGCCTAAAACAGATAGTAGACTAATTCCCCTATAACTTGCTGGGTTATTTATCGCCCCCTTATTTTTAAATATTGGTACTACTATTGGTAATCTCCAGCTATTCAGTACCTTTCCTCCTTCAAATACATTGTTTAAAAGTGTAACTAACAATCCTAATCTAGTTTCACTCACACTCCAAGCCTTCCAAAATTCCCCAGGAATTCCATCTATGCCACTCGCTTTATTTCTTTTTAATCTATTTATTTGTTCTCTTACTTCATTTCTATCGGTCTATCTAATTGCTCAATATATCCTATACTTTCTATTTCTCTAGTTTTTGGGCACTCCCCTTGTTCTGCTCCCAAAAGATTTCCAAAATATCTGCACCAGGTTTCAGAACTAGTATTATTTTCTCTAACTCTGGCCTTATAAGTTCTTTTTATTAATGTCCAAATTGTTTTTATATTATTTACTCTTGTCACTCATAAATTTCCTGGCTCATTTTTTCCCCTCATTCCTTCTTATTAACTCCCATAAGAAATTTATATCCCCATCTTTCAGTCATGAAGTTCTCTTTTTCCTGTTCATCCCCTGTTTGCCTCCATTTCCTTAATTCCCTTAATACTCTCTATTTCGCCATCTACATTCCTCATCATACCACCCTCTCCTTATATATATTTCCTTTTTCCCCTCTCATTTTTGATCCTGCCTGTTTCACTAAATCCTGTAGATTTACAACTGCATCCTCAGTTTTATTTTCTTTAAGTATTTCCTCTATATCTATTGCTTTAACATATTTGATTGCTTTTAAAGCTTTCTGCTTCCATATCTCTCCCTTTATAGTTTTGAATTTTAATTCCATCTTGCTCTAAATAATTAACATTTACCTTTTCCACCATTAAACCTCTAAATACAGCCCTTATGGGAAAATGGTTACTAGAGGTAACTATATTTAACACCTCAAAATCCATGCAATATTCATCTAATTCTAACGAATATAAAATGTAATCTATCACACTCTGCTCTCGCCACTCTGTAAACTCGCCTGCATCAAATTTTCCTTTAACTCCATTGCATGATACCAAATTACATTCTTCACAAAACTCAATTAATTTCTTTCCCTCATTATTAATACATTTGTCTTTGCTCCTTCTTCTATCCCTCTCTCTTGCTATCCCAGTAAACTCTCCTTCAAGATCTGTTAACTCTATTTGACTTTCCCCCACTGTTGCGTTGAAATCCCCCATTATTATAAAACCTTTGTATACCTCCCTAATTGATAATTCCTCCAAATTTTGTCTTAACTTGTTAAATAAATGAGGTTCATAAAATTCCGAGGAGCTTGGCGGGTTATATATTACTGCAACACATACACTTTCTTTTTCCCAAAAACCACTTAAAACACACCACAGTACTGATTCTTCACCTAAATCTTCATATACTTCCACTTTAATTTTAAGGCTTTTTCTCACTAATAAAGCTAAGCCTTCTGATCCTCTTCCCTTATCTTTCCTTTTAATACCACATTTCCCATAAAAATCAAAATCACTCACATCCACATTATTATTTGTTAACAACCAAATTTCCACCACACCTATCACATCTGCTAAATTTAAAATTTGAGATATTTCTCCACTCTTCACTTTATCCCACTGCCCTTCAATATTCCAGAATATAACCCCAAATTTCTTCTCCTATACAGAACCTTTTCTCTCAAATCTAAATTCCTGTAATTTAGCCCTTCTCCTAGTCATCCTTTCCGTTTCTGCCTTCTGCCTCGCATAATCTTCCACATGCATAATGCTCCCTTCAGGTGACGAAATAATACTGAGACCGGATTCTCTCCACACTTCCAGTCCCACAGTTGCTCCCAAGGTATTCTGAGCATGTCCTCTATCAGCTGTTTCTCCAGTATAATCTGTTTGCTTGGTGATGTATACCTTCCGCTTCCCCTCCTCTCCTCCATTCTTTTCCTTATGCTAACTTCACCTCGTAACATTTCATTTAATCTATCTGTCTCCGAATCCAATATTTCTACTTGTGTTCGTTGACCCTTTTCCAACACATGCCTCACATTTTGCTAACGCATATCCCGCTTCCTTCCATTTATCCACAAATCCAGCCCTGTAACAAAAGCTCTCTCTCCTTTAGCCATCGCATTCTTCATTTCTTGAAGTAAAATGTTTCTTATTTCTCTCTCTTTCTTCCCAAAATGCTGTTCTATAAATATTCTTGTTCCTTTTAGCTTTTTGGCATTTGATAAAATTGCCTATTTTATTTTCATTAAAGCACATCTGACGATTGCTGGTGTTGGATTTCATCCTTTTTTACCGTCTGTAAAAACATCTCTCATTTCCCATCCTCCAAGTTTTAATTCCAGTTTATCTTGTAAGATTCTTTCAATTTGATCCCAAACTCGTATCTCTCTTGATTCTTCGCCTCCAAAAATTATCATGTTCATTTTCCTTCTTCTGTCTTCTGTTTCTTCTAAGTATAAAATTTTTCTCTTGCATTCAGCTAATTCCTTATTCACTTCTCCTTCAAATTTTCCCCACATATTTTTCAACTCCTCAAATTTTCCATCTATCTTCTCATCGATTTTCTTCTCCATTCATTTTATATTTTTTATATCTTCTGCAATTCCTTTAAGCATACTCTTGATATTTTGTTCCGTCTCCAGGCCCAGCTTTTTCTCTATTCCACCAATTACTAGCAGTACCAGTATGACAAACACAAACCATGACATTATCGTAGGTCAATTTTTTAAATTTCCAGCTTGTCTATAAATCCTGTAGCAATTAAATGTTCCAATTCTAACTCCATACACCTCAGTTTAAATTCCCATTCTTTCCTTTGCGCGAGCATGCGTTTAACACGTCCGACTCCGTCCGCCTTTCGTCAGCAACTCCTAGAAGATATATAAAAATAAATATATATTAGGTAGAGAAAGTCATGTGTAAGTAACTCATCAGATTTTTTCTTCTTAATATTCTTATCTTGCGGTAGAACTTCATCTGTAAAATAAATGTTCTATTTAACTCTTCTATAAAGTGATAATTTATTAGCGAAAGTAAAACTGTTCATTTCCCCTGTTTTCATTGCTAGCAACTTTTTAAAATGTTCCACAATTTTGTGGCTTTACAGGTGCTAATCCTGATTGACCTCTTGAACATTTCCTAATATCCTCCCTTATCTGTTGCACATTGCCTGACTGATATATTCTTTTCTAATTTCTGGCTTTTTTCCATTTTCCAATTCTTTCTTTTCTTTCTTGTTCTAGCAACTCCCTATACTTACCTCTCAAACCCAAAGCAATTGTTCTTTGTTTCTGAGCATTCTTTTCACTCCATTTAATCCCAGCTTCCTTTAAAGGATACATTAAATGTAATCATTCTGTGTCATACCAATCAATACATTTCCTAAAAGTCTTCTTGGCTTCCAGCCTCATTTTAAAATGAATTCAAATATGCCCACTACTTCGATCAGTTTATGTTCACCTACCATCTTATTAATTCTATAATAATGAAATTTGCATTCTGTATCACTATTCAATTTACACCTTTCCATTTTCTCTAGTCTACTTGCATTATTATCCACAATATTGCTGTCTCATCCTACCTCCTGTTTTAGTTTCTCTGATTAACGGGAAATGAGCACTGTTACTAACAATGTTTATCCCCTAAAATTAGTTGCAATAGGCGTTATGTCTGTGTCATACAATCCATAGTCCACTACACTTTGCCCATTTGCAAGATATATTTCCCCTGAATATCTTCCCCCAGCATCCACTCAAAAATCATCAAATTATTGTTCTGACAGAAATTGATCAGTTCCAATCCTTCTTCATTTATCGCCCCATCCTTAATATTCCTTTCATTAACAAAGAACAGATGATCATCTAGTACTTTCTCTCCTTCAATCCAAAGTGTCATGTGCCTAATGACTCTTTCAACCATGACATTTGCTTCTTTCATCTGTTGTAACAACCTCCTTTTCCGCAATTTCTAGTTATACATCACAGTTAATGAATATATCACTAACCTTCATTTTCTTTGCATTGCATTATTTAAGACCTTATATCAGTAGTTGCATTTCAGTTTCTGCTTGGGGAGGGGGGTTCAAGATTGAAGCAGTTTTTCGAATTTTCATGTGAATTTTAACAACACATTTAGCCTAAAAGAAAATCATCTTTTACTTCTCAAATGTGAAATATTTGTATTAAAAGTACAGTTGTCATAATTTTTCTTTTGGTAGAGCAGTGATAAGCAGTAGTCTAATAATTTCTTGTAACCTAGAAAGGGGCAGTTGACCTCCCTTCCAACCCTCCTAAACAATGCCTCTGCCTCATATATCAACTGCATTGGTGCTAATCTAGCAATTATCATTCTCTTTCCATTTATTCTTACTACTCTGTAGGCCTCTACAATTTCTCATCCCTTTATTTCCATTTCCAATTTCTTTTTCATAATTAATTCCACTTCGCCATTTCCCTCTCCTATTCTGCATTCCAATGAAGACCAGGTTAAATCTTCTATTCATCCCAGTCCCTCCTTAATTTTGAGTTCTTCCATTTCTCTTGACATCTGTTGAAATTTGTACTCCATTTCTTTTGCTATTTCTCTTAAAGGTTTTGCTAAGAAGGCCAGGGGTGGCCCATGCATATAGGCCAGAAGGGCCAGGCCTTTGTTGCAGACTTGGTGATAGTGGAGGAAGGGAAGGGGAGGGGATTTACAGAATGTTTCTGGAATTGCAGGTCGATCAAGGTTGTCTGAATTTGCACTTGTTGGTGTCCCATTGTTTCTGCATTCTCTCTCTCCCTCCCCCTCCCCTCTCCCCCCTCTCTCTCCCCCTCTCCATCTCCCTCTCCCTCCCCTTGCTGAAGTGCACTGCAAGAGATTCTGATGAATTCTATAGGGTTTAGGTACTTCCTGGTCTTGGGCTAGCAGTGATAAATAAATGGTACATTATTCATGGCTTATTATTATTTAATTTTATTCTCATTCAGTAATACAGTAAAAAAATGTTATGCTGCGCTAACCATTGGCCACAATATATAACTTAATTATTTACCCGCCCCCTTATTTGCTGCCATTTGTACATCAATGTTAAATAATTTGCTTTGCTGAATAATTATCTGATGCTGAAGAGCTTCGCTGTTGTTTTCGGAACTATGGAAGTAATTACATGGCGTGTGCAATGAGTATGTCTGTTATGCATTCGGTCTGTTGAAGAGAAGTCTTACGGAGTGTTGTATCGAAAATTTCTTGTTTGTGCCAAACTGAATACCTACCACCACTAGTGTATCATGTGGTGCTTTTTCCTCAGTTTCTTATAAGAATGACTTAGCAACTTTCTCGTTCTCAGCGTGTATAGCAGTTGGCCATTATTCCATTTCTTGAACAATGCCCTGCTTTGTAGCCTTCCTGTCACCTACAACACGCTCCAAGGTCTAGCTTTATTGTAACCAAGTGGCAGGAGTTTTTGGGTAACTCAGTCTTTTTTAGGTTTCCCTCAAATTACTGACAGACTGGGTGTCTCTTCCAGCCCACTTTTCAGTCTCCCTTAACCCTGGTCAGTAACTTGCACTGGTTTGACAAAATGTTGTCAACTTTTAAATACTTTTATGTTAAATGTATATGATAACTCTTAATTCTAATTATTATTATTATTATTATTATTATTATTATTATTATTATTATTATTATTATTATTCACACTGAATGCTTATTCTTCATTATCTGATTCATTAGCTACCTTGCTTCTTTTAATTTATTTATCTTTTAGCTCTTAATTAATAGATGATTGACAGCTTTAGATAAAGTGCCAATCTCGCCCTCCTGTATAATAAATTGCTGAAGTTTTTTTATCATTATTATCCTACTTAAAATTTTATAAATTTAGAAATTAAATTAACACAGTTTATAATAATAAATTGTAGTTTCTTAGATCTGTATGCACAATTCAGTAGAGGGAATAATTCAACCCAAGAAATAATTTAATATAAATTCAATTAGTTGTGTTTTAACTTCAAGGTTACTGTTAATCATTTATGCATAAATGGTAAACACAAATGCTAATTTCTTAGTTCTGTCTTGTGCACGCATGGTAAACAAATTTCCACTCTAGCATGCTGGCATGAGCCAGTCCAGAACATCTAGCCTAAAGACCTGTTTAAACTTCATTCAAGGGCCAGCATGTGCTTACAAAGACTTAGGGCTGATTTCACCAACAGATGCTAAATTTTAACACAATGTTAAACTGATTTAACACTGAAGTTAACACAAATTCTGTTTCATCAAAAATGTTAACTTTAACAATGTGTTAAAGTAGGTGTTAAGTTAACATCGCGATACCCCTGTGTTAAGGCGTTTAACAAATGTTAGAAGTTGGAAAATGGCTGCCGCAAACCAAGCTGTTGACGCGAATTTGCTTCAATTGACATTTTTAATGCCATTCCTAATAGAAGAGTAGTCGTACATCATAATAAATTTGAAACCCCGCAAAAGGAGGAATTTTTAAAGCAATATAGACTGTTCAAGGAGTCATGAGCAGGTTTTATGGGAAGTACGAGAGGTTAGAATATTACCAATAGAAGCATGCCTCTTTCTCCTAAGCTACAAGTGTTAATTAGATACTTTGATTTTATGCTACTAATATTTTTCATTTACTTGGTGGATGATAGTGTTGGTATTTCCAAAGCTACCATTTGTGGTTTATCCAGAAGGTATTTCCAAAGCTACCATTTGTGGTTTATCCAGAAGGTTTCCAAAGGAATGGCTTCAAGAATCAAACACTATTTTTCAGGGGTCTGCTTGATTAATCAGTGATAACACACTTTCTTCCATTTTAAGTTTCAATGCAGTGTCCACCACCAGTTTTATACCATGCTCTTTGCACCTAGCATTTCTGGTGCTGCACTTTATGTTAGCATAAAATTGCATGCGTTCATTCCAATTAAATTATTTGCGAATTTTGTCCCAGGCTGTAATTTTATCCTTTAATGTAAGACCGTCAGATTTTTCGCAGTTGATAATACATCTATACTTATTAACCAGATGTTAATTAATGCATTTCAAATGGTGAAACATTTATTTCAGTGACATCGCGATTCTAATCTAAAACAATCGGGAACATCACATGGCAATTGCCATGAATGTAAATAGTTGTCTGCTACTGACACAGAGAGTGCAGCGAAACATAGACAAGAGTGCATCAGAGCACGTTCAGAAGCAGTGTAGTTTGGCCACTGCCTTCTCGAAAGCTAGCGATCGCAGCTGTCTTTGACATTAACAGTATGTTGGCTAAAAATTTGCTGTAAAAGCTTGATGAAACGCAAACGTTTTAACCTTATGTTAAACTTTGAACACTGTGTTAACAAACAAGATGTTGGAGCATTTTTAACATCGGTTGGTGAAACCGGCCCTTATAGTTGTATTCTCTTAAGAGGGGATTGCCTTTCTCTGCTTATTTCAATCTTCTCATGGGCTGGCACTCGTATCTATCTCTCACACACATATACACACACTGGGATGATCTCCAAAACTTGGACCATCAGCATTGCATACCTGATTTATAATCATTACAGTGATACAATACAAAGACAGAGTAAACCTTTCTGCATCCATTTCCATTCTGTAAAGGATTATGTGTATAAATGGATACCTTTTGTCAGTTCTAAGAAAAAATGCTCAATGGCTCTGCCCCACTTTGATTGTAAGCACTATGTTTTTTCCTCTTGAATGTCTGCCCCATAATAGCAAATAAAGAGATACCAGGTTTACTATATGCGGATGATCTTATGGTCGGGGCTATAACGGTAATTGGGTTACAGAAAGCAGTCAATGGAATACAAGAATTCTGCGAAGAATGGGGAATAAAAGTAAATATAAATAAATCAAAAGTTATGGTATTTAAAAGAGGAAATAAACTAAAAAGAGAAGAGAAATAGCAGATGGGGGGTTTAAAGTTAGAAGTTGTCAAGGAGATGGATTACTTGGGAGTGAGGATGAGCAGCAATGGCGAATGGGGGGCGCATAGCAGGAAGGTTGTGGCTAAAGGAAATGCAGCAATGACAGGAGTAAGGATGTGCAAATATAAATTGGAAATGCCAACTAAATGGATAGAAAGAATGTATGAAGCATTGCTAGAAACAAGAATGCTATATGCAGTAGAAATTTGGGGAGGATCTGAATTAAGCAGAAAAATAGACCAGAGCTACGGAATGTTCTGTAAAGAGCTATTGGGGTTAACAAGATCAGCACCAGGGGAAGTAGCATTAGTGGAATTAGGAAGAACAAGAAGAAAGGGAGTGATACTGGAAAGGATATTAAAATTTTGGTTTAGGTGCCTGAGAAAAGATAAAGAGGAAGTTTTAAAGATATGCATGGAACAACAAAAGAGTATGAAAAATAAAAATAGCTGGTGGACAGGGGTAGAAAAAATTATGGAGAAGATAGGAATGGGAGATATCTGGAGAACAGGAGAAAGAAATAGCAATGGTTTCTGGATAGCAGTAAGAAACAGAGTGGAGGACATAGAAAGACAAGAGATTTGGGGAAGCTTAGAAAATAAAAAGTCACTAGCGTTCTATAGATTAGTAAAAAGGAAATGGGGAAGAGAAGGGTACATGGATTATTGTAATACAGCAGGAAAAGAAGCGTTTGCATGGATGAGAACAGGAGCAATGTACTTGAGAGGGTTAAGAGGTAAAAAAAATGGAATTTATGAATTATGCGACGACAGCGAAAGCACAGAGCATTATATGACAGAATGCAAAGAATTAGCAGAATGGAGACAAGAAGTATGGGAAGAAAAATGGGAAAAAATGGATAGGAAAATAGTAGCAATTAAAATGCTAACGAGAAAAGAAGAAAAGCAAATTAAGAATATGGGGGAGTTCTTAAAGAAAGTAAAAGAGAAATGGATTAGAAAAGTAAGAGAGATAAGAAAGGTAGAAAGGCAAACAGAGGAAGGAGAAGACGGGCAATAGGGATAAAAGGTAGTAAGGAATGCTTAGAGGAGCCAGAAGGCCAGGGTGCCAGGCAAAAAGAGCAGCATACCTGGCAAGGAAATTTGTACATATGTTAAGTTAGTTTATAAGTGGAACATTGTAAAAAGAATTATGTAGAAAAATGTACAAATAAAGTATCCATCCATCCATCCATCCCATCCCATCCCATCCCATCCCATCCCATTCCACCCACCCACCCACCCATCCATCCATCCATCCATCCATCCATCCATCCTCTTGAATGTATCATAACAATAATTATAAATGAAGAGAAGACGTTTAAAGATAATTATGAAATTATTTTTGTTTTGTCCTTAATTTCTTGGGTGGCTTTATTTTCTATTTTCCCAGTTTTTATACCTGCTTTTCAACAACTGCTTTTCCAGCAGCAAAAACATTTTATCCCCTTTTAAGAATACTATGACTTTGAAGTTATACTAAAATATATAAAAAATGAATGCTTTCTGACAATTTTCATTATTGACTAATTTTGAAGAGTTGAGAACATGCTGACGATGGGAACAAGCCGTCTCCCGAAACATGTTCAAGTAAGAATATTTTAATGATGTAGTGTAACAACCCTCAACTCTCTTTATTTTAAATTATTTTAAATTTTCATTATACTTGCCAACATATTCAGGCTAACACATCCAAATTTCTACATACTCTTTTTTGTAAGGTGAATCACACAGTGTGTTAACATTTTATTTTTTTTATTCAATAATTTAAAAAAATTAAAAGCTATATCTCGGTACATTTTCAGTTAAAATAATGAAGTGAAAAAAGACGAATAACTGTAACTCAATTTATTTGAACACTGAAAAATATTTGTCGGACTAAGTCATTTTAAATACTATTGTTTATAAAAATCCAGATTTTCAACAGGCATAACACTGTGAAATTAGCATAACTTTAGTGATGTAAAGAATACTTCAGTTTCAATAGGTTACTGTAGTAAGTCTGCAAAGTTTAACACACCTGTTTAAATTAATTCAAAACTTATAATTATTAATGGCTAATTTCTTACAGTATATTCTTAAATAGTCCAAATTTACATATATCCATCAGTTATTTTGGGGAGGGGAAGTTGCCAGCACCGTTCATTGGCTCATCCTTGTTTTGGGACCACTGGTCACACTGTTGGAGGCTATGTGCAGCAGAGTGACTAATGAAAGGATATGATGTAGGGTTACCAGATGACAGTCTTCAAAAAAGAGGACATTTCTAGATTCATAAAAAATTTGCAAATGTGTTACAGGTTACTCAACATTTACCTAAGTGGCATTAAGATAAATTATAATTTTTACAATTACACTCTTATATCATGAAAATATTTACACTATGTGTATTGCACTGTATGATTTGCAATTGAAACATATATAATAGGTAGCATTTCATATCAATTTATTTAATCATACAACGTTACAATAATTTGTGGCAGATTTTAATACAAACTATAAAAAAATCATCATTAGTAAACTAGTCATCCTCATCTATTTCATTATTCTCTGAAGTACTCGGATATGTATTTGATGATCCAATTTCTGAAAGTAATTTCTTGTTTTGCAACAAATAATCATAAAACTGTACACAAGAGAAATCGTTATAATTATATTGCACACTTATAATTCCCTTAACAAACTCAACAATGAGTCTATTTCTATCTTTGGTCCACTGACTGTTTACTAGTGAAAAAACCCTTTCTACACTAGCATTGTGACTAGCAATAGGAAAAGCAAAGAAAAACTGTAATTTTTTGTAGCTCTGAGAAACAAGCAACACTTTTTGTCTCTTGGAAGTATTTACGCCAGATATTATTTGACAACTGATCTCCTCGATTAACATTAGCCTGGTTCGTCAAAAACTTCTGAAAATTGAAGAACTGTTCAAAGCACTTTATATCAATTATTTTTATATTAAGCTTATCATTTAGTTACAGAATTGTTTGTTCTACATCTTCCCAGTTTGGAAAATTCTTCAAACCCTTCTATGTAAACACTAAAAACTTTTGATACTGAACCAAACATTTCTTAAGATATTTAATTGTTGCATCATACACATGTGCTATTCCTCCTTCTAGCATATCACATTTAGAGTCATAACCTTCATCCCTCTTTTTTCTTAAAATTTCTTTTAGTTTCAAAGATTTGAAATTCTGGATTTGTCTTTTGGAAGAACATTCAACACACTCTCAAGAATATATATAATTTCTATGAGTGAATTTTTCTCTTTTTCTAGGGCTAAAATATTATGGTGAAATAATGATATAAGAGAATGAACAAGCCATAATCATGCTTCACTATGCTCATCCTGAAAAAACATTTTAATCAAAATTGGAATTTCATCCTAAGAAATGAAATATGATTTCAGTGCAGGATACATTTCAATTAGTCTTGTAACACAAGGGAGAAGGGACAGCCACCTAGTCTTAGAGTGATTCAATAGTTGCCTATATTGTACATCTACAAAATCACAAAAGTCCTTAAGACTCTCAGTGTGTACTGTGTAAATAGAAAAATAATTAAATATTTTTAATACTATGGAATCAACATCTTATGTGAGTCCTGCATCAATACCGTGTTGAATACAGTTATGTAAAACGTGAACAGGGCAGCCTACTCCTACTAATCTAGCATTTAAATTCTTTTTCAGGTGGGCGGAAACATTATTTCCCGACCTCTTACCAGTTCCATTAATTTACACACACACACGCACACACACGCGCGCATGTGCACACACACTTTTTCCAAAGAACTTATGTAATTCTACCTTATATTTATTTGACGAGGTTATATTTTTAAAGTACCTGGGTAAATAGTTATATAATTTTAAGCCGTTATACTTAAAGGATGTTTCAAACAATTTGGTTTTGTGAGTGATCGAGTGTAATTTGTCCTTATTCCTTGTACCGTGTGAGTGAATTTCACCATTTGTGACATAATTTGAAATATTCACCAAAATTTTATTCATATAGTCCCCGGAAAAAGCAACACATTTGTTATCAACACCTCTACTTCTAAGAGTATCGCATATGTAAGATGCAATCATTTCAGATTTTTCATTTGGAGTGCTTTTAAGTTCTATCACCTTTATTTGAATTCCCCCAGATTTAACATCATAGTATTGAATTAGAATTGGAAGTAGTTTCACAGAACCATAGTTACTGCCATCTGTTTGCAACACCAAAACATGAAATACCCTTAAAACGTCAATAGACACATTAACAGAGTGAGGCGACAATACAGAATTAATAATTGCTTCTGTTTTAGTGCGAGCACATGATATTTGTTTAGCTATATTTGAATCTTTGAATAACACTTTCTGCAGTTTTCCTGTATAGTCCATTGATTTAAAACTTTGATAATGTTTGACCATGTGAAAAGATAGGGTGCCTGCAGCTGCATGGGCCAGACCACTAAGTTTAGAATCCTTTTTTCCAAAAAAAAGTCATAAACTTAGGACAAAGATGCAGCAGTATGAACCCGTGTTTTGGTGAGCTTCTAGATCTAACCTCCCTGCAAAATAATAATTGTGCAACGTATTATAAGTCATTCAGTATAGCAAAAACTGAACTATTATAGGTGAATTTCCAATGTCATAATACAGTATTTATGTACAAACGGCCACAAGATAATAAATCTTAACTTTATTAGCAACTGAAACGAATATACCAGGTGAACAGATAAGACATTCTGCCATGGAGTTGATTCTTCCCGGCCTGAAGTCAGTAAATTGTTTATGTAATTTATCACTAAAGGCACATTTGCATTTTGGCATATTTCGATTAAACATTAACACTGCTTCACTTCACAACAACCAACAAGCAACTGAGAGTAGAGCAGTTGAAAATAAAATAATTGATCTAGAAGCCGAGCCGAGGTATCTTGCATTGTTGTATACATAATGCTTTTAATTGGCTGCCTCACAGCTCGTATTTCACACTAATTGCCATGTCAGCTATTTCAATTGCTCTGAAACCGTAACTTGAGCATGGCAACATAGAAAAGTCTAGAAAACATCACATTGTTGGAAGAAAGGTTAAATTCTTTAGAGTTTGCGATTGTGAGAGATCAGAGAGTTGTATTTCTGCACTTTCAAGTTGAAGCAGTTATATAACTAAAAAAAGAGGACATGTCCGGGTAAAAGAGAATGTCTGGTAACCGTAATATGATGGTAATAGGAAAATACCTAAGTAGCATTACACAAACCTGGTATGTATTTACTCATCTGTTCCATCAGCTTTGATTAATCTTTACCATTGGAATGTTTTCTTCCATGAATCCTTATTTGGTAGGTAAAGTAAATTCTTCTTCGTTACTTTTCATTGGATTTACTGCCATACCAGAGTTTTGTAAGAACGTAGGTTTTCACGGCCGGTGTCACAATTATAACTAATATGATTTTCCGGGCTGTTATGCCGTGGTCTGCTGAAGAAACATTTCCCATGGTCTTTCTTCAGCAGACCACGGCATAACAGCCCGGAAAATCATATTAGTTATAATACCAGAGTTTGTTAGGGGAAGCTGTCTCTTTGCCCTTCCTGTTTGCATCTTTGTCCTTTTTATGGTTGCATGTTGCTAATGTACTTGGCATGTTCTTTTCTTTGCTACTGAATTTGCATGTTAATATTTTCCTGGTTTTGTTAAAAATGCAAAAAGAAAAAGAAAAAAAAACCTGATGAAAACTCTCTGTCTCTGATTTGGAAACTATAACTATCACCATGCATCTTAACTGGAATGCAAAATGGAGTCAAACATGAACACAAAGAGCTTCAGCAAACTCACTTTCAACAATCCAAAGAATAAACTATCAACTTGATATGTATTTTGGGGAGAAAATGATGTTCTTAATTCTCTGCTAAAAACTGTTCTAACTACAATACAGAAGAGCATAGCACATTAGCACAGTCAAATAATTTCAACAAATTATAGTTTTCATTAATAAAGAAGAACAGATCTACCTAGGATGTAGCAGTGGGAGAAAAAATTACATATATTTATTTTGGAACAATTCCAAAGATGGAACAATTCTGATAAATAACTATATGATATGAAAATTTCAGTCCAAGATATTATTTAACAGTTTTGTAAACCTTATTATATAGATATGGAGATAGCCGAAGTAATTAATTAGTATCATTGGAATGGTTATTTGGAATATGATATTCCCTGGAACTACTACATGTACAAATAACCACTTTCCCACTTCCAATGGTGTGGCTTGGACTTAAAACTAAGACAGTATACACTGAACATTGTCAACTTAATTGAATTCAGCTTTTGTGTAGTAATTGAATTTTATCTTAATTTAGCTTGAATGATCAAATGGCAACTTGTGAAATTCAGATCACTGTAAATGCAGTTCACATAATTTTGGCTGGTACAGTAGAACTTTGATTATTCGTTATAATGGAGGGAGTGAGATTGACAGTTAACCAAAAATGATGGATAATCCATGTTACATAATATAAACAATAGGTTTAATAAACAATTACACAAAAAACTCACTAAACACATGAGTTCTATGTTACAGTTTTGTATATTTATAAAAATTGCAATAAAGCAATTGTCTGCAGAGGCAGGGCTGCACAGTAAGATGTAATAGACACCAATACAGGTGTGTGTGCTTACTCACTTGCATTCTGATTTTCATCAGTTTTGTAGGTACTTTGCAAGGTACCAACAGTGCATTATGATCACCACTATATCTAATTGCATGACCACTTTGTGATTTGAACTAAAACTTATGTAATACATAGCTGGAGGTGGCAGAACAATCTCTTGTTCATTCTGTATTATAACGTTTACCACAATTCCATGGGGAATTAAAATCAATTTGAGTACACACTCCATATTGAATACTGCTTGGAAACGTGGACTCAGATTGAACTGAATCTTAGACTTGATTCTCTTAGAAATTGCTGTACTCATTGTTATATATGTGATTGCTCATCTTTTCTTTGTTTCTATAGTCATTGAACTCCTAAAAGCTTTTGCTGTGCTATAAATGTGGTTTATGCCACTGGAATATGAATTTAAAGGCTCACTCAGAAATTTCCTAGCAATCTTCCTCCTTAAAATGAAAGTGAACTACACATTCTCACCAATCTTTACTTCTTTGTTTAACCCAGCATACAGAGCTGCATTTTGCCCATTTCTTCTGAAGCATTGATTACAGTTTTCTTTTGTTGTGCCTGTTGTTCATGCTACAACTTTTCATAAAGGAGTAATAAACATGTCAGAAACTGGTGCAATAATAGACACAACAAGACCGATTTTACCGTTTTTATATTAACATTGAATATTCTTTATAAAACCATAGTACACTAACCTCAAAACCTTTGTCTAACACATAGAACAACAAACTAACATTTATGTTTAACAGGCTCGCCCTTCACCAGAGTAAATCCAGTTTGCATATTCAAATCGATCCCGATACATAGTGAATTTAACATGGAAACACAGATTGCATTCAGTATGGAATGTATATTCAAATCAATTCAATTCCCCATTGAAATGTAATTGTTGCCATGTTCGCACGGGAAGCAATGTAACATATACTTTTGTTCCAAAACAAGTTCATTTTGCGACATATAAGAAATTTTCATTCCAGAAAAAACACACACACACACACACACACACGCACGCACGCGCGCACGCACGCGCGCCCGCGCGCGCGCGCGCGCGCGCACACACACACACACACACACACACACACACACACAATGATGATGGTTAATGAGCCAAATGGTTAACCAAGTGACAGATAATCGAGGCTCTACTGTATTTTGTGATTTCCTGAAATGTGAAAAATCTTGCTTTCTTAAATTAAAAAATTTCTTCGTTTTGTAAACAAAGGTCTCCTCTACTGATCAGAATTGCTTGATTCAAATAGAAAATGGAACAGAAGTTGCTGTAAAACTGTGAATGATGGTTAATTGGACAAACTTTTTTCTAACCACTAAAGTTTGTACAAAAAAAATACATGGTATAGAATTTATCAATTGATGAAATTAACAAATTAATTTTGAAAAACATGTGATGGTAAATATAGAATATATGATTATGTTGAATTATTATAAATTTGGAAAATATAGTGTACTGTATTTTAATATTTAAATTCTTTGTATCCCTCAGGGCTTCCACCACAGTCCTAGACTAACTGATGGAAGTCCAGTAATGTTACTTTGCAAACTTTTTTTAAAAATCTGTGCAAAAGAGCAAGACTGCAGGTCGAAGTTTGCTTAATAATGTCACTGAAGCAATTATAATAACTGGGCTAACATTTGACCATTTGACACATACAGTCTGGATATGCATGATTCCCATGCTCACAAACAACTCTAGTATTTTAATTGCACTTAATTATGCTTTCTTTTGCAAAACCTGTTGACAAATGCAAGGGTAAGCTAATAAATCTGGAAGTGTACAACTTACACTAGAGTGCTTTTCTGTTGGTCACTTAAATATTGATTTACCCATATCCAGATACAGAAGCCCAGGAAATCAATATATTCTAACTCCTTGAAGTAATAAAACTAGATATGTAGTTTATACAGAGGCATTTTCTCTTTTCCTTTTACTTTCATATCTAGAAATAAAGAGTACAAATTTCTCTTCACCAAACAGGTCCAGAAGGGATGTGATGCTGAGCTAGTTAAATTGCAAAAGCAAAAGAGAAAATTTGGAAGACTGGTTGAACAAGCACACATAATGATTCCAGTTAGTGCAATAGGAATCCTTTCTTATTGCTGAACTGAACAGAGGTGGTTTTCAAAATTTCTCTTCCCTCTATAAGGGAAGTTTGCTACAATTGCAAGAATAAATGAAAATGGTCTGTAACTAAATTGGAGGGAAAATAAAATGGAATCATTGTGGGAAGAAAAATTCAGAGGTATGGTATATAGTTTGAAATGTTGTTATTATATACAGGTTGGGTGAGAAGTCCTCGTGCCCCATACTCCTGTGAGTATGAAATGCTATTATGCAGGTTGGTAGTATCAAATGTTTTTATGCTAGTAGCTATGTTAATTCTTATCAATTATTGGAATTCATGGTTACATGTTTTCACAGTTGAGTTTTAAATTGTAGCCATTGCAGATGTGAGCAGTCATAGTTACACTATTGAGAAGCACTTAGCGACAAGTGTGAATGACAACACACAGGGCAGACAATGAGACAGATTATGGAGCATTCCAAGAAAGATTTAATGAGGCTCTACCATGAAAAAAGCAACACTTCTGGATTGGGAAAGACATCCTCTTCCTTTGGCAGTGTTAAAGAGAGGCCGCAAAGTGGAAAGAAGAAGACACGAGAAGAAACATGTGCCAGAGTCTTACTTCGATTGAACAATATCCTATGAAGTCGACACATAAACGTGCTTCGGAACTCGGTATACCAAGGACAGCAATACAAGATCACATGAAAAAAGACCCTAAGCTGAGACCTTTTCGACCGATGTTCGTAAATGAGTTATTTGATAGAGACAGGAATGAGCGTGTTTTAGCATGCCTTGCCTTGTTAACTCAGTTTCCAAATGCAGTGAACCGTGCCAAGGTTATGTTTTCAGATGAATATGCGATTTATCGCAGCTCATGTGCTAGAAATATTGTCTTTTGGGCCAAAGAGAATTCTCATTACACAATCGCGTTAGAAAGGAAACCCGCCTCACGTAATGATGTGGGTAGCGATGACATCACATCTGCTTGGACTATACTTTTTTGAAGGGACTGTGAATGGTGCAAATTGTTTACAAATGTTACAAACATGGTTAATATCTCAGCTTGAGGAAAGGGGCCTCACAGAATGCATATGTTTGCAGCAAGATGGAGCACCTCCTCACTACGTTCTTGCAGTGTGCGAGTTGCTAAATGAACTCTTTCCAGGATGGTGGATAGGTCATGGTTCAACAGCAACACCAGTTCCCTTGAAATGGCCACCAAGAAGTCCTGACCTCACCACACCTGACAACTTGTTATGGCGAGTCATTAAGGCGCATGTATCTGCATGTCGTTATGCTACAAACAAATAACAGCGCAATGCTGTTGAGGATGCATTTCACACTGCAACACCGAACATGCTCAAGAATATGTCAAGAAGAACATGGAGATGTATGGAACTGTGTTTACAGCATGATGGGGAACATACAGATATATTGGATACTTAATATGTAAGTACTTGTGCTAAATAAATCAATTAGCATTCGATACTAGGGCGTATGGGGAATTCTCGCCTACCCTGTATTTTAACAAAATTAAGAATAAATGGATTTGGACAGCGAATAGAGACAAATAACAAAATGCAAACTTATAGCAAACTAGAATTAAGGAATTAAGAAATAAACCAATTATATAAGGATGGTAATTGTAAATCATGAATATGACTGATAAAGAGCCAGGGCTGAACACTAGTCATATTCAATCGTACATTGCTTAGCTTAAATAAATAAAATATAGCTTGAAACCATTATCCTCATTCAAAAATGAAGAGCCACACTTTAGTGAAACCATTCCAAACCTGAGTAGACTGATTCCCATCTTGGAGGTGAAGAAGAGAGATCTTTTGTCTGTGCTTTCATGCATTACACCTGCATATCTCAAATTTTAAATGAGCTGAACAGTAAAGAATTATCTATCTTTCATAAATGAGGGTACCGGCTATGTGTCTGAATGAAGTTCTGAAATTTTTAGCAGGCCTGCTCATAGCTTTATATTGTGTGTTTTGTTTATGCAACAATGTTGAACTTCTCTTTCTAAGTAGTCAAGACACACAATGTTTAAGTTGCTACAATGAAATTTGGAAGACTGCAGGAGGTTTGAATCTTGATGAGTTGATTGAAATTTTTCAACAGCATAAACCCTCTTTTGGGCTGGGGAACATATACTTGGGATAAGGTACTCCACACACAGGAATGTTATGTTGCACTGTCAGGTCATAACAAAGGAGAACTTTAAACTCTCGCAGAGCTGGGGTCTCTGTGAGACCTATGATGGAGCATAATCTTACAATTAGTTCACAAGGTACATCCACTAGCCTGATATGGGAATTCATTTGGGTTTCATGGGTGGCTGAAAAAAATTGCAAAAACTGAAATGGTTTTAACCCAAAGTGATATTCGCAGCTACTTTTGAACATCAAAGTTTTATGAGTGGTTGGAAGCTTTCATGGCCGGAGTCAGAATTATAGCTAGAAGTTTCTTCCGGGCTTATAACCATGGTCTGCTGGAGTTTTGATGTCCAGACATTTTGTCCACACCTGTGGTGGACATTATCAGTGGCGTGGTCTAAGTCTTCTTGGTGAAGGTTCAAGCACAACAGAATTGATGGCTGGAGGTGCTATATTTATATGCAGGGGATTGGCTCGGCTGGAGCGAGGTGTGTGTGCTTGGTGGGCGGGGCTTTTCTGCTATGATCATTGATTGGTTCGCAAGATTTCTCGATGTTAGTGCTCGTTTTGTATGCTCAAGTATGTGTGCCGACAGGGAACATATAATTCAGAACAATGAAATGACTGGTCTTTCTTCAATACCGTATTATCACACCAGACTACAATGCAAAGCAATTGAAATTTTCAAACACCCAATCACTTCAATAGAAAGGAAGAAGCTCTCAAACTGAACAAAACCTGGCATCCAATACTTGAGCATACAAAATGAGCACTAACACTAGAAATCACGCAAACCAATTAATGATCATAGCGGCGAAACCCTGCCCACCGAGCACACGCACTTTCACTCCAGCCAAGCCAATCCCCTGCGAGCGGCCCTGGTATAAATGCAGCACCTCCAGCCATCGATTCTGTTGTGCTTGAACCTTCACCAAGAAGACTTAGACCACGCCACTGATGATGTCCACCACAGGTGTGTACAAAACGTCTGGACATCCAAACTCCAGCAGACCACGGCTTATAAGCCTGGAAGAAACTTCTAGCTATAATTGAAATTTTAAGTGGTAGGCTTTGTGTTTGATATTGGCACATGAAATCATTGACTAGAATAGCATGTTTTGTTATCTTTGATTGTTTTGGTTTTGTTTAAGGGCGCTCAATGTCTTTGATGTTATCAGCTTTGACTATTCTTATGTTCCTTCCATGAACTGGCTGCTCAAGGCTTCAATGCTTGAAAATGGCATTAAATATCACTTTGAGCCAAATCTGTTTCAATTTCTGAGAAGTACACTGTCCACACCAGCTACCTGTGAGACTCAAAGGAAATCTCAGTTTTAAAGGAGTGGAGTGCTCCTTGTCAATATTCATGTATCTTTTATAGAATCTGTATGATTTCTCACTTAAACTGTGTGCATCTGTTCCACACATATAGTTAATTTGAAGTATATTTTAGATGATTCATACATTAGAACTGGCAGCTGCAAGTCGGAAAAAGATGTTCACTGCAGTAATGTGACAGCTCATTCCACGGTCATGTATGTGACAAACACATGCTTAAATACACATAAATAGTATGATAAATTGGTTTATTGCTGAAACTAAATCACAACCAGTCTTTATTGCATAAATAAAGATACCAAAAGTAAAATTAACACGAATATATGTTTATCTTTAGTCTCTAATAAAATTAAATGTCTTTCTTTCAGTGATCATGTATGTGACAAAAAATAGAAGTAACAACATGCATTAATTTTAAATCGGAAGACATAGTGAAAAGATTAAGTATAATATATAGAAATGGATGCAAATATACACAATTTCACTAAAATAGGTTCAATACCTCAGAACTAGTTTCGAAGAATCACTTCCTCATCGTCAGCTGATTGCAACTGGTTGGCTTTCCTCTGATGGTTATAGATGTCTCGTTGTCCCTCTAGTGGTGGTTCTACAAGTTTTGTAATCAAATTTTTGTCCATAGGGATGTCAAAATTCATTAACCTTGGACGAAATTTCCAAAGAAATATTTAATTCTGTAAGTTTTTGTGCCTGCTTGATAAGTGATACTGTGTCCTCAATTTCATGTCCCTGTATCCAAAAATGTGCTGCAACTGCTGATTTTTCTTCTTCCCTGGATTTGATGTTTTGAAAATGTTCCTTAAGCCTCTTTTCTATGTTACGCTTAGTTTGACCAATATAGATATACACCCCATGGGCACATAACAAATTCAAGAAAATTTTCTATGATATCAATGTGGCACTCATCCCCGAAAATAAATTCAGCATAAAATTCCTCATAAATGCAAACCAAAAAGAAAAAATGCCAGCTCATAAAAAATCCGGGATTTACAGAATAGATTGCAAGGATTGTGAACAAATCTATATTGGTCAAACTAAGCATAACATAGAAAAGAGGCTTAAGGAACATTTTCGAAACATCAAATCCAGGGAAGAAGAAAAATCAGCAGTTGCAGCACATTTTTGGATACAGGGACATGAAATTGAGGACACAGTATCACTTATCAAGCAGGCACAAAAACCTACGGAATTAAACATTTGGGAGAAAATATTCCTTTGGAAATTTCGTCCAAGGTTAATGAATTTTGACATCCCTATGGACAAAAATTTGATTACGAAACTTGTAGAACCACCACTAGAGGGACAACGAGACATCTATTACCATCAGAGGAAAGCCAACCAGTTGCAATCAGCTGACGATGAGGAAGTGATTCCTCGAAACTAGTTTTGAGGTATTGAACCTATTTTAGTGAAATTGTATATTTGCAACCATTTCTATATAACAACATGCATATTCTCTTTTTAAAAATTCTGTGATTCATGAATGGCAATTGCTTTGCTAATTTTTTTCACACTTCAGCACAGTGTAACAAACAAACATTGCCAAATAAAATTAACTAGAAATGTATTATAATTCTGCATTGATGTCAGAGTTGTCAAGAGAAGATACTTATGCTACATATGGCTTCCATGTTCTCGTACCAAATACTTTTGCAAGTAAAAATGTCCCGGGCGAAATGTTAGAACTTTGTTTGTTAGTTGATGTATTATTTGCATGTCATAACCTTGGCAGCCACAACATGATTCACAGTAACACACATGTTGTAATGGCTTATCCAATGACTGCTGACTGCTATAAGATACACATGATTGTTGGAACATCTGATGACATGTGCCATCTTAACACCAGAACTTCCTTTGTTAGATTCCACTGAATCTGAAGTTGATCTATATCTTCCTGCATCACTGGAATTACAGTTATGTTATGAACCATGTTTGCAGCTACTGTGGCAAAATCAGCCACATTTTGCACAATTGCTTTTCTTCCCATAACTTCTGCACAAATTGGAGACTTTACACCACCACCCACACCATCCACAACTCCCTTCCCATCGGATATGGCTGAATTATTCCATTTAACACTTGAAAATCATTTTAATCTAGATACTGTGTTGAGTAGGTAACAGGTGAACTTGTTTTTAAATTCACTTGATGGACCATCACTCTAAATTATCCGTTTTGGTTTATTGGCTTGAAACTTGATATATTCAATGAGTTCCAGAATGAAGGCAAGTACTGAATGCTTTGATTTATCCTTTGTATCACTCACAATAAGATAACATTTTGAGTTTTGTTTGCCTTAAAAACAACAGCTGCAAATAAAGGTACACTTTGTCCTCTCCAAAGTGTAGATTGTTTTTCAGCTTGCCATTCACGTGAGTAATTCAAGGCAAAATCAGCTTGTAATATGATAGTATTACATTGTTGTATATCAGACTGAAATGCTGCAGCCTTGGTTAATTTGACCAGTACATTTTCCTGGAAACTTTTGAAGAAGGATAAAACCTTGTCAATCAACTCCCACACACACCCTTCATGAGATTCTGTACACAATCTTTGTTTTCCATCAACACCCATTCAAACCACTGTACATTTGTTGCATTACTTAACCCATTTCCTGAAATTAATTTATCAAGCAGTTGTTCACCATTGCATTTCATATATGTCATTTACCAACAGTCTGATTCCAAGTATGAATTACATAAGACTTTATTCCAGAAATCATTGTTGTACATAACCACTAACCCCTTCAACAACAACATATAGTTTTCATGTCTTTTACATTTGCATTGCTCCCATGGTGTGTCTTTAATCAGAAGAACATTTGTGGCCTAACACTACAAAACTTTGAATATCCAATGTTCAACTTACGATTTTCTGCACTGAACAAAGCATGTGCTTCTTTCATGTGCATTGTAAAATAATACCTATGAACACGCTTTCTAACAACATTCTCCCATATGGTCATCTCACCATGCATTCCAGGAATAGTATAACAGTATCTGATCAACACAAGAACACTTGCACTAATTCCCTATGTTGATTATGATCAGAAACAATCTTCTCCTGGTTTAGTTTCAGGCCCATATTCTATGTCACAGTACTCACAGCTGCTAATTGTTTTCTTGGAGATGCTGCCAAAACTTTCAGAGTTTTCTTCATTGCCTTACCAAGGAAAGTGAATGCCGAGTACCAGAATCAGTAGAAGGGCCTGCTAATGCAATTGCACTGTTTTTATTCTTTCTTAGAAGTTTAGCTCTATAGTTTCTCTGTCATTCTCTTGCTGCTTCAGTCTGCTTCTTCTCTTTCTTAATCATAGTAGCTGATTTTCTCTAACATACCATTTTCTGCCGTTGATTTTTGTTTTTCCTTGAAACTTAAATTGCTTTCTTCTTCTGGTAATACCTACTCTGATTGGCAGCTTTCCTTGCTCTCTGATCTTTATCCATATTTGAAGCTTGAAAACTATAAGATTAGACACTGGTGATTGTGGATCATTTTGAACTTCCCTGTGTGCTTCTCCACTAGACACCATGCGCTATGAACAGAAAGTTGAAATAATGTATAGCAGGTAGTCACTTCTGTTGCCACCTAGTGAGAGTAGTAAAGACTAATAAAGCAATGCTATCTAGTATCCAAATCTGCAATTAATTACTTGGTCACAAACATGACCTATCACGTACCTAACCATCTCAAACTGTATCATTAAATTACATTTTTACTATTTTATTTTGACAAGGTAGCATGATCTACTGTTATATACAATATCTGGAAATTTTCACTTACACTTTAAGGTGTTGGGAGAAACCAAATCATTATAGGGCCATGTTTGTGACTTCTAAAAGCATGGAAAATATTCTCTCATTTAAA
This sequence comes from Deroplatys truncata, assembly GCA_030765065.1. Lineage (NCBI taxonomy): Eukaryota > Metazoa > Arthropoda > Insecta > Mantodea > Mantidae > Deroplatys > Deroplatys truncata. The sequence goes on from CM060990.1 coordinate 513,290,814, forward strand.
ATAATCTTAAAAATGCACCTATTATCATAGTATACTACAAATAATAGAGAATAGGTTAAAAATGAAGAATAAGCACACAAATAACAGCCTAAGTTAAGATTAAGTGGTAAGAACCAACATCAACCCACTACCATTTACGATTCAGATTTCTTAAGATTTGCACAACATTTGAAATGTAAAAGTTATGCTGTTTCTGAACTTCAGAGGGAAAAATAAAACTAATCACAAGAATGTTCACGTATTTTTCAGTTAAATTGGAGAATTTCAGCACACAGGAGAGAAAAACATTTTTTTTATACCTGTTTTCAAAATTTGTGGAATGAGCCAAACCAAATGAGTCACCATTCATGTCAAAAGTGTCCACGAGTCCTTTAATGTCACTAAAGTGCTTTGCATAATACAGAGTTGCACACAACCAAGTTATTCAGTGTGTCAGCACTGACTCTGGTGGAAGCGACACTCCTGACATTGCCTTAAACTTTTGAATCCGTTGTGGTGCTTTTAAGAAAATCTTCACAGACGAAGTAAGGGAATTGACATCTGAGAAAAGTCCTCTGATCTCCTCCGCCACATGATGGAGACCATGCGCCAGACACGTAACATGAAGCATCTTGGGATACAACGTTGCCAGGACCTCTGTGCCTTAAGCATGTATGCAGCACTGCCTGTTAATAAAAGTAAGAACTTGTCATCTCAGTCCTCCCAAGCCACAGTACCCGTAGTGTATCCTCTAAGTATGCAAGCTGTAGTGCTGTAGGTGGTTTTATCTAAACACTTGCATAAAATGAGATGGAATTTCCATGGTGCAGCAGGGTCCAACTTTCCTATAACAACATTGGCGATGAAACAGCCACAACTTCAGTAGTCTCACCCACTGAGAGCCAAATGTAGCTGTCGACTAGATCCTCTCTAATTTCTTAAATTTTCTTTGGAAATATTCAGTCCAAATAATTCTTACGTAAAATCAATTTGTCAGGAAGCTTCTTGCACTGATATCTTCCAGAGATGATTTAAATGTCTTACATTTCAGAAATGAAATGTTACATTGGCAGAAATAAGTGTCTCACACAAATGGACGTTGAAATTATCTAGTTCGTTTCCAATAATGGCAGAAATGTACAGCTGAACTTTGTTCTTCTGGGGCCATTCCATGTGACAGAATGGGACAATGGAAGGTTTTGTTTCTCTGTATTGTTCCAAAAATAACTCTTAAAACAAGAAGTTAATATTTATTTTATTCATAACAGAGAATTTCAATCCTAAGGTTAACACAAAAAGCTTAAAAGAGAAAGTATATTGTTAATTGAAGTAAAAATAAGAAGTAATTTTCCTGTGATGGAAAGGGACATGGACAAAGAGGAAGTTCCGTCTGAGTTAAAACAACTCCAAATGTTCTGTTGCATCATTTCAGTAATGAATAGCCATATATCAAGTATTAATATAAGAGTATGGAGAATATATGGAAATCATTAGTTTTTAGTTATTTTTTACTTCTGTAATGGAAAGGGACAGTCAGTGTGACAGAAAGGAACATGTACAAAATGAAAACTGCTGAAGCTGCATCTTTCATAAAATAATGACCATACCAGTGTTACTATGTTCCATTTTTCACCAGAACTCACATTTTGATACATAAGTGATGTCTACTCCAGGAAATCAAAATCCCTGGCGACCATCTACATCAGGAACTGAAAACACTTTCAATACATCATAAATAGCAACCCATTAAGCTTCATTACTTTTAAATGCAAATTTGAAATCTCTGTTGATTTTTCTCATGAAATTGATCTCATGTTCAGTATTGTCAACTTTTAAGATTTGTCCTATGAAGTTTTTAGCTCTCTTTTTTGCCATAAACTTTGTCACTACAAAAGCACCTACATGAACATTTGAATTTCCTTCCATTGTTTCAATTTGGACTCTTCTGTCAGTCATAAAATCAAAGTTGAAACTTTTTTTGGACAAAACATGCTCTTTGTATATCACATTATTAATGTAATGCCTAAGCATAGTGAGTGTCAGGTATCACACATTAGCATCAAATTGTATCTTCTGTTGATCCACTTCATATTTAGAACAAAATATACCTCTACTGATTTTGACACTTTTCTGCCACACCATTAAAAAGACTCTGCCTTGGTAACTATGTGTTTTCCACCTAATACAGCATGACATACTAATCTCTTTCATTCTCCACCAACACCATTGACACTGCCCTTCCCATGATCTGTAGCTAGAAAGTTTCATGTTAACAGAACTTTGAACTCTCCTGAAGGTGAATTAAATTACTTGGAGAATAAAGCTGTTTAAAGTGACTTTCTGCACTATCTGAAAAAACATGTATTAATTGTTGAGACCTCTGGGTAAGTTTTCCTGATCTGAGAAATCAGCCTTTGAAGGAATGTGATGACAGCTTATTTGTCATGTGATATTTCGTCACTGACAATTGCATAGCTTTGTACCACTCCAGGACTTACCCAGGCAATAGCTGTGAAGATTGTGATCTGTTGGGAGTCTTCCAATATGCCAATTGAATTTCATTTTGAAATCTGGCAGTGTAATTTTCAGCAAAATTAATCTGTACTACAATTACTTTGCCATCTACAGCACCTTTCTTCTCTTGAAAACATGCACATTGAGTTTTTACTAAGAAGCAATGCTTTAAAAGCCGGGGTATTTTTTCAATAAGTTTTTCAAATGCTTCACATACAGTGTTCTTCAGGACTTTTTAAATTTTTCCATCAATGATGTTCTAAACAAACCACACTAATTCATTTGTATCATCTCTTTAGGTATTATGTTGACTGAGCAGGTTTCTGATGCCACAACTATCACATGTGCTTAACATGCAGTTAAGCACATGTGATAGTTGCATACTAATGTGCTGATTAGTTGTGATGATGTTTTAGGAATATCCTCCTCATACCCACACAGAGCAGTCTAAACTAAATTGATGTTCTCATGATAACGACACAAGCAGCTGTAGTGAGGCATTTCACTGATTGGAAGAACAAATTTGTGTCGCAATGAAAATAATTTTGATTTCCCTTATTCTTATCTGAGTTTTCCCTTTTTAACATCTGAAATGCCGTTGCAATAGTGGTGTACATGAATCTCTTCTGAAATTTTTCTTTATTTTCATTCTCTCTTACTGTCACATCCTTCTTCCCAGGAGCTTGCAGTGATATATAGTCCCTTGGATAAAATTGCTTAACTAAATCATTAATCTCACACAGGGCATTTTATAAGATGTATGCCTACAGTACATTACTTGTAAATGTATAACCTGCATATTTTAAAATATACAGTGCACTTAACAAAGTGTTTCTCAGAATCTAAATTAAAACATGCTAAGTTGAACTTGCTGATGTGCATATACTAGTCTGTGATGGAATAGGACATTTATTAAAAGATTTCTCCAGAAAAAAAAATTGAATTGAGTTTATTTATGGACGCTCTTTAACTACTATGGTCCATAGCATTCCATTATATACATGGCGTGAAAGACCGATAATTTTGCTTAGAGGCCTCTTTATCAGGCTTGAGGCTCTTTTACAGGCCGTAAATCTATGACACAGGACCACCAGCTTTACCTCATTTCCAAAGGAAGCCATGAATAGTAATAGTAGTAATAACTAATAGCAAAATACCTTTCATCTGACCCTCTAAAACAGTACCTACAATAAAATATTATTTCTACAGAAGACAGGATGAACAGCTTCACATTTTATGAGAGTATTGTAATGTGCAAATAAATTAGTCTTATTTTCAGTATTTGATTTAGAGAGTGTCAAAAATCCACGTACCTTAAGTTTTTTGCATTATCCCCCTCTACACACACCACCCAAAAATATACTATAAAAACTGTGGACTATTAAGTTGCAAATTTTTTCCTTGTTTTCTTTACTTGTTATACTGTGAATGGAAGTATGTATATTGTTTGGACTTCTAAGAGGAAGTCTAAGTTGCATAATAAACTACATATGCTAATATTATTAGTAATATTGCTTGTAATTTTTAACTTGTAAACTATTCCTGTTGCATGGCTTGAAGAGAAGTAAGAAATTAGTGAATATTAAGTATATACTTCTGTTGCAGAATCATTATTACATAATATTACAAATTGCAAGCAAATACTAACAGGTTTTTTTTACAAGTGCAGTATCACTTATAAATTAAATAAGTCCATTCATGATAAATGACTAGAGTAAACATGAAACTTTGATCTTTCTGCAAAATAAATCTTTAAAAATGTGACTAATGTGAGAAAAATGTACTTATAAAAGTGTTTATCAGACATTTTCACTCCTAAGTGGTTCACTTTATGGCTTATTCCATAGTGGCTCACATTACTTATGGACTGATAATTGTTCTTTCATTTTAATATTTGCAGTTGTTGCTTCATATATCCCCTGATGTTTAAATGTATTTGTAAACTGCAGATCAGGTACATTGTAAACATGTAAAGGAAAGATCAGCTGTTTTACCCTAAAAGTATACAAATTATTTTTGGTTTGTTACCCACATTACAGAAAAAAGACATGCATACATGAAGCTACTTAAAAATATTTTATTTCTCCTCCATACAACCTTGAAAGCATGTATGATATCACATTCCTGAACAGCTGAATATTCAAGGTGTGATTATAAATAGTAATGTTTTCACCTTCAACACACTACATGTAAGTATAAAAAAAACTAGTGTGAACCACATTACCTGGACAATGTGACCCACAGTACTTATCATGAAACTGACAATGTCCCTTATAATTCACAACTTCTGGTGGTTGCAGCTTCATATGTATTTTCTTCTTGCAGTAAAAGATTTCACCTGCTAGTTCTGGCCATCTCCAGAATTTCCCAAATTTCTTCATAGCACTGATATTGTATTCTTCTTCAACTATACTCAACACTTGGCCTGGGTAAAGCTTTTCTTCATACAATACAAGAAGCCAGTCTCCTGGTATAATTTTGTCATCTAGATCACCACTAGTACTTAAAATTTCCGCATTTTTGACAATACTACCATTAGTTGTGCTATACATTAGAAGTTGCCCATTTCTGTTCTTCAGGCAGGTTTTTTTTAAAGATTGCAGCACATGAGAATGTACAGGTTGGGCGAGAAGTCCCCATGCCCCATATCGCTGTATCAAATGTTGTTATGCAGGCTGGTAGTATCAAATGTTATGCTATGTAGCTATGTTACTTCTTATCAATTGTTGGAATTCATGGTTACATGTTTTCGCAGTTGAGTTATTAATTTGTAGCCATGGCAGATGTGAGCAGTCATAGTTACACTATTGAGGAGCACTTAGTGACAAGTGTGTGGGTGCACAAATGACAACACATAGGGCAGACAATGAGACAGATTATGGAGCATTCCAGGAAATATTTACTAAGACTCTACCATGAAAAGCAACACTTCTGGATTGGGAAAGGCATTCTTTGGCAGTGTTAAAGAGAGGCTGCGGAGTGGAAGAAAGAAGACATGAGAAGAAACATGTGCCGGAGTCTCTGCTTCAATTGAACAATATCCTATGAAGTCAACACGTAAACGTGCTTCGGAAAACTTGGTATACCAAGGACAACAATGCGAGATCACATGGAGAAAAGACCTTAAGCTCAGACCTTTTCGACCAACGTTCATAAATGAGTTATCTGATAGAGACCGGAATGAGTGTGTTTTAGCATGCCATGCCTTGTTAACTCAGTTTCCAAATGCAGTGAACCATGCCAAGGTTATGTTTTCGGATGAATATGCAATTTATCGCAGCTCATGTGCTAGAAATATTGTCTTTTGGGCCAAAGAGAATCCTCATTACACAATCGCGTTAGAAAGGAAACCCGCCTCACGTAATGATATGGGTAGCGATGACATCACAACATCTGCTTGGACTATACTTTTTTGAAGGGACTGTGAATGGTGCAAATTGTTTACACATGTTACAAACATGGTTAATATCTCAGCTTGAGGAAAGGGGCCTCACAGAATGCATATGTTTGCAGCAAGATGGAGCACCTCCTCACTACGCTCTTGCAGTGTGCGAGTTGCTAAATGAACTCTTTCCAGGATGGTGGATAGGTCATGGTTCAACAGCAACACCAGTTCCCTTGAAATGGCCACCAAGAAGTCCTGACCTCACCACACCTGACAACTTGTTATGGCGAGTCATTAAGGCTCATGTATCTGCATGTCGTTATGCTACAAACAAATAACAGCGCAATGCTGTTGAGGATGCATTTCACACTGCAACACCGAACATGCTCAAGAATATGTCAAGAAGAACATGGAGATGTATGGAACTGTGTTTACAGCATGATGGGGAACATACAGATATATTGGACACTTAATACGTAAGTACTTGTGCTAAAATAAATCAATTAGCATTTGATACTAGGGGTACAGGAACTTCTTGCCCACCCTGTATGTTCCAGATCTAGCGCCGTGTTCCTTTTGTATATCTCATCATTCATTTGTGCAACATAGATGGCAGTACTTTTAATTGTTGTACCAACAAATGCCTGTGCATTAGTCAGAATGCCTTTTCACAGCAGCACCAATGCCATCAACTGGCCCTTTCCCATGTGTTGTGGCAAAAAGGTTCCAATTGATCATAATCCCATACTTTTACTGCAGCAATGAATTTGTTTTTGTATTGGAAAGCCAGAACATCAGACCAAATATTGAGTACTTTATTGATGACGGCAAGAGTAGTTCAGAAAGTATCTTGTCTAGATAGGCCACAAAAAAATTGAGTTTTTATTTATGGATGCTCTTTAGCTGCTATGGTCCCATTCTATATTGGGCGTGAAAGACCAGTAATTCTTCTCAGAGGCCTCTTTATCAGGCTCGTAAATCTACGACATGGGACCACCAGCTTTACCTCTCTTCTGAAGGAAGCCATGCTAAGGATTTTTACACCGAAAAAATCCATCGCTCTCCGTTGGGTTTGAACCTGCGACCTCGGAAACCAACCATTATACCACGGAGGATGACAAGTAGGCCACAATTGTATTCTTTGAGTGCACCAGGTTATCCAAGGCTTTCATTATTAGATGCTGTTTCTGAGTGTGCCACAGTGATGCTGCAAACAGACTAACTTGATGTTGGTACTAATGGGCACTTTGGATTTAAAACTAAAGCAAAGCCGTGGAATTTGGATTATCAGTGGCTTCCAGTTGTTTCTTCATTTGCTTTTTATGTAACAGTGCTCTAAGAATTTGGTACAATTGTTATAATGCATTCAAAGAGTTCAACAACTGTTCCTTCTTTCAAGATTTTTTAACATTCCTGTTTTCCTGATTTTCCCATATACCAGCTGGCAACTGAATTGTCAATTTCTTCTGACATAAAGGTACTGTAGGAACCACTTCCATTCTTGCATATTTTACACTGATTGAGCCAACAGTTTTGAGTTGAATCTTTACACACAATCAAAGAAGGAAATTCATATGAATAAGAAGGTATAGTTTTGCAAGAATCATGAATGCTACTCCAAGCCTCTACAAAGTTCTCATGTTCTTTACAAAGACACACATTGCGAGGGAGCTTACTACTAAGCAAAGCTTCTCTTGGATGCATTGGGTAAACTTGCTTTTCCCTATTTTAATATGTGAGTGCTCTTGATGAACAGAGCATGTGTTCCAATAACAGAAAACATTAAATATGTTGCTTGAAGTTTTGTTTTGTTATTGCCTTCTTTAACTGTCACCACATCTTTTCCTCCTGGTGCTTCCCTGCTTATATCATCTCTCTTATAAAAATGCACCACTGCTTGTAAATGTTCATATGGGAGTGGTTTAGCATTGTTTTTATGTGGAACCTGATGATGTAGCAATATTACATGTAAACTTTGTGAACAGTTTCTTCACAACAGCTCTAGAGCACCTTGGTGTGGATGGAAGAGCATGTTTTGCTCTGGCAGCTGCCTTGCCTAAAGCACTCCATTCTTATATTCTGGACTGATAGAAGTTTCCAATGAACCTTTACTGGTAGCCTTTCTTCTTCTCCTCTTTGTTTTTTCCTGCTTCTCTTTTAAGTGCTTCAGCTTCTCTTTTTTAGGCAGTTTCTGTTCTTCTTCCATGCATTTTTGCTTACATTTCTTCATACCCTCTCTCCTCATTTTCTTATACTCTTCATACTGTCTTGCTTCTTTCAGTTTCTCACTTCCTTTATGTTGTCTCTCTGCAGCAGTAAATGTCATGATTCAGTTATATAGGGTAGTTAAATTATATTTGAACCCACTCGTGGTCTCTCTCTACTTGACGAGACAGCCAGCAGTTGCCAGGGAAATTACACTGTCAGAGGCGGACTAAAATCCTTACCTTTTAATAGATGCTGGAAATGTTGACCTTCTGCTCTCAAACAGGCAGCATATCTCGTGTAAATATTCTCGCTCACTCTCCGAAGCTCAGCAGCAGGAATTCTTGTTATTTCTTGCACAATGTTTTCTCTAAGTTCCTGTAGAGTGTGAGGATTGGAACAATACACTTTGTCTTTTAAAGAACTCCATAAATAAAAATCACAACTCGTTAGGTCAGGAGAAAAAGGAGGCCACAAATCAACACTTAGAATGTCGTCAAACATCTCTCTTATTGCATGTAATGATTGCATGCTCTGGTTATACTAATGCAGGCTAGCCTTTCAATTTAGAAAGTTCTTTCCTGCAAGTACTAAGTTTAACCCTAGGTCACCAAATTACAGCAGCACAGGAAATTGTAAGTCTAACCATTGAAATGTATGTATATCCAATACATTTTGCCAAGTATGCTTCTATAGATCCCTAAGGACCTGCGTGCCCTATTAATGCTTGACTCAAATGTTTCTTCCAGGTTAATCCCTTGTCCAGAATTATACCTAGGTATTTAACCTCGTCAGAGAATTGTATCCTTGTTCCTCCAAGACTGAGTTCCTTAAGGCCCTTCAGATCTCTGAGTCTAGTAAAGGGTACAATTGTCATTTTGATCTAAAAGCCTTGGCATCATCTATATTAGGATGCAAAGTTTTAGGTATGTAGGTCACTCTTACCTATCTCCAGGACATTGGAATATGTCCCAGCGCAAGACTAGTCCTGAAAGTATGGCACAGTAGGGACTCTATACTGCTGATCCCTTGCTGCAGTAGTGCAGGTATCAGTTGATCTGGGCTGCCGACTTATATGGCTTAAATGAATGAATTGTCCATCTGATTCCAGATAGATTGAACACCTTCCTGAAAAGGTTCCAATCTTCCCTGTTCATCTTCTTGATTTCCAGGTATAGGGGTTCCTGTTCAGATTGACTCCATTTTTAATCTCTATAGATCCAGGGAAGTGTACTTTGAATGTTTCTTTCAGAGTTTCCTTTCCTGTCTTAGTGTAGCTTCCATCAGGAAGCTTTACGGTACTCAATTTGTAAGCTGCATCTCTTGCCATCAGTTTCATGAGTTTCTCTTCAATACCCTCACAGTACTACCTCCATGAATCCCTTTTGGCCTTCCTTATTGCTAGTTGTAACAGGTAAGTTCAGTTCTATAGCTGACCCAATCACCCATTTGTCTAGTTACATTATATAGCCTTCTAGTGTTTTGCCTAAGTTTGCTCAATTCTTTAGACCACCGAAATTTTTCAAGGTTTACTGGATATAGTCAGTGTAATGTCAAGGACCTCTTTTCTCACAACATTCATGAACGTAGGTTCACTGTCTTGGTTAAGAATATGCAGGTGTGTACTTAGCAGATATTCTGCTGCTCTCCCCTTCTGTTGATGTCACTGCTCCCCTGTGTAGTGTGATGTGTGTTGGTATTACATCCAAGTAGGAGCTCCTTACCGGATAACCTTCCATAATTAATGAGGTCCCTCACCATCAGTGATGGTGGGTCCTCTCCTTCACAAGGGAGATAGGCAGAGGTCAGTAAAACAGCCCTTCTGTCCTTTTCTACCCCTAGATATATTTTGACAGTTGTTACATCCCTAGAAAAAGGCTTTAAAATAGGTATTGCCTTTAGCTAGTTCTTAATGTGTATACATGTCCTGGGTTTACCTGTATTGCCTGGGTTAATTACAGATCCACTAGTATTGTTTTTACCACTTATTTTGCCCCAATAAACATGTGGTTCTTGTATAAAGGCTATATCAACATTTTTGGCAGCTAACTTCCTGCATAGGGCAGCAGTTGCCACCTTGCTATGATGAAGGTTTATTTGAACAATTGAAACCTTATTCATATTTAAGTATTCAGTGTCCTGTTTCCATGATCTCCTGTGTCTCCTTTGCTGTGGGCTCCCCAGTCACCTTGACTCCATCTTTTCTTGGTTTACTGTGATCAGCCAGGATCTTGAATTGACCCCTGCCCAGCTCCATGTAGGCTGCCATATTAGCCTTTTTAATTGCGTTGGTAGATTCCTGGTCTATCAGCAAAATTAATCACTGTCCCACAGAATCTGCCTGCCTATCAAGCACTTTCCAGCGCTCTGTATTGAGACCTTGATTTAGTATCTTCACTCTGTGCAAAAGTATCTTTGTGTTCTTGGTTCTGGTATCCCAAGTTCTGAAGGCTACTTTGATAGGTTTGGGTAGATCCTTCCCCTCCACTACTGAGAGATATACCCTCTTTGAGTTTTACCTCATTAAGATTCACTTTCAGCCAGTTGTAGAATTTTTCATCTTCACAGTATTATATGAGGGCATCGTCCTGCAAAGAGTAAGCCCTCAAGAAAGGTAGAGGTTTTCCTTCAGGGTTCCCGTCCACCCTCTCAAGTATCTTACCCAGGATTTCATTCACCTCAACCGCTGAGAGTCTCTGCTCTGGATAATTTCCAGGTATGATTGCCATCTTATGTGATGCTAAAGCCTCCCTGAAGAAAACTCCAGGTTCTCATGTGTCCATGGGTTTGTTCTGGTATGACTTGTCAGAAGGTGTCATACCTGGCGTGTCTGTGGTTCTTTTCTGAGTCCCAGGTTTCAGTGGTGTTTTAGGAGTATGACCAGGCTGTCCTGGTTGCTTTATGCTCCCAGTGCATTGGCTAGAGCCAATCTTTCTCTCTTCCTTTTTCTTCTGGCTGCTCCTGACAACAGCCTGAGGTGCAGCCTGTTTAAGTCGTGGACCATATGGTTTTCCTCAGGTTTGTTAGACCTGCTGGCTCTCTTGAGTTTCCCCATCCCCCCCTTTTAATTTAGGTTTTCATATTGGTCCCACGAGTGCCAGGGTATTATTCAGTCACCACCCTCAGAGCCTCGAATATGGGTGGAAGACTATATACGGCAGGGTTTTGTCTGGTGCCCCAAAGGGATCATTCATGACACTGACTTTTCCACCCTATGCCTCAAAGGTCTCGGCACGATACGTCACACCTTACCTTGTGTGGACCAGAGCCCTTTGTAGTTTTGGTTCTCCAACTGGGAGACCTAAAGGATGGATTTTTTTATGGTAAGCCACTTGTTAGTCTGATGCCTCCCCAGTGACCATTCTGGCAGAGTGACACTACCAGTATAAAGTACAGCAGCACAGCTCACTGTATCTCAGGTGTATGTAGCCCCTCCACCCATGGCAAGGTCATGTGGCTTCTAGGAGGGGAAGGTTCTTTTAACTTTGGGAACAAGTCAAAGTCTGGTAAACTCATATCTGGACTATAGGACACATGAGGTAACTCTTCCCACCCATAATTGTGAAGTTTTTTTTTTTTTGGTGACAACCTCCACAATGTGTGGGCGAGCATTGTCTGGAGTATGAATACCCCACCCATGAGCAACTGAGGTTGGTTCTTGTGCATTTTCGTTTTAGCATGAAATCGCAATAATGCACTCCAGTAACACTTCTTCTACATGGGACTCTATCTGTCATGATGACTCCTTGGTGATCATAAGCAAAGATCATCATTTGCTTGACCTTTTATTGAACTCGTCAAAACTTTTTGGTCGAGGGAAACCTGTAGCTCTCCACTCATTGGACTGTGAGTTCAACCCCGGCTCAAAGTCCCTAGTCCATGTTTCATCAATAGCAACAATTTGATGCAAGAATGCTTGATCTTCAATGTCAATTTTTTCTTTCAGCAAGGTTGTAATGCCCAGGCATTTCTGCTTCTGTTCAGCTGTCAAGCAATGAGGAACCCATCATACAGACATTTTTAACTTCTTTAAACTATTAGTCAAATAGGGAATACTGCCATTGCTGGAACTCTGTGGCTCTAGAAAGATTTTCATATGTTGCATGATGATCTTCAAGAGTGTCTGCAACAAGCTTCACCTCTTTTCATCTAGTGATGTTCTCGTCTTCTTGGTCTTGGGTCACACGTCTATGCTCACACGACCAGCACGAAAATGATTAGCCTAACAAGGAACTGCACTGTGGTCCACTGTGAACTCAACACAAACTTCACTCAAAGTACCGTGGATTTCTGTGGGATTTTTGCTGGGTAAAGTTTCGATCTTAATGTATTACTTCTGATCTACAACAGTCACAGTACCTGACTACTTTCTAGCCTTGCTCACACAAATGTAGAGTATGCCATTGATACAATGAATACATGTGCTTTTATCTCAAGCTTTCAACTATAACTGACGTAATTCTCACTGGTCACATCCAATCTGCAGTACTGCCAACCTGTGCATTACTTATGAAATACCCCTTGTATGTACCATTTGAACTCTTTTTAAAAGGGAATAATTTCATTGAATTTATTTTGTTTTGTTTTCTAGACATGGAACAGCTTTGTAAATAGTGCAGAAGAAGTACAGCAGTTGATATGGGACCATGGATTCAAATCCTCAAGAAGGCATATATTTTTGTCACATGATCATTCTGCTGAGAAAGCTTTTAATAATATAAGTAGGCCTCTTCAGAATATTCTTCAACACAAAGCACCATTGGTAAAGTATAATACTATCTGTAATTAATTAGTAAAATAACATTTATACATATGTACATGTATATTAACCAGTAGGACATATTTTGCAGTTACTTTCTTACTCTTTAAAAAACAATAGATGAAACATTGTGGTTTTAGCGTGCTACTTAACCAGTGTTCTTACCAAATAGCAATCTTTCCTGAAACTTCTGTAGATATTAAATTCAATTTTAATAATAATAATAATAATAATAATAATAGCATCAACAACAATAATACATTTCATTCATTCATGAATCACTAGAGTGAGATGGAATAAGTCAATTATTGTGTTGGCTATCATTACTGTCAATAGAGTAATGATTAAATTCAAATGGTAAAGAAGCTAGTAACTGTGATGTTGGTATCATTTTAATTAATGAGTTGGTGGTTGGGACACTACATCACATATTTTAACCCCGCAGGGCCTCACTTCATGTGAGTACAGGTTTGGCGCACCTGGGGTCCCGAGCCTCTCATCGCCATCGTCATCCCTCCACCTTCGTTCGGTCGAAGTGGGTTTGTCCTCGTGACCGGGGGACACAAGGTAGGCTCTCGTGCATTCTTTGCATTTCGTTCCATGCCACCCTTTGCCATCGTTTCTTTCTTCTCTAGTCTATTTACGAACATTTTGCACCACGACCATTCACACATCTCTTTTCCTTTCTGGCCGGCCTACCTACTTGCGTGCGAAATGCCCACACACTGTTGGTTTATTTTCCGATTTAATTTATTTTAATCCTTCGTGGACACAGCCTGGCGGATACCCGCGCACTGGGTGCGCAGCTGGGTGAGTGGGTAATGGCGTCATCCCCTCCACCTGGGATCGTCATGTAGGGCCTGTGTTCGTATCCGCTGTTCAACTGCAATCCCGCAGGGGGGCCATTGAATGAGCTGCTGACTCCCCGCGGTCATTGGGTACCTCTGTCCATGTTCTGGGAGGTGCGACCCTGGGATGAGACCGGTATGGATAGGCCACTCACCCAAGCCGGGGTAACGCCCGGGAAGTCAGAGCCCGAGGTCGGAGATGGTTGCAGTGGTGGACCGAGGTCAGAGACGGTTGCAATGGTGGAGAATTTCCTTTGCTATGGAGCCCTCTTTCTCCATTTCTAACAACAAGCGCCGAAAAGTTTTTGTAACAGAAGTAGCATCACCGACATCTGGTTGCTACTTAGTCATTACGCGAACAGAGGAAGGACAAACTTTTGAGAAGGTGAATCCTTTTATTATCCAGAAGGGCATTGACTCTATTGCTGGTTCGGTTCATTCCTGCACTCGGCTTAGAAACGGTTCATTGTTGGTTCAAAGCAAGTCCGATCAACAAAGTGAAACTTTGTTTCCCGCCACGTTTCTCCACGGTTATCCCATCTGTGTTGAGAAGCACCGCACCTTGAATTCCTGTCGAGGCGTCGTTACCACCCATAGCCTCGATGGTATGTCGGACGATGAACTGGTCGACTACCTTTCTAATCAAAAGGTGACAGCGGTTCATCGAGTGCAGGCTAAACGCGACGGAGTGTTGGTACCCACTCGTACCCTGTTTATAACTTTCGATGGCGTCGATCTGTCTACGAGTATTTCAGCAGGGTACGAACGCATTGCTGTGAGGCCCTATATTCCCAGACCTCTGCGTTGTTTCAAGTGCCAACGTTTTGGGCATACGCAAGTCTCTTGTAAAGGTACCGTTTCCATCTGTGCCTCATATAGTCAGTCCTCACACGACGGTACCTGTTCCTCACCTCTCGTCTGTGTTAATTGCAAAGGGTCTCATTCTGCGTCATTTGTTACTGTCCGCGGTATTTGGACGAGAAGGCGATCCAGGAGATCCGGATAAAGAAAAAACTCTCCTTCGCTGAAGCCCGGAGGCGTTTCCATACGCGCCAACCTGCGCTCCTGCGATCTGGTACATTCAGTTCTGTTGTTGCCTCGCCAATACCCCAGAAGGATGCCGAAACTCAGACCTGGACCATGACTGCCTTGACCTCAACTACCATCCGGCCTTCCATCTCTGGCACACTTATCAAGCCATCTAAAGCTGGTCCTAAGGTACTGAAGTCTCAAGGCACTGAGAAGAAATCCAAGCAGAAACTTCGTAAGGAAGATTTTCTTAAATACCCCCCGCGTGCGCGCGGTAAGAAAAGTTCACCTCTCGGACGTCGCAGTCCCAGGATGGTCCTGGGACAAGCCGCGCTCAGCGGCACCCCTCGCCTATTGCCACCCAGAACCAATTCTCGGCGCTTGAATCGGTTTCTGGCACTGAGCGCGTGGGCCCTCCCTTCGAGGAGCCTATGGAGTCTGACCAACTCCATTACAAAAGCCCAAGCCCCAAGGTTAAGCAGAAGGTTATTTTGAACCGCCGTTCTAAGTAGGAAGTTTATTCCTTTTATTCATGGCTATCCTGACCTGGAATTTACGTGATGTACGATCGCATAGGCGGAACTGCAACTTTTATTGCGTTCCCATTCACCTATGGTCGTGTGTTTGCAGGAGACTAAGCTTCGCCCTCACGATCCTTTTGATCTCCGAGGGTATACTCCGGTTCGCTACGATCTTGCACCGGATCAGGGTACTGCTGCCTATGGAGGTGTCATGCTATTAGTGCGTAACGACGTTCATTTTCAGACTCTCACACTTACATCTGCATTGCAAGCTGTTGCCGTTCGGCTTCAATTACCCGGTTTTTTTTTCTATTTGCTCCGTCTATTCACCTCAGTAGTAGGGAAATGGGCATTCTGGCTCACTTAATATGCATGGAATGCAATTAATATGCTAATTAGCCCCGCCCCACTCCCCCCCCCCCCCCGCCTCCACCCCCAGCTCCTTGGTAGTTTTACTTGCACCTGAGGGCCATAAATCTTGTTGAGTACAATGGAGGCTTGACAGTTAAGCAATTAAGGCTGTCAATGAACTGTCAAAACGAACAAAGGGGTCATAAATTTAAGGTTCTGTAACAAAGGCGAGTTGTTTTTCCTACCCCTTCCACATCAGACCACTTCTGCACCTGGTCAGTTACCCACCCCCACTTGCATTGTGTGTCGAACACGTGGCATACTCGTTCCACTAGCTTTTAACAAAAGAACAATGCTTACCCTTCAGCTGTCAAAATGAACAAAGCCCATGATGAATTAGGGTTGTGACAAAGATAACCTAAGCCAGTTAACAGAGAAACAAGTTCTATTGTCCGGTGCAAGCATTCTTTAGAAGGACCATCTGGCATACTCATCCCACAACCCAATAACAAAGCCTGACCCTTTCCATTGTGTAAGAGATTCTATTGTGTGTGCCTTTCTATTGTCCTGGGCAAAAGTAGTTTAGAAAGACACCTGCGGCGTTCCCATCCCGCTACTCCATAACAAAGCCTGACCCTTTCCATTGTGTAAGAGATTCTATTGTGTGTGCCTTTCTATTGTCCTGGGCAAGGCTAGTTTAGAAAGACACCTGCGGCGTTCCCATCCCACTACTCCATAACAAAGCCTGACCTTTTCCATTGTTTGACCACCTGCTAGTTAACAAAAGAATTCGAGGGTTGCTTTATACTCGTCCTGTCCTTGTTTGTGTGAAAGAGAGAGAAACTTGTTTACCAACTCTGCGTAACAACGTCAGGTCGGCCATCATGATTTTGCCTGAGGGAGTTCTCTCCGATGTTTTACGAAATCCTACGAATATATCCGAGCATAGTTAACAAGCATTCTGCTTGGCCCCATTTCAGGCAGTGACTGAAAAAGCGCCTAATATACATTTCATTACGTGCATTAAACCTCTGAGTGATATCCATAGATCGATGTTCGATTCTTGCTGTAATCAAAAGTTTATTGCTAATGAGAAATTAATGATTGATATTATATTACCTTAATTAATAAAAAAGGCGTTCAGAGGATTGTAGCTCGACTCTTACCAAGTGAAACTCTAACTCGCAATAACTATTAAACTATGCAAGACCAGATTGAAGATGTATTTAACAAATATAATTTAATTTTTATACATTATTATCCTAATTAATGAAAGACCGTTCAGATGACCCTAGTTCGAATCTTACCCTGCAAACTCTAATGTGTAACATCTAGTAAATTACGGATGCGTGCTCTAACAGGTTAAAAATATATTAAACACATGCGTATACTTAGGTATCCAAGTTGATATTTTCTTAGGGTAAAACATTATTATATCATTACGCTGATTAAAGGCCGTTCAGAGGTTTCTAGTTCGAGTCTTACCCTGCAAGCTCTATGCCTACTAACTATTAAATTACGGAAGCGTGCACGATAGGATTAAAAAATGTATTTAACAAATATAATTTAATTTTATACAACGTTACACTGTTTTAATGAAAAGTATTCTTAGGAACCCAGAAGCCCATAGTTCGAACCTTACCCAGCGAAACGCTATAATAAATACTAAATTATTGAAGAGTGAACGGGTCAGATTAAAATGTGTTTAACAAATATAATTTAATATACACGACATTACAATGTTTAACGAGCTGTATTCTTAGGAACCACAGGTCCCTAGTTCGAATCCTGCCCTGCGAAACGCTATAATAACTATTAAACTATGCACGGGCATATTAAAAATGTATTTATCAAATATAATTATTTATATTAAACCCCTGCGTATACTTAGATATTCCGATGCCTAGACACGATTCTTTATTTTCTTTCTTCTCCCATTCCACCCCCCCCTCCCGACTTCCAGGCGTCACCTGAATTGCCCGAGGGCTACTTCTCTCTGCGCATGCGCTGCAAGAGATGATGTCATTGGATGCAATAATCACGTGACGTGTAACATCTCCCCCCCTGACATGCCAACGCGCGCATGCGCTGAAAGAGATGATGTCATTGGATGCAATAATCACGTGACGTGTAACATCTCCCCCCGCCATGCCAACGCTTGAAATTGCCTGAGGGGCTCTAGGCTCCCTATATAAACCAGCGCTGGCGCATAAGGAAACCACTGCGACATTTTAAGTTAAAGTATATTGATTCGCTTAATCGAATTCAGTGCTATTGTCTTCTAGACTGCATTCATCGTAATCTACATAATGCAAGGTGAGTGAGTTTTTTACATGACTAAGTGAAACACGAATCATTGCAAGAATACCACATTGTTTATCTAAATTTTTCATTTCTTTAATAATTAACATCAGAATTGTTAAAAAATGTAGTGCTTTCATCAAGGGTGTAAAATAGTTCTTTAGATACCGACATAAACATTCATAGTTAATCTCTAATCAGTGTTCCTCTATTAACATTCATACGATTTCGCTACACATTCTTCTGTAAACATTCACGTGATTTCTCATCGCATTCTTCTATTAACATTCATATGATTTTCGTTACACGTTCTTCATGCATAAACATTCACATGATATTCTCAAAACATTCGTCTGACATTCATACGATTTCGCTACAAGTTCTTCTTGCATAAACATTCACATTATTTCTCCTCGCATTCTTCTATTAGCATTTATATGATTTTCTCTACATCTTCTTTGTAAACATTCATATGATTTCTCATAGCATTCTTCTATTAACATTCCTATGATTTCACTACACGTTCTTTTATTAACATTCATATAATTTTAGCTGAACGTTCTTCATGCATAAACATTCACATATTCTCAACACATTCTTCTATAACATTCATATGATTTCTCCTCGCATTCTTCTATTAACATTCATATGATTTCACTACGCGTTCTTCTTCTGAAAACATTCATATGGTTTTCTATACATTCCTCTATTGACATTCACATGATTTCTCCGCTCATTCTTCTATTAACATTCATATGATTTCACTACACGTTCTTCTTCTGCAAACATTCATGATATTCCCGTCACATTCCTCTATTAGCAATCATGATTTCTCATCGCGTTCTTCTATTAACATTCCTCTAATAACATTCATATGATTTCTCATCGCGTTCTTCTATTAACATTCATATGATTTCACTACACGTTCTTCTTGCATAAACATTCACATGATATTCTCAACACACATTCTTCTGTAACATTTATATGATTTTCTCTATATCTTCTGTAAACATTCATATGGTTTTCTCAGCTCATTTCTCTATTGACATTCACATGATTTCTCCTCACATTCTTCTATTAACATTCATATGATTTTCGCTACACGTTCCTCTTTCCGTAAAGCTTCATACGACTTTTTCACAAAGCATTCTATTAACATTCATACGATTTCCTCTACTCATTTATGTCATATTACACATCTTTCTCTACTCATTCATCTTTTATCAGTTATAAAAAACAATTGAATTTACACATTTAAACTTTTTCACAGGTAATACTGCAAACTCAATGGGAGTAGCAAGAGCGGCACTCGTCAGAGGAGCGGGCTCTCGACTTAACCAATTTATGCAAGTCAATAGAGAGCCCGCTAATAACAGCACAATGTACAACATGCCGACACCCCTGGCGGGGGATCTGATATCAGATATGCCGCTGCAAGGCACTTACATGTTTAATAGCCCCCCGTCACCAATCTTATCGGGGGGTGATTATATTATCCCGCCGCCACCTGGTTTTGAGGATGTCACCCCCGTTACGGGGGTGAATGCAGGCATGGGCAGCGCTTCGGACCAATGTTGCACGTGCAATAACTGCGAATACCAAGTTGCTGCAATAAAGAAGCTTAACGAAGCGAACGGTGAGTTTAGATATATTATTACACTTTTTCTAGAAATATTATCTTTATCATTAATCAATGTATAACCAGAGAACAATTCAGAACTTCAATAATGGAATGAAGCATTCAATTTATTAGCACCTTTCAATCAAAATATTCAATGTGAAGCTAATTCTGCTTTTTGTTTCTTTGTTCTAGTTCCTGAAACAACTTCAGACGGTGCAGTGGAGATGGACAATGGTGGTAGCTTGCCCTCGCCTATCTTTTCACAGGACTACCTGACCCCGCCGCCTCCCGGATTCGAGGATGTTGCGCCGATGCCTGTAGGAGATCCATGGGCGATTATCCCCAGCGAGGTGTGCACTTGCGAAAATTGTGCCTACAGGACCGTGTACCTGCAGATGCTTCGTGAATTGAATGGTGAGTTTTTTAACTTCATTTATTCTAGTAACATCATTACATAAATAATTAACATAACGTTAACGCAAAACTTTTCTCAATAAAATTTTTTTACTCATTTTTATTGATTAAAATACAATTGTTAACGCATAACTTTTTCTATCAACTTTTTCTCTCGTTTTATTATTTATTAAAATATACAATTATATAAATAATTATCGTGACATTAACACGTGACTTTAAGATTTTTCTTCAATGATTTAATAAACTTATATTCTTGCATTTCTATTTCAACTGACATTCCAATTAATTCCACTTTGTTATTGTTATAGAACCTTCAATAGTGGTCATGAGCCTGGAGCCTGAGGATGCAATGCTCCGGGGCACCAAAAGACCTAATGAGGCTGAAGAGGAACACGGACAAACAATTAGCCCCCTCGCCCGCCCAGGATCTTCAATGGCACCTCCATCACCAATTGCAGGGCCATCAGGCATCGGTCGCATACATTGCGACAACTCAACCACCACTGCTGACTCCGATAGTGACGACACTGAGTACAGGAACAACGCCAAAAAACTAAAGGTTAGTCATACTCAGCTAGAGTGTAAGGTTATTGAATCGGCGTTCAAGGGCCGCCTTTTCAATAGCCGCATAGAAAACTCTTTAGAGATAGCTGACCCTGGTCAATTTCTGCAGGAATGCAGACATCTTGTATTGGGAGAGATGGTTTCTGTACTCAGGAGAAGCTCTTCTGGTTTTAAAGTAAATGCCTCCATAGAGATCACGTACCTAATACAATCTCCTGAAAAAGAGCATGCAGAAACCATCTTTTTCAATAGCAAGACAAAGCTGGGTCTTCAATCAAGTAATCTCGATGCCTTATACACTTCTATGGTCGATGAAATGCTAGAAAACATCTCGAATTTCGAAGGAGGTGCAAGCTCAAAGTCTCTGTTCGCTGTCAGGGCTCTTGTTATTGGAACTAGCTTCTATGATCCCTTGAATGCATCGCGATACATAGAGTTACCCACTGCTATCAAGACCAAGAAAGCTGTATTGAACATAAAAAACGACAATGAATACTGTTTTGCATGGTGTTTGCTCGCTGCAAAGTATCCTGCAAAGCGAAACTGTTATAGAGTGAGCAGATACCCTGCAGAACAGTTATTCACTGCGTTTAACTACAGAGGGATAAACTTCCCTGTTAGCCTACACCAGATTCCAGACTTTGAACAGCAAAACAACGGAATATCAGTTTCAGTATTTGGAATAGAAAGGGAGTGCGCAATTATACCACTATACCAAACCAGCAGCAGGAAAGATCTCAATGTCAACCTATTACTAATTGAACAAGATGGAAGATCTCACTACTGCCTGATTAAGGATATGTCAAGGTTGACTGCAGGACAGATCAGCAAACATCACGGTAAACAGTGGGTATGCGAGCCCTGCCTGAAGCACTTCAATACTGAAGGCGCTTTTAAAAAGCATCAATTGAAGTGCATGCAGTGCCAGGTGCTCAAAATGCCTAATCAGGGTGAAGTGATTGAGTTCTCATCATACTCGAAGGGTAGTCCTGTAAATTTTGTTGTGTATGCCGATATTGAGAGCGTGTTAGCCCGAGTTCAGTCCTGTGAACCGTCGGCTAATCAGAGCTGGACTCGGGCTATCCAGCATCATGAGGCTATTTCTATATCGCTTAAGCTCATATGTCGCCATGACGATTCATTGTCGAGGTTTAAGCTATTCAGAGGTCCTGATGCAATCAAGGAGTTCTTCATTGAACTTAGGTCAATAGCCGACATGGTTATTGAGCAATATAGCCGCAATGAAGAAATGACCTTGACTGCTCAGGACGTTGCTGACTTCGATAATGCTCGTCATTGCCACATATGCAAGAAGGAGTTTGAGGTAGATGACTTGAAGGTACATGACCACTGCCATGTGACCGGTGCATGCAATTTAAATAGACGGGTACCTAACTTTATACCCATCTTTTTTCATTGCCTTAGCAATTATGACAGCCATTTCCTGATGCAACACCTGGCATATGATGATCACCCCATTTTGTGTATCTCAAGCTCCTCTGAGCGATATATATCATTCAGCAAAAAGTACAGGACTATCTTTTTCAGGTTTCTAGATAGCTTTAAGTTCTTGGACGATAAGCTATCTAGTTTAGCCTGCATGCTGAGTAGTGATGAGTTCAAGATCACAAACTCTGAGTATCCCGATCCTGAACATCAGCAGTTAGTGAGATCTAAGGGAATATTCCCTTACAGTTACGTCGACTCTCCTTCAAAACTAGAGGAAACAGCACTCCCTTCAATTGAAAATTTTGACGATATAACACAAGAGGAATACAACCATGCTGTCAAAGTCTGGAACACCTTCAACATTAGCAATCTAGGCGAATACAGCGACCTCTATTTGAAAACGGATACGCTCTTGTTGGCCGATGCATTCGAGAAGTTTAGGGACCTCTCTCTGGAGGTATATAACTTGGACCCCTGCTGGTACTATACCCTACCAGGACTTGCATTTGATGCAATGCTCAAGGTGACTCAGGTCAAGCTTGACCTCATCCATGATGAGGAAATGATCAAATTCTTTGAGGGAGGAATCAGGGGCGGAATGTGTACCGTGTCAAAGAGGCATGCTAAAGCAAACAACAAGTACCTTCCTGGACATAAACAGACACAAAAAGACTTATATTTGGCATATCTCGACATAAACAATTTATATGGGGCTTCAATGGCGAGCCATATGCCACACAAGAACCTCAGATGGCTTCTGCCAGAAGAAATTTTAAACATAAACTTCTTTGCTGTTGCTCCTGATTCCCCAACTGGATACGTTTTGGAAGTCGACCTCGAGTACCCTGAGCACCTACATGATGAGCACAATAACCTTCCTCTCTGCCCGAAAAGTGAGATACCACCTGGAGGCCAATACAAGAAACTGCTGGCAACACTAGAGAACAAAGAGAAATATACCTTGCACTATAGAAACCTCCAGCAGTGCATTGACTTGGGCATGAAGTTAAAGAAGATCCATAGAGTGGTTGCATATGATCAGTCAGAATGGCTGAAAACCTACATCAATATAAATACAGAGAGACGTGCAAGGGAAACTTCCAAATTCGGTCAGAATTTATGGAAGAAAATGAACAACTCTGTATATGGCAAATTTATTGAGAATGTGCGCAAATACAATGACTTCCGTGTCGTTACAAGTTGGAAGCAATGCAAGAAATTGACAGCGCGACCAACTTACGTTCGGAGCATTTTATTTGCGGAAAATCTTGTAGGGATAGAACTTGCCAGAGAGGAAATTTACATGAACAAACCCATCTACATAGGGCAAGCCATCCTTGATATATCCAAACATATCATGTACAGTTTTTATTACAATATATTGAAGCCAGGCCTAGAAGATTTAATTTTAAATTACATGGATACGGATTCATTTATTCTGGAAACCTCAAGCGACATATACAAATTTATTAAGGAAAATCAAGAGCATTTTGACACATCAAATTATGAGGCGCAAAACAACTATGGAATTACACCGCAAAACAAGAAAGTCATCGGCCTGTTCAAGGATGAGCTTGCAGGAATCCCTATGATAGAATATGTTGGGCTAAGGTCCAAGTTATATGCATACAGGCACGAGGACCAAACTATGATGAAAGCAAAGGGCATCAACAAGACCGGCATGCGCAACATAAATTTTGAGCACTATTTCGGCTGTCTAAATGATATTAGAAAAAAAGTTTTAACAAAAACAACAACATTTCGAAGTTTCAAACATAAAGTCTCGACCATAGAAATGAATAAGGTCGCTCTCTGTGGTAGAGACGATAAGAGAAAACTGATTGAAGGTTCAGACCAGACAATTGCCTGGGGTCACTATTGTCTGCGTATGACTGACCCTTAGATGTATATATGTAAATTTTTAGTTGTGTAAATTTTTAAACAAATTGCTTTTATGTGTGTGTGTGTGTGTGTGTGTGTGTATGCGTGTGTATAGGTGTATGCGTGAGTGGTTGTGTATGTGTGTATTTATATATGTACATGGATAATGTAAATGTTTAGCTCTTCTGTTTATTAATTTATTGATTTTTAATTTTATAAAATGTATGTAAAAATGCAGTCTAGTGAGCGAGTGTTTTTTCATGTACGTATTGCATGTGTGTGTGTGTGTGTGTGTGTGGGTGTGTGGGTGCGTGCGTGCGTGCATGCGTGCGTAAGTTAACCTAAAAATGCAAATGATAATATTGTTGTATATATACATGTAATTTTTTTGTTTATGATTTTTTAGTTAAAACAATTTATTGATTTTTAATCATGTAAACCATGCAAACACAAAAATGTTTTTAAATAATGAATTTCTTATTTAGCACACCATATACAGTGAAATAAAAAACACGCATTATTATGGAATGAAAGCCTCTTTATTTTCATTATTATTTTTCTACAATAAATCCTTTCTGTCAATCCATTGAGTATTAGGGAATCCATACCACTTTACAAGAATCCTATTTCCCTGCCTGCGTAATACTTTCTCTACCAGAAATGTATTAGGGTACAGTGTAGGTCGCAGTTCATGACCATAAAAGGACCCCTTTATCTCGTCACCATCATTACCTTTTAGCATGTATGTAACGGGATTGGTGTGATTCACATGAACAACTTGAAATATTTCAACACTCCAATTAGCTTCAAAGCCCTTTTCAAAATGTCCCTTGTCCTTTGATATCCTCACATAATCACCAACACTAAACTTTCTTGCCCCTCTCTTCTCTTTTCGATCTTGAGTGTAGTTGTAAACAGTCAGAAGAAGATCATTGTTCTTCACCTCTATAGGCTTCATTCAAATAGTGGTGTGGTAAGTGTTGTTATATCTTGCAATGATCTGAGGTAAAAGGTCTAGCCACTTGTATGATCCATTGGCTAGAAATTCGCGATACATCATATTTTTTAAAGTTCTTATTAATCGTTCAACAGCAGCTGCCTTCACATGGGTATAGGTACTGTAGTGATTGATGTTATATTTTGTCATTAAATTTTTAAAATGTTTATTATAAAATTCTTTTCCATTATCACTCTGTATGTTCTTGGGCGGGGTTATCATTTCTTGCAGTATATCTTCCATAGCCTTTGCAACTTGAAGTCCTGTCTTGTCCATTAGAGGTCTCGCATATGCCATTTTAGAGTAGAAGTTGATTGCAATGATGATGTACTTGAAATTCTTATTGATTTTTGCATGCGGTATCATCTCCACCAAGTCGATCTGCACCAAGTCGTGGAGCCCCTTGCTGATAATCTTTCGACGCATGAAGTTTCTCCGGGCTGGAGCATGGAGCTCGCTTGCTATATGTTGCTTCACTGATGTCATGCTATAACCTTTGCCGCTTTTAGTTCTTGAATAATCTCTTCAATTTCTTGAGTATGATTGTTATTGCCTGCGTCTCTGGATGCCACAAGTAGCCTAAGGCGATCCACCAGATCATTAGGGTCGGTCCAGTAGATGTAGTCTTGCCTCGTATTAGGGTGATGTTCTTCCCACTGTAGTCCTAATCCCTTGTGTTTCGTTACTAGAGGACGTATAACGCTTTTATACTTGTAGGAATTACCCGATCTCAGCTGCCCGTGCTTGCTGAAGTTTCTTCGATGAACATGTGTTGCTTTAAGTATTTTACTGTACGTTTCAAGGTCATCCTCGGTGTATGCATGCATTTCAGGTATTCTCTTGAAGATGAGTTCCTTCAATCCAGGCGTGGTTTCATACATTTCGTCCCCTATTCGAACTTTATTATTGATGAAATCAATAATCTTGTTGCCTAGCATGTAGCTGCCATCCTCATATCGTACTCCATATGATGAATCTATTTCATTTTTGTCCTTCTTTCGAACTTTATTAAGGTAGTTGTAGAGTTTCTCATCTTTCATGTCTTTTGGTGATTCCTCCTTGCTTGTAGTATTCTTTTTCTGTATTTCAAGTATATCTTGAAGCGGATCTGTCACTGGTTGAAGAGCTTCACTCATCACTCTCTGGGTTTCAAACTGCTGACCTTTAAGAGAACGTAACTTTTCTCTTATAGCCTTCGTGTGCATAGCTACAGATTCTTTAAGTCGTATGCACTCGCTGTCCATCTTGAAATGACACTGAAATTAGACTTTCACCTTAATATATACCCTATTTATTTAGCAGACTTCAGTTTATAAGAGATTTTCAGCTCGATATTTAGAAAATGGCCGTCCCTTACACGATTTGCAGGAGCAGTGAAGGCTAGTTTATCACCATTTGCAATTGGTGCAGGCAGAGCTCTAAGAGACTTGTTATTTATTTCAATTATTGTATCAGGTCTTACAGTAGGAGCTGTTGGTGACGTCATATAGCAAGAAACAATCTCGCCGTTTACGCTTGATTTGTAATATTCAAGACCTGTTGTTAACATGTACCTCTGTGATTTCCCTCTGAAAGGCAACGACTGCAGTGTAATTACATGTTCCCCTCTCATTTGCTCTACTAATGAATTTATGACTTTCATTTGTGTTTTAAGGGTATTGATATTATCCATTGCAGATGTCAGATGCCCATCCATTGATTTCTGGCGGTTCGCCATAGTTTCCATGTGTTTTCCCACTGTTTCTGTAACTGTGGTACTTATTGCACCAAGTCTGTTGTTTAAATCTTGGCGTATTTCATTTTGTTTCCTTCCCACGTGAACTTTAACAAACTCTTTTGTTGCTCCATCACTGTCATCGACAGGATCTGCTACTTCAATTAGCCTTCTTTTTTGGAATGAAACGTTACCGCTTGAATCGAGCGGTGGTGTTCTTGCACTTATATATTCTAATACATGCTTCTTATTTGGCACGTCATAGTCCTCTTGAGGTGGCAGCATTATCTTCAATCTTATAGAATCCAGGATAATGTTGTTTCCATCGTCGCGTTTAAGGGTATTTTTATTCAGATATTCCATTAGAGCATCATGTTGCACGTCTAGCGACTTCTGGATGTGATCCCTAAGCGTAGTTTGAAGTTCGCCCATGCGCTGATATGTCGTTTTTTCCGTGAACTCCTGCATTCGATTTTCAGTAGAAGACGTAAGCGTATCCACGTAGCGTTTAGTGCTTGCGTCGTCGTCCTCCTCAGGATCCTGAACAATGCACAGTCTCTTGTTCCTGAATTGGTAATTTCCTTTTCCATCTCTGTTTATGATAAATAGATGTAGCGATCTTTTCACTGGAGCAGCCCTCTGTGATCCAAACCTGTCAATACTCATGATGAACTATGAATGAGCAATTTCTTTATTAACAACTTTAATATATACATCGAATCCGCACCTATATCGACCGTCATTCATCGGAAATTCGGGAACTATTACCATAAAAGGTCTTCCTTCTGTAGAGCTCTCCCAAACACCTTTGCACAAATCTTTAAATTCAGTATACGTCATATCTGTGTTTACGTTATCTTCATATACATGTTTCAAGTTTAAATTATCTTGCCTGAAGAGTATAATCATGTTCGCATTATCTCTAATTAAATGCTTTGGGACTTTGGCATAGGATTGTGCTAGATATATTGAATCTACATTTCGATGTCTGCCCATGCTGTAAAAGGATGCAATCTTGTCTTGCTTTTCAGTGATGACGTCATCAAATATAAAGATTGAATTTTCTTTAATTTCTGATGGGTGCAAGACGCTTTCACCGTCTTCGTGAGTATACACACCTATACCCTCAATGTTTTCAAGCAGCTTAACAAGATATTGATACTTTAGCTGGTATAGCGACTTTGAATAAATGTACATATTTTCAAAGCTTAGTCCATTCTCGTGAAGTATCATATTGAGTAATACATTTGTTTTTCCAGCACTGGAGCTACCTAGAATTAGCGCTCTAACATTGCCTGGAAACAGCTTCCCGTGACGATCGCGTCTAAAGTCACTTTCAAAGTCTAGCACCTGGATAGGCAGCGAGCAATCTTGCTTCACCAGCTCCATCGTAGCAACTAAAATAAAATAAATCATCCTTAATGTATATATGTTAATAAATGTAAGCAATGACAGAGTATAAAAGAACTATGTGCCATTAAAATCGATTAGTGTACCATGAGCGCTAAGGGGGTTAAGGTCGCAAGAGGTTCCGGTTTAATTAACTCTCTCATTAACCTGCTGCCATTTGAAGCACATTTGCCTGGTTACAGATACTGTGGACCTGGGACAAAGCTAGAAAAAAGACTAAAGAGAGGAGACCCCGGAATAAATCCTTTAGATGAAGCGTGTAAGCTTCACGACATAGCCTACGCACAGCATAAGGACTCTGCTTCGAGGAACGTTGCCGACAAAATCTTGGCTGAAAAGGCCTGGAAAAGAGTGCAATCATCTGATGCTACATTAGGTGAAAGGTTGGCAGCCCGACTAGTAACAACCATCATGAAGGGTAAGGTAGCTGTTGGTGCGGGATCCAGGAAGAAGAAACGAGGAGGATTTCTACCACTCATACCAATTATTGCAGAACTAGGAGCCGCCGCTGGAGGCGCTGCACAAATAGCCTCTGCTGTAAATAAGAAAAAGGCTGCGGATAAACAACTTGCTGAAATGATGAGACATAACAAAGAAATTGAAGCAAGAGGGAAAGGCCTACGAGTGAAGAAGAAGAAGAAGAAGAAGAAGAATAAGGCGAGGAACACCGAAAGGAAGAGGAGGCCGAGCAAGAAAGGAAATTCAAAAAACTCCGGCAGAGGGCTATACTTGTCCCGGAAAAAGCATTAAGTAACATAGACCTCGACTTGTATGCCCGACGTTTAAAGATTCCTCATTTTAGGGGTGTATACATGATCGATCAGCTACCCTCAAGACCTCGTTACAGAGAGAGAATTATTGTTAATCTCGATACTTCAGAGAATGAAGGCACTCATTGGGTTGCTATAAAGAAGGATGGCAACGTGTCATTTTATTTCGACAGCTTTGGAAACTTGAAGCCTCCAAAAGAGATAGAAAGGTACCTCAGAGATGTTAAGGTACTGTATAACACTAAGAGGTTTCAGAGTTTCAGCTCAGTTATCTGTGGGCACTTGTGCTTGCAATTTCTATCGCAATGAGTTACACTATTGCAGTCAGTGGCAATGAGTCTGTGCTTACTACATACCTGAATCCACCTCTTCAGCTAGATCCAAAGTATCATTATGAGATTGCTCTACTGAATTTTGAAACCTTCTATTCAATTCCTAATGTTGATTGGAGTAATAATCAATTTCATTACATGCACAATGATGAAATTAAGATCATTGATATACCTGATGGAACTTATGAGATTTCTGATATTAATGAATACATCAGAGATAAGCTAGGTGTAGATGAGAATGTCTTCTTTATTAGACCTAATAATAACACAATGAAGGCTGAAATTAAGTGCCCTTTCACTATTGATTTTTCCGGTGATCGTTCTATAGGCTCGCTATTGGGCTTCAGAGGTAAAGTTATTCCAGCTAATCAGCTGTCTGAATCTGATTACCTGGTGAATATATTTAAGGTGAGCATCATTCGAATCGAGTGCAGTATTGCAACAGGCTCTTTCATCGACGGTAAAAGCGGCCACTCGATCTACGAGTTTTTCCCTTCTGTTCCGCCTGGATACCATATTTCTCAAGAGCCGTCAAATCCGATTTACCTTCCAATCATAAACATCAATGCTATAGAGCAAATTAGTCTTCGTGTAGTGGACCAAAGCGGTAATATCATTGACTTTAGAAACGAGGGTATAAGCATAAGGCTTCACATCCGCTGCAATGCCAATAGATTTTAGAAGAAGTCAACGACGTCGAGGATATAATAAGGGAGTGATTCAACGCACACATCATACTCTGCCCTTGACACCCGGAGAGTTAACATCACGTAATCGACACTTCCTCCAGGTATTGGGCTTCAGACTTCTATAATCATGGACATCTTTAATGTTACCGGCGCACCGACATTCGATGACAAGATCACTAAAGAAGAGAAACATGTGTTTTTACCGTATAATACATCGGCTCTGGACGCTAATGATGAAATTAGAATCCCTTGTCAAGCTGAGGATTTATATACTTTACCTAATCGAAGTTATCTATACATCGAGGGGAGTATTACTAAACCTAATGGAACAGCTACTACTGCAAAGCTTACCAATAACGCTATTGCATTCATGTTTGAGGAGATTCGACTGGATATGAATGGCTCAACTATTGATCGAACCAGGAACCCCGGGATCGCCTCAACTTTACGCAACTATGCTGCTCTAAATCCAATGGAGTCTGATCGCTTGCTGAATGCTGGATGGTGCTATCCTGGAGAAGACATGGACATTGTGAATGCAGCAAATGGAGCCTTCAACGCCATAGTACCGCTTTCGATGCTTCTGGGATTTGCTGACGACCACAAGGAACTCATACTCAATAGCAAGTTTGAGTTGGTGCTGATTCGATCCAAGGACTCTAAAAACTGTATTATAGCGCCTGAGGGTGAAGAGAATGCAAGCGTTAAACTTACACGAATCGAGTGGAGAATGCCAGTGATACGACTTTCTGATGCTGAAAAGGTTGAAATTCTCAAGATTGTCAAGTCGGACAAGGCGCTGTATCTCCCATTTAGGACCATGGATCTGCATACTCAGCCTGCTGTGCCACAAACTAAATCATTCACTTGGAATGTCGCCACCACATCAAAAATGGAGAAGCCGAGATTTGTCATTTTGGGTGCTCAAACTTTAAGATCGAGTAATGCATCTAAAGACGGTTCTCTTTTTGATCATTGTAACATAACTAATTTGAGAATTTATCTTAATAGCGAATGTTATCCCTATCACGACATGAATTTGGATTTTGGAAACTCTAGATTTGCATCTTTGTATGATTAGTACTCAAAGTTTCAAAACTCTTATTATGAAAAAGAGAACTATCCTTTATTGAAGAGAAAAGATTTTCTTAAATTTGCTCCTATATTTGTTATAGATTGCTCACATCAACCAGAGGAAGTTGTAAATGGTGCTGTTAACATTAGAATAGAAATTCAAGCTAGTGCAAATATTCCTGCACAGACCACTTTGTATTGTTTGATAATTCACGATAAAGTATTTACATACAAGCCTCTGACTCATGTGATGCAGCTTTTATTTTAAACTAATCATTGTAAGGATTTGTTTTTTCATTAGCAATGTAAGGATTATTAATGAATAAAAACACTATGTAAAAACATACTTTCATTCTTTTTATTGTTATTATTTATCCTGCATTTCCATCACTTTCTTCCTCCAACTCCTCGTTCCAACATATTGCATTACATTTGCATCAGTCAGGTTACCTAAATGGTAGTCTATAAACGATTCAAGTCTTTTTAGCCTGCAAATTTCATCTCTATTTAAAAATATTTCACAATAATTTAAATTAGTGTTCAAAAATTTTATTTCTGTCTCTTGCATATAAGCAACAATATTATAAGAGAAAAGAATATTTTCACAATATTCCACACGCGGATACTTTCTCGTTTGGAGGAATGCACTGAATGTAGGAAGACTCTCACGAATTATCTCCCAGTCTTGAATTGTCATGTATACATATTTGTCTGTGTTTTTCACTAAAAGCACTGGAAGATCATAGAAAAATGCTATGTTAATGCTGCGCCTTTTCGAGATGTAGACGTCTCGGCACACGCTTCTTACCGGCATGTTTCTTGGACATCTCGATGTTGCTAATTCTATCCTCCAATAGCGTCAGCCTCCTTTGCAGGTCTGCAAAGCTGTTCCTCTTCTTCTTCTTCCCCTTATTGCACCGCCTGAAACATTACACAATGAAGGTCTTAGAAAAGTGCTTGGGTGAAGTTAAGGTAACCTGGAAGAATTAATTTTTGTTAGGTCACAGAGGAATGAAACAATGATTTTTATATATGTGAAAATACTCATGTCAATGTTTTCCCGAGTTCTGCAGGCTTTCCAGGGGGAGGCTCGGAGGTCGTCTGTGTTAGATCCCCTGCCTGCTGTGAATTGGAATCCTGTTCCTCGTCTATGTGTTTAGCATACTGCTGTGCAATGGGATATTCCACTATATCTTCTGGTTCTTTATCATCGGAATCTACATCGGTTTTAGGCGCTGGTGTCGTCATTTGAATTCTGCAAAAGTCATTATAATTTCCAGTGTTAGTCATATACAACTGCTCTTGTACTATAGTAGCATGTAATGTATGTTAGTATCGCATACAATTAATGTTTACATTAATGTTCTCTGAAGTTATGTATATGACGATTGCAATGTACAATAATGATACATATTTAAAGAGGTACTCACTTTAAATTTCTCTGTCTGAAGAGGAATACACTGCAGCTCTCATTGCATGGAAAGTATGACGCCATCTTGTCGTGTACCTCTGGTTTTGCACACAGTACAGAGTGAGTATACCCATTGCAGTACTCTGAATGCCACAGAGAGCCATGATTTGAAATGAGGCTGAGCATCTCACCCTCACTTTCGGTATCAGTTTCTCTGGAAAGAAAGAAAATACAATAGAATGAACCATTTTTAATTTTCACTCTTCTTTAGAGAACAATTGCAGGCTTTTTAGAGTTTGCATTCAAGAATAAAAAACGATACTTACATCATGCTTCTTTTGTAGACCGGACAGTTGTCTGTGCATATGCCTCGAGAAGTCATCTGGTCATGATAGGAAGGCATGTTACACACTATAGAATGCATGATACCATTACACGACTCTTTATGATAATATGTATAATGGTATGATTCTTCTCCGCATTCACTCCAAAAATCATCCATTGTATTATCGACTCGATTACACCTCGAATAATATTCAGAGCAGTGCGAGAAGGGGCTGCTTATATATAGCGGCTAGAAAAACCGGTTCTTCTATCACATGTAATGACATGCAGAGAGGATCGGTGGGGGAAGCGATCTATAGGGAGGGGGGGGATGAATGTGTTTTTTCTATGCAAGAGAATAAATGATTCAGTGAGCGAAATGAAAACCTTTATTATAGAGAGGCAATGCACGTAAAGGTTTTTGATATCTCTGTTTGAAAGAGATAATTGCTGCGTTACATGTATGTACATGTGTGTGCGTGCGTGCACCTGTGTATGCATGTTGATGTATGCACATGTGCTCGTGTATATGGGAGGGCCTGGATGTGTACAAGTTGTGGAGAAAGAGAGAGATTGAAAGAGGAAAAAGGAAGAAAGAGGGAGAAGAAAGAAAATAAAGAATCGTGTCTAGGCATCGGAATATCTAAGTATACGCAGGGGTTTAATATAAATAATTATATTTGATAAATACATTTTTAATATGCCCGTGCATAGTTTAATAGTTATTATAGCGTTTCGCAGGGCAGGATTCGAACTAGGGACCTGTGGTTCCTAAGAATACAGCTCGTTAAACATTGTAATGTCGTGTATATTAAATTATATTTGTTAAACACATTTTAATCTGACCCGTTCACTCTTCAATAATTTAGTATTTATTATAGCGTTTCGCTGGGTAAGGTTCGAACTATGGGCTTCTGGGTTCCTAAGAATACCTTTCATTAAAACAGTGTAACGTTGTATAAAATTAAATTATATTTGTTAAATACATTTTTTAATCTTATCGTGCACGCTTCCGTAATTTAATAGTTAGTAGGCATAGAGCTTGCAGGGTAAGACTCGAACTAGAAACCTCTGAACGGCCTTTAATCAGGGTAATGATATAATAATGTTTTACCCTAAGAAAATATCAACTTGGATACCTAAGTATACGCATGTGTTTAATATATTTTTAACCTGTTAGAGCACGCATCCGTAATTTACTAGATGTTACACATTAGAGTTTGCAGGGTAAGATTCGAACTAGGGTCATCTGAACGGTCTTTCATTAATTAGGATAATAATGTATAAAAATTAAATTATATTTGTTAAATACATCTTCAATCTGGTCTTGCATAGTTTAATAGTTATTGCGAGTTAGAGTTTCACTTGGTAAGAGTCGAGCTACAATCCTCTGAACGCCTTTTTTATTAATTAAGGTAATATAATATCAATCATTAATTTCTCATTAGCAATAAACTTTTGATTACAGCAAGAATCGAACACCGATCTATGGATATCACTCAGAGGTTTAATGCACGTAATGAAATGTATATTAGGCACTTTTTCAGTCACTGCCTGAAATGGGGCCAAGCAGAATGCTTGTTAACTATGCTCGGATATATTCGTAGGATTTCGTAAAACATCGGAGAGAACTCCCTCAGGCAAAATCATGATGGCCGACCTGACGTTGTTACGCAGAGTTGGTAAACAAGTTTCTCTCTCTTTCACACAAACAAGGACAGGACGAGTATAAAGCAACCCTCGAATTCTTTTGTTAACTAGCAGGTGGTCAAACAATGGAAAAGGTCAGGCTTTGTTATGGAGTAGTGGGATGGGAACGCCGCAGGTGTCTTTCTAAACTAGCCTTGCCCAGGACAATAGAAAGGCACACACAATAGAATCTCTTACACAATGGAAAGGGTCAGGCTTTGTTATGGAGTAGCGGGATGGGAACGCCGCAGGTGTCTTTCTAAACTACTTTTGCCCAGGACAATAGAAAGGCACACACAATAGAATCTCTTACACAATGGAAAGGGTCAGGCTTTGTTATTGGGTTGTGGGATGAGTATGCCAGATGGTCCTTCTAAAGAATGCTTACACCGGACAATAGAACTTATTTCTCTGTTAACTGGCTTAGGTTCTCTTTGTCACAACCCTAATTCATCATGGGCTTTGTTCATTTTGACAGCTGAAGGGTAAGCATTGTTCTTTTGTTAAAAGCTAGTGGAACGAGTATGCCACGTGTTCGACACACAATGCAAGTGGAGGTGGGTAACTGACCAGGTGCA
The DNA here is from genome assembly GCA_030765065.1 of Deroplatys truncata. Taxonomy (NCBI): domain Eukaryota; kingdom Metazoa; phylum Arthropoda; class Insecta; order Mantodea; family Mantidae; genus Deroplatys; species Deroplatys truncata. The sequence continues at coordinate 513,325,626 of CM060990.1, forward strand.
GAAGTGGTCTGATGTGGAAGGGGTAGGAAAAACAACTCGCCTTTGTTACAGAACCTTAAATTTATGACCCCTTTGTTCGTTTTGACAGTTCATTGACAGCCTTAATTGCTTAACTGTCAAGCCTCCATTGTACTCAACAAGATTTATGGCCCTCAGGTGCAAGTAAAACTACCAAGGAGCTGGGGGTGGGGGAGGGGGGAGTGGGGGCGGGGCTAATTAGCATATTAATTGCATTCCATGCATATTAAGTGAGCCAGAATGCCCATTTCCCTACTACTCACCTCCATCGTCTCCCCTCGCTAGCGCGGACATTCGAGATTTCCTGTCTGCTCTCCCAACACCATTTTTTGTATTGGGAGATTTTAATGCCCATTACCCCATGTGGGGTTCGCCAAGGGCTTGTGCAAGGGGAACCCTTCTTTCCGACATTTTTGCTCAGTTCAACCTCTCCATCCTCAACACAGGTGAGCCTACTTTTCTTTCTGATTCTTCTGGTACATTCTCTCACTTGGACCTTGCCGTTTGCTCCATCCAGCTTGCCTGTCGTCTGCAGTGGAACGTCGTCGCTGACACCTACTCCAGCGATCAGTACCCCTGCATTATTTCTCTTCTCTCTCACCACGTCCAGCATTCCAGAGTACATACCTGGCAATTCAGCAAAGCCGACTGGAGACTGTATTCCAGCCTCGTGTCTTTTGTGGACCAGCCCTTCACTGACGTTAACCAAATGGTGCAGCACCTTACCTCTACGATTCTATCTGCCGCCGAACGCACAATTCCCCGTTTGTCCTCCCAACCTCGACGTATTCCTGTTCCGTGGTGGACCGAGGACTGTCGGGACGCCGTTCGTGTCCGTAGAGTTGCGCTTCGGTTGTTTCGGCACCACCCTGCACTTGATAATTTGGTTACTTTAAGCAATCGTGCGCTAGGGCTCGTCGCATTATTCAGGATAGCAAGAAGGCGTCCTGGACTCGTTTTGTCGAGTCTTTTAATCGCTTCACGCCTTCCTCTTTTGTTTGGGATAAACTTTGTCGCTTCTCCGGTAAAGTGTAGCATTGTACTGTGTCTGGCCTTCAGGTTCCCAATGCCACCATAGTGGATCCGACTGCCATTGCTAACACTGTGTGCTGCCTTTGAGGCGGTTTCCAGTTCTGACCATTATTCCGCCGGCTTTCGCACTCTCAAAGACCGGCTGGATTCCGAGACCTATAGTTTTCGGTCTCCTAATCAGGAGTGTTATAATGACGTTTTCACAATGAGGGAGCTGGAGCACGCCCTCCATTTCTCTAGGCACTCCACTCCTGGGCCGGATGGCATTCATGTCCTGATGTTAAAAGAACCTTGCAGACGACAGTAAACTCTTTCTGTTACAGGTCTATAACCGTATTTGGTAAGACGGAATTTTTCCTTCTGTTTGGCGCGAAGCCACCATTGTCCCTATTCTTAAGACTGGGAAGGATCGCCAACTACCTTCCAGCTACCGCCCTATCTCCCTCACCAGTTGCATTTGCAAGGTGATGGAGCTCATGATCAACAGGCGGTTGACATGGTGGCTTGAGTCTCAGAACCTTCTAACGCTCAGTGCGGATTTCATCGCCATCGCTCTACCGTCGACCATCTGGTGTCTCTGTCGACGCATATTATGAATGGATTTTTGAGAAAGTGTCAAACAGTGACTGCATTTTTTTGACCTGGAGAATGCTTATGACACTTGTTGGAGTAGCGGCATTTTACGTACACTCCACGCATGGAAAATACGCTGTCGTCTTCCCATATTTCTTCGGGAGTTTATGATGGATCGCGTGTTTTGTGTACGTGTGGGCTCGGTTTTATCTAGTTGTTTTATTCAAGAGAACAGTGTACTGCAGGGCTCTGTACTCAGTGTCACACTTTTTGCGATTGCTATCAACCCCAATGTTGAGTGTATTCCACCTGGTATTTCATCGTCCCTTTTCGTTGACGATTTTGCCATTATTGCAGTTCACGGCGGACCTGTCTGCTCGAACGGCATCTCCAGAGCTGTATCAACCATCTCTACGCCTGGAATAACGCCAACGGCTTTACTTTCTCCACCAAGAAACCCGTCTGTGTCAATTTCTGGCGCCGGAAGGCTTTCCCTTCGCCCTCTCTCCATCTTGGGCCTGATAGTCTTCCTTTTGCAGACGAGGCGAATTTTTTGGGGTTTAATCTTTGATCGAAAGCTGAGCTGGACTTCGCACATTTCGTTTTTAAAAGCAAAGTGTGACTGCTCTCTTAATCTTTTACATGTTTTAAGTGGCACATCCTGGGGAGCTGATCGGACCGTCCTTCTGCGTCTTTATCGCTCTTTGGTTCGATCCAAGCTTGATTACAGGTGAATTGTATATTCATAGGCGCGTCCATCTGTGTTACGTCGCTTGATTGCCATTCACCATCGTGCATAAAATTCGCTACAGCCCTGTACCCAGTCTGTATGCTGAAGCTGCAGAGTCTCCGCTGTCCTTCAGGTGTGAGATGCTTTTGTACAGCTATGCCTGTCGACTCTCAAGCTTGCCTGACCACCCGTCATTCGAGTTATTTTTCGAGGATTCGCTTGATTGGCAATATTTAGTTAGTTCCTCTGCATTGCTCCCTCCAGGGGTTCGATTTCACCAGCTTCTTCGGCATTTGGACGTTACGCCAGCGTCGACCCTTCCCAGGGGGGAAACGCGGCTTCCTCCTTGGTTGCGCGCTGAGGCCCACTGTCACCTTGGGTTAACGTCGATGCCGAAAAATGAGACCCCTTCTTCAGTTCTTAGATCAGCGTTTTTAGAACTTCAGGCGCAAATCAGGAACTTTCATTTTATATATATTGATGGGTCTAAGATTGATGTTGGAGTAGGATGTGCCTTTGTGTTTGGTCAACGTTGTTTTACCTTTCGTTTACCCGGCCAATGTTTGATTTTTACTGCCAAACTTTTTAGTATTTATCAATCCTTTTACACATTCAGCAGCACGACTTGCGGCACTGTGTTGTTTGTACAGACTCCCTGAGTGCCCTTCAGAGTATTAATGCGCTGTACAATTAGCACCCACTCGTACAGCACATACATGATCTCCTCCACTCGCTCGGTGTTTCTGGCATCGGCATCTCCTTTGTGTGGATTCTGGGTCATGTGGGCGTCTGGCAATGAGTCTGCAGATGCCACTGCCAAATCGGCAATTTTATTGCCCAGATGTTTTACTTCTATTGTTCCCTCCACTGATTTGTATGTAATTTTACGTCACTGTATCCTCTCACGTTGGCGCGATGAGTGGGCGGCACTTAGGGGGAACAAGTTGCAGGAGGTTAAACCTCTCCCGGTTGTCTGGGCCACCTCTTCTCGTGCTTCTCGCCAGGAAGAGGTAATTTTAACACGACTTCGTATCTGACATTGCCTTTTTAGTCATACACTTGCTTAGTGGTGACCCCGCACCACTCTGTGAGCAGTGTGCAGCATGCTTAATGCACATTTTAGGAGGGAGTCAGGTTTTAGCTCCATTGCGCGTTTGTGTGTCTGCCTGTTGGTATAGCCAACTTTTTGGCAGACGATGCGCATACTGTAGAATGTCTTTTACGTGTTATCAGTGACAGTGACTTTAGTCGATGCATCTTTTAGTTTTGTGATTTTATATTGTCTGTTTTAATGGGGGCTCTTCTCCCCTGCAGACATATGGCGCTCTTGTCCCTTGCGTTCTACAGTTCCTGACTTACTCTTTTATTGTTTTATTTACCCTGTTTTAGTGTGGTGGTTTTAGAATTTGTTGGCTTGTTTTTTAGTGTTTTAGACTTTGCAGGTTTGTGTCCCGTATTTTAGTTTTTGGATTTTAAATTTTATATGTTTTAAGGGTGCTGATGATCTTCAATGTTTAGCACCCTTAACCCCATTCTCATCACCATCATCATCACACATTTTAGTACTTATTTGTACGCATTCCCAAAACGCATACAAATAAATACTAAAGTATGTGATATAGTGTCCCAATCACCGACCTATTAATTCAGACAATATAGATTGTTTACAACATAAGAAGAAAAATATTAAAAACTTGTACCATCAACCTGGCTAGAATTGAACCAGGTGTTTTAAGATGACCACTTTGCATGTAGCAGTTTAAAGCCTGCAAATGGTGTTTGTGCATTTATTTAGCTAAGGGTCGAGTGCACCAACCTTGGTCTTCTCCATCCATTTCAAAAACACAGTAAAAGTAAAACCACAGTATCCTTTGCAAACCTGTGCACCATTGTTTTTGTTTCCTTACAATACTGCGCTTTTGTAAGCTAGTTTATATCAATCTATTTACTATTATAAGCAATCTCTCATTCATGATCTGCCCCATGATTGTCGTATGGAACAATGATATTCAGAAGGCCAGAATTAACCCATACAATGGTAAGCAGGTAAAAAGATGCCCAAGATCAGCCAATTTTAATGTGCATAAAAATGTTGTACTTTTGGACAAAGTAGAAAAATATAAGTGTTGTTGAAAATAGAAAAAATGATGGACTCACTTTGAAGCAAAAACAGAATGTCTGGGAAAAGATTTCTCAAGAAGTCAGTTCTGTCCCGGTAAGTCATGAGTATTAATACGTACCTATATTCTGTATTATGCAATAAATGTATACATTAATTCATTTTAATAGGAAAATATTAATGATATCTTCTGTTTTAATCTGTTGCTCTCAACAGAAACTTCAAGAGAGGACAGTAGCTAACCTAAAAATTGTTTATGAAAACTTAAAGAGGAAAGCAAAAAGATCTATGGATGATGACAAATTAAATGAAAGCAGATAGATGAACAAGTGCTTGGTCTAATATCCAGCAATAGCACACTTGTTGAAAGTCCCAGTGATTTGGATGCAGGATATGGAATCATCATTGGTAATTAAACACATTTGTAGGTCATAAATCTTTATTAAGATTAATTCATGTTAATAATTTTAACATTGGTAAATCATTATAAACAAATATTTAATTAATCCCTATATAAAAAGCTTGATAATGTATCCTAATCAAATCTAATATCCAATATAAATCTAGAGACCTAGATCCGTAATACATTTGTTGTGCCATGAAAGCTTTACATTAATGAAATATATTTTATAGAATTTACTCCAAGTACAAACAGAGCTATTTTTACATCTCTGGAAGTATTGGACAACATTTTTACTGTGAGTATATTAATACAGAATGTGTTTATCTAGAAGCCATATGTATGTATTGTAAATTACACATCTATTAGACTTTTCTCCATTTTATGTGTTTTAGGATGATTTTGTTACAGAAAAAATTGATGAGCAGCCATCACAGTAAGTGGTATTTGAAAAAGAACCTGGCATAAAGGTGATGCTGCCTGTTCATCTGTTTCACAACATTTTAACAAGACATAACAGAAAATGGAAGAGAGACTTAAAATATTATACATCATTATTGACAAAATAAAGTAGTCATGCTTCTTTTATCCTATTTGTACATTATTTTATTTTTGTATTTTAACAAAACCAACATTAATTAACATATTTTTCTCTTTTCAGCATCAATCCAAAAATACATAAGAGGATACAAAGAAGCTCTCGGCTACCTAAGCTATTGGCAGCACTGCAGAAACCCAAAAGCAGTCTGGAAACAGATGTGAGGTTTAAAAGAGATTAACATCAACATTTTATGTTGAGAATGAAAGAAAAGTTTTAGCTAATTTAAATGAAAAAGCAAATAGCTGCAGAGAAATTAAAATATTGGAAATTGAAAAATCGTAATTCAAAAGAAGTTTAGTTTAAAAAACAAGTACCTTCTTATTCCTTCGTTTAATTCAAGTGAAATGTCTTATAATTATTGCTCACCTGGTATGTCCTCGATTGTCCTCTCTGGGGATCAGCTAATCAGCAGGTAGATGTTTTCAACTTCTTCTTGCTGTTGTATAGTAACTGAAGAATGCAATGAATTTCAGGATCATCAGGAGGTTTTTCCTCTCGCACTGCTATGGTAGTTATGTGCAATACAGCAGTTGCAACTATGATATTAGAAACATGCTGTAAGTTACATCTGAGTCTGAAGATGAGGCAGGGAATCGTCTCTTCCGTAACCATATTGTCTTTCAACAACATTTGTGTAGCAACATAAGCTCTGTTATAATGCTGTTTTCCTGAAGTGACAAGTGTTCTGAAGTGGTGTTAGAAGGTAGGCTGTGCATGGATAACTTCCATCACTTAGAAGATAGTCATTGGCAATTCCTCTTGTTTCCAGACCAGCCCGAAATCACTATTCATAGAATATAGTGTTATGTGTGGACCCTGGCCACCATACTACTATATCCCTGAAGATAAGATTGGAATCACTTATGGTCTGTATGTTTAATGAAAAATAATATTTTCATTCCTGAAGACTTTTCCATTCCCTCCCAGGCAATTGGATTCTCACATTGTGCAGTCCAAGGCCGAGAATCTAGATATTCTGAAAAAGTCATCCATAACCTGTCTTTGTTCCCATTCTGTTAGTGGGAGATTTATGAACTGGAGCACTAATGTAGCATTGGCAAGCAAAACATGTGTTAAGATGTTTTTATTTTATATATAAAATTAATTACAAATCATTACTTACTAATGAAATTAATTACGCTTTTTACAAACCTAACCTGATCTGGGCTTGTTTTTAACATAAAGTCAACTGAAAAATTCAACATCATAGCTGGAATTTGAACATGATTCTCTGCAGTTGCTCTAACCATTGAGCTACTGTGACAACATGCCAGTGGGACACTGAATTCCCCAATTGACTCCAAGCATATTCCCAGTTAGACCACCAAGGTATCTCACTAGAAATAGCAATCTCAATGGCGACTTGCATTTGCAAGTACTTTATTACCGGGTATACAGGTTTCTTTGTTAGGTGTTTTTATTATATATATTATTAATGTTTAACTTCTACTGTTTACATTGTACTTCTTTCTAATTACAGAATTCTGCTACATAGAATACATTTTGCTATAGAAACCTGGTGTTTCTATTTGGAGTTTTTTTAAAGAGTAAGCTTTTCTTGGTTGTTCAGATAGGCTGTTGAACAGTTCTAAGCTTGAAAAAGTAGAATCGACAGAAAAATTCAATGCCATAGCCAGGATTTGAGTCTTCAGCTTACTGCACCACTGCTCTATCCATCTGAACTATTATACTAACATGCTGGCATGACATTAAATTCTTCAACTGAGTCACATTTACCCTGGTAAACCACAAGGCATTCTTAAATTCATTTTTGAGATGATAAATCCCCATTGTCCACTTACAAATTCTTAAGTACTTTAAGTCCCGGGCTTCATAGTTCACCACTATGAGGTCAGTCAGTGTTAGTTAATTCTTCTTTCGCACTTACCATGTATAGACTAAGTTGGAAAGGAGAATCAGACTGAAAAATTCAATGCCATAACCGGAATACCTTGATTGACTATAATAATGCCGTTGTTAGAAGGGAACATAATGTGAACAAAAAAAGCGCCAAAGTGCTGGTCTGCAAATTGTATTGCTACGACCTGGGCAGAGGAACATTATCTGAAAACACGTGCTTCTGACCTGAACCACCTGACCAGCATAGATGCACATCACCGATATTTATTTCTGAACGATCATATTATCCTCTTTTCATTAACACTGCTACTTCGTTTGACAACAAATGATTATTTTACATTTGTTGTGTTGTAACCTACGACCAAAACACACTTTGAAATAATTTGGTGTTGGTGCATTGGAATATTCAACAACGTACTTTAATTAACACATTTCCTGCAGACCAAGTATGAGTTATAAACTATTTAGAATATTGAAGTAGTGATATAAACAGTATGGAATGATAAAACTGGAATGTTAATAAAATTTTAAATGTACCTTATTAATCAGAGTATCAAAGTGGTCCAATCCCATTCATTTCCTCCTCCTCTTCCTCATCATATTTTGTGCTAAGCACAGTTTTTTCGCGTTTCCTTTTCTTTGAAGGTAATAACAGTTTTTCAGTTTTGTGCTTTTCCACACGAATAGAGTTGACACTTTTTACGGAAACACCAGTAAACTTGGACGTTAAAGTAATGTCTTTAATGGCTAAAGCCAGATACTTCTCACAAAACTTTATGAATACATTCAGTACAATAGTTTTTTCACCACTTTTCAAAATTTTTGCTTTGAACTGTTTCACATGTACATTTTGATTTCTCATAATGATTATTAATCTTAATCACTATCAATTATACTGTAATGAAAACAAGTGAGTGCCGCTAAATGCAGCAAGACTGACCAACTGTATTTTAGTAATAGAAAATGGTGCATAAGCATATTGTCACATCCATGACTGGATGGACATAGGGGGAATAGCGGTTTCAGGGTAGAACATCTCAAGCCTGGCTTAATTTTACTTGCTAATATGTACACAGGTAATCAATGGGAAACGGTGGGGAGAAGTTCTTTAGTAAAAAGGAGGCAGGCCTGCCAAATCCGTAGGGAATAACAATGATTAAAAAAATTATTATCATACAGAATAAAATACACCTGGCATTTCTCAAGCTTACAACCTGTGTTCAATTGGAGGTAAATAGTATAAGGAAACAGCCTAGCTTTTACTAGGAGATCATACAATAACAAAACAAATGCAATGGCTACCTAAGTGAAACCATGCAGAGAACAGATAAAGTGCTCAGGAGAGCTAATTGCAATTTATACAATATTGCATATTAAAACAATAATAAATAGATTACATCATACATTACACAACAGTTATTTTAATATCTGGCACCCTGGGAGAGAAATAAGCAATACTGTCATATCCTAGAGGTTATCAGTATGAGGTATTTAGAAAATCAGCCCTTCGTGGAACCTATGCCACGTAAAAGAAAAATTATTGCTATGCATATGTAATTCATAGCCAAACACACTATATCTTCAGCATAAATAAAATAACTCAGTACCAATATCCTGATACTAATCATGTGTGTCTCTACACACACACACACAAAATGAAATTCACTGTAATATCAGATTTGCAAGAAAGACTGATATCAATCAGAAAAATCGTAATTGCGTATTATTTGTAATCATATCCGTGCGCACGGGAAAAAACGTAGATATCAAAATCTACCCATGTACTCATTAATAAGTACATAAGAGCTCCAAAAATTAAAAAAATGCTAACGGAACCTGGCGGTAAACCCGAGAGCGTAACGAGTCGGTAAAATCATCCCTATACTCTTATCGTACGTTCATACCATTAAACTAAGGGGAACTTATGATTCACCCTTAGTTAATGCTGAAATTTAAAATTCGGCTGTAAAGCGTGTAATAAAAGCACTGATAATCTCTAGGTATATTTAAAGTTAATAAAAGAACTCTCATATACATTTCTCAAACCATAACTAAGATAAGTTAAACGGAAGTAGCTTCCGTATAAATTTCCCAAGAGGCACTCTCTGGGAGAGATGCTTCTCTCTATGAATAGAAATAAAACAGAATTATGCGTACCTTTAATTGTGAAATAAGTCCAAAGTGTGCTTCCAAAACTGTCGTCGGAAACTGACGATATATAGAAGAGTGTCCAATAACAAACAGTGTTCGAAGAGCTTGTGTATAATTCAACCGTACTGGCATAGCAGTTGGCACATAAAACATTTCTGAAATCATAACTTGACAAAAAGATTAAAACATATTCCATAAATAAAATATATGTACATGAATATAAGCCATGTTGCGTAAGAAACTTAAATATCGCAATTAACAGGATGCTTTCCAAGCACTGTTTCCTGCATATAATTACGTGCGTATACCAGTCTGGTATAGCAATTATGTATTTACAGATTAGAATGATATATCCTCCTAAGCTGAGGTTGAATTTAAGAACTAACCGAATAAAGTTCTCGCAACGCGGAACATAATTCAGGCAATATTAACGTATTAAGTAAATACATGTATTGAAGTATTTAAGGTAACTAGGACGTATGCAAAAAAAATGTATATAGAATTCTCAAAAGACGAGAAGAAATGTGTATATATTTATTTTATAGGAGTTAAAGAACCCTTCTTTCTCCATAACACCAACATACTTAAAATTAAAAGGAAAAACATGGTAGCATTACATCGTTTAGATCGTATATTAAAGATAAAGAAAGTTAGGTATAGTTGGAGAATTCGTCATAATTGGTATTCTATCGTCCTTACTTTTATTAGGAACCAAATTATCGTAAATTTGACATGCATGGAACAGAAAAATTCCATAGTTCTTATTTGTTATTTATGAGACTTAAGTAGGAAAAATCCACGGATGTGGTTGGAACCACGGAGTAACTCCAGCAGCACCGCAAAATAGTTATAGCACGTCATACCGGCCGGAAATCTAACTCAAGGTGTCTGTATGCGTGAAGTTTTTCACGCATACATTAAAGAAAGCAACATGAGTGGTGTGCAACGTGTGTCGGCTGATTATGATGATGCTGCTGAGTACCTTGTGGTATTCCTCAAGAACCAGAGCGTCGCACAAAAAAGGAGTATGACGAAGCATCAAAATCATGTAAAAACTGTGTGTCCATCATGTAAGTAAAATAGAATATTGTAATTCAAAATTGTAAGAGCCAGTTTCGAAGAAGAGAAAAAAAGTAAAAAAAAAATTGAAAATATGTAAACCTATGTATCGCAGCTCTGAAAAATAGACATTACATTACTGGGGGTAACATTTCAAAAGAATAAGCCCATTTTGGAGTTAACGGTATCTCCTTGACATAAGCACTGTTTGCCAAAAAAAAAAAAAAAAAAAAAATAGAGAAATGATTATGTCAGTCCAAGGTGACTTCACACCGTGCATTTCCATTGAAATCTCTGAATCGAAATTTCGATGGAATGCAATGCTTGTTCAATTTAAGTGCTGCGTACCTAAGCAGAGAATGGAAGGATTGTATCCTCAAGCTATTTCTTAATTATATTAGTGAAGTGTAAGTAACCGTACCTAATGATAATCACTGATTATTAATAAGGACAAAGCTTATGGATCTGTGGTATAGCGTAAAGCTAGTTAGTATTCATATTTATAATATTGTGAATTAGTGGCAGGAAGTAAGCAAAACAAATTAGTGTCGTTGATGTGCAAGGAAGCAACTAAAGAGGCAGTGGATTACTACTTGCTGAATTTCGGAACCGAAATAATTATGAACATTAAGTAAACTACAAATAAAATCTACGAGTGACATCCGTAGCCTCGTAACAAAAATTGACGGAATATTTAGTTTATGAGAGGGGGCAAGTATATCTGTACCTGGTGGTTGTTATCTATCATTAATAACTTCCGGTGGATGGACATTCCGCTGAATAGGAAATGCCGAGTGATCTTGTATCCTAATTGTTTCAGTGGCGTGCAATGTTGGCTAAAACAGATGTGTGTTTTAGTTATATTTAATGCGTAATTGATAATGCGGCCTTTGTCTCGTTAGGTTTATGGGGTAGAAGAGTGAAGTGCAAGTATATATAAGTTTCTAGACGTCTAATCCTTTGATTTAATCGATATTGTATCAAAATTAACATGAGTAATCATTAAAATTTTGTGCTATTGCTTATTGAATCAAGGACTTACAATCATGGACTAGATATTTGGTGACTATATATGCATATGCGCATGGTATGGGAATAAATTATCGTTCGCATCATTGGATATTAAGAGAAATCAGTCATAATTAAAAGGAATTTGGACTTAATGAATACAACAAACTTTAATATGCATGAAACAATTAAGGAAAATCAATTTCGCTGTCAATTCGTGCTAGCAGCGATTTCCGTTTCAGTAATCTGCTCTATATACTGAAGGTAATTTCAGGGGCGTGCAGCCATTCGAAAAAAAAATTTAACAAAGATTATGGTTATCGAGTCATTTATAATTATGGTAAGTACTACCAATGTTAGGATTGAGGTTATCATTAGTTTATAATTAGTAGTGCTATAATTGTGATTATTATTAGTATTATTTGTGATACTACTGTGGTGTGATGAACAACAATGTTGATATTATTGAAGTGGGTAATATTATTATTGCATTTGCTATCATTGATTAAGTTGTTATTGGTATTATTATTATTATTATTATTATTATTATTATTATTATTATTATTATTATTATTATTATTATACACATTGATTGGATGATTTTGATTCTTTATTCTTTGGTTTTCTTAATAATGTTAGATCAATTTTATGAATATCCGGTACATATAATATTGGTTTTATCCATCAGTGATTTACTCTTATATGAAAAAAAATTATAGGAACTTAGTCAATGATTACTATTTGAGCTTTTTAAAATAAGAAAGAAAATTGTATTATTACAATTGTTGATACTAATATCATTCTTTAGGTATTTATTGAACATCATTATCCTATGCGTATTTAAGTACATGCCTTTAACGCTTATCCTGGGTAATGCAACAGTAATTTTGTACAATTAAGAGTTAAGTACTGCTACAAGTGTTAGTAGGTAAAAGAACCGAGTCTAAAATTTTAAACTAAGGTAAAGCGGGGAAGGTGCAGTGGGTCAAATTGTACATTTACCAACATTACTAGTAACCTAATGTTAATTTACATTCTGTATGTATATGCTGATTATTCTTATGAATGTACATCCTTAGGTGATCCTAAGGTGTTAGGTGTGGTTTCTCTTTTAGATTTTGAATCAGGAATAGCCTAAAGATTTTAACGTTTCTTATTAATTCTACTGCTATTGCTTCTTCTTCTTCTGCTTCTTCTTATCTCTGTTTAACGTTTATATAGGTAATAGCTAAATTGCTTGCTGCTCTACACATTAGTGTCTGGGGTCCGAGGCTTGTTAAAGAACAGGGGCTTATGTTAGTGAGATATCCGAATGAGTGATCGATACGATGACTGATATGTGAATGAGGAAGTGAATCATATTGGTCTATTCACTCTGCGAATACTTTGTTTAACTTTTAAATGTGTTTACTTAAGAGTCATCAATCATTGTTTGCACTTAAGGCTTTACTAACATCGTTATGTTATTATTTATTTATTTGAAATTAATGTCTGTTAAGTGGTTTATAGTATGGATATAGTCTGGAAACGTGAATTATTATTTTTTGTATGTTTCTTACAAATGTTATTATTATGTATTTAACTATTTATTTATGTCTGATTAATGCTGGAGATAAATTATATTATAGACGGAGTCTGTTAAATCTGTTTTTAATTTATGTAAGGTTCATTTTTTTTTCTTTTTTTTTTTTCATTTACACTTAGTTGCTTGCCGTTAGTACCTATCTTTGGTTACCTAGCTGTATTGTGGGTTTTCTTTCTCTACCATTTATGTACTGCTACTAGTATAATAGGTAGGGGACCTATTGTGGCTTTTTAATATAATGTAAAATAAAAGAAATGCAGTAGATAAAACTGTACTTTTACCACATATAATATGAATTGACTATTAATTATGTTATATATACGCCTATTATCTTATGATCTTTAGTTTTTCTGAAATTAATTTCTCCTGAACGGTTTATAGTATGGGCATAACCTGGAGACATGAACGATGCTTTCGTTTCTTCTGGGTCCTGTTGTATTTCTTATCTTATAATTAACTGGCGATGTCTGTTGCACAATTTCATATGAGCCATAGTATCTGTGTAATAACTTAGTTGATTTGCCTTTCTTACGTGTCGGGGTAAACAATTTCACTAGCTGTCCTGGTTGGAACTTAAGTGATCGTCTCTTCCTGTCAAAGATTTGTTTATACTTATTCTGCTTGCATGTTATGTTAGCTTTAGCAACTTCTCTAGCTTCTTTGATTCGAGTCTGTATTTGTTTGACATACAGATTGTCGGTCGTCGCTTTCAATTGAACCTCTTCTGGTAATGTGGGATGTCGTCCGTAGAGTAGGAAAAACGGGGACATCCCTGTAGACTCTTGTCTACTGGTATTGTATGCAAAGAGTACGTGCGGCAGCGCCACGTCCCAATCGTCCTGTTTCGTGGAGGTGTAATGTGACATCATGTTAATGACTGTCTGGTTTGCTCTCTCTACCAATCCATTACAGGCTGGATGATATGCTGTAGTGAAGGTAGATTGAACACCCATTAGTTTTAATAGTTGTTTCGTTACATCACTAAGAAACATTGCTCCTCTGTCGGATAGTAATTCAACTGGTGCACTGTGACGACATATAATGTTTTCAAGTATGAATTTTGCAACGTGCTCTATAGAACCCTTCGGGATAGCCTTTCCTTCTGTCCATTTGGACAGATAGTCGCTAGCAATTACGGCCATTGTATTACCTCTTTTTGACCTTTTAAATGGTCCAATCAAATCTATACCCCATCTAGCGCCTACATGAGACACAGGTATAGGTTGTAAAAGTCCGGCTGGTTTAACATTTCGGGGTCCCTTACGCGATTGACAACTTGGACAACCCTTGACGTATTTCTCAATCTCTTTTCGCATTCCTATCCAGTAGTAACGCGAACTGATTTTGGTGAAGGTTCTGGTAAAGCCTAGATGGCCTGACAGGGGGTCATCATGACATGAAAATAAAATTTCATGCTTTAACTGTTCGGGTATCACCAACAGGTGCAACGGTCCGGAGGCTCCTGCATTTTTGCGGTATAGCACACCTGATTTTAAGGTGTAAGAGGCTGCCTGCCGCTGTAGTTTTGGTGAGCCCGTGTTCGGGTTTTCTAATGTAGTAATTAATGGTCGAAGGTGAGGGTCACGTTGTTGTTCTTGTGCAACTTGCACTGGCGCTAGCAAACAAGTGATAAGTTCGTCCGTTTGTTCAACTATATGGAGTGTAGGTTCATCAACTGGAAAACGGGATAGCGCATCGGCGTCGAGATGACGTTTACCCGACTTATACTGGATAGTGAGGTTATATTCTTGAAGTTTAAGTGCCCATCTAGCCAAACGTCCTGTTAGGTCTTTAAGATTTCGTAGGTAGCATAACGCATGATAGTCAGTTCCAACATGGACGGGAAAACCATAAACATAGGGTCTAAAGTGTGTCAAGCCTTAAACAATGGCAAGTAATTCCAATTCGGAAATGCTATAGTTCTTCTCATGCTTGTTCAAAGACCTAGAGCAGAAAGCTATGGGGTGAAGTTGTCCATTTAATTTCTGTAATAGAGCAACCCCTATCCCGATAGGGATATACCTATAACCCCTATATCGACGTGCATTTCTGTATACGCTCCCGGCTGAAAATGGCCGAGAACGGGGGCCTGAGTCATCAGAAGCTTTAATTTATCAAAAGCATCTTGATGGCTTTGAGTCCATTCAAAGTCTTTGTTCTTTCGTGTGAGTTCGTGAAGGAGGCTCGCAATGGAAGCAAAATTTTGTATAAACCTTCTGTAGAAGCTAAATAAGCCCAACACTTTGCGTACGTCACGTACGTTTTTGGGAGTCGGCAATTGTGTGATGGCTCGGAGTTTATCAGAATCCGGCTCAATCCCGTTAGCCGAGACTTCGAATCCAAGAAGTTTAATTCGAGACATTCCGAAGAACCATTTTTCAGGCTTTAATTTAAAGTTGTGTGTTTGCAGTTTGCGAAATACTTCCTCCAAATTGTTAAGCAATTCGGGGAATGTGGATGCGAATACGACAATGTCATCGAGATAGACCAACGCCTTTTTGAATTTTAGATCACCTAGCAGCTTACTGGATATTTCGAAAAGTAACTTGGGGCGTTGCGTAAACCAAAAGCTAATCTCTGGAAGCAAAAGTGGCCTTGATCTGTGCAGAACGCTGTGTATTGTTGACTATTTTCCTCAATCGGGACTTGAAAATATGCACTGAGCAAGTCTAAAGTGCAATACCATTGAGAATTTCCCAAATAACTAAGGAGATCGTCAATAAGGGGTAAGGGGTAGGATGAAGTCGTTGTTACTGCATTTAACTTTCGATAGTCGACACAAAATCGCATTTCACCAATCTTTTTCTTGACTAAGACTACAGGCGCAGCCCAAGGGCTATGCTCTTCCTTGATAATACCTGCGTCGAGCATCTCACGCACCTGGGATTGTATTATTTCTCTTTGTGCCTGAGATACACGATAGGGTCTTGTTTTATAGGTTTGTCATCAGTGACTTGAATTTTAAACTCACCTATGTTAGTTTTTCCTAGCTCCATTAATTATGTAGCAAATACGTGTCGGTATTTCTGCAATAAAGCACTCAATTGTATTTGTTGGTCCTGTGTAAGTTGTGAGTTGAAGCTAAATTTTGCATTTTTAATGTCGACTGAGTGTGTATCTTCGGGAGACCAATTTGCAGCTTGTATTAGCGCTACTTCATGCGCATAAGCAAGAGTGGTTCCCGCGAAAATTGATTTAGGCTCCATTGTATTATTGTGTACTGGGATGACACATTCTTTACGAGCTCCGCAAAAGATAGGGGATATTTGCACATTTTTCTTCTGCATGATAGCTTCTTTTGGTTCTAAGAGAATTCTACCCATTACATTAGGAGGCAGTTTCACTTTAACATTTACTGATGTGAAAGGGGGAATGCGAATATCTTGTATACAACACGCTTCGTGTGGCACCGCGGTTTCCTCGTTCGATTCCACGGTAATTTGTGCCAATGGGCATCCTAATTTTTCGCCACAATGTAATTCTAATTGGGATGAGTCTGGAAATTTAAGAGTAATTGTATATGTTTCCAAGTCAATTAGGGCCTCATGTCGGTTCATGAAATCCATCCCTAATAGGAGATCATGTCCGAACTCTTTAACAACAAGAACATCCTCCTCAAAGGATATGCCATTAATGTTGAAGCAAAGAGTGGTGGAATAACATACATCTAGTAATGTATTATCTGCTGTCCGTAGTATCAAATCTTTCGGAATCGGGTGGGTAGGTGTGGTCACAAAATTTTGTTGTACTATACTGACTGCGCTGCCTGTATCAAACAGTATACTCACTGGTTGATTGGCAACCGTACCTTGTATAGTAATAACATTCACCGGCTGAATAAGTGCCGTTCGTTTGTTTTGGTGTACTCTCGGTGATGGACGTCACGGAACTTATTCCCGTGACGTTCCTTGCCCGTTTGGGTGATGGTATTGTTGTCTGCAGTTCGGGGCAGTATGCCCTGTCCGTCTGCATTTAAAACATGTGAAACTATCTTTTGGCATGCGACGGGAGGCATTAGGGCCACGCCATGTTCCTCTTGAGGCAACGTTAATACCGCCGCGTTGACTATAGCTACTACGCCCACGGCTTTGTCTAGTTGCATCATATTGCTGCGGAGCATTGCGAGGCGTGTCAATAATGGGCCTCTGATATTTAAATTGCAAATTTTGCATTTGTTTCTGCAAGTCACGAATTTGGCGCTGCAGTTGCTTTACGTCTGATCGTAGACTTGGTTGGCTGACCAGTGATACTGGTTTGGATGCGGGAGGTAGTTGGGCATCAACCCTTTTACCAGCTAGGTATCTGGCCGTTTCTACGCGTCGAACAACCTGTATAAGCTCTCTAATAGATTGTGGGTTCGAGGGGAGGACACTTTCTATTAACGAGGGTTTTAATCCGCGCACAATATGGCGAATTATTTCAGGTTCGGCCATGCCTGGATTCACCTGGTCACAGAGAGCTAGTACATCATATATGTAAGTCTCTGTTGATTCAGACAGGTCCTGCACTCTGTGACGTAAGCGGCATTCTAAAATATCATGCGCCGCTGGTACGAATGCTGCCTGAAGGGCATGTTTTAGATCGGTCCATTCAAGATGCGGGTGACGGAGGGAATATATTTTGAACCAATTTGCTGCTGCGTCTCGTAAATAGCATGGTAAATATTGTATTTTGTGCTTATCTTCCCAAGCATTCGCTGTAGCTATGGTTTCAAAGTTATAGAGGTAGTTTCCAACGTCCTGGCCGGGTTTGCCTTCGAATTTTCCAGGGTCAATGAAAGGTCATGCAAAAGGCACATTTGCGGTAATGACTGTTTTGCACTGGGTCCCTTCGGGAAACGTGGGTGCGACGTAGAGGCCGTATTCATTGCTATAATGTCTTCCATCGAGCTTGAAGCTGAAGACCTTAACGTTTCAAAATAATCTTGTGACAAAACTGTGTTGTTCACGTCACCCACACTTAAACTTTTTTTCTCGGTCTTCAATTTTTTTTTTGATAATAAATTTGTTAATTTAAAAGATATAAAAAATAATAAATTCTGTTGGTGCAAAATACTGAATGGGAGTCAAACCTCGGAGTCGTCTACTAGATCTAACATGAATATGGGACATATGCGCTTGATTCTGAGTCTGAGTGTTAGTATCCAAAATAGTCTGATATTCACGGATTAACTTTCTGATTTTGGCACTAATAGGGCTATCACTAAGATACTTTGGTAATAATTCCATGCAAAGGAGAAAAGAACACATATAACACTCAAATAATACTTAGAGAGTAAGCTGAATATTTAAAAAGAAGAACTTAATAACTAGAAAAATTTAAAATTAGGTGGTCGGCATTAGGAGCCGCGAAAAAAACTAAACTTTTAAAATTGAGAGGCCGAAGATCGGACCTCATTTTTCAATAAAATAATTTCGAAAAGCTGGCGCCTCTGCCATATTGTCAACTCAAGACATGCGTGTTGCGCTCTATTTTTCTAGAAAGGAGGCAAATACAGAGAGATACTGACTTGAACCATTTCACCTTGAAAAATTAAATTTGAAGTGGCTGGCCGCTTGGGGGACGTCTAAAAAAATGAATTTGAGAGGCCGGTGCCTGTACCATAAACATCTTATAAGGAATAAGAAACAGAGGTACGGGGTCGAACCATACTTCTCAAAAATAATTTACAGTACCCGGCGCCTCCACCATATTGTCACATCCATGACTGGATGGACATAGGGTGAATAGCGGTTTCAGGGTAGAACATCTCAAGCTTGGCTTAATTTTACTTGCTTGGTTTATTAAATTCAGATACCTGCAATGTTGAGTTTACATTGAAGGGGGAACAAAGCTAGAGTACATGTAAGATCTTACCTTGAAGTACTTGTCGTGTGTAATGTGGACGGACCTGTGAACCCATCGTTGTAGATAGCAGATTAGGATGCTGACGGGCAGCGATTCGACCCTGTCTAGCATGTGTCGGTCTCCCCCAAGCGCGCTCAGGCGCTTGCTTAAATAGTCAAGAACTGACTCAATCCTAATGACGTCTATATCCTATTTGTGGTAAGCCGACGCCATACTTTAAGTAGGATTGAGCGGAAACACGTGATTGGTTCTATGTTGCAAAAGGCAACATTATTCTAAGAATTTCCATGGGAAATGACGCAAATGAAAAAGTCCCCTGAGCCAAACCTAGGAAATGAGGTAGCCCACATACATCCTGTCACGTACACATCTTAAGAAAGTTTCTTAAGGCAGAAAATGTAAAAATATGATTCTATTAGAATTTAGAAGAATAAGCCATATTAATGTTAAGATCCAAATTAATGTAAAATAAATGAGTCCGTCTAACATCACATGCGACAATATCTCCATTCATTAAGTTTTTTATTATATAGTGTGTGTGCATGCGTGCGTGCGTGCGCTCTACATATGTATCTTATTTTGTGATGGTGTGCCTAATTTCGTAGTCCATATACCTATTTCTGTGACTGTACATTGTAGACATATTTCTTGCCTATTTTAGTTGCAAATTGTCCAGATTTAGAAACACAACATATTCCTGTCATTCCACAATTCCAAATTTGATAAGGCTTAATACTGGGTCCGTATCTGCCCAACGTTTTAATATCTGTTGATATTATATCACCATCATTTCTGCTTACAAGTCCTTGAGAGTGCTCCAGGGAATGGAAAATTGCTTAGCATCCCTGATATAGGCTTCTGTTCCTCTAAATCTTAAGTGCTGCCTGCAGAGACCCAGCATTATACTTTTGCCTTCTTTTAGTGATAGGAAGTTCCAGGTTCCTTTTACCTCCACAGCCTTGAGAATGTTGTCCTCCAGAGTGATCCATTTTTTCTGAAAGTTTCAATAAATTGTAAGAAAAACATTAATTTACATAAGACACTCATGGCATCATTCCTTTTTTAGAGTAAAAAAATAATATAATAGTGCAATATTTACCTGTTTTAAGGTTATAATAGTTGAACAACAGATGAAGTATCCTCTATAGAAAACCCTTGATAAATTTTATGATGGGTGCAGCAATACATCTCCTTCAC
The DNA here is from genome assembly GCA_030765065.1 of Deroplatys truncata. Classification (NCBI taxonomy): domain Eukaryota; kingdom Metazoa; phylum Arthropoda; class Insecta; order Mantodea; family Mantidae; genus Deroplatys; species Deroplatys truncata. The sequence goes on from CM060990.1 coordinate 513,345,806, forward strand.
ACCACGCTCTCAAGAGTACTGGCTGTGGACCCCACACAAGCAGGGTAGTGACCTTCACAATTTTACAGTTAGGGAGGAGTGCTAAGTTAGCTGTGGAACAGAGAGGACGTGTGAGGAGTCAGCTTTTGGAATGGAAGGAATAAGGGAATAAGAGAGAATGGGAGTAAGCATTGAGGTATACAGAGGGAGAATTGGAACTTTTAACAATATAAAGTGGAGTAAGAATAAAACGATACAAGGCCTAGAATACATGGTGAATATATTTCTTCTACTTAGGGTAATAGCTACTTTACTGATAATTGGTGGAGTTAAAATTAACCCTGGACCTAATGGAAATGAGGCTTTTATGGAGGAAATTTTGGATAGAATAAAGAACATGGACGAGAAAATTGGTACTAAATTGAATGGAATGGAGAAAGAACTAGTGGAAATCAAGGAAGAAATAAGAAACGAGGTGTAAGGTGTGAGAGTAGAGGTACAGAATGTTAAAAGGAGAGTAGAGATAATGGAAGAGAGATATAGCAGGTTTAACTTAGTTATTGCTGGAGTGAAGGAAAGAAGGGGTGTATGGCCAGCACAAGAGGTTAAGGAAATTTTGGAAGGAAAATTGGAAATGGAATTACAAGGTTGGGAGATTGCTGAAGCCTTCAGAGTGGGGAAGCAGAGAGGAACAAGATTGACAGTGGTGCAATTTTCTTCTGTGTAGTTTGTGTATGAAGTGTTGAAGAAGACGAAGTAGTTGTTAAAAGGAACAGACATTTTTATTAACAAGGATCTATCGGTGGAACAGTGCACTATGAAGAAAGCGAGAATGGAAGGGAAACAGGATATATTCGGAATTTAAGGCTGTGGATCGATGATAAAATAGTGGATTCGCAAGAAAGTGACATAAGAAGCATTAAACCACAACAGCAGAAACTCAGCTCAATCCATCGGCGGTCAAAGAAATGGAGGAAATATTCAGAGGAAGTCCAAAGGGCATTATAATACCGGCTGATACAAATGTGCGGGATAGACAGAAAAAACATGTCATTGACACGGAAGAGCGATGACAGAGAAATAATTACGTCAGGAGATAGTCATGCTGATGACGGAAAGTATACGTCAAGAATGAAAGAAAGAATGATGACAACTAGAAAATGTATTTCACCGAGGAAGGAGGAGATTCGAGTGGCACATGGACTAGCAGCAGGCGGAGCAGGGCCGTGGTGACAGAGCAGTGGAACAGAGGAGGGAGGAGAAAGTATCGTTTCAACACCAAATGGAAGTCTATTGGTTCTAGACAGTAAGAAGGTGGGAACATCAAGAGAAGGGAGTGGTATTGAACTAAGGAGCAAGAAGATATTAGATAAATTCCGGAGCAGAACTGGGTCACAGTAGGGAATGCAAAAAGTCAGGAAGTTAGGTTTCTGGAACTGCGAGGGTTTGAAAAGCAAGATTTTTACGGGAAAAGCACAACAGTTATTGGATAAGGTTGATTATATGGATGTAGTGGAAATTTGGCTAAAGGGAGAAACAATAGAGTTAAAGGATTTTACGTATGTTGGGCTGAAAGGAGAAACAGGGTCAATGAAGAGGAGAGTGTCTGGAGGCATGGGCTTTTTTGTAAGGAAGTCCCTAAATAAAGTAATACAAGAAACATGGTCAAGGATGAAAAACGGGTTGTGGGTGATAATAGAAGATAAACAGATCTTTGAGAATATTATATGCTTAAATAGTTACAGTGTATAATCCACCGGCTGCCTCAGAGTATCATAACCCTGACTTGCTGACGGTGCTAGAAATAGATATGGAGAGGGCAAGAGAGAAATACGGGGAAATAGAAGTTATAATAATAGGAAATTTTAATATTAGAATAGATAAGAGAGATGTGAACATAGAGAGTGATATAATATTTGGAAATGATATGAGAATCAAAAGAGATTCTGTAAGACATAGTAGTGACAAATTCATAGACAAGGAAAGTGAAAAGCTTATTTATTTTTGTGAAGTGAATGGGCTAGATATTCTGAATGGCAAATAAGGGGAAGATTTAATAGGGGCTTGCACTTTTATTAACAAGAATGAACAGAGTGTTATTGACTATGTGCTGTGGCCAGTAAATATGGGGCATATGTTGAATAATTTTAAGATATTGAATTTCATTTCAAATAGTTGCCACTTCCCGCTGTTGGTAGAAATGAAAATACAACACAAGGAAGAGGAGAAACTGTTAGGGGAAGGGGATATTGGACAGTATATTGAGTTTAAATGGAATGAGGATCAACAAAATATCTTTAAGTTTATTTTAGACTATAGATATGGGCAAATTTGTCAACAGAGAGTAAATTTTATGCTAGAGAACCAGGAAATAGAGCAGGCAGCAAACATATTTAACACGTAAATGCAAAGAGCGGGAGAGGGGATGAGAAAGGGAAAAGGAGAGATAGAGAAGGGTGAAGCGTGGTTCAATAAGAAATGTAAATTAGCAAAAAGAGTGGTGAAGCAGGCATTAGTTAAATGGAGAGAGGTAGGAAGCAATGAGGTAAAGCAGGAGTACTTAAGTAACAGAAATTTTTATAGTTTATTGCTAGAGGACAAGAAACAGGAGTGGAGAAAAAAAGGGAGAGTCTTCTGATTAGAATATTAAGCGAAAATAATGTTAGCAAAGTGTGGAAAATGCTAAAAGCACGTATAATAAGTATGTAAACAAACCGAATATCACTCCAGTAGAATAGTTGGAATACTTAAAATGCTATTTGAAGAGGGTGGTGACATTAAAGTAAAACCAAGGGTGGATTTTGAGACATGCTACATAGAGATATTGGATAGTGAGGTGAGAGTTGAAGAGGTAGCTATACAAGCGAAATTAATGAGAAAAAATAAGCCAACAGGAATAGATGGGATCCCCCCAGAATTTATAAAGGAACGGTGTAATGATGTAAATAGAGTAAAGATAATTGCAAAACTGTTTAATTTCATTAAAACAAAGGGATATGTACCAGAACAGTGGAAGAAAGCAATAATCCATCCCATATATAAAGGCAAGGGGAGTACAGACAAACCAAATAGTTACAGAGGTATAGCTCTATTGATGTAAAGGGAGAGAGCTTTGGAGGAAAGAATGTTTAAGTGAGAAATTATTTAAATTAGACAAAAAAGTAGCTTTAATTAAGCTTTTTAGCAAAGACAGCAAGAATACAGGAGAGTATTTAACTATAGTTAGGAAGAAATGGTTGTGGTGCTTAACCCTCCGTCAGTCGCTAGGGGCCTGAGAGACCCCTGGCATTATTTAAATGTTATAATTTTCAAACGAACGCACCTATGCAATTGCCTGACTAGGACATCTAACATTACACCTTGCACGATTATTTGCTGCAGCGATAACCTTATCTGTTTATTTGTTTGGCTGGAGGAATGAATAATCAGCAGTTACGTGTCGCACAGGTCAACCAGGCCCCGCGCGCCTGCTCTCGTTACATATTGTTGACAGATTTGTTTCTCATTAGTTTTGTGCAATATTGCTTTACTATTGCAAGGAGCTGTTACTGCTTCGTCATGAATACGAGTAAAAGGTACGATCTACAAAATCCGAATGATTTGAAAGAAGTACATCGCCTACTTTGCGATGATGATGCCTTGCCCGTGAATGACAACTTATATGAATAAGATGACTCTGATTCAGAAGATAAACTCGATACGAGATCTTCAGATTCAGAAACTGACCATGAAGATGAAGAGGAAGACGATGAAAGCAGCTTGTGTGATAACATGTATTTTATAGGTAACATTATATGCGTATCATAGTAATTCTTCTTCTTCTTCTTCTTCTTCTTCTTCTTCTTATTATTATTATTATTATTATTATTATTATTATTATTATTGACATTACATTCTGTTGTTATTCATAGGAAGAGATGGAACAAAATGAAAAAAAAACACCTTTGAAAATAACACAGACAACGGCTCACAATATATTGACAAAACTTCCTGGTGTGGTAGGAGCTGCCAAAAATGCGAAAATGGAAATTGATTGTTGGAACCTTTTTGTTACCGAAGATATAGTTGATTTGATTGTTGAAAGCTCAAATACTTACATTAGCAATGTGCAGCACAAATTTGATTGTGAAAGAGACAGCAGACCTACAGATGTAATAGAAATAAAAGCTTTCCTAGGCTTATTGTACCTGGCAGGAATTTTTCGTGGTGGACGCCAGAATATTCACGAGTTTTGGAGAACCGATCTTGGAATTCCTCTATTACGAATGGCTATGTCCGAAAAACGATTCAGTTTTCTAATACGCTGTATTCGCTTTGATGACAAAAGCTCAAGGCTGGAGCGACGAAGGTTGGATAAATTGGCTGTTGCTAGAGAAATGTTTACATTGTTTCTGAACAACTGTCAGAACCATTATTCTCTTGGACAAAATGTCACTGTCGACGAACAGTTGCCGGCATTTCGTGGTCGATGTGCTTTTAGACAATATATACCATCCAAGCCAAACAAGTATGGCATAGAGATATTCTGTTTGAGTGATGCAAAACTGTTTTATACAACTAACATGGAGATTTATTGTGGACAGCAGCCGGACGGACCATATTTGCAAACTAACTCGGCAGAGGCTGTAGTGCTGAGACTAACTGAACCAATCTCTGGCACTGGACGAAACGTTACTGCAGATAATTGGTTTACCAGTGTATCGCTGGTGAATGAGTTGTGCAAAAGACAACTTTCTTTCGTCGGTACAGTGCGAAAGAACAAAAAAGAGTTACCCACTAATTTCACTTCTCCAAAAGATCGCAGACAGTACGAAAGCATATTTGGCTTCACAAAAAATGAAACACTTGTTTCATATGTTCCAAAAAAGGGTAAAACAGTAGTTTTGCTCTCAAGTCTACAGGTTTCCATCCACACAGTTATCAGAAGGTGCTGAGAAAAAGCCTGAAATAATCCTGCATTACGACGACACTAAATGTGGAGTTGATGCAGTAGATAAATTGTGTGCTACATACAATGTAGCCAGAACAACGAGAAGTTGGCCCGTGGTAATTTTTGACCATATCTTGAACATTGCAGGTATTAATTCTAGGGTTATCTTCCTTGGAAACCAAAATAAATATTCCACAAGGCAGGAGTATTTGAAATCACTATCTTTAGCTTTACTGCTGCAACAGCTACAAAGGAGAGCAACAGCATCAAATCTATCCGATGATTTGAAAGGCCTTCTGACAAAATATAAACCTGAAGAATCCGGCGTAGATGAATTGTCAAATACACCACTATGCACATTGAAAAGGAAATGATGTGAACCCAGCAACAAAGACAAAATGAACTGCAAAACTAAATATGCATGTAGGAAATGCAACACCCCCCTGTATTTGAGCAAACATGCTAAAATTATTTGCGATAGTTGCTTAGTCGGGGAAAATACGGGTGAAATAGTAGATGATTCTGAGTAACTGAACATTTGAAATTACAAGTTGTATGTATACCTGGAAATGGCAATGTATTTCTTTATACTTACTGTAATACAATTTATAACGTATATGTACTCATATTTTACCTTGTATTTTTATGTTGTAAGATAATACCTATTAATGAAAGCCTTGTACGCTTAATCTAAATAAACGTAAAAACACGAAAAAAATAAAATAAACAAAAGAAAACAAAAATAAAAACAATAACAACAAAAATATAGTGCGGGTCTACTAGGCCCCGCGCGACTAACGGCGTTCTACCAAAGCGCGCGCCTGACGGAGGGTTAAGAAGAGAAGAAAATGAGACTTAAGACTGTGATGTGTGAAAATAAAAGTTTAGTAGCACTAATTCGAACATTGCACACGTTTAAACCCTCATCATTATTGTTACTATTATTCATGAGCAATGTTACGAAGATTGGTACATAAATAACATTAGCAACATTGTATCATTGTTAATATTATAATTATTACTGTTATTATCTTTGTAGTGGTGGTGGTAGTAGTAGTAGTTGTAGTACTAGATACAAGGAAACTTGGATACGGAGTATTGCTATGATAACAGCCTGGGCTGATGATAGCCATATTCTGTGTATGGCTTAGTACAAATAAATAAAATACAGTTAGGGAAGTGGCTGTCCTCTCTGAATGCATTGTGAAATCTCAGAACGTAGATCTACCTTACTGAATGAGGGATCTGAAATACTGGTTCATGAAATAAGGTATATCACGATATTAGGTAGGTTTACCCTGCATGAGCAGGGCATTGGCAGTATATTTAACACTTTGAAATTCTCCCCGACAGCTTTCCATTTTTGCAATTTTGTGCTTTCTTGTACAGTTTGAATATAAAGTTACTATTAAGGAGATAAGAAACTCACCCAGTGGACATTTTCCAATACTCAAAGAGCCATATTCATAGATTTCACGTTGGTCTGGACTATCTCCAGACTCATTTGGTCCGGACCAAAGGCCGACCAAGTTTTTGACATTATAGACGATAAAAAGTCTCAGACCAAGAAAGGTCGTGGATCAGCAAGTAGAAAATGTCACACGATGAAGAAAGGTAGTTCTGCGCATGCGCAACTTCAATAGAGCAGTAAACTAACCACTGTTTCTCCCAAGTCTATAACTTGCTATGGTTGTTTCACAGCTGTTTTTTCATCAATTCAGTGCTCACTCCTCACTCCCAGCAAAAAATGGAGATAACCAAGAAGCGTGCATAAAAACGGTCGGAGGAGGAAAATGCCTGTTTTCCTTAATACAAAAAATTATGAATAATATTGCAAACAAATAAGCTTAAACAAATGCAAATGCAAAAAGTAGAGGAGGCATGGAGGGAGATAATGATTAGGTAGTTTTGTGCACGATTCTAACCTATTCTCACCCTTCCCTTTTTGGAAACGTTTTTATTCACCAGATACACAGTTTCATGGCATTGTTAATCATTTCATTAAGAATTTAACTTGCTGGAATATTAGCTTTTAACCTTAAAATTACAGAATGAAATTGAATTTAAATAGAAGCAACATGCTGTTATTTATTAAAATGCGTCTCGCCCTAGATCTTAACCACATAATTAAATATTGTGTGATAGTAACTATACAGAAATAATTACCTGAGGAAATCCTGATATATCATAAACCTTCTGGGCAGTTGTAATCTTCCTCTCTTCGCCGGAAAAATGCAAGTAAAGCTTGAATTGCTTTGAACTTAACCTAAGCGACTTAACTCAATGCAACATAACATGAAGGTCTTACACATTGTATTAAATGGAGCTATTTTGAGGTTGTCTTAATGTGACTTAATTTAACTCGGTGTAACTTAAGAATTTGGCAGTGTCAAACTTTTCCTTTCTGTTACGTAAATTTAAATGTTGCAAGGTAATCAGTGTGAAGTAATAAAAGAATAATCAATCAAGATTCATTCCCGTTACGTTAGGTGCATCCTAATTAGACCTTTACTTTAGCAGCATATCTTAACTTTGCATTATGTCCAGCCATGTTAGTAAAGTTAATCGTAATCCTGGCTTAACAAAGGGAAGTCTAGCAATGGCACTTGAGACATAAGTTATAATGTGGCTTACTGACATCTGACTATGGTCAGCAGTGTCTTATTAATACCCTTTTGCATAATACAAAAGTGCTATTAGCATTTGTGTATCAATTGAGATACTTAAGTCTCGGTTATCATCTCTGTCATATAGGTTTGGATAAATCAGTTCTATCAGCCTTCTAACTTTTGCTTTACTAAACCTGTATCTGTTTCCGAAGTTTAGGTCATCATACTTTACAATTATGTCTAATCTTGGTAGATAATTTTACTCCACCATCTCATTTCGCAAATTCTACGCACGGCAGCCATGCCCATCACTCAATAGTCATCCATTTTATAAAGATGATCTGCCTTTAATCTACCCCTCTGAGATAGACCAAAATTTGGTCCAGACCAAGGCGTTTGATCCCTGGACCAATGCAAGTCCCTGTCTCTGAATAAGAAAATCGATGGTCCGCTGTAAATCCACCGGAAGTATCAAGTTGGTCCAGATCAAGATCGACTATGAATACTGCCCAAAGTCATCATGAATGATGGAATGTGCACTCCCATAGCTTATTCCTACTGCTGCCTTTTCTGAAATGTTTATGTGCCCATCCATTCAATAAGGCCACAAACAACAATGTTTTCTGCAGTAGTGCTTGTCTGTGGCCATCACTGGTGTGGTTCATTTTCTACAGCTTCCTTTCTTGACACACACTTTTCATTTCAATTGTACACTTGAGTCTAAAAAAGTGTTCATTCCTTGAACTATATCTGAAGCCTTCTCAAAATTTCAGCTGGTTTACTCCTTTGTTGGCAAGAAACTTGACAATTGTCCAACGGACATGTGTACCTCTTGCTCACTCATTGTCATACTGGTGTGAAATACAGCTTTCTGCATGTGTTCACTAAAGGGGTCAATAGCAGAACCCCACCACTGCCCATTCATGGCCGCAACCCAGTTTGTTCACTACTGGAGCTGCTATAGGAAAATTCTGGTTTATATTTGATTCACTTTGTATTTACAGAATTTCCTCATAATGGAAAATTATAAAGTATTAGTGGAATAAAATTAGAGAAGTAGCATATTTGGTGTCTCAAAAGCTACAAAGATAATAGAGTAAGCAGCACACCCAATTTAGTTTAAGGGACAGTTTAACAACAGCTCCCAGCTTAAGTTCTTGTCAGTCTACAGTTAAAGGAATCTTATTTTTCTGTTTGTCTTGTGATAGGCAATTGTTTTATTCAAAACTCCTGAGAAGATTTATGGATTTCTTATGCCTTTTAAATTGGAAATAAATAGCAACTGTCTTGGTTTCATTAATCACTAGTTTATTGTTATAATTCTGTATTAACAGTTGTATACTTTATGCTGACATCTAATATATCTGTATCTTTCACGGAAATGAAAAATATTGTTCTCAGCAAAGAGCAGCATTTTAGCTTCTGCGATATTCTGGATGCATGGTGATCACTGATATATATTAAAAATTAAAAAATGGGCCTAGAATTGGTTTCTGTGGTACATGAATTTTGTAAATGGTTTTTAAGCATGTTTTTTATCTCATGGCTGTTTGGTTGTGAATATCAAATATCAATAACCTGCTCTCAGCTTTTTAGGTAAGTTTTGAACCAGTTTAAATCATTTCCTTTAATTCTCCTGTGATTCCTTTTTTGTTTCTTTATTCAGCAGCATTTAATGATCAGCGGTGGCGCCGTGGCCGAGTGGTTAGACCGCTCGCCTCCCACCAAGGCAGCCCAGGTTCAATCCCAGGTACCCGCATGTGGGATTTGTGGTGGACAAAGTGGCGTCTGGGCGGGTTTTCTCCGGGTTCTCCTGTTTCCCCCGCCATTCATTCCACCAACTGCTCCATCATCACCTTTCCTTTCATCCATTTCACCATCATTTCATTTCATCTACTTCCTTCCTCCCATACCAGGCATCAGGCTGATCACCCATCCTCGATATTCTGTCTGATCCATGAGTGTCTGCTCCTCGACGGGCCTCTGACCCCAGGCACCCGCCTGTAAGTCCTGGGGTTTGCAAGTCCTACATTAGAGGAGGTTAAACAGATAAAGAAGAAGAAGAAGAAGAAGATTTAATGATCAGCCATATTCAATGCCTTGCAGAGATCAAGGATAATAATACCGACATCAATCTTGCTTTAACCAAATGTCATGAACTTTATCCACAAAGTGCATTTTAGCTAAACTATGTTTTTGAATGAAAATTTACTGTTATTTATTGTCTTAAATTTTATAAGGAAGTTTGTTAATCTTGTTGCAATATCTTTTCTAGTATTTTTTGTCAGCCCAATTATAAAGGAAAAGGTAATCTAGCAGACCCAGGTAATTATAGAAGGATAGGTGTATTTTCAAATTTATGAAAACTTTTCACTGCAGTTTTGACTGACAGAATTTGCTGGGCAGAGGAAAATCTAAAATTATCGCCATTCCAGTTAGGATTCAGGATGGGAAGGAGAACACTGGACAATGTAATGATTATCAAAACCTTCATTGATAAGTAAATACTTGCTATTGAAAAGATACAGACTGTACACTTTATTTGTAGACTTTTAAAAAACTTATGATAAAATAATAAAGGAAACACTATGGTAAAAGTTACAACTAGAAGGATTAAGCAAAGATATGTTAGAATATTACACGAATTATATCAGCAGAGCACTTTTTGTATTATTAGATTTGGGGAGGAGGAAGTAACAGCTGAAATATTACAGAAGCAAGGGCTTAGGCAAGGATGTAAATTGAGCCCTAATTTGTTTATTTATAGATGATACGAGGAGTATTGTTGCAAGCCGCATTATGTCCACCCCTGGACAAAATTGAGTTTTACATGAATATGCATAGTTTCTAACATGCTCTTTCAAGTTGTGACTCTGTTCATGTGAAATCACATTTAGTCCCTGTGTAATTGGCATGTGAAAAGTGGTTTTTGCTGCAAACCGTATGTCCACAGCAATTTTTCTCAAGGAGTTTACCCTGAAAGTGATTGGCTGTTATGTTGATTAAACTAATGTCTTGATCAGTGCCAAGTGTAAGAAGGATTCTGTTAGTTAGTGCTGTGTTTTACAATGGATGAAAATGAAATTGTAGGGTGAAAGTCCGGAGGAAGCAGAAGGAAACAGAAGCAGTAAAAATCACCAATGCAGTTGCAGTCTGAAGAAGGGTATGTGTTGAATAACATAACAATTAGTAATCTGTTTTGTCTTCTTTATATTGAAATGTGTCATCACCACTATTACATTATGGAACAAACCTTGAATAACATCTTTTGGCTAGAAATAAAGTTAAGCAGCTGTGCACTGTAGCAAATAGCATACACAACATGTGTGAGGTAAAACCAAAGACTTGTCCTGAACTTATACACATATCACAGCATTGGAACTATTCATATATTATTGCCTTCACTTCACTAATATAAAACTTTCATAAAATAGCAATAGTGCTGAGTAAATATTTATTTGTTTCTTCTTCAGCATTGTGATAAAGACCTGGACTTGATTTAAGTTTAATGCTCCATGCCAGCACAAAGAGGGTTGCTTCCATTGTTGCAGTATACCTGCACATTTCCTTCTGAAGGTCAAACAGAAAGTGTCTGAAATAAAAAACAAAGCAGAACAAGATCATTGACTTTCCCTGCTAATTTCTTTTTCCACTCCAAAAAGAAGTAGACAGGGGAAAGCAGAAAAAAACCCTCACATCAGTGTTAATAAAGTACCAGGTTCATACTAAAAGAAACATTCTTTATTAATAATACTGTATACCTAGATGGCAAAACATTTTATTTAGGCTCATAATAAATTATTAATTTGGCCCAATATTAATTACAGTTATTTAAATAATTAAATAGCAATAATCATCATTTAATATTTTATAGATGTATGTAATAATATTAATTTCAATTACAGATTCCAGTGCAAGGTAATTCAGAACTGGTTTGCGCCATATTCTTTGGAGAGCTCTTTGGATGTGCACCAAGAAGACTGAACACTATAGCAAGCTCAGTAAAGTCAAGAGAAGGTTGTTGGGAGAAAAGAGGAAACAATCATAACAATGATAAATTTATTTAAAGGTGAGTCGGAATTGTTACACTAACATCACTTAAGTTTACTCACTTAACATGTTTCGGGAAACAGTTGTTCCCATCCTCAGAAGGTTAATTCGACTGGCCCGTGTTGTTGGTGTTTCCGTTTTTTGGACTGGATCCTGTGGTGGCATCTTGTGGTGGAGAAATGTACTTCCAGAGAGGATTTGGTGGCGGCAAATCAAAATTCATTAGATTTGCGTTGTGTTTTAGAATGGTGATCTTCTCCCATGCATCTAATTCGGCTGCAAATTTGGCTGGTTTGACTAATGTAATATTGGGTTTGATGTTGTGATTAGTGATCCAAAAATGGTGTGAAACTGCAGATTTGTCCATTTGTTTGTATTTAATACATCTCATGTGCTCCTTTAGCCTAGTTTCTAAGTTTCTTTTTGTCTTACCTATGTATACTTTATTGCAATCTGAACAATTGATTTTATAGATTCCAGCTTTTTTGTCTTGTGGAATGGGGTCTTTTAACTTGTTACAAAGTAATTTCTCTATGTTAAATTTGTTCTGTGGAGCTAGGCTGATGTTATGTTTCATGAAAATCTTCTTAAATTTGTGAAATGTTCCTGGGTGGTATGTGAATTTCTTGAACTTTAGCTCTTTATCTTGCTGGCTGAGATTTGTTGTGTTTCTGATGTGCATCTGTCGTTTGAATTTTGCAATTTTTTTGTCAATAGTTGCTTTGTTGTACCCATTATGTATTGCTGTGTCTACTATATGCTGGTATTCTAACTGGTATTCTTTTTTATTTAAGGGGGTATATACCAGTCTATGTGTTAGGCTGTTTAGTACTGCATGTTTGTGTGTGGTTGGATTGAAACTCTTTATTTTTTATGTAATTAGTAGAGTGTGTTGGCTTCCTGTATATGCCAAAGGTTAGGTTCTTTTGTTCTCTGATGATTTTTAGGTCTAAAAATGGTAGCATGCCTTCTTTTTCTATTTCTATGGTGAATTTTATTGATTGGTTCTGTAGGTTTAGTAAGGCTAAGGAGTCTTGTATGAACCTATTAGGGACAACAGCTAAACCTACAGAACCAATCAATAAAATTCACCATAGAAATAGAAAAAGAAGGCATGCTACCATTTTTAGACCTAAAAATCATCAGAGAACAAAAGAACCTAACCTTTGGCATATACAGGAAGCCAACACACTCTACTAATTACATAAAAAATAAGAGTTTCAATCCAACCACACACAAACATGCAGTACTAAACAGCCTAACACATAGACTGGTATATACCCCCTTAAATAAAAAAGAATACCAGTTAGAATACCAGCATATAGTAGACACAGCAATACATAATGGGTACAACAAAGCAACTATTGACAAAAAAATTGCAAAATTCAAACGACAGATGCACATCAGAAACACAACAAATCTCAGCCAGCAAGATAAAGAGCTAAAGTTCAAGAAATTCACATACCACCCAGGAACATTTCACAAATTTAAGAAGATTTTCATGAAACATAACATCAGCCTAGCTCCACAGAACAAATTTAACATAGAGAAATTACTTTGTAACAAGTTAAAAGACCCCATTCCACAAGACAAAAAAGCTGGAATCTATAAAATCAATTGTTCAGATTGCAATAAAGTATACATAGGTAAGACAAAAAGAAACTTAGAAACTAGGCTAAAGGAGCACATGAGATGTATTAAATACAAACAAATGGACAAATCTGCAGTTTCACACCATTTTTGGATCACTAATCACAACATCAAACCCAATATTACATTAGTCAAACCAGCCAAATTTGCAGCCGAATTAGATGCATGGGAGAAGATCACCATGCTAAAACACAACACAAATCTAATGAATTTTGATTTGCCGCCACCAAATCCTCTCTGGAAGTACATTTCTCCACCACAAGATGCCACCACAGGATCCAGTCCAAAAAACGGAAACACCAACAACACGGGCCAGTCGAATTAACCTTCTGAGGATGGGAACAACTGTTTCCCGAAACATGTTAAGTGAGTAAACTTAAGTGATGTTAGTGTAACAATTCCGACTCACCTTTAAATAAATTCAATACACATCACTGTTTCTAGCTTCTTTTTATTACAATATATACGTAATGATAAATTTGCTGAAGAAAGAGAAAAGGTTTTGAGTGTCATCTCAAATTTGAAAGGCACAGAAAGCCACTACAGCAGAAAGAAGACCCCAATGCCTGTATCTATCAGCTGAGCTGAGTATAAAAAAATTAGTTGGAATGTATAATGCTGGTTTACCACAGAATTTGCAGGTGAAAAAGTACTTTTTCAGGAAAATATGCAATACCAAATTGAATTTGGGGTTTGGTACACCGGTAATTGATACTTGCAGATACTGCTTACAAATGCATACAAGATGGCAATGTTTCTGGCCAGCAGAAAATTAGAATTGTTGCCAAAATGGGAGCACTAAGATGAGAGCAAAAGCATTCCTTAGGTTAATGAAAGAATGTTCACACAGCTCTGCTGTTTTTTGTTTCGACTTGCAGCAGGTACAGCCTATCCCAAAATTATCAAGAAATGAGGCCTATATTCCAGACAAATGGGGTACTATATCCTTGTATTACTGATGTAGTAATCAGAAACCAAAGTTCTATGTCTGGAAGCTAGCAGGGGCTCCACTGAAGTAGGTTCAGCCCTCTATAGCTTCCTTGAAAAAGGCAACCTCACTCAAGTGGAGCAATTGGAGGCTTTTCGCAGATGGCTGCGGGGGCCAAAACAAAAATATGCACCTTGTGCATGTTTTGGCATATTACCTTCTAAACAGAGCACCTCAAGCACTAAAAGAAATGGCACTATTCTTCCCTGTGAGAGGCCATTCCTTCCTTCCAGCAGACAGGATTTTTGGGGTTGTGGAGAAAAAGCTTTGAAAATATTCTGAGATTGTAACACCTAATGAATACAATGAAGTTTACACAACAGTAGGCTCTCTTCACATTCACAGCAGTGATAGGAATGTGCGTGACTTCAAGTCATTGACTAATTTCTTTTAAAAATGTGAAGGAATTAGCAAAATGAAGCGAGTGATACTTAGAAAGTCTCTAAAAGACGGAAAATATACTGAGAGGCTAAAAATGGAACTTGCATACTGGGCAGATTATCCCTCAAAACCATTCACCCCCATTCTGAAGAAAGGAAAGTAAGCAGTTCTTATTCTCGAATCAGCACTCATTCAGCCAACTAGTAGGGTGCCGGAAGAAAAACAAGTTGTTTTGAATCTCTTAATGAAAAAGTTTGGTAATGACTGGAATAAGGAGGAAAAGTTACGTTATTTTATAAAAATATTAACTATATTAGAACCACTTCATTGTGAGAATGAAGATGTATAATTGTGTGATTGTTTGGAAGAAGAGAGTGGCATGGGAAGAATGTAAGGATTGTTGACGAGGATTAATCTTCTTGTAATCCATATCCAAATTGTTTGTCAGTTCTTCTTCTCCTTGTTAACTAGACTTTTTTCAAGAAGCACATATTTTTTCATCTAGTAAATATGTTATTAGTCATAAAGATCAACATAAATGTAACTTATTTTATCCATTCATGAGTTAGGTATTGTTTATATAATACTAACTATGTAAAGCTTTTCAGTTTGAAATTGTTGCTTTGTTTATTTATACATCTGTTGATAACAGTAACAATCAGTATTAGGTCCAATACAGATTCTCTAATTTTGACAGGTTGAATTTTGAAAAAATATTTCACTTGTCATACAATTCTATTTGGGATATGTAAAGATAAGATTTCTGACTGTTAGTTTTGAAATTCTCCCACAGTCTAGGAGTACTTCATTTTTGGCTTCTTATGTAAAATTTTGCTTTTTGGACATAATACGGTTTGCAATGATACTCCTCATATTCCAACTTAAGTTTTGTTAACACATACATACTAGTAATTGAGAATGTGGAAATACCAGAACTGCTATATTATACTGTTGATTAATGGTAGGATTGGTATCAATAATTGGATTAAACCATGCTATATTAGAAATTGAAAGATATTGCAAAGCATGGGGCCTCAAAAGTAAATCTAAGTTAGTAGTGTTCAAAAAAGGGAAGAAACAGAGAAAATCAGAAAAATGGCTTATGGCAGGGATAGAAATTCAAGTTGTAGATGATTTAATTTATTTGGGTTACAGTGCAGGGTGTTGGGGAAAACAGAAAAAGTGGGCATTAGAAGATCATTTTGTAAGCTAATACTAGGTGTTCCTCATACACAGCCAATGTAAGGTCATCATTAGAACTGGACAAGGTCAATGTGAAAGAACTGGTAATGAAAAGAATAATGAAATATTGGTACTGTACTAGTTGCAGATCAGAAGAGAATCTTTTAAACTATTGCCTTATGTACCAAGAAAAACATTTGAGCTATGTCAGTTGCCTGAGAAAAGTTAAGAACTAGAGAAGAACGGTTTAGGTCAATTTGGTTACAAAGACATGCTATGGTGAGGGATTTTGGAAGTATCCAGATTTGAAGATATACAGTGCATTCCACAAAATGAGTGCATTTTTTATGTAGTGGTAGGGAACATCCACATGAGTAAATTATGGAAAATTAATATATGTTAATATCCATATTTAATTAATTGTATGCAAGTTCCAATGATTTTAAATCCATATTGAGTATTTTAATACAATAAATTTTGGGATGGAAATGCATTGCAAATTGTTCAACACAAATTGTTTATGTTAATTGTAAGAAAAGCAAAGCTATAACATGTTGTTTTATGGCAATTGTTAGAAACATCAGCCACTGGCATGGTTGCACAGCTACGCACGTCTCAAAAATCCTTTGACCAGCATTGTGTCAGCAGCATATGCAAGATGCATGTCGGTGAGTTCTGTCCACATAGAATGATCTATATTTTAAGAATGATAGCATATACCTAATCCCATCCTACAAACCAGTTGAGAATAAACTAAATGAAGAGGTCGTGAAGTCAAATGTAGGAGGGGTTTCCCTCCCCCTTCAGTTGTTTATACACGGTTCAATTTCTATACACTCTTTCTAATTATTTCTTAAAAACAATTTCAAAATGTTTAAAATTAACTTGCAATAATGTTTAAGCTTTTCAAAAAAGCATATGATTCGCTAAATTCAGCTTATATATGGAGAACAATAGCAAAATTTGTCATACCAAAGAAAATCTTTAGACTAATTAAACTTATGTATGAGAATTTTGCTTTTAATGTTGTACACAAAGGTATTTTGACAGAAAATATTGCAACTACACATGGAGTGAAACAGGGTTGCATTCTGTCACCAATTATATTTTTGATTATTATGAATGACATTATGGAAAGGTCGGTAGGCAGTGTTAGAAGAGAGATAAGATGGGGACTGAATGATATCCTGGAAGATTTGGACTTCGCAGATGATGTTTGCCTGCTTTCCCATAATTTTGATGATATGCAAAGCAAAGTGAATACTCTATTAGAAGCAATAAAGAAGACTCATATGAAAATCAATATAAAGAAAACTAAAGAAAACTAAAGAAATGTGACTAAATAGTAAGACGAACAAAATTATAATAAAAATATTGATACTGTTCAGGAATTCAAATATCTAGGTAGTATAATTAATAAGGATGGTGAAGCCCTTGAAGATGTTAAGAATAGAATAAAGAAAGCAAATGGTGCTTTTGTCCTATTATATCCAATTTGGAAATCTAGCATTATATCTAGACGTAGTAAAATTAAAGTTTTCAATAGTAATATGAAATCAGTTTTATTATATGGCTGTGAAACATGGAAAAAAGTAAAATCATTCAAAGCAAATTACAAACATTTGTCAATAGATGTTTAAGAAGAATTATAAGAATAAGATGACCAGATTCAATTTAAAATTTAGAATTATGGAAAATAACAAATCAAAAAGAAATTACAATAGAAATAAAATGACGAAAGTGGAAAGAATGGCTATGGATCGGAATCCCCAGGTTTGTAGAGGAAGAGGAAGACCAAGAAACAAATGGAAGAGAACAGTTATTGAAGAAATTGCTAAAGAAGGGGAAACATGGAATGAAGTAAAGAGGTTGGCAAGAAATACGTAGATGGAATACTTTTGCGAGAGCCAAATCCTCCTCATAAGGAGATTAATTGATTGAGCTGCTTCTCTTTTCGCAGACCAATTCCACTTTTTTTTTTAACTTTACTTAAGAATTGCCCTATGTCTTTACTATCCTGTCTGAAAATTTTGGTTAGTACTATTTTTCTGTCTAATTTAAATCATTTCTGCTTTAATAATTACTTCCTCAGCAGGTCAGGCCCTTGGCAATCAAATACTGTATGTTCAATATCTTCATTCCCTCCACAAATGGGGCACTGATTCTATGGGACATCTTTTCTTAGTCCTTTTAATCTCCATACACTTGCTCTTAAGCATGTGATTCTCTCTCTTTGTTCATTATTTACTTTATCAATATATGTTTTCCTTTCCCAAGTTTTCTTCATTGAAATATAAAATATTAAAGACTTTTTTGGGCTATCTTGCTAAAGAGTTTTTGAATTGCTGTCTTATCAAATCTCCTCCTTGCTTCTTTTCAGAAACCATTATAACTCTTTTCTGTTCTCCAAATTTCATCCAAACCATTCTTCACCAAATTATTTTGCAGACTATTAATCCATCCAGAATTCTTAAGGCTCCTCTCTTGACACACTAAACACTGTCTTAATAGGTTGCCTTCTTCTAGATTTAAAATCCTAAACCAGTATTTTAGGGCTTATTCCATAATTATACCCTTCCTTGACATGCTTTCCAGTTCAATTTGGGCCACTTGCTTTGTCGCACTCAGTAGGCCTAAAACTTCCCTACAAAATATCCTGTGTACAATATCTATGAATTCCTCTCCTCCATTCAGTTCCCATTACCTCAATACCATATAGCATTTTGGGTTCAACCACATATTGTGTATTTTTTCTAGCCATTTGATATCGAATTATGTATTCTATATTTACAACTTATAACAACTGATGTGACTCCTTTCTCTTTCGACAAGGCTAACTTCTTGTGCTTCTCCCATTCCCCTCCCCCATCAGTTTTAACTCATAAGTAAATGCATTTCTTGCTACCTTATAGTCTTTGTGGAAGCACTGTACATGGGTACCAGTCCAAATCACTGCTTGTGCTGTCCTTCTCTTGCCAACATTGGCAATCTGAACATAGCAGAAGATATGGAGTGCTGCCAACACTAATGCAAATTATTGCTACATAGTTAGGGCCCTAAGCAGCAAAATATAGACCAGGGTTGAATGCTGAAAGCATAGTCAATGGATGTTTTTTTTAAGTAGAGGAGTGAAGCAGTTCCAACTACATTCAGGCAACATCCACTGCTTAAATCCCTCCTCTTGGATTACTCCCACTATTAGTAAAGCCCTATCATTGATTATGCAAATATTTTTTATGTTATTCATCGTCCACTCCATATGGGGCTGGAACCATCTTCATTTATTCTTCTTCTTCCACTTTTCATACTTGCTCAATTTTGCTCCTTTCTTACGTACCACTATTTGTGTTTTCTCCTGATTTACATTTAACTTCCATTCATTACAATATTTATCTTTTTCCTGAAGAGATTGTTTCAAGCCATTTGCTGTACTTGATCCTACTACCAAATCATCTGTAAACAATAGCTCAGGAATTGCAGCATTATTTATGACTGGCATTCAGTTATTATTCATCCTTAACCCTGTTAGTATATCATCAATGAATAAATTGAAGAGAAGTGGACTTAGCTTACAACCTTGCCATAGTCCCTTCATTTGTTTTATCTCTCTAGTTACAATGTATTCCATTACTCTCACACAGAAGGTACTTTCCTTGTATGGAGCTTTAAGAATACTTACCATATGCTGACACTCCTTTACACATAGCTTATGCCATAGTAGTTGTAGTTCTACCCTATCATATGCTTTCTCTAAATCAGCAAATGCTGTGTACAGTTTTCCTCTTTTATCCTTTAAAATATTTATCTACCAATGTCTTTATTATGCATATAATATCAACTTCCGTTTCCCTATTTGAAATCCCATTTGGAATTCTGAAATGACATATTCTTCTACCCACTTCTGTATCTTGTTTGCCAAAATACCAGTAAAATGTTTTCCTACATTCAGTAACAATGCAACCCCTTAATAACTGTTTGCTTTCCCTGTGCTGCAATCCCTTTATATATTGGTTAGATAATAACTTTCCTCCAATTTTCCGACACATACCCCTTTTCTTTAACTGAATTAAAAAAGTCTGTCTTGACTCTGTTTATATACTATACCATTCTTTCAGGAATTCTGTGGGAATACTATGTATGCTGGTTGCTTTATTTTTTTTTTTTCAATAATTTCACTTGTCTTGTAACTTCAATATTTCCTTGTTATATTGTCCAGGATTTCCAGATGCCTATTACTGATTTCCAGGTCTGGTAACATTCTGACGTATCCATATTCACCATAAAGAGTTTTAAAATACTCTAACAATCCTTCTGGTTCAATGTTTGGTTGATTAACATATTTATTATACCTTGGTTCTATTGCCATCCATTCCTTACTAGCATTATTTTCCTTTAAAACCTTAATTATACTGCTCTCCTTTTCTTTTCTCAACTTTAATTTCTTTTTATAATGATCGATTATAAAAACATCTACATGTAAATACTCATCTTTTGATTTTTTGTCTCCTTCTTCTCTCCATTTATCCTACATTTGTTTCAATAATTTTTAGCTACTTTGCATTTATTGAACACATTCTCCCCCTGTTTATGTACCCTCTTCACCATCCTCATTGTCGTCCTCCATGGTGTATTGGCTACCAAGATAGCCTCTAGTTCCCGAGGTCGCGAGTTCAAACCCGGCAGAAGGCGATGGATTTTTTTCGGGCTTAAGAATCCATAGCATGGCTTCCTTGAAGGGAAGTAAAGCTGGTGGTCCTGTGTCGTATATTTATGGCATGCAAAAGAACCTCAAGTCTGATAAAGAGGCCTCTGAACAAAATTACCGGTCTTTCCATGCCCAGTATAGAATGGGACGCTAAGGACCACAGCAGTTAAAGAGCATCCATAAATAAAATTTAAAAAAAAAAAAAAAGCCAGCCTAATTTCCTCTCCTGCCTTATGCATAAATTTATTGAGAATAGTGATTGCCTTTTCTATTTCATTTTCTTTTGCCATTAAACTAATCCCATGCAGGACAAATCCTGCATACTTCGGAACCAATGCTTGCCTAAAATTATTGTAATGTTCATCCTTCCATTTAAATCTAATATATTCTTTACTGCTAACTTTACCTCCTAGGTTATAGCTTATTTGTTCTGTTTGCACTTTAATGTTCACTATCAATGAAAAATGACCACTACTAGAACTTAAATTCAGTACTTTAAAATCACTAAAAATATAATCATATTGACCGGTCATAAAAATATAATCAATTACATTTTTGCTAACAAATGTATATTCTCCATTTATGTCCTCCCTATATTTCCCATTTAATATGTCCAGTGAATTTAATTCATAAAACTCCATGAACTTTTTACTTGCACTGCCCATAATCTTTGTTTACTTTTCTTGATACTTTCTCTTTTGCACATTATTTAATTACTTAACCCGCGATTTACTATCTCTACATCCATTTCTCCTATTCTAATATTAAAATCTCCCATTATTATGAACTCTGCATTTAAATACTTTTTCCTTTGTCTTTCACAATAATCACAATAATTTTCCAGCTGTTTAAGTAGGACAGGGATGTAAAACTGTGAAGAAACAGGTGAATTGTAAACAATGTCTAAGTATATTATATTTCATCTATTTGTTTATCTTCTAGTATGACCCAGAATACACTTCTTTTTTTTTTTTTTTTTTTTTTTTTTTTGTCTAGACCATGTTTCTCTAATCCCTTTACTTCATGATCACCTTACAAAAAAGGCCTATGCCACCAGACATTCTCTCTTTTGCTGCTGATTTTTGTCCCTTATTTCCCACATATATAAAGTCCTGTACTACAATATATTCTTCCTTTAGCCATATTTCTACTACCCCAAATAGTCTAGCTTGGCCAATAGCTGTTTTAAGTTACCTGCGTAAATTTTATTTTTCAGTCCTTCACAGTTCCAAAAACCTAACTCCCTCACATTCCATATCCTATTGCAAACTTGTTCTGTATCTAAACTTATCTAATATGTTGTACTCCTTAATTCATATCCTCCTCTTAGCATTGGGTGATATAAATAAAAACAAACAAAAGCTTGTGAGCTGTAGCTCCAAGCAAGTTGAGAAACGAGCATCAGGTCGTGGTTTGGTATAAATAAAAATTTCCCCTCTTCGATGAGCTATTGCTATCACCTACCAAGCTTTTGCTCAGTGACCTTCACCACAATACATCATCTGAGTAAACAAACATGCCCATTCTTTGTCAGGAGGCGATTTAAATCTTTACTGCACCTAAATATACATATACTCATTCATGTTAATCATACTCTCATTTATGAAATCCAATAGACATGCAAATTTTAAATAGCACAATTATAATTAAAGATTTCGCAAATGAAACAGACATTGAGATTCACCCAACTTTTAACAGATAACGCTCATCCCCTTTCTAAAGAAAATCCCTCATTTCCTTATTTGATAGTATTACAAACGTGTCACCAACTGATATATTGAAAGTAGATTATTTGTACTTCTGTTTTTGCATCTTTATATTGATATCCTCTGCATCTATATAAAATATGACTACGTAATTCCAAGAGTTTATAAGATGTTATCATGAATTAAAGTTAAACTGGATTAAAGAGTTTCATTTGAAAGTTAAATTTAAGTTTGGTTTTAATTGAAATTCTTTAGTTATAATCCGGTTTTGATTTGTGCGAACATGCTGCTCTAAGTATTTATTTGTATATCGCTTTGATTATATTACCAGTCCGTCTTCCAGTAATAAGAGCAGCTTGCTATGACCTCACTCACATTCTGTTTAGCATTATAGTACCCAGCAGTGTTGCCAGCTTAGCTATTTTATGGCTAAATCTACCATTTTTACAGTGGCGTTTAGCCATATAAAATCGTAAAATGCTTATAGCCTGAAATCCATCCTATTTAACAAACACCTTAGCCAAAATCTAGCCTAAATAGCATACTTTCATCTGCACTTTAGCTATGCAAAAGGAATAAATGGTTAGGGTGAATCCCCAGTTGTATTATGTTCCTATGAAATATCTAACAAACCACTTAACATTTTTAAACACAAACTGTATGACTACTTAATAGAACATCTTATTTATGATATAGTGAATTCTTTGAAAATCATATTCACTAAATAGGCTAATTAGTAAAATAGATAAAGACTATATATATATACTGTATTTGTGTAAATAATGACATAAGGTAATCATCAATTGTAAATGTGGAACTGACTTTGTCTATTGCTGTACAAGCTTAATGACAATAAAATTATATTAATATTATTATTATTACTATAATCATCATTAGTCATGGCATGTCATCAAAATGTGTACTGATCATAAGGTCGACTTTCTGGAGTATGCGTCCAAAATGTATGATTTATGACGCATAGAATTGATCAGTTTTTACATATTTTACCCAACGAATTTCAATTATATAACACATACGGTGTTGGTGCTTAGCAAAAATATACCTTATTCCACTTCAGTTTTATATTAAATAAATTATTCTTTTACAATATTTAAATATTATGGATTTATCTAATCAATTATAATCTTTAGAATGTCTTTATGGGGCTTAACTTCTGCAAACAAATTATGGGTACTTTTAGACGCCAATTATATCCAGCATTTTTTGTTAAACAATGCCTTTTTAAAGATACCACCTAGCCATTATTTCCGAGGAAGTGTTGGCAACACTGGTACCCAGATCAAAACATGCCAGGGTCTTTTCAGCATTGTTAGAAGGTCCACCTCGTGTTTCAATTCCCTCTGGAAGAAAATGTTGCGCAACCTTTTACATTTTCTCTTTTAAATAGCTGTTTATATCAGCACACATCTGAGTCCTTGCGTCTTGAAAAAAATTTTAATTTCACTATCACTTACGTATAGCAAGTAGAAGTATTGCATTCTATGCAAAAATTCGATACCGAGATTTCATCAGAGATACACGTTTTGAGAGTGTCTTTAGCAAATGTGTGTGTGTGAACAGCATAAATAAAAAAAATAGTTCAAACCTAGTATTCTCCAAGATGTGATAAGATTTTCAAGAAAATTCCTCTACCCCAAAACTATCCCTTTTCTCAAAAGTGGTTCCAACAATTTTGATTAAAATCCGCTATTGTTTAAGATATTTGCATGGCAAATATAATTAGGTATATCCCGAATTTTCTGGGAATAGCCAGTGAGGTGCCCTTCATTCTGAATGACTTTTATGTAGCTAAACTGTAAGAGATTCTACTACAAGAATCCTACTACGCATCTGTGTCTGAACAGAAAACTCAGAAAGGCAAAGTCGTTAAATAACAAGTTTGGTATTTAAGTTCAGCACCTTCCAAACATGCGTCAGGAAGATTTTCAAGAAAGTCCCCCCCCCCCGCCCAAACTGCCCTTAACATGGAAACTTTTTCCAAAAGCTTTATTTTCTCAAAAATGACTCTTAACGATTTTGATTAAACACATGTTTAAAATGTTTTCATGTACTTTCTTTTTTTAACTTAATCGTTCCCGAGATATTCCTTGTTATTGGTTTAAACTTTCAAATAACTACTTATAATTCTCTCAAATGGGAAGGCGGTATTCAATATTTTCTCGTGGTCATCATGCAAAGAGCATCAAATTTCAAAGCCCTCATATAGTCAGGCGCTCTTTAAAAAGCTGACTCACTTTACCTACCGTATCGTATAACAAAATTGTAAATGTAAATTGAACGTTTATCTGGATTAACAAGAAGAAGCTGGAATAATAAGCTTTTGTAAGTATAGTTTGTAGAAGAATGATTAGAGAAAGCCATGTGAATGTAGAACATCAGGATTTTTTTTCCGCGATTATCTCAAAAGAACGGAATTTCAAATCCATCAAATAGCGACCCACATTTAAAATATTTGACTATCCCTTTAGTTTACTGCATTCTTTTATTCCTACAATGATAGTTTATCTCAATTAACAAGAAGTAGCTACCAAGAATAAGGTTTTGTAAGAATTGTTTGTAAAAGGAGTGATAGAGAAAGTCGTGTGATTTTTATTTTCCTCTCTGGAACCATGATCATGAACTCCACCAATGTATTAAAATGCAGTTGAGCAAGCTGAGGTACCTACGGAGGTACCTCAAGAAATAGCAAGCAAAAGCTTACTAAAGGCGAGCAAGACTTGTTTTTATTTATACCATATTGCGAGCAATAGCTCAGCGATCAAGGTCAGCAAGCTTTTGCTCGCGAGGAGGTTGAGCAGAAAAGTTTTATTTATACAAAACCTAGCAAATGCTTGGAATTAGTGAGAAATGAGCTAATGCTTGCTTTTATTTATACCACCCATTGTCACCTTGTTCTTATCAAGCACAAAAATGCTCCCTTGTTCTGACGACATTATGCTGTCCGTATCATCATCTCCCTCCCCTGTATCCTCCCTACTGCACATCAACACCTTCTTCCTTTCTCTGCCAGATCTCACACTGCTTCCCTCTCTTCTTTTCCTGGTGAAACAATCTTCCTTGCTTCTTTCTCAGGTCATGACTTTGTGACACAGATGATGCCCCATCTCTTGACATCACAGCTGTCATCATATCCCTTGTTTCATCACCCCCCCCTCGATGCCAGTCCATGTGCCATGTCTGCTTCCAGATGACATCTCGTGACAATACAACTGTTGTGTATCTCGCATTTCATCACCTCCCACTTCGATTCCGGACTTTGTACCATTTCTTCTTGATGTCAATGCACACAGTTCCTGTAGATCGCTTGATTTTTGCTGACTGATTTCCTCTCAGACTGGCCTACTCCCTCATATGTCCTCCTTGCCCACAGAAGTAACGTTTGCTCCATCGATACAAAGTTGTACATTTTTGATGTATGATCATTTGCCTGCTGCTCTAACTTCCATCATCCTCCGGATTAAGTTTCATTTCAAATCTCATTGTGCTGGTGTTAAATCTTCTTTGATGAATATATTTGAATCTTTCAACATCTTTGTTTTTTGTAGGATTTCATAAGTTAATTGTGTCATTAAGAACTGTGCAATAATTGGTCTTTTCCCAGTATTTCTTCCTACATGTTAGGCTTCCTTTATCTCCCAACCTTTTATGTTCATCTCCAAGTTGTTTTTCAGTATTTGTGTCACTTCTTCCGTTGGCCAAATACCTCTTGTCTCTTTCACATCTATAAAGACTAATTTGAATCTTCTCCTCTCTACTGTTTTTTTTTTTATTTTCAATTTCATTTCATCCACTTCTCTTCTTATTCCTTGAATTTGTTTTCCAATATCCTCTTTTATTTCATTGGCTATTTTGCTTAGATTATTGCTTATTCGTTGCTCCATTTATTTTATTTATTTTTTCCGTGAGATTTTCCAATAATGACTATATATCCCCAGGACCAGGATTTTGTCCAATTCCTCTTATCACTAGCAACATTAGAGTTGCACTTTCCATTAGTATATAACTTATCATGCCTTCCTCCTGTTCTCCTTTTTGTAAATTTCATTCACATAAATAGTCCCATCCTTCCTCTATACATTGACAGATCCACCCTTATGGCTTCTTGTACCACTATTTCTTCTCACTCCAGCAGCTTACTGCAAGCACAACCTTGCTCTTCCACTGCTAACTTAGCACTCTCTAATGGTATTAAAATATTCATATGTTTGTTTCCTACCACCACAAGAAAAATCTGCACTCATTTTGTGCACATTATGTATATAGGCAGATATACTCTGCAATGCACGAGAGGAGTTGTTTGGTTTTTTATAAAATTATTAAGACAGAATTAAATAGAGAAAAGTATTAAGATGTACGTATACAACAAAAAAGAGAGAGGGCATTGCATGGTTTAGATTAGGAATGTGGAAACAAAAGGGATTTTGTAGATAATATTACACAAGGCACATCTCTTAGTCTTTGGGGATAATGAAGGTGGGGTCCATATTTTGATGGAATGTAGAGGAACTGATGAATGGAGGAGAAAATTGATTAGAGAAAAAATGCTTAGGAGTAATAGAAGTGTAGTTATAAAGAAAATGTTGAGTGGTCAGTCTCATTTAAGAAGGTTAAGGAAATTTCTTTGGAATGCTACAATGAAATGAAAATGATCAGTGGAGAAAGAGCCAGTAGAGTTTGTTTATGTAAGTAACATTTTAGCAATAGAAAAATAATTGTGTTAACAAATTTTTCTATCATAAGTTGTATGCATGGATCCCTTTGAGACAAGTCACCAGGGCCAAATTCCACAGACTCCATTATGTAGTGTGCTTAGCAACATTTGTAGAAAAGAAAAATGTATTTTGTTTTAGATACCAAAATCAATGCTGTTGACCCGTAATTAATTATTAATTTTCTCTTTCATCCTCTTCATAAAGAGAGATTTTGCTTTGGATACTTTTAATTGCTGAGAAAATTTACTACACTTAGTGATTTGTTTATTAGAAGAAAGGAAGTTTTAATAAAAGGCTGTTTCAGCTTCAGATTTGTTCACCATTAGAAATCATACGGACTTATTGGTTTCATCAAAGGAAATATAAAACATGTGTACAATAGCATAAGCCTACTCAAAGTATGGATACAATAAAATACAGCTTCAGATTTATTCACCATTAGAAATCATACAGACTTATTGGTTTCATCAAAGGAAATATAAAACATATGTACAATAGCATAAGCCTACTCAAAGTATGGATACAATAAAATACATGGGGTAAATACATTAACAGTTTTAGTCTTATAATGTTAACTACAAAGCCAGTCTTGAAGGTAGTCTTCAGGTAGTCACTGACTCCAATGTATTTCCTGCAGATAGAAAAAACCAGGGATCATGTAACAAAACAAGTTCACAATTAAACTTAACCTTTCCCTGTGCAATATTCCACATATTCATCTAGGGAGTAACATTGATTTTTAACAAAAAACCTATACAATTCTGCCTTATATTTATTTACAGAGGTTATATTTTTCAAGTACCTTGGTAGATAGTTAAACACCTCAAGACCATTATATTTAAAGGATGTTTCAAATAGTTTGGTTTTGTGAGTAAGAGGGCATAATTTGTGCTTATTCCGGGTATGATGAGAATGTATTTCACCATTAGTAACATAATCAGAGACATTTGCCTTGATGTAAATCAGCAACTCTTTCATATGTAGACACGGTAAGGTCAAAATATTCATGTTGCGAAAATGTTCTCTGCAGCTAGCTGTCTTACGGATACCAACCAAGATTCTTATTGCTCTTTTTTGTAGTTTAAATATTTTGATGCTGTTTATAGCATTTCTCCATAATGGTAGCCCATACAATAGTAAAGAGTGAAAATAAGTATAATAGCAATTAATAAGAAAAGTGGCTGATACTCGAGATTTAAGGCAATGAAGTACAAAGCAAGCTCTACTCAGCTTCCCTGATAACTTTTCAATATGAGTGTCCCAACTTAAGTTTTTATCAACCCATAATCCCAAAAATTTTGTTTCGCACTTTAAACTGACCAATTTGTTACCAATTTTGATGCTGGGATTCTCTGTTTTTCTACAAGCCTTATGCTGAAAATTTAAAGCTATAGTTTTCTCTTCATTTACATGCAGTTTATTGACTTCAAACCAATTCATTATTCTACTCACAACTGCATATATACTTGACTGAATGCTCCTATTGTCCTTTCCTGTGATGAGAATGCTTGTATCATCCACAAATAGAGTTAATTTGGCTTCATTAATATTTTCAAGACATGATGTAAGTTATTTATGTACAACAGGAATAGCAGAGGTCCCAGAAGAGAACCCTGCGGAACCCCTGATGTTACAATTCTTTTTTCAGAATTTGCCTTTCCAATTTTATTATATCTAGTTTCAATGAAGTCAATTTCGACTATTTGCTCTCTTTTTTCTAAGTAAGATTTAAACCAATTGTAGGCCACTCCCCTTACACCGTGTCTATACAATTTCTTAAGTAGAATTTTGTGGTCTACAGTATAATTCTGTGGCTTTTGAAAGATCCAGAAATAATCCAACCCCAGCTTCACTTTTGTCAAGTATGTCATAGGCACTATCAACAAAGTTAGTGACAGCCTAACTAGTCAATTTGTTGCTTAGGAATCCATATTGACAGCTATTGATTATACTATGATTGTTAAGGAAATTCATTAACCTCTTGTACATAACTTTTTCAAAAATTTTTGAAAAGGCTGAGAATAACACTATTGGCCTGTAGTTGTTAGGGTCTGAGGCTTCGCCTTTCTTAAATATTGGTTTTATTTTAGCTGTCTTTAGCTCAAGAGGGAATGTGTCTCTTTGGAGAGATTTGTTTATAACACAACTCAACATGGTTTCGGGAACTGGGAAGGAAAGTAGTAGATTTTATTTCAAATAATGTATGGATTATGATGCTGAAAACAGAATGTTTCTATCACGTCAGGGAAAAACGTTATAACTGTTTGTTTTTCGCTGCTTGGCAATCTTGCCCCATCTGCGTCTGCACGCATACATACTTGCATAAACTTATCCGACTAGAACTGCTGACCATATGTGAAGCGGATGACTACAGCTGTGTTTATAGAACTTGTCGGACTGTGATGTTAGATTTCTATTAACTAGTATCCATGTTGAAACCGTGGTGGTATGTTCTACATCTTTCATACAATGTGGAATTTTAAACTTTGCTGTGGTTGTTATGCTTAAACAATGAAGAAGCAGAGACGTGGATGTATAAATTCCCCAGATTGTTTTTGTTACATCTGCGGAGAATTCACAACTAGTAAACAAAGGAAACAAATTACAACACTATTGAAACTGCATATATCGCTTGTATTGCGGCTGTCTGCTCAGTGACCAAGATAAATGTTTTGCACCACATATAAGTTGCATCCAATGCTATGTAAAACTGACTCATTGGCTGAAAGGGGAGAAACAGCACATGCCGTTTGCAGTTCCAGTGATATGGCGCAAACAAGAAAATCATACCAATGACTGTTATTTCTGCATAACCAAAATAACAGGGTTTTCATAAAAAAATAAACAGAAAATCTCATATCCCAATTAGTGTTCAGCCATCAGACCAGTACCTCATGGGAATAACTTACCAAAACTAGTAGCTCCTTCAAATTGGTAAGAACGTTCAGAAACAGAGGGCAATGAATCAGACAATGGTGCAATGGAATTAACATCCAGCGAGTCATCTTGCAGTGAAGAAAGAAATCCACATTTTCCCTTCACAAAATGAACTTAACGACTTAGTGCGCAACTTACACCTGTCAAAGCAAGATGCTGAAGTCCTGGCTTCAAGATTTCAGGAGTGGAATTTAATGGGAAAGGACACAAAAGTTACCTTTTTTTGAAACAGGAGTCAAGACCTATTACCATATTTTAGGCAAGACGGTTCACTCTGTGTTTGTTGTGATGTGATTGGCTTGATGTCAAAACTAAACATTGTGTACAATATTGAAGATTGGCATTTATTTATAGATTCTTCCAAAATTAGTTTGAAGGCTGTACTACTTCACAATGGCAATGAACTGCCATCTGTGCCTGTGGCCCATGCAGTTGGTATGAAAGAAACGTACGAAAGTATGTCACTGATTCTAGAAGCCATTAAATACAAGGAACATAACTGGCATGTTTATGGTGATTTGAAAGTTATTGCACTTCTAGATATCAAGGTAGATGGGATCCCTCCATGATGAGTGACTATTGTTGGTTTCTATGGCAGGAAGATCCATCTTTGCATAAAAGAAAATCCCATAGAAAAAGCTTCCCAACTGCTTTAGGATCCGGAGTCTAAAGGTAATGTAGTAGTAAATTCCACATATAACATTTATTTTTTGTATGATAGATGAATAAGAACGTCAATTTTCTGAATTTTGTCCAAATTCTGTCGATGCATCCAACCAAATCTGTGATGTAATAAAATTAGAGAATTCATCAAGACCTACCTCACTAATGAGCCATTATTTCAGAATAACGAGATATAGAGATCTGATATTTTTACAGGATGTTTATGCCATCTTTCTGAGTGTGCTGCTTTGTTTTGATGATACAAATTTAATAAAATTAAAAAAAAAAAAAAAAGATTTTGTTAACGCACTTTTAAAATTTAAAAAAAAAAAAAAAATAAAGACTTTTTTTTTTAATTATGTACTATAAAAAACTCAATAAAAATTTCGCATACTGACTGTATTACCTGAATTGTGTGATATAAATTTTATGTGCATAGGTCTGGTATTATCTGCACTAATATAGCATTAATGAGATACGGATTGACAACACCCCTTAATAAGAAAGGGTATCATAACAAAAGAAGTGAGGGGTGATGGAAAAAAACGGATGGAAGATTCAAAATCAGTTCACAAGTTACTATGAATCAGGCACTTTCAAGTCAGTTCCTTAAAATTTTTAAAAAGTTTTAGAGTTGTGTAATGTGACACAGAGGTTTTAAGATATTCACGCTATATTTTTTAATTAAATAGCTCGAACTTTCATCTCTAGCTTCAGATTTTTTGTTTTTAAGCTCCCTAATTATGTCAGCCAATTCATTTTCGCATACAGGAGTTAGGAATAATGATTTGTCGTTAGAACAGCTCGGGTTTGGTTTATCAATATCTTTAAGATAGCTTTTTTTCTTGGAGCTTTTTGAAATTTCCACAAAGAATTTGTTGAAAATATTTGCTATTGCTTTTGGGTTGGATACGATATTGTCTTTACATTTTAATTTGATATTTTCTTTCATTAAAGTATTAGAATGAGTTTCCTTTTTTATAATGTCCCACATGGCTTTTTGTTTGTTTGTTCGCTGATTTGCTTATCTTTCTGGTATTATCTAATATTTTAGCAGCTTGAATTACCTTTTTATAGATTGATTTATATATCTTGTAGTAATTTTTAAGCTCCTCTGATGCATTTCCATTTTTGATTAGATTATTGTAGAGCTTTAATTTTTTACCAGAAGTTCTTATGTCTTTAGTTATCCATGTAGATTGTTGATTTTTTATTTTTAGATTTATCAGCGGGAAGGCTGTCTTGTAGCAGTGTTTAAAGGTGTTTAAGAACCTAGAATAAATAGTATCTACTGAATTTTCCTCATAAATGTCTTCCCAAGATTCCTGTCATAGCAAATAATTAAAATAGTCTATATTTTCCGCTTTCTGTAACCTAACCATTTTAAACAATGTGTGCAGTTCCTCCCAAATCTGCCTATGAGGCCAGTTTATTAGTATAGATTGTGCAAAGTGATCAAATAGACAAGTATCCAAAACATCCAACATTTCTAATACAATTGATTAAATCTATACTTACAGCTATTTGATCTATTGTTGATTTAGTCAATTCACTGACCCTAGTTGGCATATTTATTGTTGCCTGAAGGCCGTAAATATTTAGTAGAGTAATAAACTTTGATCTTTCATAGCTGTGGGCTAAGAAATTTGTATTAAAGTCCCCTAGAAGAATTATACTTTTCTTTAACTTTAGTAAGCAATTAAGGATAATATCTAACTTTTCAATAAAGAGGTTTATGTTGCTCGATAGGTTTCCATAAATGCATATTATAATCAGCTTGTTTGCAATTTCTATAATGCTGGCTTCAAAGTGTTCTTCAGCATTTAATGCCTGAAACATTGGTATAGGTTTAGCATTTAGATAATTTTTTACTAATATTAACGACCCCCCATTTCTTTTGGCTCATCTATTGAAACCCTTATTAGTTTAAAGCCTGGTACTCTCAGTTGGGTTAATTTATAGGGGGTTAGCCAATGCTCAGTTATGCACATGATGTCCACATAATTTAACTCCCCTTCTATTAGTACTTCCAGTTCAAGAATCTTATTTCGGATACACTGAATGTTCTGATGAATGCACAGAGGGGGTATATTTTAAGATTTACTAAAGTTTTCAGTATCATTACCAAGATTGATACCCAAGGTGTCAGTACTTGAAAAGGCTCTTATAGTCTTCATTTGTGTGTTCAGCTGTTTTAAGGTTATGACATGCTGAATTGGGTAGTGTAGCATTTAGTACAAAGTTACAACTATTAGATCTATTGCTATCACATTTGCCTAGTTTTTTGGATCTATGTGGGATATTACTCTTATCAATAGATTAGCAAACATAGCTACTTTTCTATTCAAGTGAAGGCCATCTCTACCTAAATCCCTATCACCTAACCATGCATTACTGTCCATGAAAGTACAATTATATTGTTTACAAACCCAGTCAAAAGTAGAGTTGATCCCATCGATGTACCAAAGATCATGATCCCACTGATGCAGAATTTTGCCCGAGGGAACAGCTCTTTTCCAATTGTCACCAAATCGGCCAGCTCCCGCATGATGTCCTCAGGAATACACGCCATGTTGATATTATTTGTTACCGCGTGGATCACAACAATGTCTGGATTATCAGTGTTTACCATTAGTTGTTTTTTAATATGTTGATGCTGAACTCCAGGATAACAATACACTTTAATGTCTTCATCAATGTAATTGCTTGAGTGTCGTACCATTGAGTCTCCTATTATGATGGCTTTATTTCTTTCATATTTGAATTCATGATTCTCGTCATCGTTTACCACTGGTCGCTCATACTCATTATTTTCTTTGATTTGGTATCATCATCCAAGTCCTGTAGAGCCACAAAACGATTTTGCAGGCTGATATTACTCCTTTCACTGGTCATATATTTTTTTGATGCCGGTTTACATGCGTCCATTCATTGGATTCCATTGCATATTCATTACTTATTGCTTCATCACAAGCAGTGGCACTGTTTATGGTTTTCACATTTTTTTCTTGCTAGCATTGAGTAGTTTTAAGAGATTATTCTCCTCACGAAGCTTGTTGTTTATATCTCTGTAGGCCTGAAGATGTTTGTTTAGGATCTCAATAACCATGTGCAGCGACACTAACTGTTCGCGGTATTTTCTGCAGCATACGTCATCGTCATATTTATCCGTTTCCCTTTGAGGTAATTGCCTATCTTCATTTCCACCTACTTTACTATTCTTAGTTGACTGATTAGTATTTATACACTCGCAATTAATGCCATTTTTATCATGTAGAGCAAGGAAAACCGAGGATCCTCCAACAGATGTAACATCCGCCACAGCCATCTTGTTCCACGGTATGTTGTTTGATTAAATAGTTTGAGCTACCATTCTGGTTTCCCGTTTTGTATTTCTCAGTTCTTTTATGGTGCTGATAAGGTTCATTTCTGAAGCAGCCTGAAGAAATGTGGACGTATCATTACTTGGGTGGTTATTGAATTTGTGTGTTCCCTTGATATTCTTGGCATTTGTAGCAGTTACAGCAATCTGTAAAGTATTATTGTTGAATATTTTAGCTATTTCTTCTGGATTGCTTCTTTTCTGTTTGTTTTATTCCTTGTTATTTACTCAGGGATCTGACAATTGATTTGACAGCATCTAATTTTTTAGTTGCTTATACAACTTGCT
This sequence comes from Deroplatys truncata, assembly GCA_030765065.1. Taxonomy (NCBI): domain Eukaryota; kingdom Metazoa; phylum Arthropoda; class Insecta; order Mantodea; family Mantidae; genus Deroplatys; species Deroplatys truncata. The sequence goes on from CM060990.1 coordinate 513,379,989, forward strand.
TACAACTAAATTGTTTTATATTTTTAGTAGCCTAAAAAAATATTGGGAGGCATAACATATTAATTGTTAGACAATCTGAATTTTGAGAAAAAGTTTTGTTGCTTTTTATTATCCGGCTGGAGGACTTTTCTTTTCTTTGAATCTTAACGAATGAAAACACTCATAGGGGAATTTAAAGATGCTAAGAAATTCTGACCACATTCCGTCAACTATTGTTTAAGAATACATAATTTCTCAGATTTCCATACCAATAAGATAAAAGAATAATTTAATTGTATTTGCCCTACTTGTTGTAATCTACTCCTGATCTCTTGCCAATTTGTGCTGACAGCCTATTGAAATCAATTGTGCAAAATGATTTGAGAGACAGGTATCAAGTGCCTCTATCTTTAGGTATTTGATCTATTGCACTATTAGAAGTGTATTCCTTTTTAGGTCTATTTTCTCCAAAATGGCTTAAACTGTGTTTGAACTAAACAAGTTTAACATTAGTAATGAGTTCAATCTAAAGTAAGTTTTCCCCAAATACTTCTGACCCTTGTTTAGTTGAAATGATAGCGATTAGTGTTTGGAGTTCAATATGCCAGCTGTTCAGGAATAAAATATGTCCATACGTTTTCATTCATTATGCCTTTAAAAAAAATCAACACTGTAAAATTAAGCATGAAGTTCTTAGTGAGAAGTTAATTTTGTAAATGTATGCAGGTATATTTGGTCATAAATAAAAGGATTTTTAATTTCACTTGAGGTGTTGCATAACCTCATTTTAGTTTATTTTCTTGGAAAGCACTATTGATTGTTTATTAAAACTGGAATCAAAATTTGTTTTCTGTAGTTGCTCTAAATAACTGTTGAGAGTATTTCATTATTGTTAAAATGGCATGTTTTTAACACATCGGTCAAAAAGTCTGACAACTAATCCACAGATGACACCATAAATAAAATTCCTGTGTGTGTTAGATAGTACTTACAAAAGATATGTGTCAAAAGTTTCACAACATTTCAACCATTATTTATCGAGATATTGAAGTTTTAGTGATGCTGCCTTTGATAATTTCAAAACAATGGACATAACCTAATTCCATGTGTTTAATCACTGTTTTTGATGGGCAAAAATACTGTTCAAGCTCAGCAATGGCTTGAAAAGTGTTATAAGGAATCTGCTCTATCAAAAACAAGCATTCGTCAGTGGTTTGCTGAATTTAAATGGGGCTGCATGGACATCAATGATGCTGAATGCTTGGGCTGTCCAAATTAGGTGACAACACCAGAAAACACTAAAAAATCCTCAAAATTGTGTTGGACAACCATAAAGTGAAGTTGCAGGAGATAGCTGATTCCTAAAGATGTCAAAAGGCAGTGTATATAGTTTTATACAAACATTTGGGCATGAGAAAACTGTTTTCCAAACGGGTGCTGCGTTTGCTCGCAGTGGAACAAAAACAATGTGTTGTTGATTCAGAGCACTGTTGGAGCTGTTTAGGCAGAATAAACATGATTTTTTTTGTGTCGGTATGTGACAATGGATGAAACATGGATCCACCATTACACTCCAGAATCAAATTGGCAGTCAGTTGAGTGGAAAGCAGTGGGTGAAAGTAGCCAAAGAGACAACAATCGCCTGGAAAGGTTCTGGTGAGTGTCTTTTTGGATGCTCATGGCATAATATTCGACTACCTGGAAAAAGAAAGAAAGAAAAAAAAAACATAATAGGAATATTACTGAGTATTATTGGACCAATTGAAGGATGAAATCAAGAAGAAATAGTCCCATATGGTGAAGAAGAAAGTGAGATTTCACCAAGACAATGCACCATGTCACAAGTCAATGTTTACGATGGCAAAATGCGCAAATTGGGCTTCCAAATGCTTCCCCACCCACCATATTCTCCAGATCTGGCTCCCAGTGACTATTACGTGTTCGCAAGTTTCATAAGGATGCCCCAGGAAAGAGATTTGCCACAAATGAAGTCATATCGGAAACAAGCTTTTTTTTGGAGGTCTCAACAATTCGTTCAATAAGAAAGGCGTCAAAATGTTAGAGAAGTGTTGGAATGAATTTATGGAGACTATGTTGATGAATAAAGTCAAATTTTGCGCCCCCCAAAAAAATAAGATTTTTAGTACTTAGTCCTGGGAATTCTTGACTGATCTGTTATAGAGGTGCAACACATAGAACAACTAGGTGCAACACGTGAACGTTTTTGTGAATAAATTCTCTTCATAGCTTGTTCCCTGCCAAAATATGCTTACAATGAAGTTCAAGAAAATAATATTCTTCACATTTTACCTTCATTCTTTAGCCTATTAAACTTGAAAATAGGTTTTTATCATCATTGGCCTTTTGAAATGCTGCTACATTTGCTTGCGAGAACTCATAGTTCCAACTCAAGTCTGAAGACAGTTGTTGCATATTATAAAAAGCTTGCATCACTATGTGTGCAGAATCAAACCTTCAAAACCTCCATCAGCACTTGGACTCAGCACCACCTGATTTCTCACACTCTTTTTGTGCTTGATACAGCTGCTTGCCATATTAGACTTCTCAGAGTGGACAGGGGTGTGTGTAAAACAAGGTGGTATTGAGATAAGTTTAAAGCTACTAAATAATAAATATTTCTAAAAGCAATAAAATAAAATAAAATGTAGGCAAAAATCACAAGAAGATATTTGTGTCGTATATTGTAGACAATGGAGAGCAGAGCAAAGTGAAGGGTCAGTTAGGCATTAGCAATGAGAAGTAGCAAAAATGATTCTGGAGGTATGTATTATAGGTCAAAGCTACTTTCCGATCATCATTGCCCTTGAAAAATCATCATCAGTGAATGAATGAATTTATTTATTTACAACCCCAACAATGATACAATTTATGTCATTTAACAAGTAATTCTAATCTAATTCTACAGTTACCATATTCAGTTTTAAAACAGCACAAGTATAGCAGCAGCATTAGTAGAGCGTCTTACATGTCCTTCAAAACTGATATTCACCACAACTTTTTTTCTTCCCACAGATAGTTACCATTACAAGAGATTATATTGATAGGAAGCACTATTAACAGTGAAGTTGTGTTTATTAACAAGATAGTGGTCACCTGCATACTCACACTTCACTTTTTTGTTGAGTGGTTTTAGTTGGTTTTTCTTCAGTTTGAATTACTGTGTATTTAATTATATTGACAAGAATCACTATTAACAGTGAAGTTGTGTTTATTAATAAGACAGTATACTCACACTTCACTTTTTTGTTGAATGGTTATTTGGTTTTTCTTCGGTTTGAATTATCGTGTATCTAATTATATCGACAAAAAGCAGTATTAAAGTGAAGTTGTGCTTATTAATGAGACAGTGGTCACATGCATACTCACATTCACTTTTGTGTTGAATGGTTTTAATTGGATTTTCTTCAATTTGAATTACCGTGTATCTAATTATATTGACAAGAAGCACTATTAACAGTGAAGCTGTGTTTATTAATGAAACAGTGGTCACCTGCATAGTCACATTCACTTTTGTTGAATGGTTTTAACTGGACCAATTAAAAGCCATTCAACCAAAAAGTGAAGTATAAAAATTAAATTGAGTCCCATTGTATATTGGGAGTGAAAGATTGGAAATTTTGCTCAGAGGCCTCTTAATCAGGCTTGAGGTTCTTTTACATGCCATAAATCTACGAACAGGACCAATGGCCGAAGGGAGCCATGCTAAGAATTTCTATGCCATAAAAGTGAAGTGTGAGTATGCAGGTGACCACTGTCTCATTAATTACAAGAGATTTTGAAAAATTCACCGCCTGCTTGAATACAGGCCACACATCAAAGTCTCGTGGCCCTGCGAACTTGATCAAAAAATCCAGGGGTATTGTGTATTTCCTCACAACCTGCCACAATTTGAATCCAAAGGGTTTCCATGTCAGGCACCAGAGACAAATACATTAATGATTTTAAATAGCCCCACAGGTAGAAATCTATAGGGTTTAAATCAGGTGGGCATGGAGGCCAGGCAATTGGCCCACCTCTACCTATCCATTGATCAGTAACCTTTGATCCAAGTACCAGTGAGCTCTATGACTAAAGTGTGCAGGAGCACCATCATGCATTCAGTGAGCTTGTTGATAAATGATCAGTGGAGTGCATTCAGAAACATCACATGTGGCATTCAGAAAGTTTGTCTACACCTGCCCCTTAAGTCTTGGTGGAAATGCATGGGGTCCATCTAACTAATCACCAATGATACCAGCCCACATGTTAAGGGAGAACCGCACTTGGTGAAGAGATGGAACAATTGCATGTGGGCTTTCATGTGCTCATAAATGCTGATTGTGCAAATTTGTAATGCCATCTCATGTGAACTGCTTCATCTGTGAATAATACTAAGGCAGGAAAGTTCAGATTTGTACTGCAGTGCTGCAAGAACCACTGGCAGAACACAATTCATGCAGAGTAATCTGCTGGTGACAGGGCCTGTACATGTTTCAAATGATAGGGATACAACTGTTGCTCTTGCAACAGTCTCCAGACAGTTGTGTGAGGAAGAGCAACAGTCTCCAGACAGTTGTGTGAGGAATATTCACTTGCATCACTAACCTTTGTGTGCTGATAGGAGGAGTTGTTTGCGCAGTATCCAGAATCTCCTCTACATCTGGAGTTGTAGATCTTGATCATCCCCTTTCAAGAGCACTAGATGCAAACATTCTACGATCACACAGTCGGCATTGGAGACATTCAAATGTCTTCCGATCTGGACATTCTTGCTGTGGGTACCTCTCCTGGTACAAACAGTGAGCCAATGCAGCATTGCCATCTGCCTTACTATACATGGAATGCACATCTGCCAGCTCCTGGTTTGAGAATATGTCACACAGTACAACACCAAACACGACACTCAATGTACCCTTCACCTTGGAATAACTGTCAGTGTCTTCATTTAGCATCTTCTGTAATGGCAACTACTTGTGGGAAGAAAAAAGTTCTGGTAAATATCACAGTTTTGAAGCCTATAACTTGGAAAATCAAGCATTTCCGGAACCATGCTGTAATGAACTTTTTTTACTGCTTACAAATGGGGAATTCGTACTGAAATTATGCCCTTTGTCTTTTTAACCCTCCGTCAGTCGCTAGGGGCCTGAGAGACCCCTGGCATTATATAAATGTTATAATTTTCGAACGAACACACCTATGCAACTGCCTGACTAGGACATCTAACATTACACCTTGTGCGATTATTTGCTGCAGCGATAACCTTATCTGTTTATTTGTTTGGCTGGAAGAATGACTAATCAGCAGGTATGTATCGCACAGGTCAACCAGGCCCCGCGCGCCTGCTCTCGTTACATATTGTTGACAGATTTGTTTCTCATTAGCTTTTGTACAATATTGCTTTGCTATTGCAAGGAGCTGTTAATGCTTCGTCATGGATACGAGTAAAAGGTACGATCTACAGAATCCGAATAATTTGGAAGAAGTACATCGCCTACTTTGCGATTATGATCCCTTGCTCGTGGATGACAACTTATATGAATCAGATGATTCTGATTCAGAAGATAAACTCGAAACGAGATCTTTAGATTAAAAAACAGCATGAAGATGAAGAAAAAGACGATAAAAGCAGCTTCTGTGATAACATGTATTTTATAGGTAACATCATATCCTTATCATACTAATTCTTCTTCTTCTTCTTATTATTATTATTATTATTATTATTATTGACAATACATTCTGTTGTTATTTACAGGAAGAGATGGAACAACATGAAAAAAAACACCTTGGAATATAACACAGACAAGAGCTCACAATATATTGACCAAAATTCCTGGTGTGGTAGGAGCTGCCAAAAATGCGAAAACTGAAATTGATTTTTGTTACCGAAGATATAGTTGATTTGATTGTCGAAAGCTCAAATACTTACATTAGCAGTGTGCAGCACAAATTTGATCGTGAAAGAGACAGCAGACCTACAGATGTAATAGAAATAAAAGCTTTCCTAGGCTTATTGTACCTGGCAGGAATTTTTCGTGATGGATGCCAGAATATTCACGAGTTTTGGAGAACCGATGATCTTGGAATTCCTCTATTCCGAATGGCTATGTCCGAAAAACGATTCATTTTCTAATACGCTGTATTCGCTTTGATGACAAAAGCTCAAGATTGGAGCGACGAAGATTGGATAAATTGGCTGCTGTTAGAGAAATGTTTACATTGTTTCTGAACAACTGTCAGAACCATTATTCTCTTGGACAAAATGTCACTGTCGATGAACAGTTGCCGGCATTTTGTTTTCGATGTGGTTTTAGACAATATATACCATCCAAGCCAAATAAGTATGACATAAATAGATTCTGTTTGAGTGATGCAAAACTGTTTTATACAACTAACATGGAGATGTATCGTGGACAGCAGCCGGACAGACCATATTTGCAAACTAACTCAGCAGAGGCTTAGTGCTGAGACTAACTGAACCAATCTCTGGCACTGGACAAAACGTTACTGCAGATAATTGGTTTACCACTGTATCGCTGGTGAGTGAATTGCGCAAAAGACAACTTTCTTTCGTCGGTACAGTGCGAAAGAACAAAAAAGAATTACCCACTAATTTCACTTTCCCAAAAGATCGCAGTCAGTACGAAAGCATATTTGGCTTCACAAAAAATGAAACGCTTGTTTCATATGTTCCAAAAAGTGGTAAAACAGTAGTTTTGCTCTCAAGTCTACATGTTTCATCCACACAGTTATCAGATGGTGCTGAGAAAAAGCCTGAAATAATCCTGTGTTACGACAGTAAATCTGGAGTTGATGTAGTAGATAAATTGTGTGCTACATACAATGTAGCAAGAACAACGAGAAGGTGGCCCATGGTAATTTTTTACCATATCTTGAACATTGCAGGTATTAATTCTAGGGTTATCTTCCTTGGAAACCAAAATAAATATTCCACAAGGAAAGAGTATTTGAAAGCACTATCTTTAGCTTTACTGTTACAACAGCTACAAAGGAGAGCAAGAGCATCAAACCTACCCGGTGATTTGAAAGGCCTTTTGACAAAATATAAACCTGAAGAATCCGGCGTAGATGAATTGTCAAATACATTGCTATGCACATTGAAAAGGAAGCGATGTGAACCCTGCACAAAGACAAAATGAACTGCAAAACTAAATATGCATGTGGGAAATGCAACACCCCCCTGTGTTTGAGCAAACATGCTAAAATTATTTGTGATAGTTGCTTAGTCGGGGAAAACAAGGGTGAGATAGTAGATGATTCTGAGTAACTGAACATTTGAAATTACAAGTTGTATGTATACCTGGAAATGGCAATGTATTTCTTTATACTTACTGTAATACAATTTATAATGTATATGTACTCGTACTTTAGCTTGTATTTTTATGTTGTAACATAATGCCTACTAATGAAAGCCTTGTACACTTAATCTAAATAAAGGTAAACACAGGAAAAAAGAAATAAACGAAAGAAAACAAAAATACAAACAATAACAACAAAAATATAGCGCGGGTCTACTAGGCCCCGCGCGACTAACGGCGTTCTACCAAAGCGTGCGCCTGACGGAGGGTTAAACATCCTGTGTATATATATTAATGTTAAAAATTGCTGTATATTATAAACAGTATTACATAACTGATTTATCATAATCTGTTACAAAGTTTTATTTACAAGCAAAATAAAGTGCTTCTTGTCAGGAGACAAACCTGTATGCCTAACCATGATACCTCTGCGCACACAGCCACAGAGCTAATGGAATACACACACACATCTTAAGTGCATGGCATAAAACACAACTGCTGCAGTGGCTGCATAGTTTTGGTGGCTACATTGTGATTGATGCACTGTATTGAACTCAAAGAATTTTGCATTCAATAGATGACTTTTCTTCTTCTTTTTGGGAGGGGGACATTACCAGCTGTGCATTTCATAGACATGAAGGTAGATCCAAATATGAGAGGGATAATGGCTGTACATACCAAATCAAAATTGTATTTTAGCAAATCTACTTATGATGCTTTGTATGTGCAAGAACATTACAGTGGTTCAGAAGTTTCTTGAAAGGGATCACAGGTAGAGTGTCGCTTGATGCACTCCATCTTTGAGAGGAAACTTAAAAACAGGTAGATTTTCACCCCTGCTGGTTAAGTTAAAATGTGTGCCACAGCAAGGAACAACTCCGAACCATATGAGGTTGTCTATCTCAATTACTCGTTTTTCAGTGCTTATGACACGCTCATTCATCTGTTTGTCCTGGAAATAAAACTGGCAATGCTACTATCAGTGATCTCAAATGTCTGCACTGTTGGAGGCATTGACTACAAAATTCTCTGTGAGAATGTTTGGAGACTACTTCGGAAGGGGACGATCATCCAAAAAAACACAAAACCCCGTTCCACCACTGTAGAATTAACCAATCAGATTGAATAAAGAAAAATATGTATATTTACAGCAACTAAAATGTGTAAGACCATGTGATTTCTATCCTTTTCTGTAATAATTTACGGCATGTTTCCTCTGAGAAACCATTAAGAACACTGGTCAGCACCAAAATCCTCTTGGGGGGGGGGCGTCATTCTTATGGTTTACAGAGCGCTGAATCTGAGTTTGAAAACCAAATTGCTCTACCATGTATCATTCTTAAAAGAGCCATAAATTTATATAACCAAAATTAAGATTTTGTCTATATATTTGAAGTTTTGGTGTAATACTTTGTTTTTATCTCAGATTGGGTAAGTAATAACAAATAACATTGTATGTAACTGTAAACAAATAAATGTGCATTCCAAATATGCATAAATAGAGCTAATTTCACTGTTGTTGCTAAAAAATAAAATGACATTACTTGCATGCAAAAAGAAACTACTACTGATGTCATGCAAAATCTGTTGACATTGTTACAAATAAATTAAGTGAAATATTTAAATAACACTCATAATACTGGATGCAGTGATGAGTAGCTGAGCTAAATTATTTCAGTTATGAATGTTCTGGTTAAAATTTAATATGTTGTTCACTTGAACACCACTGCATAAGTTTCGTAATATACATGTACACATAATACTTACTGCACTTTCATCTGTTTTTACTTTAAATTCTAATTGTAATTTATCACTATCTTAATAGTTACAGTATTACAACTGAATAAGGTTTCCACTTTAATGGAAAACTTATTTTGTTGTGGTTTTTCTTTTATATAGTTCTTTAGGTGTCTCTTGCACAAGAGTCCAATAGTAGTTGGTTAACATGTTTTTGTTCCATTTCCCACTGTATCTTGGTGAAACCTTTCACCGTGCTCATAAGAAACATCTCCCATATTTTCTGGGAAAAGGTCTAAATGAGAAATTAAAAAACGTAGCTTCAGAGACATTACGGCCTATGTTACAAAAATGAGGCAAGTAGACACTCCACAGTTTCTTCATAATTTTTAAATTTCTTGTTTCCCAGAAAGTTGCAACATGCATTTTCAAATGCATTCCAGGCTTTTCTCTCAATTAAATTAAATTTATCTTTGTGTACGGCATCCTGAAATAGTTGCTTTATTTGAGGTCCAATGAAAATGCCTTCTTTTATTTTGGCCTTGCTAATTCATGGAAACTTTTCCTTCAGATAAGCAAATCCTGAACCTGCTTTATTCATTAGCTTCACAGATCATTTTATTAAGCCAATCTTAATGTGAAGAGGAGACAATATAATATTTGCCCTGTCAACTGCCACATTTTTTGACCTAGAATGTTTTCTTCTCGGAGTGGCCATTTTTTTACAATATAGTGTTTGTCCCTCACGTGACTGTTCCACTTACACATGAAGTATTTGAATTTTGTATACTCCTGTTGTAACCCTGTCAGTAATGCTACAACTTAAACGTCAGCACATATGCTCCATTGATGATCTTCATAGTTTATTTTATGTAAAAGATGCATATTTGCGTGTTTCTTTTGTTAACTGAATGAGCAAGAGGTATTAATGGATGTATATTACCAATAATACGCTTCCTGTTTGTTATCAGACAGACTGTGGAGGGTTGCGCTTTCTAAGTTTCCATTGCAGTGTTAAAGTATTCATCCAGGTCCATTATGAAGCCTTTATAATCCTAACTAAAGATTAAATCATTGGTGGCAATTATTATTTTTACATTAAAACGAAAATCATAGACAAATTGCTAATAAAATTTACAAAAATACACTGCTTTCGAATTTCGGAGGTAACTGCCCCAAAAATGTTATGTGTTAAAGAAATCGGACTAACATATTTGGATTCAGCAATGTCAAATACATAAGGTAAACATAAGTTTTTTCCAAAGAGGGATTTTTTTTTAAATTTTTTTATTGACCAGTAGAATTGAATGGAGATACTTAATTGGAAGCTATTATGCCTGTACTGTATCTATTTTAAGCTTTTCAAGGTCCGTTTTGATAAAGGTGTAAATTAAAGTGTATAATGCTATGATGCACAAAAAGCATTTAAGTTGCATAAGCAACTTTCATACTGAAACCATTAAATAGTTGAGATACATCTTGTTTCATGATCAAAGGAAGAATATTTTGTATTTAAATTTACAAATAAATCAAATCCTTTGTTTAGAAAAACGTTTTACTCCACTTCACATTGAAAGAAAAAAATCAGAAAAATTATAAATCTGTATATGATATGGATGAACTAGATAGCCTGAACATTATCATATATGTATATTGGTTGCAGAATGAGCATGATGCTTTTCTAAAATTCTATTAACACTGTTACTTTCATTTTTTAAAACGTATATGGACCTTGATAAAGCTGTAACTAAGGCTAAGACTGCCTAAACAACCTTTTTTGTCAGTTTCCTTTATTAATTAAAGCTGGTCAAGTATTTTCCTTATCACAAAGAGAAGACCGCCCTCCCCAATTGCTTTTACCCATAATCACAGCGAATCCCATAATAACCTTCCAAAAGTAATGCACTAAAGCAATTTTATACTGCAGACAATTAGAACTGTTACATAAAAGTTCTGCAAAATACACTACATGTTCAAAAGTATCCAGACACCTGTCTGAAAATGACGTACAAGTTCGTGGCGCCCTCCGTGGTAATGCTAGAAGTCAATATGGTGTTGGCCCACCCTTAGCCTTGATGACAGCATTCACTCTCACAGGCATACTTTCAATCAGGTGCTGGAAGGTTTCTTGGGGAATGGCAGCCCATTCTTCACGGAGTGCGGAACTGAGGAGAGGTATTGATGTAGGTCGGTGAGGCCTGGCATGAAGTTGGCGTTCCAAAACATCCCAAAGGTGTTCTATAGGATTCAAGTCAGGACTCTGTGCAGGCCAGTCCATTACAGGGATATTACTGTCGTGTAACCACTCCGCCACAGCCCATGCAGTATGAACAGGTGCTCGATCATGTTGAAAGATGCAATCGCCATCCCCGAATTGCTCTTCAACAGTGGGAAGCAAGAAGGTGCTTAAAATGTCAATGTAGGTCTGCGCTGTGGTCGTGCCACGCAAAACAACAAGGAGTGCAAGCCCCCTCCAGGAAAAACACGACCACACCGTAACACCACCACCTTCGAATTTCACTGTTGGCACTACACATGCTGGCAGATGACGTTCACCGGGCATTCGCCATATCCACACTCTGCCATCGGATCGCCACATTGTGTACCATGATTCGTCACTCCACACAACGTTTTGCCACTGTTCAATCGTGTAATGTTGACACTCCTTACACCAAGCGAGGCATCGTTTGGCATTTTCCTGCGTGATGTGTGGCTTATGAGCAGCCTCTTGACCATGGAATCCAAGGTTTCTCACCTCACGCCTGTCATAATACTTGGAGTGGATCCTGATGCAGTTTGGAATTCCTGTGTGATGGTCTGGAAAGATGTCTGCCTATTATTCTTTATGACCCTCTTCAAATGTTGGCGGTCTCTGTCAGTCAACAGACGAGGTCCGTCTGTACACTTTTGTGCTGTACATGTCCCTTCTTGTTTCCACTTCACTATCACATCAGAAACAGTCAACCTAGGGATGTTTAGGAGTGTGGAAATATCGCGTACAGACTTCTGACACAAGTGACACCCAATCACCTGACCATTCGACGTCCGTGAGTTCCACGGAGCGTCCTATTCTGCTGTTTCACGATGTCTAATGACTACTGCGATCACGGATGAGTACCAGGCAGTAGGTGGCAGCACAATGCACCTAAGATGAAAAATGTATGTTTGTGGGGGTGTCCACATACTTTTGATCACATAGTGTATGTGCCTATGCAATGCATTTAACTTGAGCACAGTCTGGATTGTTGCTTTGGAATCTCACAGGACTAATTACCCTTTACTGCCTCTGATGAAAAAATACAAGTCCATACCTGAAAGCTTAGATATTTGATGATACCATAGATTGGAAGCCAAAGAATAGCCAATTCAATATTTAAAGAAGTCTTAGACGGAATTAAATCTAAATGCATATGCAGATTTCCTAAACAAGATGGGAAGGGAAATTTTTTTGATTGTTAAAAGTCATAATCCTACAGGTAGCTGAGCATATTTCACCCGTTTAACAAGGTTTTGATGACTGAGCTGTTTCTCCTAACATAAAAATTGCATGCAACCTAATTTTGTTTTATGTCATACAAGCTTCAAATAAATATAAACTGGGAAGCAATGAAGATAAATAATTACATCTTATCTCGTATGGTAGACACACAATACCAAAAATAATACAGTACAAAACAATGAAGCATTTAAGAACAAATTACCAGAAAGAAATAAGAATCTTGGCAATAATATTGTTTCAATGATTTTGTTTAATCAATTATGTAATAAACTGTGGTCATTTATTTCAGAGAATATTCAGATAGAAATATTATTTTATGTATGTATGGTTTATTCACTGATTGGAAATTTGTAACAATCTCATGGCTTTGTCAAGTACAATAGAATAATCTATTTCTACAAATAATTACATCATAAATATTAACAATTCAATAACTTACTATATACATAAAGTGATAGTTAAAACATTGCTATAAGGATCCTATTTACGTTGGCATCTACACCTTGTAGCTAAAGAACTCAAAAAACTCTTGATTATTATAAAAACAGTGATCAATTAAAAACTTCTTAAGCTGCTTTCTGAATCTCAGTGGATGCTTCCATTAATTTTTGTTGTAACTAAATTATACATCAGGATTCCTGTATGTAATATAGAATTAACTTTTTTTGTCATCCTGGCGACTTGTAAGTGAATGTTATTCGTACTTTTAGTGGAATGCTCATGTGTGGTGCTATTTGAGTAGAAGTAGTGAATGTTGTCATTTATGAAGCAAACTGTTTCTAAGATGTACAAACAGGGTAGGGTGGGTATATTGTTTTGTTCGAAATGTGTTTTACAATGTTCAGTTCTCTTTAAATGAAACACCTTACTTCGATCCATGAGTAAACCAAGTGTGAATTTGCCAGCGTCAACTCCTTTGAGTGCTTCTTTAAGGAAGGAATAGAGAGCATTAGATATGCTCGTTTTTATCTAAAGTCATTTTGATGGCCACTGAACATTTGTTTTTCCAGAAAAACTACAATTTGATTATACATTACAGTTTCCGGTATTTTTGAGAATCCGGATTGCAGGGAGATTGGCCTAGAGTTGTCAACATTTTGTGGGTTATCCAACTTGAGTATAGGGACCATTCTAGTTGATTTCAGTTCAGCAGAAAGTATCCCTGAACATATTGAGGTATTACATACATCCAGTAAGGGATCAACAATATAGTTCATGGAGAATTTAATTATACATTCAGGTACTTCATCAGGACCAGCTGAGAATCAAGTTCTTTTGGATTTAATGATTTTAATTATTTGAGGAATTTGCTTTTTTCATTTCTTTTCAGTTTAGGATGTTTGTTGGTGCCAGTTAGTGGCAATGTAACTCAGTCCATAACAGTGTTGAAATATTGTTGAAAATATTAGCGGTGTCAGCTGGATTCTTAACTATTACATTATTTATTGTTAAAGATATGTTATTACCAGTATCAGGCTTAGTACTACCAGTTTTGCTCTTTATTACATTGCAGATTGTCTTATTTTTATTTGAGGAGTTATGAATATGTGCATCGAAGTAATGTTTCTTAGCAACCTTTATTACTTTGTTATAGATTGCTTGTATTGTTTAAAGTCTTTGGTGAACCCGCCAGTTTTATTGGTTTTACTTATTTCAAAACGAAGACGCTTCCTTTTACTTTAACTTATTATTTCTTGGGTGATCCATTTTTTTTTCTTTTCTTTCTTTCTTCAGGGGAAGGCGGTATTAAGAGATGCAGGAATGTGATCATGAACTTTTGAGACTTAAGGTCAACATTGCTGCACTGTAGACATCCAGCCAATTTTATCTCGCTAATAATGAATTGCAGAATTGAATGCTTTCATTGGGAAAACTTCTTTTCTGAATTACCCTGGGTGAGCTCTTACAGTGGTATGAATTGCATTAGCTAATTTCAATATTATGGCATTATGATCTGAGTATCCAGTGTTAAAATTTGCCAGTTTGAAATCTGTAATGGTTTGATCAAGAATCATGACATCTGATGATGTACTTGAGAGATCTGTTATTCTTGTAGGGTTATGTATGGAGTTTTCTAGATTGTGAGATTCTAGAAGTTGTTTTAATTTAGATAAGTTTGGGTTTGGTTTCAGAAAATTCACATTTAAATCACCATAGATCAAAATATTTTATGCAGTTCTTTTTAGGATTTTAAGTACAGTCTATAGTTTATCTAAAAATGTGTAATTTCCTGATGGAGAACAGTATATACAGACAGTAATTAATTTTAAATGACAAATCTCAACAGCAAGAACCATGAATGCATATACTGACATAATTTATGGTGTAATACTTGGAAATAGAAGATAATGTTTCATTTGATTTTGAACACTAGTTTTAATCTTCTGTAACATCAGCATGCTAAGATGAAATAAAAAATATGAATTAAATGTATAAATAATACTGAGCTAAACACATGAATACATTTACTGATGTAATTTATGGTGTAACACTTGGAAATAGAAGCAAATGTTTCACTCAATTTTTAACACTAGTTTTAACTTAATGTAACAATCAACATGCAATGATGAAATAAAAAATACAAATAAATGTATTGATAATACTTGGCAAGAAGCATGAATGCACGTATTGACATAATTCATGGTGTAATACTTGGAAATAGAAACAAATGTTTTGCTTTATTTTTAACACTAGTTTTAAATTTCTTTTAGAATCAACTTGCTAAAATGAAATAAAAAATTATTATTAAATTAGAAATAATACTACGCAAGAAGCATGAATACATATACAGCATAATTTATAGTGTAATACATGGAAATAGAAGCAAATGTTTCTTGGTTTTCAACGCTAGTTTTAACTTTCTATAACAACAACATGCTAAGATCAAATAAAAAATACAGATTAAATGTACGATAATACTTGGCAAGAAGCATGAGTACATGTAGTGACATAATTTATATTATAATACTTGGAAATAGAAACAAATGTTTTACTTAATTTTTAACACAAGTTTTATTTTCAGTAACAATCAACATGCTAAGATGAAATAAAAAAATACAAATTAAATGTAAGATAATAGTCAGCAAGTAGCATAAATACATACACTTACATAATTTATAGTGTAATATTTGGAAATAGAAACCAATGTTTCACTTGATTTTTAACACTAGTTTTAACTTCCTGTAACAATTAACATACTAAGATGAAATAAAAGTACAAAATAATGTGTGGATAATATTGAGTAAGAACCAGATTCAGATTCAGATTTATTCACCAATTGTAAAAATTTACAAGGTTTCGTCAAGTAAAATTTAAAGAAATATACATTATTAACCATTAATAATGGAGAGGTACTAATCTATACAATTTTAGCATTAATTTTAAAGATAACAATTTGTTTTTCCAGTTTTATTCTCTTCCACTGTATAGAATGTGTTCTTAATTAGATATAACTTAATTTGTTCAATTTTTGTTCGTTCTTCATCAGTTACTTTAATCCAGTAAGATAAATGATTGTACAGATCTTTTGCCTTACTTTCAATACTTTTATTTTCAAGAGAGCCTCTTAATCTGTTTCTAAAGTAATTTTTCTTTGTTCTAGTATTATGTTCATGAGTATTTGTATTTTTGTCTTCTTTATAGGATTTTATAACATATTTTAGACATTCATATATATAGACAAGGCAGTGTTAGTATACCGAGTTTTTTAAAAGCAGATTTGCATGTGTTTCTCTTTTGGATATTTTTAAGGATTCTAATTGCTCTTTTCTGCAGCCTAAATATTTTTAATATGTGTTTCTTCCCTGTTGATCTCCATAATATGATGCCATAACTCAAGTGTGAGTGCATAAATGCATAATATACTTGTGTTGTGCTATCTTCATCCATGATTTGTTTGACCTGTTTTAGAATATATGTACCCTTATTGAGTTTCTTAGAGAGTTTTTCTATATGTCTGTTTCACTTCAGATTGTTATCTATGACAAGCCCTAAAAAGTTTGTTTCTCTAACTTGCCTAATTGGCTCACTTTTTATTTCTAAGGATATGCTAGCTTGTGTTTTGTTGTTTATACTGATTTGCATCCATTCCGTTTTTTTTGTATTCAATGCCATTCCTAATTCTTCCAGGTATGTAACGACTGTCTCCAACAATGTATTTGCATTTTCTTGTAATTCTGCCCCTGTTTTCCCTGTAACAATAATTGTGTCATCTGCGTATCCAATGGCTTGTCCACCTGCTTCCTGAATTTTTTTGAATAGGTTATTTATATACAAAATAAATAAATATGGCCCCAATTTTGACCCTTGTGGTACGCCATAAGCTATATGTTTAAACAATGATTGGACTTTGATTAACTGTCCATCTCTGTTTTGCATTACTTCTACACATTGTTCTCTATTTATTAAATACGATCTTAGCCAGTTTAATGGAATGCCTCTAATGCCATTGTTTTCAAGTATTACCATTAATTTTCCAATATCCACACAGTCGAAAGCTTTAGACAGGTCAAGAAAAATTGCTGCCACTAATTCTTTTCTATTTAATGCTTTAATAATTACGTCATTTCCCTTACTTATTGCATGTATAGTCAATTTCATTTTTTGAAAGCCAAATTGGATGAATGCATATACTGACTGAATTTATAGCGTACTACTTTGAAATAAAGCAAAAGTTTCACTTGATTTTTAACATAGTTTTACACTGCCATTTGTGAAAATTGCAACACCAAGAAAGAATTTCCTGAATAACTCCAAACTTGGTGGAAGTGTAGAAGAGTGTGCAAGCAATAAATGATTAGGTTTGCAGAGAGATGGGGTACTCGTAGGCCGAGCAGAGCCCTCTTGTGTTGGTCCGACAAGGTCAGTGTTGTGCCCAATGTAGTCAGTGCAGAGCTGTCAAACAAGGTGGAAACAATAAATTGAGTGCCAGTATGCCTTGTCGACGTCAAAGGGAGCCATATCAGCATGTGAGCAAGTTCGAACGGGGCAGAATGATCGATCTCCGGGAAGCGGGTTTGTCATACTGTGACATTTCGGCTCGTACAGGGCATGCTGCTACGGCAGTGGATAGATGAAGGTCGTATGCAGCGAAGAGCGGGTACTGGACCACGGAACATGACCACAGCACGGGATGACCTTCATCTTGTCCGCATGGCCATAATGGACCATACAGCTTCATCCACAGTATTGGCTCGATGCTGGAGCACTGCAAAGGTGTGAACTTGTCTGCATCAACGGTTTGTCGCCGCCTGCTGCAGGTTGGACTGGTTGCATGCATGCCATTACGTGGCTTCCATTGTCCAGAAACCACAAGCTCCTCCGACTACAATAGGCACATGAACACTGTCACTGGGGTGCTGAGTGGCAAAATGTAGTCTTTTTGGATGAGTCCCGCTTCAACATGTCCTACAGTGATGGCCTCATACGTGTCCGGCAGTACTGTGGTGAGCGCAACCTGGAGGGCTGCATTGTTGAGCGGCATAGCGGACAAACACCAGGTGTGATGGTTTGGGATGTCATTGGTTACAACAACCGATCTCGCCTCCTACGTATTGAGGGCACTTTAAACAGCAACCGGTACCTAACGGTGGCTGTAGAGCCTGAGGTACTCCCTCTGCATCAGGTATCTCCACAGGCCACATTTCAACAGGACATGCCCGGCCACATATTGCGAGGAATGTACAAGCCTTCTTTGAAGAGCAACGAGTACCATTGCTTCCCTGGCCTGCACGTTCGCCTGACATGTCGCCCATTGAACATGTCTTGGATATGGTTGGTCGGCACCTGATGCGTTACAGTCCTCCAGTAGTCAGTGTCACGGATTTGTAGGCTTGAATACAAACTGCGTGGAGGGGAATCCCTCAGGAACTTATTCAGAACCTTTTTGATTCAATGTCACGGCGTATAGCAGCTCTAATTGCAGCACATGGAGGCCACACCAAATACTGAATATTAGGGCTCAAAGGTTATGTATAGATTTGAAAAGTTTATCATTTGTAACTTGTCATGTACCTAACCTGTGGTATTAAATCATTGAATTCATGTGTTTCCTTCTTGGTGTTGCAATTTTCACAAACTGTAGTGTAGCTTTTGTAACAATCAACATGCTAAGATGAAATAAAAAATACAAATTAAATGTAAGATAATACTCTGGAAGAAGCAGCAATGCATATACTGACATAATTTGTATTATAATACATGGAAATGGAAGCAAATGTCTCTTGATTTTTAACACTAGTTTTCACTTTCTATAACATTCAACATGCTAAGATGAAATATAAAATAAATATTAAATGTATAGGTTATATTCAACAAGAACATGAATGTATATGCTGACATAATTTTTATTGTAATGCTTTGAAATAGAAGCAAATGTGTCACTTGATTTTTAACACCAGTTTTAACTTTCTATAACAATCAACATGCTAAGATGAAATAAAAAATACAAATTAAATGCATAGATAATACTCAGCAAGAAGCATGAATTCATGTACTGATCTCATCTTAAAATTCTATGTGCTAATCTCCAAAGGGTTATCAACTACTCTTCCTCCTGTTGTCCATATTGTGAAGACATTTGAAACATCTGATAAAACGTAAGTAACTGCTTTGTTGAATTAGAGATCTATGGAAGAGAACATATCAAAGTACATCTGTTTATATACCACAATGGAGGGAAGCTTTCTAATTGTAGCAATTTATTTTATAGCATGCCTATTAATTACTGTAAAGGTTGCTAATTTCCACTTCATTAAAGCTATCACTAACCTTTGTTTTCATGTTATCTGGTTCCGAAAGTGCAGTCAATTCATCATACTCTCCAGTTTTGTTTAGGTTCTCTATTTGGATTGCTGAGAAGTAATCTGTAAAACAAAGCATAATTTACTGCTGCAATTAATTCAATACAATGTTACAATGAATCATACTTATGTAAGCAATATTAACATGTATGACATGCAATGCTAGTACAAACATTTTAATGCAGTCCTGAAGTTCCAGCAACTGGTTCCAAAGGAATTGCTAATTCTTCTTCCTCTTCGTCTTCCTCCAGACTATTCTCATCACTTTCTCTCAGGTCTATAAGAAATTCCTGTACCTCTGGTGCATTTCTTCATTGTAGTACTTCATAATTCTGTTTTCTGCATGCTTTACTTCATTTCTCCACATTTCTGGTGTTATCTGTTAAAATATTTGCATTATTATCATCATCATCCTCATAATGCTGTGAAATTCTTATAGTTAAAATACCAACTATCTTCTAATGTACATACCTGGTTGAGTGCTTCCTTCCATACAGCTCTAGCTCGAGCTAGTCATGTCCTGGCTATGAAGCTACTGACTTATGATAATAATTCTTTGTTATAACCACACAAACTCTATGGTATTGAAAAATGAATGGTAAGGTGGAAGCTTCAATACTGTATGGCCTTCTTTCACTAATATTTCATCACTGACATATCTGAAATATTTTTTATTACTTATTACTATATAACTTATAGTCTTAACTGAAGTAGGAATTATTTCACTTTCATATTATGAAAGAAATTGGTTTACCATTTCAGGTTGCATCAACCATTCTGCATAACTGATGCAATTCATTCTTGTTTGCATTATCTGGCACTGGCACCCATTTTGTCTCAACCAGGTCTGAAAACAAAAAGAAAAAAGATTTCATAGTCATTAAACACAATTAATAAACATTGCTTATTTCTTAAAATGCATAAACATTTAAGTACCTACCATTAACTGATCTTTTCTCCACTTTGATGTTGGCTGTTGTTCTGTAACTTTGTTGCAGTATGATGCATTGTCCATAACAATCAGACAGGGTCCTAAATTCTTCAATCCAACAACAAGCTGTTTCTCCAACCATTTCTGAAATGTTTAGCTGTTCATTGCACCATGATAATCTTAGCCAGTCTTCAGATTGGAAGAAAATATTAAATCTGCACCTTCAAAACAAAGAATGCACAGCTGATACAATTAAAATTCATAAAAATGTGATTATGAAGCAACATATAATTCATCAAGAATTATGTCGTCCTCCGTGGTGTAGTGGTTATCATGCTAGCATCTAGTTTCCAAGGTTGCGGGTTCAAGCCCAGCGGAGGGCGATGGATTTTTTTGGGCGTAAAAATCCTTACAATGGCTTCCTTCGGAAGGGAAGTATAGCCGGTGGTCCCATGTCGTAGATTTATGGCACGTAAAAGAACCTCAAGCCTGATAAAGAGGCCTCTGAGCAAAATTACCAGTCTTTCACACCCAATATAGAATGGAATGCTAAGGACCACAGCAGTTAAAGAGCATCCATAAATAAAACCCAGTTTAATCAAGAACTACTTTACCAGGGATAAAGCCATCTTTTGTTCCAGCATGTAGAATAACCAATCTTCCCTTGCTGAGGAGCAGTTTGATGCATGACTCCCTGGGGTTTACCATGAACAATCTCAGGTTTGTTCCATGAATGTGTTGCAGACCCTATAAAATGTATGTGAAATTCAAATAATCATGAGTAATATGTTCACATTAAATGTTTTCTAAAAAGCTACCATCCATATATCTTATTTAAGATATTGTTACAAGCTTACCATTCATAAAACTAGCTCTTTCATCCAGAACAACCACAGGCTTTGATCTTTCACTTTCCAGATTTCTCATATATTCTCTTAAACAGCAAGATACCTCTTGAACTGAATCTCTGGAGTTTCTCTTACATATACAAGGCCATTCTTCTTGGTCCACTTAAAGCCCATTTCCTTTAAAATTATTCTTAATGATGTGAGTGATCCATTATATAGATATGTCTCGTAATTCTCTCACATGTTGTAGCACAAGCTTAGCTGTTACTCTTTCTCCTGCACATAAATTAAAGATGAATATAATAATTTGTACATCTTTTATACACAACCTTTGTTTTTGCAATATTTCCCTTATAAACTAACTTAACCTGTGTACAAATTTTCTGGCCAGCTATGTTCTGCATGTACTGCTCAGTTTGCCTGGCACTCTATAATCCATCCTCCCCTACCTCCATTTGTCCTTTTATCTTTCTTACCTCTCTTACTTTTCTAATCCATTTCTTCTTTTCCTGTCAACATTCATATTGCTGCTATTTTTCCATCTATTTTTCCCCATTTTTCCTCCCTTACTTTCTGTCTCCATTCCGCCAGTTGCTTTTATTCTATCATACAATGCTCTATGCTTTCACTGCCTCTGTATAGTTCACAGATTCCGCTTTTTCTGCCTCTTAGCCCTCTTAAGTACATTGACCCTGTTCTCATCCATGCAGATGCTTCTTTTTCTGCTCTATTACAATAATCCATGTACCCTTCTCCTCCCCATTTCCTTTTTACTAAGCTATAAAACCCTAGTGCTTTTTTATTCTCTAAACTTCCCTAGATCTCTTGTGTTTCTATATCCTCCACTCTATTTCTTACTGTTATTCCAGAA
The DNA here is from genome assembly GCA_030765065.1 of Deroplatys truncata. Classification (NCBI taxonomy): domain Eukaryota; kingdom Metazoa; phylum Arthropoda; class Insecta; order Mantodea; family Mantidae; genus Deroplatys; species Deroplatys truncata. The sequence continues at coordinate 513,401,970 of CM060990.1, forward strand.
GACTGTTTCTTTCTCTTGCTCTCCAAATATTTCCCATTCCTATTTTTTGGTCCATACATATCTTTAAAATTTCACCTTCATCTTTTTTTACACATCTAAACCAAAATTTCAATATCCTTTCCGATATCATTCCCTTTGTTCTTGTTCTTCCTAATTCCACTAATGTTACTTCCCCCTGGTGCTGATCTTGGTAACCCCAATAATTCTTTACAAAGCATTCTATAGCTCTGGTCTATTCTTTTGCTTAATTCAGATCACCCCCCCCCAAATTTCAACTCCATATAGCATTCTTAATTCTATGAATGCTTCATACATTCTTTCTATCCATTTTGTCAGCATTTCTAATTTATATTTGCACATCCTCACTCCTGTCATTGCTACCTTTCCTTCAGCCATCACGTTCCTACTATGTGCCTCCCATTCTCCATTACTGCTCATCCTCACCTCTAAATAATCAATCTTTGACAACCTCTAACTTTAAACCCCCATCTGACACTTCTCTTCTGTGTTTAATTGAATTCCTCTTTTAAAAACGATAACTTTCGATTTGTTTATATTTGCTTTAGTTCTCCATTCTTTGCAAAATTCCTGTATTCCATTGATTGCTTTCTGTAGCCCAATTACTATTACAGCCTCAACCATAAGATCATCCACATATAGTAAACCTGGTATCTCTCTATGTGCTTTTATGGGACAGTGCAGATTTTTTCTTTCACTGTTTCTAATATGTCATCTATGAATAAATTAAATAATATGGGGCTCAGTTTGTACCCTTGTCTTAATCCTATTTTTTGCCAGTCATTTCTGTAATTCCATTACTTCAGCACCTTGTACAACATTTTATATCTTTATAAATCTCCCCAGTTTCCTTTATAAAATTATTTCTTACCCCTTTCCTTCTTAATTTATAAGCTAGGGGTTCTCTATTTATTGTATCAATTTATTTTTTAAAATCTGCAAAAATTGTGTATATCCTTCCTCTTTTCCTGCTCAAACACTTATCTATTATAGTCTTTATTATAAATACATTATCTATTGTTTGTTTTCCTTTCCTAAATCCTGCTTGGTATTCTGACAGTTTTCCTTACTCTTCCACCCTTTTTCTTAATTTATTGGCCAATATACCTGTGTACATTTTCCCTAATATACATAATAAATATATTCCCCTATAATTTTCTGGTTTATTTGCTCCTCGCTTCCCTTTGTAAATTAATATCACCATACTTATTTTCCAACATTCTGGCAGATCATTCCTTTCTTTAATTTTATTTAGTAATTTCGTCATCACTTTTAAGCCATTTTGCATTTCCCAATACATTTTCCAAAATTCCCGTGGTAGTCCATCAATTATTACTGCCTTGTCATTTTTTATATTCCTTATTTGCTGGTAAACTTCCAGTTCTATGATTTTACCATATAATTTTTCGTTGAGTATTTCCCTATGTCCTACCGCTCTTGGATCTAGTGTTACCCTCTTCCCTTCTTCAATTAGAAAGCATCCTAACCATTTGCTTGGTATAATTTCATTTTCGTTCTCACTATTTCCCATATTTTTTATAATCCTTTCTGTCTATCCTGCCTTTAGTTTCCTTTCTATATTTTTCCTGCCATTCTTTTTCCTTAGTCTCTAGCAAACATTTATATCCCCCTTAAGTTTCATCAGATTTTGTCTATCCCATTCCTTTTCCGATCACCTCCACCTAATAAGTTCTTTAAATACCTCCCTTTTTCAATACAAGTTACAGATTGAGATCTATTCTTATGTTTCCGAGATGTGACAAATGGCTCTCCCTTCTGAAATGTCCTTATTACTTTTTGCACTGTACAAAATCCATGCTGTAATAAAGATAAGCATACAAATATTAGGTTTTTAGCACCAGCTGAAAACAAAAGCGTACCATTCCTAGAAATCCACAAATTCATCAAAGAAACAAAATGCAGCTTTCCCAGATATTATGATATAATACCCAGTATATGTGTATATAAATTAATTGCAGATTAAAACTTATTGCACAGAAGTTCTTTAGCAATTTTTCTAATGCTACCTTAGCAGAGAAACTATGAATGCACTTTAATATTGCTTAGATATAATGAAATTTAATATTAAACAGTTCTCAAGCACCCATTGTGTAGCAAGTATGAGAAATATATTGTCTACTTACCCCTAAAAGACTTGCAATTCTTGTCATGAGAGATACTTTACTTACACAGACATTCTCTTCTTCAGCCTTGGCTTTCAATTTTTGGTACATGGTAACATTTGCTTTTTGGACAGTGCTGTTAAGCATGGATCTTATTTTAACTGGATGATTGCTTTCCTCACTATTTTTTCTCTTATCTTATTTATATACAGCCTTTAAAGGAAATAAAATAACAATTGTTTATCAAAATAAATGCATTATTCTTAATCTCAAGTATCATAGGGTTAAAGTAACATGCTTTTAAACATTAATAATGCTTTTGCATCGTTATGATACACACACACGCACGCACACCCACCCCCACCCCCACATCCCCACCCACCCACCCACCCACCCACACTTATTCACCATAAGAAATCATACAGAGTTATTGGTTTCGTCCACAGTTATGTATGAGGAAAACATATCTACAAGTTATATTAAGAAAAACAATATGCGGTTAGACAAGCTCTTGTCAATCCATGTATGTCATCATTTAAGATAATCTTGAAGAGAACAGCAATTATACAATGGTTTCGAAGGCAGACATCCTCTTGGCCCCCTCAGATGAAAAACAGGACCCATGAAACAAATGAGTTCACAAGATATGTAAATATTTAGGTTTTGCTCCTACAGTATTCCACATGTTCATCTAAAGAGTAAAACTGATTTTTTTCCAAAGAACTTATGTAATTCTACCTTATATTTATTTGACGAGGTTATATTTTTAAAGTACCTGGGTAAATAGTTATATAATTTTAAGCCGTTATACTTAAAGGATGTTTCAAACAATTTGGTTTTGTGAGTGATCAAGTGTAATTTGTCCTTATTCCTTGTATCGTGTGAATGAATTTCACCATTTGTGACATAATTTGAAATATTCTTCTTGGTGTAAATTAGCAATTCTTTCATATACAAACTGGGTAAGGTCAAAATGTTCAAGCTGTGGAAATATTCTCTGCAGCTTTCCGTTTTTGGGATTCCCGCTAGTATTCTTAGTGCTCTTTTTTGGAGTTTAAATATTTTGATACTATTTGTAGTATTTCCCCATAAGGGTAGACCATAGAGCACTCGCGAGTGAAAGTAGGTAAAGTAACAAATTTTGAGAACTTTAGCTGATACACGAGGCTTTAGTTGACGAAGAATAAAACAGGTGCTGCTAAGCTTGCCTAATAGTTTTTCAATGTGAAAGTCCCAACTTAAATTATTATCCAGCCACAGCCCTAGAAATTTCGTTTCACCTGCAAAGCTGACCAATTTAGAACCAATTTTGATGCTGGGATTCAGTGATTTTCTACATGCTTTATGTTGAAAATTTAGAGCTACAGTTTTCTCTTCATTTACAAGCAGTTTATTGACTTTAAACCAATCAACTATTTTATTCACGACCACTGTATGCATTTGCTGTAGGTTACTATTATCCTTCCCTGTAATTAAAATGCTTGTATTGTCTGCAAATAGAGTTATTTTGGCTTGTGTTGTGTTTTCAAGACATAACGATAAATCATTTATGTACAAGAAGAACAGCAAAGGACCCAGAATAGAACCCTGTGGAACCCCCAATGTTACAGTTTTTTTTTCAGACAGGTCCTTTCTAATTTCATTGTATCCTGTTTCTATAAAATCAATTTCAACTACTTGATCTCTCATTTCTAAGTATGATTTAAACCAGTTGAAGGCCACTCCCCTTACGCCATATTTATACAACTTATTTAGCAGAATTTTGTGATCCACCATGTTGAAGGCTTTTGATAAATCCAAGAATAATCCAACCCCTAATTAGGTTCTGTCCAGTATGTCATAAATATTATCAACGAAGTTTATTACAGCCAAGCTAGTTGATTTATTGCTTTGTAATCCATATTGGCAGTTATTAATTATATTATGTTTGGTAAGGAATCCCATTAATCTCTTGTACATAATTTTTTCTAATATTTTTGAGAACACTGAAAGTAACGCTATTGACCTATAGTTGTTGGGGTCTTGAGGTTCTCCTTTTTTTAATATTGGTTTAATTTTAGTAGTTTTAAGCTCAAGTGGAAAAGTGCCACTTTGAAATGATTTATTAACGATGTGGCATAGGGGTTTTAAAATATGCTTGCTACATTTTTTAATTAAATAGCTCAAAATTTCATCCATAGCTTCAGATTTTTTATTTTTTAGTTTACATATTATGTGAAGCAGTTCAGTTTCACATACAAGAGTTAGGAATAACGACTTTCCATTGAAAAAGCTTGGGGCTGAGTTATAAATATTTTTTGGACAGCTTTTACTTTGCAGGTTTATTGCAATTTCAACAAAGTATTTGTTAAATATATTAGCAATTTCCTTAGGGTTTGTTATAATATTGTCTTTATATTTCAATTTGATGTTTTCTTTCATTGGGGAATTTGAGTTAGTTTCTTTTTTTATAATGTCCCATATAGCTTTCTGACTGTTTCCTGATTTATTTATTTTTCTAGAATTCTCTAATATTTTAGCTGCTTGAATTACCATTTTGTAGATTGATTTGTATTTCTTGTAGTAATTTTTTAACTCCTCAGAGCTGCTTCCATTTTTAATTGCATTTAATTTCTTGCCAGAAGTTCTTATACCTTTAGTTACCCATGTTGAATGCTGTTCTTTGATTTTTAGATTAATCAGGGGAAAGGCTGTCTCATAGTAGTGTTTGAAAGTGTTTAGGAATTTAGAGTAACTGATATCAACTGAATTTTCCTCGTAAACATCTTCCCAAGTTTCGTTTTCTAGCAAATAATTAAAGTAATCTATATTTTCAGCCTTCTGTAGTCTGACCTTTTTAAACATAGTGCTTGGCTCCCTTAGTTTCTTCCTGTTTGGCCAGTTTATAACTATAGATTGGGCAAAATGATCTGATAAATTGAAATTGAGTTTTATTTATGGACGCTCTTTAACTACTATGGTTCTTAGCGTCCCATTCCATATTGGGCGTGAAAGATCGGTAATTTTGCTCAGAGGCCTCTTTATCAGGCTTGAGGTTCTTTTACGTGCCGTAAATCTATGACACGGGACCACCGGCTTTACTTCCCTTCTGAAGGAAGCCATGCTAAGGATTTTTACGCCCAAAAAAATCCATCGCCCTCCGCCGGGTTTGAACCTGCGACGTTGGGAACTAGAGGTTAGCACGGTACCACTAGTCCACGGAGGACGACAAAATGATCTGATAGACAGGTATCAAAGACCTCAATGTTTCTAACACAATTGGTTAAATCACTACTTATAGCTACCTGATCAATTGATGTTTTAGAAGTATTCGTGACCCTTGTTGGCACATTTATTGTTGTTTGAAGGCCATAAAGATTTATCAAAGTAAGGAATTTTGATCTTTCACGGCTGTGTTCTAAAAAATTTATGTTAAAGTCCCCCAGCAGAATTACGCTTTTCTTTAGCTTAAGGAAGTGATTAAGAATAATATCCAAACTTTCAATTAGAAGGTTTATGTTACTCGAAGGATTCCTATAGATGCATATTATTATCAGCTTATTTGCAACCTCTATAGTGCTGGCTTCAAACTGTTCTTCTACATTTAATGTTTGAAATGTTTTTATAGGTTTAGCCTTTATATGCTTTTTTATTAAGATTAATGACCCGCCATTTCTTTTAATTGACCTACTGTAACCCTGTATTAATTTAAAGCCTGTTATTCTCAATTCAGTTAATTCACATTGGGTTAGCCAGTGCTCAGTAATGCACATTATGTCTACGTGTTTTAACTCCCCCTCTATTAGTAATTCGAGTTCAAGAGACTTATTTCAGATACATTGAATGTTTTGGTGAAGAACGCACAAAGTATGCAAGTTTTGAGTTTTTTTGTTGTTTTCATTTTCCTTCCCCAAATTGTGATCGAAGGAGTCAGTACTTACAGAAATGTTTCCTATTCGCTTGCAGTTTTCACTTTTATCCATTTTATATATTTCTGTTTCATTAGGGTGTTCTGACTTTGTGATTTTGACTAGCATTTTTAGATAAAGTAATCTTAGATACTAAGTTTGTTCTAACAGACCCATCGCTATCACATTTGTCTAGTTTTTTGAATCCAGGTGGGTTATTACTCTGTTCAAGAGATTCGCAAACTTTGCTACACCTTTCCTGTTCAAATGCAGGCCATCCCTGCCTAGAACAATGTCCCCTAACCATGCATTGCTATCTACAAAGGAACAATCGTATTCTTTACATACCCAGTTGAAAGTAGAGTTGATCCCGTCGATGTAACGGAGATCCTCATCCCGACGATGTATAATACCGCTGACGCAGAATTTCACCCATGGAAACAGCTTCTTTCCGACCGTCACAACTTCGGTCAGTTCCTGCATGATGTCCTCAGGTGTGCCCGCCGTGTTGATGTTGTTAGTCCCCGCGTGTATCACCACAATATCTGGATCGTCTTGTGTTCATTACTAGCTGTTTTCTTATGTGTTCAAGCTGAGCCCCGGGATAACAATAAACTTTAATGTTTTCCTCGACGTAATTGCTAGTATGGCGTACCATCGAATCTCCTATTATAATGGCTTTGTTCCTTTCATATTTGAATTTGTTTTCCGTGTCGTCGCTTTGAGTTAGTTGCTCCTTCTCATCTTCCTGGTACATATTCTTCATTCCGCTGTCATCCAAGTCTTGCAGTACTTCAAAACGATTTCGCAGACGAATATTGCTTTCACTGATTTTTTGAATTCTTGGTGCCGTTAGCTTCTTGTTTGCGGTCATCCATTCTTTGCATTTTTTCACTTGATCTTTGCCAATTGCGCCTCGTGCAGTGGTTGTGATGTTACTTTCTTCCCTGTTCTTCAAAAGTTTGTTCTCCGGGCGAAGTTTGTCAATAATCTCCTTGTAGTCCTTAATGTCTTTGTATAGGGTCTCCATGACCATGTGAAGTGACGCTATCTGCTCATGTTTACTGCAGCACACTTCTTTGTCATTTATGTCCGTTTCTGTTGCAGGTAATTGCCTGTCTTTATTTCCTCTTGTATTACTGATCCTATTTGATCTGTGTTTAAAAACGCGCTATCAGGGCTGGATTTATTGTGTAGAGCACAGAAAACCGAGGACCCGCGAAGAGACGAAACATCCACCGCCGCCATCTTAATTGGGATGTACTCACCTTTGGCAAATCTTGTTCCACAATAACACTTTTGGATAAAGTCATTTCAGAATGCAAAATATTGTAATATATTTCATGCGCTACTGTGTTGCGATCACAGTAATAACAATAATTGTGTATGCTTAAAACAATTCAAAACAAAACTATGCAAACACAAGGAATACAATGGTGTCTGAACAACAGAATCTTGTTGTTTTAAAATCAATCAGTTTCCTCACCTGCATCTACCTCCAAAACGACTTCTTTGGCAACATAGCAGATGCAATAACACCAACTATGGCAGTATATTTTAGGAACAGTTGGTGGTAATAAAACAACATAACAGATCTAATATCACCAAATGTAACCAAACAGCACTATAAAGGGGGGAAAATGTCACAGTTGACTTTTGGTGAATTCCAATACAATGTTTTCTGTATAATACAGGAAATGCTTTTCCCTGTGTAGCTCCTTTCTATTGGCATATGGTTCTTGCGATGATTTCTTGAGAAATTTGTTCTATTTTGCATTGTTGGTGTAGTAATGTTTGGCACAGGTATGATATTATAGTTTCTTTACAGCATACCCGCCATCACAGTTGCACCAAATTGTCCAGCTTCAAATCTTCTTTTAAGAGGAGATGTATGTCCAAGTGACAGCAAATATTAAATTTAGCATGCATCATAAAATTGTTTAACTAAAATTTAAAATTTTGTAGGTTGGTTTCAAATAATTGTCTGCAAGTTCCATAATTATTTCAAAATTTTTTTCTTTGCACGGTTTCAAGTTCTAACCTAACCTAACCTAACCTGGCTGCAGGTAAGCATTTTCACAAAAATTCTTACAGATATGTAATTGATATTTTGCTCACAGTTTCTGTACATTATATGTAATTCCTGCAGACATATTTTTAAATGTTGATTATTTATTGGTTAAAAAAGTATTAAAAATTAGTACTATCTTAAAAATCATCACTCCTGTCTATAGTGAGTCTTTCATTATTAAATGATAAAGAAGTGTGGGAAATGTCATTAATTTCTCTATAATAGTTGTTGAGAAACTGTTCCCTAAAGGTAGAAATGTGCAAGTTTCAAGAAACGAGTCCTAAAGTGTGCAGCGCAAACACATGCCATGTGTTAAAACATATTTCAGGTATTTAACTCTATTTCTAAACCAGCCAAACAAGCCATGTTTGCTGCTTGGTATGTCTGCCCACAGCCTTCTAATACAAAGAGAAACATTCCTGCAGTTTGAATGCACAGATTTTGTAAACATAGTAAATAAATGCATGGTGACTGGAAAATATTGCAGTCAAAAAGGGATGTGGCAGTGCACAGGCTATGGCTCTTTAAACTTTAAAACCAACTTAGACTAATAATTTGACCATAAAATATTGTGGAGATATTCCCAAGAATGTATACTTCACTTTGGACCTTTTTTTTTTTTTTGAAAAAACAGAAATTTGGTCATTTTCAACGTACATCTTACTTTAACTCTTGAAGCATGAAGAATATGAGAGTCATTTATAAAGCCTGGCCATTGAACAACAGTGCCTCATATTAGTAGGTTAGAATCAGCAATCATTTGAACAGAACATTATTAGAAAAAATCCTTTGTGATTTTAAATAAGTCAATACTTAAACCAACAGGGGGTTGTAATTTGATACTTGGTACAGTTAGTAGCACCAATGCAGTTAGGAAACTTTGCCATTGCATAAAGTTCATACTTAAATTCTTGCAATTTCTTGTTCAGTGAGCATGTGGATGTAAAGAGGTAATAAGCCTGTCAGAGCTGCAGAAAATTATCAAACTATTTTGCTTGTGGTGGATACATAGATTGCATTATGATCTCCAACATTAATTAGGAAACTGCCTGAAGCGTAATATTTCAAAGTGACAAGAAATATTACTTCTGTTGAAACCATGATGTTTTGCAGTTTTTGTTTTAATAATGTCTCTTATGATGTAAGACAACATTAGCTGTGTGTTTATGCAGTTAGAACCTATTGAAAAACTTTTCAAAATGATTCACTCTTGTATGAATGTCTTTAAGGTTTAGGTAACCTCACTTTCACATCATTATCTTCTATTTCATTAAAAATCTCATGGAATTTATCATTTTTGATAAGTTGTGTCACTTTGCAAATTGCGACGGAAATGTTGCTTACGTAATATTTATAGCGTAAGTTATTAGAACTTGTAGATCATATGTTGTGCTGCTTTACTTCACGCGTTGCCATCTTGTGACGTCACTCCTTGTTTGGTTCGTAGCTCCCTCTGGCGTAGCAATTTGTATCAATTAGTTTCCGAAAGAATTTAAAGTTTTGTATATTGTCCTCTGGCTAGCTATCATCTTATCTTGGTAGGACATGTATCTCTATGTAAGGGTGTGAATCGGAAAGGAATCTTTTATCCAGAAATTATACTGATGAAGAAATTGGTTTTATAACTTTTATTGTCGAACACGTTCACTAACACTTTTTACATATTGATATAGATACTCGCCAAACTGAAACTGTTTGTAATAACTTCTTATTTATCACTTTTAACTCGCATACTTCAACTTTATGTAATTTTTTAATTGTATAATACTTTATAATAATTCTCGTAATTCTGCTGCGCGTAACTTGACGAAATAAATGAACTGAGAGACCGACGTGTAGAGTACTGAGAATTCTGTTGAACTGGGGGACCGACGTGTAGAGTACTGAGAATTCTGTTAAACTGGGGGACAAGCTACCTCGAACCTACACTATTTATAGGCCTGCATCAAGATACGCCTAAAGATTATAAATGAACTGCTATTGGCTAATAAAACGCGCCAACATTAGCGTCTATTTTAATATCCAATGAAAACCACGAATACATATGCTTTAGGAAATGTTCTAGAAGCTTCTACCGAAAAGGCGCGAAACATTACGTAACTTCCTGGTTCCCGGTAATGATAAACAACTCACCCCATCGCTGCATTATTGCGTTATTGTTGACAGTTTCAGTAAAGCCGTATATTATTATTTACCAATAATAATTACAATTAATAAACCTCTGAAATCAATGTCACATAAAAATACATATTCATATTACTATCATTAATTACATCTGAGTAATTTGTGATACAAATTACCGTATCATATGCCCCACTAGAAACATAATTATAAATATTTATAACTTGTTTAGAAATTTTAAAATTGTGTTTTTAGTCTCCTAAATCTTGGAACACACGTTATCACTTTCACTTAACACTTCACACGCATTTAACACACGACATATGTTTTCTTTATTATCTCGCCACTACTTACTGGCTCTGGTTTAATTAATTTAGATATTAATCTGACATCACAAAATTTTTTTTTTTTTTTTTATAGCAAATACTTTACCCTAAATTATTTAATCACTGCTACCAAATTGTTTACTTTCTTAAGTTGACAAAAATTTATACATTTAGGATTTTTGTAATTATTACACATATTTACCAAAATATTCACCCTCTACACAAATATTTACATCTCTTAAATCTAGATAATGTTTCACCTTTTCTGTTTGCTACATAAGTATTTGTTTCAATTATTTTTAATTATATTTACCAATTTTTTTGTTATTTTATACTTTATTTTAACAAAACTCTTGGAATTGTATTTACGTACTTTTACTTTAATATCATCTTAAGTTTCAATCTTTGCACTCTTAATTTCAAATACTGTTACACTTACTAATTTTTTTTTTTTTTTTTTTATAATTTATTTCTCTTTTCTCATGACATATATATATATTTAGTTAACCCTCTTACGTTCCAATACATTTCTCTGCAAGTCGTCTTTAACTATCCAGCATTTACTTTACATCACATTGCTATTTACCCTCCTGGATCAAATTGTGTGTGGCTAAACATTACTCATAGCCGTATCCTAACCTTCAAATTTTTGTTCATGAATAACCTCTTGTATTCATTTGAAATTTCATCACATGATAACATTTGAAAACAATCTAAAGTTTCCTGAACAGCACATCTTTTAACAACTTTCATTTTCAATTCTTCTACTATCTCTTTACTTTGAAAGTACTCTGACAAATCTGTACTAAACTGTACTGGACTGGAGTTTTCAATTTGAACATCTTGGTACAATTTATCTCTTTGCATTACTGACTCATTCTGTATTTTTGATATTTCCCCTCTGAAATTAACTTGCGCCTCATTTACATCTACATTCATAACCTCATTTATCTCTCTTATCTCACTTGCAATGTTACTCACTTGATTTCCTAACTCTGTGCATTCTACATTAACCTCACTTTTAGTATTAACCTCACTTTCTTTGTTACCTATTTCCTTGCTCATGTCTAGCATTTTCTTTGAAATTTCTCCTGTCTCACTTGCTATTACTTCCTGATTTTCATCACTCATTTTTGGCATACTACTATCTAGCTTCGTAACTTTCTTTTCAATTTCTTCCCTGCTTTTATCTACTTTTTGCTCTAATATCTCATTACTCCTACCAATATCTTCAATTGATTTCCTATGATCCTTTTTTATATCTTCTCTCAATTCCATAAAACTCTGATCTATTTTCTTACTAATATATTCCCTCGTTTTCCTCAATTCCCTCTTATTCTTTTCCATATTCTCATTCAACTTTTTCATATTCTCATCCAAATTTTTCAGCAATTCCATCATTTCCTTCATCATACCAGCATCAATAGTAATATTTCCTGCTATTCTATTCTTACTTTCTGCACTAACATTTCCTCCCTCCAATACTACATTGTTTGAGCTTTTTTTTGTAACCTGTATTGACTTACAGCTAACTGTTACACTATCCCCTTTCATCATTGTTTCTTCAATATTATTAGTAGCCATTGTTTTTGTTTTCTAAAAAAAAATTACGATACCTTTGTGATGCTTTCTGTTGATGTAGCTTTGATGTCCAGCGTTCTGCCCCTTTCTCCTAGGTTTCTATGTCGCTTCTGCGTTGTATTATGATGAATCTACGTCGTCTCAATGTTTTTGTTGTTGAATTACCCTGTTGCCTTGTAGTCTCGGAATTACGATGTCCAATTATCCATGTAGTCTGTCGTTCCTTTTGTTTCTGGAATCTGCGTCTTGTAGATCATTTCACTGCTCCATTCATTCCTTCCTGGTTATGTTGATTCATTCCTGGTCGTGTTCCTTTCCTGGTCACTTCGCCTTCCTTTCCTGGTTATCGCGCCCCACGTTCTGGGTGCCAATTATGCGACGGAAAATGTTGCTTACGTAATATTTATAGCGTAAGTTATTAGAACTTGTAGATCATATGTTGTGCTGCTTTACTTCACGCGTTGCCATCTTGTGACGTCACTCCTTGTTTGGTTCGTAGCTCCTTCTGGCGTAGCAATTTGTATCAATTAGTTTCCGAAAGAATTTAAAGTTTTGTATATTGTCCTCCGGCTAGCTATCATCTTATCTTGGTAGGACATGTATCTCTATGTAAGGGTGTAAATCGGAAAGGAATCTTTTATCCAGAAATTATACTGACGAAGAAATTGGTTTTATAACTTTTATTGTCGAACACGTTCACTAACACTTTTTACATATTGATATAGATACTCGCCAAACTGAAACTGTTTGTAATAACTTCTTATTTATCACTTTTAACTCGCATACTTCAACTTTATGTAATTTTTTAATTGTATAATACTTTATAATAATTCTCGTAATTCTGCTGCGCGTAACTTGACGAAATAAATGAACTGAGAGACCGACGTGTAGAGTACTGAGAATTCTGTTGAACTGGGGGACCGACGTGTAGAGTACTGAGAATTCTGTTAAACTGGGGGACAAGCTACCTCGAACCTACACTATTTATAGGCCTGCATCAAGATACGCCTAAAGATTATAAATGAACTGCTATTGGCTAATAAAACGCGCCAACATTAGCGTCTATTTTAATATCCAATGAAAACCACGAATACATATGCTTTAGGAAATGTTCTAGAAGCTTCTACCGAAAAGGCGCGAAACATTACGTAACTTCCTGGTTCCCGGTAATGATAAACAACTCACCCCATCGCTGCATTATTGCGTTATTGTTGACAGTTTCAGTAAAGCCGTATATTATTATTTACCAATAATAATTACAATTAATAAACCTCTGAAATCAATGTCACATAAAAATACATATTCATATTACTATCATTAATTACATCTGAGTAATTTGTGATACAAATTACCGTATCATATGCCCCACTAGAAACATAATTATAAATATTTATAACTTGTTTAGAAATTTTAAAATTGTGTTTTTAGTCTCCTAAATCTTGGAACACACGTTATCACTTTCACTTAACACTTCACACGCATTTAACACACGACATATGTTTTCTTTATTATCTCGCCACTACTTACTGGCTCTGGTTTAATTAATTTAGATATTAATCTGACATCACAAAATTTTTTTTTTTTTTTTTATAGCAAATACTTTACCCTAAATTATTTAATCACTGCTACCAAATTGTTTACTTTCTTAAGTTGACAAAAATTTATACATTTAGGATTTTTGTAATTATTACACATATTTACCAAAATATTCACCCTCTACACAAATATTTACATCTCTTAAATCTAGATAATGTTTCACCTTTTCTGTTTGCTACATAAGTATTTGTTTCAATTATTTTTAATTATATTTACCAATTTTTTTGTTATTTTATACTTTATTTTAACAAAACTCTTGGAATTGTATTTACGTACTTTTACTTTAATATCATCTTAAGTTTCAATCTTTGCACTCTTAATTTCAAATACTGTTACACTTACTAATTTTTTTTTTTTTTTTTTTATAATTTATTTCTCTTTTCTCATGACATATATATATATTTAGTTAACCCTCTTACGTTCCAATACATTTCTCTGCAAGTCGTCTTTAACTATCCAGCATTTACTTTACATCACATTGCTATTTACCCTCCTGGATCAAATTGTGTGTGGCTAAACATTACTCATAGCCGTATCCTAACCTTCAAATTTTTGTTCATGAATAACCTCTTGTATTCATTTGAAATTTCATCACATGATAACATTTGAAAACAATCTAAAGTTTCCTGAACAGCACATCTTTTAACAACTTTCATTTTCAATTCTTCTACTATCTCTTTACTTTGAAAGTACTCTGACAAATCTGTACTAAACTGTACTGGACTGGAGTTTTCAATTTGAACATCTTGGTACAATTTATCTCTTTGCATTACTGACTCATTCTGTATTTTTGATATTTCCCCTCTGAAATTAACTTGCGCCTCATTTACATCTACATTCATAACCTCATTTATCTCTCTTATCTCACTTGCAATGTTACTCACTTGATTTCCTAACTCTGTGCATTCTACATTAACCTCACTTTTAGTATTAACCTCACTTTCTTTGTTACCTATTTCCTTGCTCATGTCTAGCATTTTCTTTGAAATTTCTCCTGTCTCACTTGCTATTACTTCCTGATTTTCATCACTCATTTTTGGCATACTACTATCTAGCTTCGTAACTTTCTTTTCAATTTCTTCCCTGCTTTTATCTACTTTTTGCTCTAATATCTCATTACTCCTACCAATATCTTCAATTGATTTCCTATGATCCTTTTTTATATCTTCTCTCAATTCCATAAAACTCTGATCTATTTTCTTACTAATATATTCCCTCGTTTTCCTCAATTCCCTCTTATTCTTTTCCATATTCTCATTCAACTTTTTCATATTCTCATCCAAATTTTTCAGCAATTCCATCATTTCCTTCATCATACCAGCATCAATAGTAATATTTCCTGCTATTCTATTCTTACTTTCTGCACTAACATTTCCTCCCTCCAATACTACATTGTTTGAGCTTTTTTTTGTAACCTGTATTGACTTACAGCTAACTGTTACACTATCCCCTTTCATCATTGTTTCTTCAATATTATTAGTAGCCATTGTTTTTGTTTTCTAAAAAAAAATTACGATACCTTTGTGATGCTTTCTGTTGATGTAGCTTTGATGTCCAGCGTTCTGCCCCTTTCTCCTAGGTTTCTATGTCGCTTCTGCGTTGTATTATGATGAATCTACGTCGTCTCAATGTTTTTGTTGTTGAATTACCCTGTTGCCTTGTAGTCTCGGAATTACGATGTCCAATTATCCATGTAGTCTGTCGTTCCTTTTGTTTCTGGAATCTGCGTCTTGTAGATCATTTCACTGCTCCATTCATTCCTTCCTGGTTATGTTGATTCATTCCTGGTCGTGTTCCTTTCCTGGTCACTTCGCCTTCCTTTCCTGGTTATCGCGCCCCACGTTCTGGGTGCCAATTATGCGACGGAAAATGTTGCTTACGTAATATTTATAGCGTAAGTTATTAGAACTTGTAGATCATATGTTGTGCTGCTTTACTTCACGCGTTGCCATCTTGTGACGTCACTCCTTGTTTGGTTCGTAGCTCCTTCTGGCGTAGCAATTTGTATCAATTAGTTTCCGAAAGAATTTAAAGTTTTGTATATTGTCCTCCGGCTAGCTATCATCTTATCTTGGTAGGACATGTATCTCTATGTAAGGGTGTAAATCGGAAAGGAATCTTTTATCCAGAAATTATACTGACGAAGAAATTGGTTTTATAACTTTTATTGTCGAACACGTTCACTAACACTTTTTACATATTGATATAGATACTCGCCAAACTGAAACTGTTTGTAATAACTTCTTATTTATCACTTTTAACTCGCATACTTCAACTTTATGTAATTTTTTAATTGTATAATACTTTATAATAATTCTCGTAATTCTGCTGCGCGTAACTTGACGAAATAAATGAACTGAGAGACCGACGTGTAGAGTACTGAGAATTCTGTTGAACTGGGGGACCGACGTGTAGAGTACTGAGAATTCTGTTAAACTGGGGGACAAGCTACCTCGAACCTACACTATTTATAGGCCTGCATCAAGATACGCCTAAAGATTATAAATGAACTGCTATTGGCTAATAAAACGCGCCAACATTAGCGTCTATTTTAATATCCAATGAAAACCACGAATACATATGCTTTAGGAAATGTTCTAGAAGCTTCTACCGAAAAGGCGCGAAACATTACGTAACTTCCTGGTTCCCGGTAATGATAAACAACTCACCCCATCGCTGCATTATTGCGTTATTGTTGACAGTTTCAGTAAAGCCGTATATTATTATTTACCAATAATAATTACAATTAATAAACCTCTGAAATCAATGTCACATAAAAATACATATTCATATTACTATCATTAATTACATCTGAGTAATTTGTGATACAAATTACCGTATCATATGCCCCACTAGAAACATAATTATAAATATTTATAACTTGTTTAGAAATTTTAAAATTGTGTTTTTAGTCTCCTAAATCTTGGAACACACGTTATCACTTTCACTTAACACTTCACACGCATTTAACACACGACATATGTTTTCTTTATTATCTCGCCACTACTTACTGGCTCTGGTTTAATTAATTTAGATATTAATCTGACATCACAAAATTTTTTTTTTTTTTTTTATAGCAAATACTTTACCCTAAATTATTTAATCACTGCTACCAAATTGTTTACTTTCTTAAGTTGACAAAAATTTATACATTTAGGATTTTTGTAATTATTACACATATTTACCAAAATATTCACCCTCTACACAAATATTTACATCTCTTAAATCTAGATAATGTTTCACCTTTTCTGTTTGCTACATAAGTATTTGTTTCAATTATTTTTAATTATATTTACCAATTTTTTTGTTATTTTATACTTTATTTTAACAAAACTCTTGGAATTGTATTTACGTACTTTTACTTTAATATCATCTTAAGTTTCAATCTTTGCACTCTTAATTTCAAATACTGTTACACTTACTAATTTTTTTTTTTTTTTTTTTATAATTTATTTCTCTTTTCTCATGACATATATATATATTTAGTTAACCCTCTTACGTTCCAATACATTTCTCTGCAAGTCGTCTTTAACTATCCAGCATTTACTTTACATCACATTGCTATTTACCCTCCTGGATCAAATTGTGTGTGGCTAAACATTACTCATAGCCGTATCCTAACCTTCAAATTTTTGTTCATGAATAACCTCTTGTATTCATTTGAAATTTCATCACATGATAACATTTGAAAACAATCTAAAGTTTCCTGAACAGCACATCTTTTAACAACTTTCATTTTCAATTCTTCTACTATCTCTTTACTTTGAAAGTACTCTGACAAATCTGTACTAAACTGTACTGGACTGGAGTTTTCAATTTGAACATCTTGGTACAATTTATCTCTTTGCATTACTGACTCATTCTGTATTTTTGATATTTCCCCTCTGAAATTAACTTGCGCCTCATTTACATCTACATTCATAACCTCATTTATCTCTCTTATCTCACTTGCAATGTTACTCACTTGATTTCCTAACTCTGTGCATTCTACATTAACCTCACTTTTAGTATTAACCTCACTTTCTTTGTTACCTATTTCCTTGCTCATGTCTAGCATTTTCTTTGAAATTTCTCCTGTCTCACTTGCTATTACTTCCTGATTTTCATCACTCATTTTTGGCATACTACTATCTAGCTTCGTAACTTTCTTTTCAATTTCTTCCCTGCTTTTATCTACTTTTTGCTCTAATATCTCATTACTCCTACCAATATCTTCAATTGATTTCCTATGATCCTTTTTTATATCTTCTCTCAATTCCATAAAACTCTGATCTATTTTCTTACTAATATATTCCCTCGTTTTCCTCAATTCCCTCTTATTCTTTTCCATATTCTCATTCAACTTTTTCATATTCTCATCCAAATTTTTCAGCAATTCCATCATTTCCTTCATCATACCAGCATCAATAGTAATATTTCCTGCTATTCTATTCTTACTTTCTGCACTAACATTTCCTCCCTCCAATACTACATTGTTTGAGCTTTTTTTTGTAACCTGTATTGACTTACAGCTAACTGTTACACTATCCCCTTTCATCATTGTTTCTTCAATATTATTAGTAGCCATTGTTTTTGTTTTCTAAAAAAAAATTACGATACCTTTGTGATGCTTTCTGTTGATGTAGCTTTGATGTCCAGCGTTCTGCCCCTTTCTCCTAGGTTTCTATGTCGCTTCTGCGTTGTATTATGATGAATCTACGTCGTCTCAATGTTTTTGTTGTTGAATTACCCTGTTGCCTTGTAGTCTCGGAATTACGATGTCCAATTATCCATGTAGTCTGTCGTTCCTTTTGTTTCTGGAATCTGCGTCTTGTAGATCATTTCACTGCTCCATTCATTCCTTCCTGGTTATGTTGATTCATTCCTGGTCGTGTTCCTTTCCTGGTCACTTCGCCTTCCTTTCCTGGTTATCGCGCCCCACGTTCTGGGTGCCAATTATGCGACGGAAAATGTTGCTTACGTAATATTTATAGCGTAAGTTATTAGAACTTGTAGATCATATGTTGTGCTGCTTTACTTCACGCGTTGCCATCTTGTGACGTCACTCCTTGTTTGGTTCGTAGCTCCTTCTGGCGTAGCAATTTGTATCAATTAGTTTCCGAAAGAATTTAAAGTTTTGTATATTGTCCTCCGGCTAGCTATCATCTTATCTTGGTAGGACATGTATCTCTATGTAAGGGTGTAAATCGGAAAGGAATCTTTTATCCAGAAATTATACTGACGAAGAAATTGGTTTTATAACTTTTATTGTCGAACACGTTCACTAACACTTTTTACATATTGATATAGATACTCGCCAAACTGAAACTGTTTGTAATAACTTCTTATTTATCACTTTTAACTCGCATACTTCAACTTTATGTAATTTTTTAATTGTATAATACTTTATAATAATTCTCGTAATTCTGCTGCGCGTAACTTGACGAAATAAATGAACTGAGAGACCGACGTGTAGAGTACTGAGAATTCTGTTGAACTGGGGGACCGACGTGTAGAGTACTGAGAATTCTGTTAAACTGGGGGACAAGCTACCTCGAACCTACACTATTTATAGGCCTGCATCAAGATACGCCTAAAGATTATAAATGAACTGCTATTGGCTAATAAAACGCGCCAACATTAGCGTCTATTTTAATATCCAATGAAAACCACGAATACATATGCTTTAGGAAATGTTCTAGAAGCTTCTACCGAAAAGGCGCGAAACATTACGTAACTTCCTGGTTCCCGGTAATGATAAACAACTCACCCCATCGCTGCATTATTGCGTTATTGTTGACAGTTTCAGTAAAGCCGTATATTATTATTTACCAATAATAATTACAATTAATAAACCTCTGAAATCAATGTCACATAAAAATACATATTCATATTACTATCATTAATTACATCTGAGTAATTTGTGATACAAATTACCGTATCAAAATGCAAAGTTATGTAGCTAAACAGAGTAAAACTGAATAAAGGAACGTTGATATTTGAAAAGAAGCTAGAAACAGTGATGTGTATTGAATTTGTTTAAAGGTGAGTCGGAATTGTTACACTAACATCACTTAAGTTTACTCACTTAACATGTTTCGGGAAACAGTTGTTCCCATCCTCAGAAGCTAATCCAACTGGCCCGTGTTGTTGGTGTTTCCGTTTTGTGGACTGAATACTGTGGTGGCATCTTGTGGTGGTGAAATATACTTCCAGAGAGGATTTGGTGGTGGCAAATCAAAATTCATTAGATGTGTGTTGTGTTTTAGAATAGTGATCTTCTCCCATGCATCTAATTCGGCTGCAAATTTGGCTGGTTTGACTAATGTAATATTGGTTTGATGTTGTGATTAGTGATCCAAAAATGGTGTGAAACTGCTGAAATAGTCGCAGACATTGAGATTGCTACTTACAACTTAAATGAAAATAGTAAAACTGTTATAAAAAAAGAATGTCAAATGGTTCTCCAAGAAATACAAGCAGATAATCATAACAATTTCCCAACCAAACATGTGATCAAAACATTAAAATCAAAACCAGTAGTATACACGAAAGCTGACAAAGGAAATAAACTAGTTGTACTTCAAAAAGATCATTATATTGCAGAGTAGAAAATATGCTGCAACAAGAAAATTACATACAAATTCAAGAAGCCCCATTAAAACTACATTTAAAAGCCTTCAATCAAACCATCCAGGAAAGCAAAACTATAACAGACACTGATAAATCTAGATTAAAACCAGACCACCCCATTTTACCAAGAATGTATGCTCTACCTAAAATACACAAACCGGGTAATAAGATGAGACCAATCATCAGCAATATTGATTCTCCTACCTACAAACTGGCAAAATGGTTAGTTCAGAGATTCTCTTCACTACCAAACTTCAATAGCAAAAACATAATGAATTCAGAAGATTTAATACAGAAGATAAAATCCCTGGAAGTCGAACCAGAAGACAGATTAGTTTCCTTTGATGTCACTGCACTATTTCTAAGTGTCCCTACAGATCAACTCCTGCGTCAATTAAAGAAATGGCTACAGCATACTAACATGCCAGAAGAAGAAATAGAAGACCTCGTACAACTTACCAATTTGTGCATTACACAAAATTGTTATAGTTTCAATAAGAAGTTCTATCAACAACCAACAGGTCTAACCATGGGCAACCCACTTTAACCATTCCTTGCAGATTTATTTATGAGCTACTTAGAAACACACATAACTTCCTTTCCATACATTTTTAAAGTTTGGCACAGATATGTCGACGACATCTTCGCTGTTGTCCCTAATAGGTTCATACAAGACTCCTTAGCCTTACTAAACCTACAGAACCAATCAATAAAATTCACCATGGAAATAGAAAAAGAAGGCATGCTACCATTTTTAGACCTAAAAATCATCAGAAAACAAAAGAACCTAACCTTTGACATATACAAGAAGCCAACACGCTCTACTAATTACATAAAAAATAAGTTTTTCAATCCAACCACACATAAACATGCAGTACTAAACAGCCTAACACATAGGCTGGTATATACCCCTTAAATAAACAAGAATACCAGCATATAGTAGACACAGCAATAAATAATGGGTACAACAAAACAACAATTGACAAAAAAAAATTGCAAAATTCAAATGACAGAAACACATAAAAAACACAACATATCTCAGCCAGCAAGATAAACAGCTAAAGTTCAAGAAATTCACATACCAGCCAGGAACACTTCACAAATTTAAGAAGATTTTCATGAAACACAACATCAGCCTAGCTCCACAGAACAAATTTAACATAGAGAAATTACTTTGTAACAAATTAAAAGACCCCATTCCACAAGACAAAAAAGCTGGAATCTACAAAATCAATTGTTCAGATTGCAATAAAGTATATATAGGTAAGACAAAAAGAAACCTAGAAACTAGGCTAAAGGAGCACATGAGATGTATCAAATACAAACAAATAGACAAATCTGCAGTTTCACACCATTTTTGGATCACTAATCACAACATCAAACCAATATTACATTAGTCAAACCAGCCAAATTTGCAGCCGAATTAGATGCATGGGAGAAGATCACCATTCTAAAACACAACACACATCTAATGAATTTTGATTTGCCGCCACCAAACCAAAATATATATATATTGTAATGAAAAGAAGCTAGAAACAGTGATGTGTATTGAATTTATTTAAAGGTGAGTCGGAATTGTTACACTAACATCACTTAAGTTTACTCACTTAACATGTTTCGGGAAACAGTTGTTCCCATCCTCAGAAGGTTAATTCGACTGGCCCGTGTTGTTGGTGTTTCCGTTTTTTGGACTGGATCCTGTGGTGGCATCTTGTGGTGGAGAAATGTACTTCCAGAGAGGATTTGGTGGCGGCAAATCAAAATTCATTAGATTTGTGTTGTGTTTTAGAATGGTGATCTTCTCCCATGCATCTAATTCGACTGCAAATTTGGCTGGTTTGACTAATGTAATATTGGGTTTGATGTTGTGATTAGTGATCCAAAAATGGTGTGAAACTGCAGATTTGTCCATTTGTTTGTATTTACCCATTTGTTTGTATTTGTTTGTGTTTTGTGTTGTTTGTATTTTAAATACAAACAAATGGACAAATCTGCAGTTTCACACCATTTTTGGATCACTAATCACAACATCAAACCCAATATTACATTAGTCAAACCAGCCAAATTTGCAGCCGAATTAGATGCATGGGAGAAGATCGCCATTCTAAAACACAACACAAATCTAATGAATTTTGATTTGCCGCCACCAAATCCTCTCTGGAAGTACATTTCTCCACCACAAGATGCCACCACAGGATCCAGTCCAAAAAACGGAAACACCAACAACACGGGCCAGTCGAATTAACCTTCTGAGGATGGGAACAACTGTTTCCCGAAACATGTTAAGTGAGTAAACTTAAGTGATGTTAGTGTAACAATTCCGACTCACCTTTAAATAAAACCAAAATATATGTTGCTCTCCAATGTTTGACATAGGAATTATTATTGTTATTGATTTGTCAAAGGATTTAACACCTTTATTATGAAGTTATTAAACAGAAAAACTATTGTACAGCGATCAAAACTACATTTAATTGGAACATAACCTTAAATATATGTAGGTGGGTGCATTTCTTCCAATTTACGTATTTTAAGTTGCTCTATGTTGGTCTATTTTTCCAAATTCAGATGGCTTTAAAATTTTTTAAAGATAAATTTGGATCTTAATAAAACATAGTTGCAATGGACTGTATGTTTTAAGTCGTTTCATTATGTGCTTATGAACATTTTATTCTTTCCTGTTCCCAAATGGGAACATTGACGGATATAAGGTTTGTAACTGATCGCACAATATGTTTCTGGTGCACTTACTTCCATCATCAATTGCAGATTAGCTGGTATATTGATTGGAATTTTTTGTGAAGATGGTATGATGAACTTTCTCGGGTTATCTTGTGGTGGGATTTCAAAGTTCATTACTCCATGTTTGTTTTTCAAAATAAATATTTTCTCCCAAATGCTGTTGTGGATAGTTTATATGTTTAATTAATGTTGCGTTTAGGTCTGCTTCATGTTCTGGTCCCAGAAATGTGCAGCAATTGCTGATTTATCTACTTGCATGCATTTAAGACTATATATGATCATCGGTGCAGATATTTATGTTCATTTTAGTTTTGTGGACGTATACTTTGTTGCAGTCTTTGCAGTTGATAATGGTAGATGCCTGGTTTGCAATTAGATGGTATGGATCTTTTGAGGGGGGGGGGTTTAGTAGGTCCTTTACACCGTTTTGACGAGTTAGACGCTGTTGAAAAATCTTCTGAGTTTGTATAAGTCTATGGGTAAAAAGTACATCTGAAATTCTTCTTCCCTTTCTCTGCTTCCAGAGTAGTGGTTAGTTTTATTTCTTTGCTTCTCCTGAACTTCTGTATTTTGCAGGTTATAATATCAGGCCATCGATGTGAGCTATATTAATTATGTGTTGGTATTCTTCTTTGTAATCTTATTTACTGAGTAAGAAGTTGAAAAGGTGAACTAAGCTGTTGAAAGTGGCATGCTGATGTTGCTTTGGGTTGCAATTGTTATTCTTGATGTGGTTTTCTATGTGGGTTGGCTTTCTATGAATATCAAATGTGAATATGCCTTTCTCTCTTTTTATGTTCATATATTAACCCCCTCTTATACCCGATTGCAGAAAAGCAAATCAAAACTGATTGGCGATCAGTATAATTTCTGTTGCAGAAAGGCCAGTCAGTGTTTGATTGGAGATTATTCTCTCAGCAGATTTTTCTTGGTTAGTGGCTTGATTGCCAATCAAGAGCGCATTCGGCAATCGAAATGCTCAAAACTTACCTATAATTCCGTTAACTTTTGCTAATGCGTGGCATGTGGAATTATTATTCAAATAATTCTACTACAGATTGTTGCCCTCCTCAACGGTATAGATATAAATATCGATATTGTAATATATATTTTTCTGTCATAAATATTCAAAAGGTGTAAAACCAACCAATATTACCTTATAAAACTATTTTCGAGTTAAAAAAGGATAAAAGGCTTACTTTTATGGTTAAGAAACCCTAAAAAAATGCATACCAATAAACAAACTAAAAATACCATGTATAACGGAGAGGAAACAACGTTCCTTGTATTAACATTTTTTAGGTTTGTTTTTCTTTTTTTGTTTTTTAATGAGAAGTTTAATTTAACAGCACAGAAAAATAGGACGGTAAACTAACCTCCCTGAATAATCAGTAAACTTGAAGAGTTTCGGCAACGCTGCGAACCGAAAACCATGCAGGTTGTGTTGTTATAGCGAAGCGTGCTTGCCGTATATTTACGTTAGTTCCAAGTAGTTTGCTTTTGGTTATGTTTACTGTTTTGTAAAGCCAAGAAAATGGATTCTTCTAATGAAGAGCTCTTCAAAGAGTACAAGGATCTGATATTAAGAAGAAGGCACTTCAGAGAGAGACAAGAATTGTTCTTTAACTATAACAATAGAGAATTTGAACAGAGATTTAGGTTAAGTAAGGACTCTTGTGTATTTTTACCTTCAGCAATTGAAGAAAACTTTACTAGACAAACTAATCGGAACTTCCCACTTTCTGCAATGAACAGTTAATCACACTGAGATTTTATGCTGTTGACCTTTCAGGCTGTGTTAGGTGATCTTATTGGGGTACACAAGTCAACTGTTTGTCGTGTGGTTAGAAGTGTAACCCATGAAATTGCTCTATTGTTGGGACACCTTATAAAGCCCCTAGCCTCAGACAGAGAACGACTTGCAATCCAGAGAGAGTTCTCAGCTGTCTGGATTTCCAAGAGTAATTGGCTGCATAGACTGCACCCATATTCCAATCCAGTCACCAGGAGGAAATGAAGCTGAACTTTATCGGAACAGAAAAAGCTTCTTTTCCATAAATGTACAGGCAGTCTGCACACCATCTCTAAGGTTCTGGAATGTAGTAGCCCATTGGCAGGGTTCTACTCATGACAGCACTACATTTTTAATGAGTAGATTATGTGCCCAGTTTGTTAACCGAGAGATTGGAAATGGGATTCTTCTGGGTGATGGAGGCAATGCATGCTCCAATTTCCTGCTGACTCCTATAGCCTATCCCACGACAGAAGCAGAGGAGTTGTATAATTCCACACATATATACACAAGGAACTGTATTGAGCGAGCATTTGGAGTAGTAAAGAGGAGGTTCCCATGCTTGTCGTTTGGGCTCCATTTAAAGTTCAGGAGGGAGCAATCAACAACTTAAGATGCGAGATGTACATTGCAAATTGTATATTTACTTCACATTAACTGCCCCACGTATGGGAGCCAATTTGAAGTAGTAAATATTGTTTTTACATCACGCGTATTTGCGAGAGAACTTGCTTTATGTAATGTCTTTTTGTTGTCGAGCCCCACGTTGTGGAGCCAATTTGAAGTAGTATTCGTGTGTATTTGTGTCCCCACGTGGTGGATAATGTTTCTCACGTAATGTTGCTTACCTCACGCGTAGAACCATCTTGTGTGACGTCATTCGTCGGTCGCCTGCTAACTTCATCTGGCGTAGCAATCTATATGAATTAGTTTTAAGGTTATGTATATTGTCTTCCGGCCAGCTATTTAGGTAGGCATTTAATTCTTGCAGGGTGTGAAGCGGAAAAGGAATCTTTTATCCAAAAATTACTAGTGAAGAAATGTATTTTATAATGTTTTATTGTCGAGCACATGCACTAACACTTTCACAAATTTATCTTGATAATCGCCATACTGAAACTGTTTCTAATAACTTCTCACTTTTAACTCACGTACTTCAATTTTTGTATATAAGTGACTTTGTAATATTTTAGATCTTTAATGATTTTCACTGCGTGTAACTTGGTGAACTGAGCGGCCAACGCGTAATGTACGGAGAATTTTGTATAACTGCAGGAGACGATGTGTAGTGCTTCGTGAATCTTGCCGAACTGGAGACGATGTGTAATGTATCGGGAATCTTGTTGCACACTGGGGGACCCGCTAACTCGACCTAACTTATTTATAGGCTTGCCTCGAGATACACCTAAAGATTATAAATGAATTACCATTGGCTAATAAAACGCGCCAACATTAGCGTCTATTTTACTATCCAATGAAAACCACTAATACATATTACTTTTATAGAATGTACTGGAAGCTTTTTTTACTGAAAAGGCGCGAAACATGACGTAACTTCCTGGTTCCCGGTAACGATAAACAACTCACTCCCTTGCTAAAGTATTGTGTTATTGTTAACAGTTTCAGTAGAGCCGAAAATTATTATTTACCATTAATAATTACAATTATTAAACCTCTGAAATCAATGTTACATAAAAATACATATTCATATTACAATCATTAACCACATCTGAGTAATTTGTGATACAAATTACCGTCACATATGCCCCACTAGAAATATAATTATAAATATTTATAACCTGTTGAGAAATTTTATAATTTTGTTTTTAGTCTCCTAAATCTTGTAACACACGCTATTCACTTTCACTTAACACTTCACACGCGTTTAACACACGACATATGTTTTATCTCGCCACTACTTACTGGCTTTGGTTTAATTTGTTTTGATATTAATCTGTCGTTACAATAAAATTTTTTGTTACAAAAAATGGTTTACTTTCTTATATTGTTACCAAAAAAAATCTATCATTCAAGAATTTTTGTAATTTTAAACATTTACCAAAAATATTTACCCTGTACACAAATATTTACATCTCTTAAATCTAGACAATGTTTCACCTTTTCTGTTTGCTACATAAGTATTTGTTTCAATTATTTTTAATTATATTTACCAATTTTTTTGTTATTTTGTACTTTGCAAATATATTTAAATCTCTTAAATCTTGACAATGTTTCACCTTTTCTGTTTGCTACATAAGTATTTGTTTTATTTATTTTTACCAATTTTGTTATTTTGAATTTTATTTTAAACAATACTCTTGGAATTGCATTTACGTATCTTTACTTTAATATCATATTAATTTTCAATCTTTGCATTCTTAATTTTTTTTAATTCTTGGTATTGTATTTACGTACTTTTACTTTAATCTCATCTTAAGTTTCAATCTTTGCATTCTTAATCTTCAAATATTTTGTTACAGTTACTAAAAATTTAATTATTTATTTTTTTTTTTTTTTTAAACATTTCTCTTTTTTTTTTTTTTTATCATTTAATTTATTTCACTTTTCAAATGACATATATAAATAGTTAACCCTCTTACGTTCCAACACATTTCTATGCAAGTCGTCTTCAACTATCCAGCATTTACTTTACATCACATTGCTATTTACCCTCCTGGATCAAATTGTGTGTGGCTAAACATTACTCGTAGCCGTAACCTAACCTTCAAATTGTTGTTCATGAATAACCTCTTGTATTCACATGACATTTCGTTCCCTGTTAATATTTGAAAACAATCTACAGTTTCTTGAACAACACATCTTTTAACAACTTTCATTTTTAATTCTTCTGCTATCTCTTTACTTTGAGAATACTTTGACAAATTTGTACTAAACTGTACTGGACTGGAGTTTTCAATTTGAACATCTTGGTACAATTTATTTCCTTGCATTTCTGATTCTTTCTGTATTTCTGATATTTCCCCACTGAAATTAACCTGCGTCTCATTTACATCTACGTTCCTAACCTCTTTTATCTCTCTTAGCTCACTTGTCATATTACTCACTTGACTTCCTAACTCTGCGCCTTCTACATTAACCTCACTTTTAGTATTAACCTCACTTTCTTTGTTATCTCTTTCCTTGCTCATGTCTAGCATTTTCTTTGAATTTTCTCCTATCTCACTTACTATTACTTCCTCATTTTCATCTCTCATTTCTGGCCTACTACTATCTAGCTTCGTAACTTTCTTTTCAATTTCTTCACTACTTTGATCTACTTTTTGCTCTAATATCTCACTCCTCCTACCAATATTTTCAATGGATTTCCTGTTTTGTTCAAAGCTTTTACCAATATCTTCCCTCAATTCTCTCTTATTCTGATCTAGTTTTTGTTCTAAACTCCTATCAATATCTTCTCTTAATTCCCTATTATTCTTTTGCATATCTTCCCTGTTTTGATCTATTTTCTTACTAAGATCTTCCCTGTTTTGATCTAATTTTTCACCAAATTTTCTCAACATTTCCATAATCATACTAGCATCAATAGTAATATTTCTCGCTATTCTATTCTTACTTTCTGCACTAACATTTCCTGCTGTTCTATTCTGACTTTGTTTACTAATATTTTCTCCCTCAACTACTACATTGTTTAAGCTATTTTCTGTATCCTGTATTGAATTACAGCTAACTGTTACATTATCTCCCTTCATCATTATTTCTTCAGTATTCCTAGCAGCCATTGTTTTTGTTTTCTAAAAAAAAATTACAATCACCTGACCTTTATGTTGCTGCCTGTTGATGTAGCTTTGATGTCCAGCGTTCTGCCCCATTCTCCTAAATTTGTATGTCGCTTCTGCGTTGTATCGTGATGAATCTACGTCGTTTCGATGTTTTCTTGTAGCTGAATTACCCTTCTGTCTCGGAATCTGCGTCTATAGGTCGTTTCACTGCTGCTTTCGCCTCTCTGGTTATTCTTGTTCCTTTCCTAGTCGTCTAGCCTTCCTTTCCTAGTTGTCGCTCCACGTTGATGCGCCAATTTGCGAGATGTACATTGCAAATTGTATATTTACTTCACATTAACTGCCCCACGTATGGGAGCCAATTTGAAGTAGTAAATATTGTTTTTACATCACGCGTATTTGCGAGAGAACTTGCTTTATGTAATGTCTTTTTGTTGTCGAGCCCCACGTTGTGGAGCCAATTTGAAGTAGTATTCGTGTGTATTTGTGTCCCCACGTGGTGGATAATGTTTCTCACGTAATGTTGCTTACCTCACGCGTAGAACCATCTTGTGTGACGTCATTCGTCGGTCGCCTGCTAACTTCATCTGGCGTAGCAATCTATATGAATTAGTTTTAAGGTTATGTATATTGTCTTCCGGCCAGCTATTTAGGTAGGCATTTAATTCTTGCAGGGTGTGAAGCGGAAAAGGAATCTTTTATCCAAAAATTACTAGTGAAGAAATGTATTTTATAATGTTTTATTGTCGAGCACATGCACTAACACTTTCACAAATTTATCTTGATAATCGCCATACTGAAACTGTTTCTAATAACTTCTCACTTTTAACTCACGTACTTCAATTTTTGTATATAAGTGACTTTGTAATATTTTAGATCTTTAATGATTTTCACTGCGTGTAACTTGGTGAACTGAGCGGCCAACGCGTAATGTACGGAGAATTTTGTATAACTGCAGGAGACGATGTGTAGTGCTTCGTGAATCTTGCCGAACTGGAGACGATGTGTAATGTATCGGGAATCTTGTTGCACACTGGGGGACCCGCTAACTCGACCTAACTTATTTATAGGCTTGCCTCGAGATACACCTAAAGATTATAAATGAATTACCATTGGCTAATAAAACGCGCCAACATTAGCGTCTATTTTACTATCCAATGAAAACCACTAATACATATTACTTTTATAGAATGTACTGGAAGCTTTTTTTACTGAAAAGGCGCGAAACATGACGTAACTTCCTGGTTCCCGGTAACGATAAACAACTCACTCCCTTGCTAAAGTATTGTGTTATTGTTAACAGTTTCAGTAGAGCCGAAAATTATTATTTACCATTAATAATTACAATTATTAAACCTCTGAAATCAATGTTACATAAAAATACATATTCATATTACAATCATTAACCACATCTGAGTAATTTGTGATACAAATTACCGTCACAAAGAATGCATAGTTACATGTTTTGCCCTCCATAATCTTCTGATGGAAAGAGGAGAGGATAACCCCATCTCCTGATGAGGACCTTATTAGGAGATTCTACCCACAAGTTGTTGAGATGAAACAGTCTTGGGAAGGAGGAGGAATGGCGGAAATGAAGTCAGAACTGCACTCATAGACACACATTTTACAGCACTAGCAGAAAGGTGAGAAAATAACATTTTTTTCAATGTAAACAGTGCATATGCATTTACTGTTCTGGTCTCATTCCTTACAGGAGTTCTTAGGGAAGCTATTGTAAAAATGAAGTTACACAACTGAGTACATATTAGAAACAAATGCAATTTATTCAAGCACACAAATATAAGTAAAGAAAAATAAAAAGCCGAACGGAATTAAAAGCAAAAACATTTGGTGAAATTAATTTTTATTTTGTTTTTCCAAAAAATTTTGTTTTATCCAGAGCTTAACTTGTGCTACTTTCAAGTTTGTTTTTTAAATCTCCATTTCCATTTGATGCTTTTCAAGCATCAGTTTGCACCTTAGTTCATTAAAATCAGTTTTGCTTGAAGTGTAATCTTCCAAGCGACTTCTTTTTGAATTGCATGGCCTGGCCTTAAACACTCCTGCCTGTGCCTCAGATTTCTCTGCCAAGATGGTTGGAAACACAGGAATTGTTGAACCAGCGCTCTCAAAACATATGGTTTTTGCTATAGGAGGCAGCACAACATTTAACGGAGCACCATCAGCAGCCAGGGAAGTATCACTAGAAGTTGGGTGCAGTGCAGAGGTTGAAGGTGCCGATTGTAGTTCCACTACAGATACAGCATTGTCAAACAGTACCTCCATGAGGGACTCCTGTGAAAATACATAATTTATTGTAAATTACTGTTTTTATACTTTGGAATGGCATTACATTCAAGAAATGAGAGATTTTTGGTTTAAGAGAATTTCTTTTCTTGTAACTACAATGCAAATCAAAAACTTTTGTTAACATTGTACATAGAACATACTTATTAACATTAATCACATTTATTTCCCCACCACTGAACTGTATTAAAAATTGCATCAGTGTTTTCATCAAAATGCTACATAAAGTATAAATAAATTCATGGCAAAAATAATAAGAATGTGATACAAAGATTTTCAGAAATCTTTCTGTTATTTTGCACTTCCTCACAAGTTTCTAACGCATGTTGAGTAAAATGTCCTGTTTTAGCTCCTAGCCTTAAAACTAGACGTATAGTTTTTTTTTTTTTTTTTTTTTTTTTTTTTGGAAATTGCTTGAGAAGTCCTATTCATTCTCAGAAGTTTTAGAGAATTTTATGTAACTAACTGTAAAGGGAGAGATCAAAACTTACTAGAAATGGACAATATCTCAATAAGGAAAAAATGTACAGATCATTAAAATACACAGTTCGTTTCTTCCTTGGCTATGATATATACATTTGAATATTCTTTCTACATATTATGCATAAATTAAGCTCTTATAGTGCTTTATTTGTGTTAGAATGACCTAAATTATTCTTACCTCGATTACATCAGCTTCCTTTTCCTCTCCCTGAAAAACCCTATACTGCCCGTCGCTGTCTGTCGGATTATCATGAGAGGCAAACTGCACATTCACCCTGGACACTAACCTCTCCCCATCTGCATCAAGCTTCCTCTTAAACATGCCACCTCCAGTTTTGTAAAGCTCTGCCTAAAAAATAATAATAAATAAATAAATAAATACATATCAGCAAAATCCTATACACCAACCTTTGAAAACAGGCATGATTAGAGACCCATTCTACAGCAAAGATGTGAATGCAAAAGTAAACTGAGGCCAAGCCCTGAACATAAACTCAAATAGCTAAGAGAATAGAACATGTGCTCCCAAGATTAAAATAAAGACTATACTGAGAGGTACAATGATGCAGTGTTAATAGTACTCTTCAGAACACTAAAATGAGTACATAAAAACAGAACTAATCAAGTACCACAAGGGTCTGTTCTGGGGTCACTACTATGCCTAATATATATGAATAATTTGCCGGATTATACGACCAACACTGTAATATCTTATGCAAATGAAACATCTATGATTTGTTTTGATAAATCCGATAATCAATTAGAAGCAACAATGTCCCACTCCATAAAACAATTTTCAAACTATCTAAAAAGCATTAATCTAAAAGTAAACTCTAAGAAAAGCAAACTGATCCTATTTGAACATCACCAAGTGAATAAAGAAGCTGATCTTACTGTATTTTTAAATAATAATAAAATTGAAGAAGTCGACAACCACAAATTCTTAGGCATTCACATAGATAATTAACTTAGGAAGTTCATGTTGACTACATATGTAATAAAATCAGCTCCAACATATATGCAACAAGACAACTATCATTGTACCTAGACAAAAAAATGCTACAAATTTTATACTTTGGAATTATTTACCCCTATATCTCCTATGGTATAGAATTATAGGGAAGTACCAGTATTTCTAACATGAATAGGGTTTTAGTATTACAGAAAAAATGTTTACGATGTATATATGGTCTAACTAAAACAGACTCGTGTAGAAATGTTTTCAGAGAAAATAAACTTCTTACTGTGGTAGGATTATATCTGTATAAGTAATAGTTATTGCAATAGAGAAAGAAAATAATGGGTTATGTAACAGTATGCTTTATAGCCATGATACTAGAGGTAAGAACAATTACCACAGAGTGCAAGTTAACCTCAAATCAACATGTAAGGATCCGTTAATCAAAGGACTGATTTTATCCAATAAACTACCAATGACAGTTAAACTACACAAAGGAAATAGATTTAAAAGCGAACTTAAAATATACTTAACACACAAATGTCTATATAGGTTAGACGAACTTTAGCTTATTATGTAAATAGAAATCTATTGTAAAGAAATGTGAAAATGTAAATACTATGTACTATACAGAAAATATGTAAATGGGTAAAAATTGTAAATGTACATTCCTTGACAGTGTCTGAAAGTTGTATAATGAAGTCTATGGACATTAAAACATTTTATTATTTATTTTATTATTATTATTATTATTATTATTATTATTATTATTATTATTCCCTGCATACCTATGCAACATCATTTAAAAAACTTCAATTATTTGTCTTTAAACCAATAATTTTCATACCTTTATTAAATAGGTTTGCTAATTACAGGAAATCAAACTTAAGGATGTATTACAGGATTGTGCTTAGTTTCTAAGCAATTTGCAAATATTGAATCTATTGTGTTCACTATTTAGTTACAATCAACATTTTTCTGCATGGATCTCTAGCCACATAATGTTACTAACACACAGCTTGCAAAGCTTAAAACATTTACAGCAATGAAATGTTTTTGGCTTAAAACACATGGCTTTGGCTTACTGGCTTAAAACACGTAAAAATATACTCGTGGCAAACCTAACCTGTTAAAATTCATGTTGTACCTACGTTATCATCAGCTGCAACCTTCATCAGCCTACGTTTGTAGTTTTCATAGGCTACTTTTAGCTGCTGGGCACTTCTTGAAACCTCAGAAGTAGCACTATTAAATTCTGTGGCAATTTTTTTCCACACATCTTTTTTTTTTTTTGCTTTACCCATATGCCGTCTATTTTTTTGTTTTCAGTTGTGTCTAAATAACTTTCCACAATATTTAGAAGAAGGGCCCTATCATTGGTAGAAAAATTAGGGCCCCTAATGCCTTTTGGGCGATTCATTTTGTTTCAGTCGAACAAAAACAACTCTCGCTTGCAAAGCTTACAGCAAACAACTGAGCTTCGTCTGCTAGCTGTGGTTACCAAAATGCACTGTTGTCACATCCCTTTCGGCAATGAACGTTCACTGATTGGTGATTAGCGTTTATGCAACCCAACGAGAAATCGAATTGATTAGAGATTAACGATTGTCAATCAGTAGGTGATTTGATTTGCTTTCTTGCAACCAGGCATTACCATATAATTTTCCTGATGGAGATTAGAATTCCAGTGTCAACTGAAAAATCAAGATGCAAAGAAATTAATGTTTCAGTACAAAAATGCAATAGTTATTATAGAACTGTTTGAGGAATTATCAAGTGCGAAAATGCTGATGGATAAAGAATAAGGATGCAGCCTAGGAGAAAATCTGCGAGGAATTTAATTGCAATGTATACGTTTATTCTAGGCTGAGTAAGCAACTGCAGCAGTTTCTTGCTAATGTAAAGCACAGCATAAAAAAATGCCAGGTGCAAAGAGCATTTCAAATGGTTTAAAACAAAGTAAGCAAAAATGTGTTATCACTGATTAAGGATCAAACACCAACAAAAATACTGTTTGCATCTTGAAGCAATTGCTTTGCAAACCTTCCACATAAACCTACAAACGTTAGTTTCGGAAATGCCAATGTTATCACCAACCATTAAATGAAAGGTGCCAGTAGCATAAAATTCCAAGAGTAATTAAACACTTGTAGCAAAGTGGAAAGAGACATGTCCCTGTTTGCAGTATTGTAATCTCTTATATTTTCTATAAAACCATGCTCATGACTATTTTGGACAATCTATTTTCCTTTAAACCTTTCTCCTTTTGCAGGTTTTAAATTTGTTATAACACATGGCTCTTCTCTAGTTAAGAATAGCATTGAAAAATACCAAATATGTCAAACTCACATCAACAGCTTCATTTGCTGTAGCTATGGCATGTGCAGTGATGACCCGGAGACAAGTGAACAAATTACGTGAAATAAACAGTAATGCCAAATGGTGAAATAGTAACAAAGGGGTCTATCAATGATAAATTCAGAGCCATAGGAAATAGTACAAATGAAGATACAAGAATCAGAGCTGTAGAAGAATGGGAAACGGCTATCATTACGGATGAAGAACAAGGGCAGCGAGAAGCACGTGACGCCGAAGTTATAGCTTCACTGCAACTAGTGATAAGTATCTTAAACAAAGATTTTAAGAAAGCACAAGACGAACTAAATAGCTTAAGAAGTGAAAACAAGCTAAAGGAGGAAGCTAGGGAAATAAGAACTGAAAACGACAAACTAAAGGCTGAAGCACGGGAAAATACCCTATACTCTACAATCATGAAAAAGCATGGCAAAAGTGTTAACAGTGAGAAGAATGTTCCTTGCGGTCTTGAAATATCAAACAAATACGAAGTGCTAAAAGAACCGGTCAACACCCCTAAAGTGCATGAAGTTGTGAAAAGCAAATACATAT
Organism: Deroplatys truncata; assembly: GCA_030765065.1. NCBI lineage: Eukaryota > Metazoa > Arthropoda > Insecta > Mantodea > Mantidae > Deroplatys > Deroplatys truncata. Next base: position 513,437,237 of record CM060990.1, read on the forward strand.
GGATAAATCCCAATGCAAAATCTAAGATGGCGGTGGAGCAAAACAAGGACAAAGCGATACAAAGTGAAGTGTTGTTAATGGGTGACTCCATGATAAAACATGTGAAGGTGAAGGAAGTGGACATCCAAGTGTTTCGTGGCATAAAGCTGGACAGCTACAGAATAAGATCGAACTTATGGACAGTGAAGTGCAGCAACCAAAAGCAGTTATAATGCATGTTGGTACCAACAATATCCAGAACTCCAACAATCCGGACGAGGTGATGGGAGAAATATACGGCACCATCAGAGAAGTGAAGAATAAGTTTCCTAAAGCACGTGTTATGGTGAACTCAGTGATAAAACGTAGGGATGTTCATTAAAAATTCATAAACAAAATTAACAGCAGCTTGCGCTGGGCTTATCAGAGTTTGAATGCAATTTACTGTGACATTAACAGGTTTATAGACTACAGATGCCCAGGAAGAGATGGATTACATCTGAATTTCAAGGGTTCATTTTTGCTTAGCCAAGCCATAAGTAGACTAGTTGAAATTTGTAAACATCAGCAGGGAAACTAACTGGTAGTTCAGATGGTGATATAGCCAGACCATTACACAATAGCTCGGAGGTGGTAAGTAGCAGACAGATTCCTCAAAGTGTGAAAAGTAAAAAAGCCAAGCCTAAGACAGTGGAAAATACAATCAGGATTTTCCATCAAAATGTACAGAGCTTTAGAAATAAGAAACTATCGTTTGAAGTCTTGCTTGATTCAGGTGAAATTGATCCTGATATAATTTTCCTTACAGAACACTGGCTGGATAGTAATGAAATCCAATCCCTAAATCTTGATAATTATAAACTTGCATCACACTACTGTAGACCTAGAAAAAAACATGGCGGTTCGTGCATAACAACTAAAGTAAATTTAGAAGCTAGGGAGATACAAAAAATAAGAGCTGAAAGCATAGAATCACACTTTGAGGCCAGTGTAATAGAAGTAACCAAACATAACATGGTTATTATTTGTCTTTATAGGGCACCAGATAGTGACACCAACATATTAATAACAAGTCTAGGTGCCATTCTAGATAATTTGCAACCAGCTAAAGATATTGTAATAATAGGAGACTGGAACATTGACTTCTCCCCTGGTAAATTATGTAAAATAATGCAAGAATTTATGTTACTCTATAACCTAATGCCCATTATAAATATAACCACAAGAGTGACAACCCACTCAGCAACTATCATTGATCAAGCATTAATAAAGCAAGGCTGCCTTAAGGTAGAAAACATTAGAGTAGTAGAAACAGGGCTTTCTGATCATTTCTGAACACTTGCAAATACGATTCGAGAGATGGGTATAGAATAGGACATATTTATAGTAGTAATAATACAAATATATTCAAAGATATGCTAAAAAATGAAACATGGGAAAAAGTATATGAGGCGGTAGACATAAATGAAGGATTCAAAACATTTGCTAATATAATAAAGTATTACCTAGACATTGTGATGCCAAAAAAGTGAATAAAAATAGGGGGAAAGTCCAAGCCATGGCTAACAAAAGGAATCGTAAAGTCATCTAGAAGGTTAAAATTTCTTAGTGAACTTAACAAAACTACAAATTCAGAGAGGTTCAAGCTATATTTTAATAAGTACAAAAAGGTATATAAACAGGTTCTAATAGCTGCAAAACAATACCACACAGAGATGACCATACAAAGCTCTGAAAATAAATCAAAAACTATGTGACAGATAGTGAATAAAAATTAGGAATTAGCTCAGAAAAACACAAGCCCACCATTAGAAATAAAGAAGGCGAGCTTATCTCGGACCCAAAAGAAGTGGTGGCAAGATCATTTAATGATTACTTTGTAAACATAATCAATGATCATAAACATAAAACACCATGGACAAGTGAGCAAATCCCCAGAAATAAAAATACAATATACCTTTATCTGGTCACAGCTAGCGAAGTGAGTAAAATATTAAGGAGCAGGAAAAATAAAACCTCCCATAGAATAGATGAAATTCCTGATTGTATTTTTAGAAACTGTTATCAGCTTTTTATTGCACCTCTTTGCTATTTAATTAATGCTTCTTTCTCAACAGGCGTGTTTCCGGAGTATGAAAATTGCAAAAATAATACCTATATTTAAAAAGGGTGACAATAGTAAAACTGAAAACTATAGGCCAGTAGCAATACTATCTTCCATCTCAAAAGTACTAGAAAAGGCTATGTATAATAGATGTAAAAACTTCATACAGAAACATAATATGTTAACTGCAGCACAAAATGGGTTCATTAAAGGTAAATTGATTGAGACAGCCATATTCAATTTCTTAGATGCAGTATACAGTTCACTAGATAAAAAAGAAAACAATATCGGAATATTTCAGTACCTTTCCAAGGCCTTTGACCTAGTCAATCATAATATTTTGCTGAAAAAATTGAATTTCTTTGGGGTAAGAGGTCTGGCAAACAACTGGTTTAAGTCATATCTAAATCAACGTGAGCAACTAGTTGAAATAGTACAAAATTAAATTAAATTCCCATAACAATACATCTGAAGTGTATAGATCTAATAAGAAATGTATAACTTGTGGAGTTCCCCAAGGTTCAGTTTTAGAGCCTTTTTTATTTTTATTATACATCAATGACTTAGTCAACTATCTGCATCCGAGTAACATTATTTTGTTTGCTGATGACACTTCCATAGACATAATGGGTAGTAATAAAGATGTTGAAGCATATATATCCATTTTAGTACAAAAAATGCAGGAATGGTTCGTTCAAAATAAGTTGGTAATAAGTAAGAATAAATCTGTAGCCATTTCATTCAGTGACGTTCAGAATACCACTGTCCATAAGCCACAAATAAAACTGAAAATGAATTAGTACATTATAGACCCACTACCAAATTTCTGGGTGTATGGATTGATGAGCATTTAAAATGGAGCACGCACGTTGAGAAACTGGCATCTAAGTTGAGTCAGCTTTGTTTTATGTTTAGGTCGATAAAAAATATTGCAAACTTAAAAACTCTGAGGAATCTATACTTTGCACATTTCAACAGTTTATTAAAATTTGGCGTGATATTTTGGGGTAACTATGATAAAGAAAATATAATCTTCAAAATTCAAAAACGAGCAATTAGAAGAATAATGGGAAAGAAACAAAGGGATTCCTGCAACAACTTATTTCGAACACTCCACATATTGACACTTCCTTGCCTGTATGTATTAGAAGTTGTCACTTTTGTTAAGAAAAATCTGGTATACTTTCAGGCAAACTGTGAAAAGCATAGCTATCACACAAGAAATAGGCATAAATTGAGCATAATTACACATAACACGTCATTACTTGGCAAAAGCATAAGACATTCTGGGATTACATTATATAACAAGTTACCTGATAATATAAAACTTACCACCTCAGAAGCTACATTTAAATGCAAAGTAAAAGAATTGTTATTGCAGCACTGTTTCTATTCAATTGAAGAATTTGCAAATACTTTTAAATAATTATGATACTTCTAGGGTGTGTAATTTAACATATTGTAATTAAGTGTACATATTTATTCTTATCTTGTTCATTTACTGTTTTTCTTTTTGACGATACCATGAATTCTTGTAATTCCTACGGCTGACAATAAATCTAATCTAATCTATTTCTGAACTCCCAACATTTGTTAAATGCCTTAACACCAGAGTATGGGGATGTTAGTTTAACACCGAGTTTAACACTATGTTAAAGCTAACATTGTTTGATGAAACAGAACTTGCATTAACTTCAATGTAAAATCACTTTAACACTATGTTAAATTTAACATTGGTTTGTGAAATGCTAGACTTGCCCTTCCCGATTTGTTTAGGTTGGGAGGTGTAGTTTGGAATCATATTAAACCCAGTTAGAGTGAGTCATTACTGGAAGTATTACTAATCAATGACTCACATGGAAAGGTGACTGAGAAGGTTGCAGCTTATGGAACATATTACACAGATAGAATTAAATCACTCAACTAGAAAACATATATAAATATGTTGAAACTTGAAAACAATTACACTGATTAAAATTATTATTTGTGAAACAATTTCTCAAGCTCAAAGTACAATGGCAGCAATCGCCCAAATATAATGGCATAAAATGATGCTGTAAAACATATTAATAATTAGTTTAATATAGAAAAGATTATAACAGCAGCACGCATCCAAATGTAATGACCTTTATGGTGTTGCAAATTCTTGAAGCCTACTGAATAATTCCATAATTATTAAATAGGTTAAGATTGAAATTTGAACAATAATTTAAATATTCAAGAACAATTTATATGACAAAATGTGAAACATTACTAAATACAGGAGTCTGGTATGACACTCATATCTACAGGTAATACTTGGAGCTATTCCACAAAATTGCTGCCTAGCACATTCTAGAATTTTAAAGTATCCACTTTCAAAGGTATATAAGATACAATTCATCTACTGCTATATTCAACCTATATAATATATATTACCAATATGCTCCAACCTCTGCTTTGACATGAATTCACTCGTGAGAGAAAGAGAATATATGCAAAATTACTTAAGCATGCTTGAATTTGAAAAAATTCGGATATTGCAAACCCTAATGAGACACTTGCCTCCAATGCCTGAATTTAAAGTATCATTTATAACCAAAGTGAACTTCACATAATACTTAGCTGTATTTAATATCCTAGTTCCTCATTGCCAGAAATAAGATGGCTCTTTGGCCAAACAGCTGGTTAAAGTCCTTTCTTCACCAATGTTCTACTCAAGACTATTCTTTTCGGCTGACAAGCAAGCTCGGGTAGGCTGGAGGAAGAGGAAGAGCCAATCACAGCACGCCAGGTAAGCTCGGCCGAGAGGTGCTGTGATCAAGCCTAGCAGCTGTTTAGAGAAACTTAGTCTAATCACATTGTAGTCAACATCTTGAGGCATAACCAGAGATATACAACTCTGCTCTCTGGTTCACTCTGCTATAAGCGAAGTGACTTAACAGAGAACTGCTTACTCTGATTCCATTACAGCGAAGATATGTCCAGTATAAGTAGTGACATATAACAGTCACAGACCACTCTACACAGGGGAAAAAAAAATGTGATAGAGTTTTACTTTCTTTCCAAGACCACAAGCTCCATCTTAGCCAAATTCATTTGAAGGAAGCCATAATAATTTCTGTGGTTCCTGTGTTTAAATTTCTAACCAATGAAAGTTTGATGCCATATTTGTGTACACAGAAGGCAACATCATGCTCTCCAATATGATAAATTCAGGCATTGAAAGAACTAGGCAAGAATATTTAAAATTTACAAAAACTACAATTTAACTTTAAACTCTTGCTAGCGACTTGGAATCATATGAAATTTACAAACATATTAAAATCTGGTCTAAGAGTAATAACATCACAGTTGAGAGTACAATTTATCACCACATCAAGGCTTCAGCTGCGATACATGGACTTTGGTACATTTCTCTGACTCATTGTGTTGCAATAAAACAGAAACAGGTGATATAAAACGTTTAACGTTTAATGGCATAAGGAACATTATACCTCAATATTGTTTCACTGTTAGCTTATTTAGCATACTGGATTTCAGATGAGCCCAAAGATACACTTCATCATCCACTTTAATTTGGGTCCTTCCTGTTTCTGTCATAATACTGTTTAATATTGAGCTCAGTTCAAATTAGCTTTCACTCCATTCCAGCCCGACAAATATCCTTAGGAATAAACCTATCTTGCAAGATATCACTCAACCGATACATTAGCCTACAGACAATTCAGAGGGAAACACATCATAAGTTCGAAAGGTCAATGCCCATGTGTTTCATGCTTAGCACTATTAAAAGCGAACTGAAGCCAATACAAATTCTTATCCCATCCCATTTGATCCAAATGCTGGTAAGGAATCGTGCAGCCTTCAAGTTCCTATTCACCCTTTCACCTAAGGGAGGGTTTTTGGATAATGAGGAAGAGTAAAGACACGAGTAACCCCTTTTATAAAGCAAAATGTTTGCAACAAATGATCCTTAAAATAAGTTGTGTTTTCCACAACAACTACCTTTGGCACATCAAAATTGGCCAAAATCTTCTGCAAACTATCTATGGTGCGCAGTGCATTCGCTTCCCACATGGGGGAAAAGCCATGCATATTTAGCAAAAGTGTCCACCACACCAGGATATACTTGTTACCAGATTACTTCTTGGAAAGGGACCAATATAATTTAAAAATATTTTTTGCATAGGATGGTCTGCAACATTAGAGGAAAAAAAATCCAATTATGTATTTTGAGCAGGTTTGCTCATTTTGCACAAGCTACATGCTTTAATGCAGGTACGAATGTCCATATACATCCCCTTCCAATAAAATTAGTTCTCACTTTGGCAAGGGTTTTATACACATCTTGATGGGCTTCACAAGGGCCTTCGTGGTAATGAATGATAAATGGAATTAATTGTTGAACTACAACCCTTCCATTATCCTGACTATCCTTACAACATAAGACATCCTTGTTAATATAATATTTCCCAGTTTGTTCACCCGACTTAATGCGATCGAAGTTGGACAAAAGTTTAGGATCATGCTGGTATTTAACAAGATTGCCAAATGCAAAGGGATAATCCTCCAAAACAGCATGTAACATAAAGGGAGCAGTTTATTCTGCTTCAGGCTCAACCGGATTGCTCTCAGAAACATCTCGTTCATACATCCTTGAAAGAGCATCAACAATGGAATTAATTGCCCCTGAAATTTGTAAGAGGAGATATTCACAGCCCAACGAGCAAGATGCCCAAACCTCTGTGGCCTGGCCAGAACCCACGAAATTGCCTGGTTGTCAGTCTCTAAAATAAAGTGGATGTGCTCCAAATAGAAAACTTAAATTTCTGTAAGCCATATAACATGGCTAAAGCTTCCAGTTCATAAACAGAATAATGCTGTTCAGTGGGATCCAGTGCTCTTGAAGTATAAGCAATGGCCTTCCTTCATCGTCCTGAAGGACACATGATATTGCAGAACCTCAGGCATCTGTCTGCAAAACAAATCTCTTCCCAAATTCAGGGATCGCCAAAACCAGTGGGGAAATGAGCTAATTTAAGTTGCTCAAATGCCTCCTGTTGTTTCAGTGCCCATTTGAATTTAACACCCCTCTTATGAAGCTTATTCAAATGCAAGGCATACTTAGCATACTCAAGAATGAACTTTAAAAATACCCACCCATACTCAAAAATCTCGCTATTTGCTTAGCAGAGCAAGGAATGGGAAATTCATGGATAGCTTTGGTTCTATCGGATTCCACTCGAATACCATTCAACGACAAAATATGCCCAAGACATTTCAATTCAGAAGTGGCATACCTAACCTTATCTGGATTAACAGTTAAGCCAGCACTCCTAAGTCGTGATCGCACTTCAGAAATATGTTGAATATGCTCATCAAATGTTTCTAAATAAATGCACAAATCATCCAAATAATGAAAAAGCAATTTGTACTTTACATCACTGAATATCATGTCAAGTAAATGGGTCAACACTTGAGCACCCACTGCAATTCCAAAGGGTACAGATGTAAACTCAAACAGATTAAAATATATATGTATTGTAATGAAAAGAAGCTAGTAACAGTGATGTGTATTGAATTTATTTAAAGGTGAGTCGAAATTGTTACACTAACATCACTTAAGTTTACTCACTTAACATGTTTCGGGAAACCGTTGTTCCCATCCTCAGAAGGTTAACTCGACTGGCCCGTGTTGTTGGTGTTTCCGTTTTTTGGACTGGATCCTGTGGTGGCATCTTGTGGTGGAGAAATGTACTTCCAGAGAGGATTCAAGAATTTTGATTTGCCGCCACCAAATCCTCTCTGGAAGTACATTTCTCCACCACAAGATGCCACCACAGGATCCAGTCCAAAAAACGGAAACACCAACAACACGGGCCAGTCGAGTTAACCTTCTGAGGATGGGAACAACGGTTTCCCGAAACATGTTAAGTGAGTAAACTTAAGTGATGTTAGTGTAACAATTTCGACTCACCTTTAGATTAAAATATGTTGTAAAAGCAGTGTATTTCCTCAAATCTTTAGTAAGAGGAATCTAATAATATGCGAGTTCAAACCAAACTTAGTAAAGTATTTAGCCTTTGAAAACCAATGGAAACTATGATGCATGTGAGGCAAAAGTACCTGCTCTACTTCTATTTGCTGATTCAATTGGTGGTAATCAATCACTAATGTAAAACTTCCATCTGGCTTCGTAACTAGAAATGCAGGAGATGAATAATTTGATATTGAAGGTCTTACTACATCCTTCTCCAACATTTCATTAATAACTTTTCTCATAACTAGAGCTCGGATTTATATGCAGTATAAAGTATGAGTATATGCCTGCATCTATGCACTAAAAGTCTGTAAAATATGTTCTAAAAACTTTAAAATATGCACTTAAAATAAAGCATATTATTTTAACTTTCTCACATTTATTAATCTTGATGAAGTAATCAGATTGTAAATTCAGTATTAAACAGAGACATTAACAAAATTAATATTTGTTAGTCTTTCTTTCAGTCTAGTTTACCATTAGTCGTTTTTATTGCAATAAACAATTAAATATTTTTCACAGTTTTCAGGAAGAAACGACTTTCTTCTGTCGCTTAAAATGTTTTTATATGAAGAGAAAGATCTCTCTACTTCATACAAAGCCACAGGACAGTATCAGAAAGAGGCTATGTCACTTACAGAATAAGCATTAAGTTCTTTTTCAGATTCTCCTTGTAGCACCTTATTCACATCCCGAAGAAACATTAAACCTGGATTTCTTGCTTCAATTTTCTCAATTTTGTTACGAAGACACTTTCCTATTTCTCCAGGTATATCTTCGGCGACAGCTGTTTCGTATACTTGCAGGGCAGAAGATAAAGACGTTCCTTTTTTTTTCCAAATGTTTGATTGTGGCTGGTATTTTACTAAAGTAGGTCTTAATAAACACTAATTTACTCTGGAGACCCTTTTCATTGCAAGCACTCATTGCAGCAGGGATACTTGCAGCTTCATTTTTGTCCATCACGTCGAGCACCTTTTTCACGTCTTCCAGATGATCACTGCAATATAGAGCTGCTTCAATCCATGTTCCCCATCTTGTGAGGATAGGCTCTGGGGGTAAACCAGTATCCTGTATCAAATCAGTAAATAATTTCACTCTTGATGGCGCCTTCACAAACACTTTCTTCACAGAGGAAATTAAGGCATTTACTTCTGGAAAATTCGCTCGAATTTCCTCCGCTAACCGGTGGAGAGCATGTGCTAAACAAGTCATATGAACTGCCTTAGGATAATATACCTGCAAAGCTTTAACTGCCTTAAGCATGTATGCTGCTGCATCTCTAACTATCATCAAGAGTTTTTCCTTATTTTCTTTAGCAGGCCACAAAACACGTAATGCATCACGAACAAAACTAGCAGTCGTCAAATGGTTTGTTACTTCCAGCACCCTGGAGACAATGAGATGTGGCGTTCCTGGTTCAGATTCAGTTATTTTTCCCATGATGACATTGACAATAAATCTCCCACACGAGTCGGTTGTTTTGTCTACAGATAACCACAAGTTTGAATCGCTGATATAGTTTCTTATTTCTTGTATTACCTGAAAAAATGATTATTATGTTGAAAATTAGTAAAGATAAAGGGTGTAATTTGGAGGCTTAGTTTTAGGGGAAACAAGTTTAAAAATATATAAAAAAGTGTTACTTGATAAACAACGAAAGAAATCAAAACTCTGTGACACTACGGGCCATACATAATTTTGTTTCCATTTGAAAATATTTGTCTATAATGCATTTAAAAGTTTTAAATAAACGACAAATTTTTATAAAGCTCAAAATATTGGGGAGGGTGTTACTAACTTTGTTTAATAAATTTTTAAACTTACCTCTTCATAAACTTTGCCAAGGTAGTTTTTCCTTATTGTTGATTCACAGGAACTTTTTGTCTGGAATATATTTCCAGGAAATTTCGAAATTCCATATTATTTAACTTATTCAAAGGAATGTTGGCTGAAACTAATGCTTTGCAGATATCTTTCGAAAAATTATTACTGTCATTGTTTCCACTTCTGCTTGCAGAAAATGCTGCTGGTAAGGTTGTTTGGATCTTGGAGACAGTTTTATTGATAGCATGTCTATGAGTAGCTGTTTGTAGATGTTGCATAATCTGGAATTTTTTGTCGCAGGACACCTATAACAATTGTATAAAAATAGTATGAGGTTATTTTAGTTAAATAAAACCAACACTCACTAACGAAAATGGCGTTGATTTTTAAAATATTCTGAAAATACAACAATAAAACTTACATGTTTTTCACACACTTGACACAGTACTATATTTCCATCTTGTTAGAGTAGGATTTCCATCAATCCAGTTTCGAAGCAAGTAAGCTTTACTGCTCTTCTCCTTAGGCATTGTAATATTCCGTTTCCTACTGCTTACACTTCAGAATACACACTAGTTACAAGTTTAAGAGTGACTGAAAATGGCACCTTTTATTTCTTGGAAATGTTATCGTTGTGTCTGACGGGTTCGTTTGTGTAACATTAACACAAACCGTATCTAGTAACAATGGCCTCGCCGAAATTTAAAGATTTTCCGCATGATTGTTGAACGCTATCTAGTTCATCTGTTGAGGCACATTTTTATGTCAGGAAGCGCTGGTTGTTGATAGCTATGTTTTCATTTTCGGCAACCTGTTATGCATTTAGAAACATGATAGCTTAACAGTTCTACACAAACAGAACAACAAAAGAGAAATTTTCTCTGAAACCTCTCTTTCTCTTAAAGTATTGTTGTGAAATACAAATTTGTATTTCATGAATAATTGCTGAAAAAGTAAAATATATGCAAAAATATGCAGAAATTAGTTAAATATGCACTAACCCCTTAAATATGCATTTATATGCACTATAAAACTTCCGTAATAAACTCCTTACAATATGGAATAAATTTTTTACTTACTTGCATACGTCTATCAAGGAATAAAACATGCAAATATGCAAAAATCCGAGCTCTACTCATAACATTCATCCTATGAGAAGCAAGCCTATAGGGAGGTAAACGAACTGGTTTCTGATTAAATAATTGAATAAAATACTCCATTAAATGAGTATGCCCAAGGTTAGAAGTCAGTAGCTTGGGAAATTGAGACAAAAGCTGTTGCAATTCATGCTTTCTCTCAAAAGTCAAATGTGACAACTTATCATCACAAGTATTTGCATTAACTGAAAGGTTCCCTGCAAGCAATTTCTCAACAAATAAATGATCAACTGAAAAGAGATTAAGAAAAGAAATACTAATTTTCACTTCAGGTCTAAATGCAAAGGCAACTTGCTGATTAGCAACATCAATAATCATTCGAGAATGTTGCATGAAATCTGCTTCTAATATCAACTGTACTGGAAGATCTTGTGCCACATAAAACTTAAAATTCCATCTAAACTTTGCTCTCTTAATAGGAATTATACACTGGCCAATAACATTTAAAGTATGCAAAGATGCACTTGGACTGAAATTGACAAGTTTTAATTTCAACATGCAAAGAGTTGTGCATTCACTAAAGAGAACATACTTCCTGTGTCAATCAGTCCCAAAGTTAGCAATTTTGTAACAAATATATTAATACAAGACAGACTCTGAGATTGTATTCCAATCATAGCACAAGTTGCATTCCTTAATGGAGTGACATATCTATTGTCATATTGCGTCACCTGTATTATTCTCATTACCTTTAACCTTTCTTTTCTGATTTAAATATTTAAAACAATTCCTTTCAATATGATGTAGCTTGCCACAAAAACGACAAACTACAGCCAACTTAGCTTGCTCATTTTGAATTTTAACAATGGGAGGTGGAGATGATGCCAAAATACTGTTATTCATCTCTGGCAGATGGCCATATTTAACAACAACCTCTTGTAATTGTGCCAAGGTAACAATGTTAAATGCAAAATACAAAGCTCTAACTTCAGGATGGATTGAGTTCCTTAATATATTATGAACTATTTGTTCCTCCATATCAAGTACTTGGTGCGCAGAAGCTACCTACAGATCATTTCAACAAAATCAGGAAAGCTTTCACTTGGAGATTGTTTATGATAATATTTAACTAGAAGCTGATTATATAAAAGGGGTGATAAACATAATCTAATAACTTCCCCATGGAACCAATCAGCATTTCGCTTGTAAATTAAAGCTTCTAACACTACCTGTGCAACTGTAGATTTTACATAAGACGAATTATTTGCAATATTATTATATCTGAAACACCTTAAGCAATGGCTTGCACTTTAAATCCATTAAGTATCATAAAAAATGACAAAATTTCATTGCTAATAGTTGCAGGAATGGATTTTATCTTAGAAATAATCTCCGCCCAAGGATTAGGTAATTGCGCTGGCACAAACTTCATTTTTAACATTTCTAAACCAGAAAGGTCCTCATCTTTACTAATTTCATGTTTATGAGCTTCTTTTATAACAGAACCAGCCTCAAATGAGAATCATGCAGTTCCTTATTCTGATCAGAGTTTTTTCCGCTGATCTGCTAACTGTGAAAATTTGTTTAAATTCACTCCTTTGATCTTTAAATTCAGTTGGGAGCACTTCCCTGACATTCTTTACTCAGCCTAACCAATATTTACTTCAAGCCTTCAAACGACATAAACAATTTAAAGTAGGTCCTGCCTTATTCAACTCCTGGACTCCTGAATCTAGATTTGTAAGAACTGCCTTAACATTGGCAATTTCCTGATGCCAATCAACAGCAAAACTTGCATTTATAGAGGTCAGTGCTCCTGATGCCAGTAACTTCTTCAGCTGACACTGTAATTTCTGCACACTATTACCTGCCTCAGCATCACGACTGGTTATTTCATAAACCAGCTCCTCTTTCAGGAGAAATCGATCTGCAACACCAAATGCATTATAATTAATAATAATGTAATTTTCAAGATATAATCAATACCAAGAGAACTAGGATTTTATCTATCTCTCTCTCTCTCTCTCTCTCTCTCTCTCTCTCTCTCTCTCTCTCTCTCTCTCTCTCTCTCGCATTGAAACAATAAGATTTACAGCTTTCTAATATTTTAACATGTACTGCCAAAATCCAAAAATTGTGTGATTTTCCAAGATATGCAAATCATCCCATAAAAATACCCTCAGCACTCATCAATGCATAATTAATTTGCACATATCAATACTGCAATAATTTAATCTTTAGTTAAATTAACATCAATCAGCAAAGTGCCAACACAACCGCGCTGTTGCTACCATCACTACTACACTTGCCCTTCCTAATTTGTTTAGGTTGGAGGTGTAGTTTGGTATTGTTCTAAACCCAGTTAGAGTGAGTCATTACTGGAAGCATTAATCAATGACCCCCATGGAAGGTGACTGAAAAGGTTGCAAGTTTTGGAATATATTGCACAGATACAATTAAATCACTCAATTAGAAAACATATATAATGTTGAAACTTTAAAACAATTACACTGATTAAAATTATTATTTGTGAAACAATTTCTCAAGCTTAAAGTACAGTGGCAGCAATTGCCCAAATATAATGGCATAAAATGATGCTGCAAAATGTTTTAATAACTTAGTTTAATATAGAAAAGATTATGGCAGCAGCTCGCATCCAAATGTAATGACCTTCATGGTGCTGCAAATTCTTGAAGCCGTACTCTCATAATACTGAACAGTTCCATAATTATTAAATAGGCTAAAGTTGAAATTCAAACAATAATTTATATGACAAAACATGAAACATTACAAAATACAGGAATCTGGTATGACACTTGTAATTACAGGTAATACTTGGATTCCACAAAATGGCTGCCCAGCACATTCTAGAATTTTAAAGTATCCACTTTCAAAAGTATATAAGATACAATTCATCTACTGCTACATTCAACCTATATGAAATATATTACCAATATGCTCCAAGCCCTTCTTTGACATGAATTCAGTCATGACAGAGAGAAAAATTATGCAAATTTACTTACATCCTTGAATTTGGAAAAATTTGGATATCACGAACCCTAATGAAAGGCTTGCCTCCAATACCCGAATTTAAAGTATAATTTACAACCAATAAATTTCACATAATACTTAGCTCAATTTAATATCTTAGTTCCTCACTGCCAGAAATAAAATGGTCCTTTCTTCACCCATGTTCTACTCAACACTCTTCCTTCACTTCAGCTGACAAGCAAGCTCAGGCAGGCTGGAGGGAGGATAGCCACTTTGTTGACCTTTTAACCTCCACATTCCTGCTCTTAGCCAAGCTCTTCCTCTTCTATCTTCTTTGTTGGTGTTGTCTATATACCTCTCTCTTTTCCAACTGTTTTTCATTGAAATATAGAACAGTAGTGACCCCTTTTCTGTTAGCTGACTGAAGCATTTTTGTATCCCATTATCTTCATGGCTTCTTGCACCTTTCCAAAAACCTTTATTATTTGTTTCCCCAAATATTCCCCAGTTTCCTCTGTTATTAAGGCTTACAGGCGGCGCCGTGGCCGAGTGGTTAGACCGCTCGCCTCCCACCGAGGCGGACCGGGTTCAATCCCAGGGACCTGCATGTGGGATTTGTGGTGGACGAAGCGGCGTCTGGGCGGGTTTTCTCCGGGTTCTCCGGTTTCCCTCGCCATTCATTCCACCAACTGCTCCATCCTCACCTTTCCTTTCATCCATTTCGCTTCATCTACTTCCTTCATCCCATACCAGGCATCGGGCTGATCACCCATCCTGGATATTCTGTCTAATCCATGAGTGTCTGCTCCTCGACGGGCCTCTGACCCCAGGCACCCGCCTGTAAGTCCTGGTGGGTGTAAGTCCTACATAAGAAGAGGGTAAACAGATAATGAATGAATTAATGAATGAATAAGGCTTACAGATTTTCTCCTTATGCTTTGAGTGTTGTGATGTAACACTTAATTTTGTTTTACAATTTCTAGAGCCGTCTTCTTTTTTGCAACTGCTTAAACCAACTGACATTTATAGTTTGTGTGTTCTTAGTGCATGAAGCTTTTGTTGGAGGTGATTAAAAACCCTGTTTAGCAATTTTCCCAAATTTGTTATGCCTCTTTTGTCCAAGTGGAGGTTGTCTTACCCAATGTTGCTGATTCAAGCATTTCCATAGATGAAAGTACATCCATTTCTTTTGCAAATCCATCTTAAGGATAAGATAGCCATGCCAATAAAGTGGTTATCTTCATCTCTACAGTATAAGATACCAATGCTAAACACTAGAGAAAAGGTTCTGTGGTAGCTTTCACTATATGATTCATGGCATTATCTCAACAGGTCAGCCAGCTGTACTTGGATTCTTTGTCCCAGAATGGAGAATTACCACTTCTGTATCATCTTTGTTTTGTCATAGCTGCTTCTGTAGATATTCAATGCATGAATCCTGGGTGGCAAAAAAGATGGCTCATTGCATATATGTTTGCTAACATGCTGAGTAATTGAGCAACCCATTATGATTTGTGCTCCTGTATACCCTCCAGATTTTCCACCTGAAAGTCTGTTCCTTTACTTTCTGGAGCAGGATGTCAGGGAGAATCTGCTCCAATTTCTTCACTTACTATGGTGAATTCCATACATCTTTCATTTTCTCTTGACTCCACATACCTCTAGTTGATTACTGCCAGATTTCCACCATTAAATTTGAATATTTCCCTCGCTACATTTTGATCATCAGAGATACTTTTGCTCATGCACAATCACACTTTTATTAATTATAACATTTATTTATTTCATTAATTAAAGTTATTTAGTTTGAAGATGGTAATGACATGTGTTTTAAGAATAAATTTGAGACAACTGGTGTATTCATTAAAAAAAAACTAAAGAACTGGCCATAGACTAAAATGGCATAGCTTAGGATGTGGGAAACAACCAATAAAACATATTCTGAGAGAAACTGTGTTAAGTGAAACAAAATAGAGTTTGAATCATCTATTTCCAGTTCTCCACTGTGTTGATTCCTGTACAATTAAGTGAGATAAATGACTGGTTTAAGCTTTTTATCCAAATTATACACACATTAACTTTATTTCATGTGTTATATAATTGTATCATTTCAGGAAATGGTGGCACACATGGAAAATGAAATTCTTTGCTTCTTTACTACATCCCCACAGAAGTCATACATTACTGCATTATTAACTGGTTTTGAAAGACTGGTGATTCATGGCATTGCACATTATCATCATCTGAATTCAACAAGTAAGTTCACCTGGCTGTTTAAACTCAATAAGCCTTTGTTTTAAGGCCATTGTTATGAGTTGCATTCACATTGTATGTATGGTATGACTGAATGAATACTTAGTTTTAGATTGCATCAGTTTGGCATACATAAAATTTAATTAAAAAAGATCACAAATTTCCTTCTTACTGTTAGAGGAACTAGGTTCATCAATGAATTGTGAAGGTGCTGGTTCTAGCTTCAAAAAATACCATTAATAACATAAAACCTCCATCTTGAGAATTTCAAAATATAGTGTTTGAGATAAAGTAGTGATTTTTCAGCTTTAAAATCTCAGGTTTATACTTTTCCAGGATAACTTCATTAGATAACATATATTGAAATGTGCTGTATTTAATAATGCAAATATGTACTGAATTAAGTTTTCGTTAATTATAAATTGCAACTTTCTCCTTATAGAAAGATTGTAACTACAGTGAAACCTGTCTAAAGCAGTCACCAATTGTTCTTCTAAAAAATGGCCGTTAGTATAGGTAACCACTAAATTGAGGTTATGAAATTTTCAAAGTCATAGATGATGTCTGGTTCATCATATGATTAGATACAGCAGAACCTACAGTATATTAAAAGTAATAAACACATGTGTGCACTGAGTGATTAAGAGCTTATTTAATTTATGTACAGTACAATCAATGAAATCAACATACATAATGTGTAGTTAACGTACTCTATGTCTGTAGCAATAAAATTTTGCACATTTAACTCTTTTGCTGTCTGTCATGCTTTTTCCTGCATCATTGATCCACTGATGAGCAGTTTCTTAACATGTGTACACTTAAACTATTCGTAAATGAAATTGTTCACTTCTCCATACTTCGACTCTGTTTTTCTTTTTGTTCCATTTCATTTGTTTTCTTCTCATCCTTTAAAATGCCTTCTTTAGTTTTTAGAAATGTTATTCACTTGCATCCTGCTGCATGTGAAAATGTCAGAAAGTTTCCTGCAGAAGTTCCTTTCTCACTTTCAAGAATCACTTTTTTTCCTTCTTCCAATCCTAAAACAACCCTTGACTTATCACTCATTATGATCTTCCTTACACATTCACTGACTGAATAAATTTAGTAAATATGAGTGCAGTTGCTTCCTAAAGGAAAAGCACCCCACCAACAACTAATGACCATTATAAATAGGTCTTCATATCCCAGAATTGGGGAAACTGTAATTCCCTGTCCTGAAAGACCAGTAGCAACCCTGATTTTAGGGAAGTGGCCACCACATTTTGACCTCACATGGAAAAAAGGGACACAAGGAATGGTCTGAGAATTAGAGGCAAGCCTGTGTGACAGTTTCTAGGTGAAAAAGTATTTGTAGTGGTTAAGACTGGCCATTAAATTCAGATCATTTTCTGAAATTTTTGTAACTGCTGACCACAGTGTAAGATGGCTGTTTAAAGGATAGGATATTAATACAGATTTTATGGGAAAATTAATTGGTTCCACAGAAAAATGGTCATTATTGAGGTAACTACTAAGTGAAGGTGGCTGTTTAGGCAGGTTTCCCTATATTTGAATTTTAGGGAAATATACGTTTATTATAAGTGTTAGCAATACTACTCAATCCTGTTACTGAGATTAAGAGAAATACGAGAATACTTAATATACCATCACCATAGACATAACATGTTAGGCGATGAGGTCATTTGTGGACTCCATCCATATTTTAGTCATTCTGCTCATATATCTTCTACTATTGGTTCCATGGCAGAATTTTTCATGGGAACCCTGTTCTGTCTATGCTATGCTACAACCCTGACTTTGTGTGTAACAAAATTGGAAGTGGGGTCGCTCTCTCTCCAACATGGCCATTAGGAGCTACACAGAGTAGCATGAGGAAGCCTCTGTTTGGTGTTAAGGGCTTGGCCATACTGTGCAGTGCACACCACCATATTGTTTGCTTATATAAGTTGGACTAAATGGAGCAGACAGGTTCTTCCTTTTCAATCCTGTTCAGTGCAGTCACTTTTCAAGTTCAAGCTAGCCAGAGTGTTCAAACTTTCGAATCAGTACACCTATGGGTACAGCAGTTTAATATATTGTGTAGCACCGTATAAGTAGAGGTAGCATTTTATAGTAGCTCAAGTACTCAAATATTGAGTGATCCACTTTGCATTTGCCATACCATGGGAGGAATGTGATTGGTATTTACTGTAGCAACTTCAGTTGGTTATGCAAACCAGACATCTATGCAACAATAACCCAGCATACGTGTTGGAACTTAAAGAGTTGCAGTTCACATGGGTGAGGCAGCAGAGGCAGGCAGTCCTGAAAACTGGTAGAATTGGGGCACAAAACTATGTTGCTATGTTCATCAGACACTGAGTCAGGAGGGGACCAAGGCCCTCTGGATCTCACTTATGTAGAAAATGATAAGGTACTTGTGGTAGCATCACTTGTAGCTACTAAATCAGGCCTCTGTAGTTTCAGGTAGGTATGACTTTAACTATTTTACAACAGTGCTTATCAGCAATCATCCAGATACAAAGACCATGAAAAATGTGGAAGTAATATATTTATTGAACAATTAGTGAAAATTGTAAGTAAACAGAACTGAAATTAAATGGGTTAGGAAGTTGTACTTTATTATTGCCACAAACTCAGCCATACTTAGGAACCCAAAATTTTGTCTGATTGTAATGTAGAAGCTTTACGCACGAATAAAGTCCAATTGTGCAAGTGTTCACCTATCCCTTATTTAGTGAGAGGAGTGTTGCTAAGTAAGGTATTTGGAAAAGTTAGTTTAAATAAATTTGAGAGCTAATTAGAATTTTGTAATGTGAATTATTTGTGGTTGTTGCTGTTGTTAGAAGTTTGCAAAGTTCTAGTTGCCTTAGCTGTCATTGCTGGTTTCGATTTAGTTTTTGAGAATTACTTTTTAGCACTAGAAGCACTTAGGCAACAGTATTATAATAAACAAAGGCTAGCTACTATTTGTATAAATAGAATTTTCCAACTCCTTCTATGAGGAATGATTCTTATCAAGAGCTGTAAGGATTCATAGTTACCTTAAAAAATAATTTTGTGTGATTGGAGAAATTTAATATCCCTGACATACTGGATTTTATGAAGGCACAATTGGCTTTGAATTGCTTTACATCCAGGCAGTCATAGGGGTTTGGAGATAAGCAACCCCCATCATATTCCAGTATTTAAGGACATTATGAAATTTATTGGGCAAAGGAGTTTTACTGTTGAAACAATGCATATGGAGTTTAGTAGTTACTAGTTGAGTTCATTAAAATTTCAGATTAGAAGGGAACCAAAGTGGCTAAATCAGTTTTTAGAATGCATGAGTAAAACCCATCTTTCACTGAACTTCAGCAAGGGTGAGAAAATAAAGTCAGCCCATTTTTCTCCTGTGAGGATAGACAATTCTCATTCTCCATTTAAGTTGAAATGCTGGAATTGTGGTGTATTATCAGAGGAAAGTTCTCAAGTGGATATGCAGTGTAAGGAATCCATCCAATCCAATCCATCTCTCTCTCCCTCTCTTTCCTTTTCTGTCTAATCATACCATATCATTTATTCTATTTTATTTTATCTAGTGTCTACCAAAAATGTTGATGATCATATTCCGAAACTGAATGTTGTATTTAACACATTGTGTGACTGGTTTGCAGCTAACAAATGATTTGTAAATATTGACAAAACAAAGCTTATAAAATTCATAACATACAATTCCACAAATCCTAGACTCTGCATAAGCATTAACAATGATATATTAGAACAACCATCAGATATAAAGTTTTTAGGTCTTCAAATTGATGCGCATCTAAACTGGAAAATGTATGTTGAAAATATTGTATCTAAACTAAGATCAGCAACCTGTGCACTTAGGCAATTGTATCCCTCCTGCTCAAATTCTATCTTAAAGACTGTATAATACTTACTTCTATTCAATAATGAAATATGACCTCATATTCTGGGGTAATACTGTTGAAAGCAAGAGAATCTTTATACTGCAAAAGAAAGCTGTTGGAGTAATATGTGGGAAGCACAACAAAGCACCCTGCAAAGTTCTATTTCAAAAATTGAAAATTTAGCACTGCCTTGTGAATATATACTCTCTGTTTTGTGCTTTTACATTAAAAATCAAGAACATTTCACCAGAAATGTACATATACACAAAATTAATACCAGACAACAAGCAATAAATCTGCACAGACCTTGTGTAGCCTGACTTGTTATCAAAAAGGTGTTCATTATGAATGTGTTAAACTATTTAATGCTCTCCCAAACAGATTAACTTTGCTGTCATTTGGTGATGAAGATTAATACAAGTTTTCTCTTATAGAATAATTGTGCAACAAAGCCTAATACTCTGTACAAGAATTTATAAATTTATGAATGGTGAATACCTGAAATGGATAGTGATTTAAGAAGATTCTCTGTGGCAACATATCACAAATATAGCTATATTCTTTAAATTTAGTTGATGCCTTTAAGTAACTTATTTTATTTAACTTGCCAATTTATTTTTTTTACCAATTATTTAACCCTCTTTGGCAAAGTATTTCAGATACAAATATACTATTGAATTATTGTAATACTAAACTAATACAGATGAATTTTAAAGTTAGGCGATCCTTGTTTATAAATAAGTTGTTTTCTTAGTATAACAATGTATTCCTTATGCTAATTATATTATTCTGACATAGTATTTAAAATACTGCACTATTGCAAAATTAATCTTAATATTGTGTAAACAGCTATACCTGCTAGTATATGTATGCATGTATGTATAGTGATCTAGCAGGTGTCTGACTTGTTCCAGTTCTAAGTATTTCTGTACTTGAACCTATGGAATGCCATTCATTCATTCATTCATCCATCCATCCATCCATCCATCCATCCATCCATCCATCCATCCACCCACCCACCCACCCAATCTGTCTAGATAGATAGATAGATGGATGGATGGACAGACGGACGGATGGATGGATATTTATTGCTAAAAACATTTACACATGTATAGCAACGTCAGATGTTAAATATTACAATAATTCAATCTTATAAAATTCCTGGACCTTATAGAGAGGATTTTTCTTCAATATCATTAAAATCTGTCTTTTAAAAACGTTGTATGTAAGTGTCTTGATTTTATCCGATAAACTATTGTATAGATTAACGGATGATACTTCAAAGCTATTTTGTGTTTTACTATACTTACATTTACCAAAATAAATATTGTTGCTACTTCGTGTCGGATAATTATGAACAGTTTCACACAGATTATACTGTTGTAGATTCCTCTTAATGCACAGTAAACAATTCAAAACATATATACAAGGAAGAGTGAGGATTCTAAGTTCAATAAAATGTGGTTTACAATGTGTTTTTGGCGGAACTCCACATACTATTCTTATCGTTCTCTTTTGTAAAATAAAAAGCTTATTAGCATAAGTATGGTTGCCCCAAAGTAAGACACCATAATTTAAAATGGAGTATATATTACTGTAATACACTGACAGTAATGACTTCTTATTTATTGTTTGGCTCAGTACACGTAGCATGAACAGTCCTTTACTCAGTTTCCCTGAGATGTAGTCTATGTGGGATTTCCACCCTAATTTAGATTCAAGATAAATGCCTAAGAATTTTACTGTTGAAAGATTAGAATCAGCAGAACTGAGATCCACAGTCTTATCTTGATTAAGTATTAATCTGTTAAAGTCACACCAGTGATTTACTCTTAAAGTTATATCTTTAAGTTTACTTGTGAGAGTATCATTGTTATTACAACATATATTCAATGCTAAATCATCAGCAAATAAAAACGTTTTTAGGCATTCATCTTGTATAGCTTCCGGAAGATCATTGATATACACCAGGAAGAAAACAGGTCCCAGTACTGAGCCCTGCGGGACACCATGCTTTATCCTTTTAAAACTAGACTTTCTGTCACTAACATAAGTAGCCTGATATCTGTCACTTAGGTAAGAACGTATTAAATTTATACTAATATAAAAACCATAGTAGGCTAACTTTTTTAAAAGTATTTCGTGTGAAATTGTATCAAAGGCCTTTGTTAGATCAAAGAAGCGGCCACGGGATGGAAAACTACCTTCAAAGGCATCCAAATTTTGTTTACTATTTCTATACTATCTAGTCTATCCAACCTATCTATCTCTGTCTGTCTGTCTGTCTAATCTGTTCTATCTTATCTAACTAACCTACTAGAGACCAGTAATACTTAAATTCTATTTGTTACTTAAATAACACTTCATTAGTTAGAGTGTCTTCCATTAGAGACTTAGGTGTAACTATGAACCAGAACTTCACTTTTTATCAACACATAACAAATGTAATCAATGACTCTTTAAAAAAAAGGGTTTTATATTCAGAATCTCGAAGGACTTAAAAGATGTTCAAGTAATGCTTATTTTATATAAAAGTCTGGTTCAAAGTAAGTTAAAATATGGCTCGATTGTATGGCCACGTATGTATAAATGTTATAATAATCAGTTGAAAGAGATTTAAAAACAGTTTCTTAGATACTTATATTGTAAAACTCAAACAAATTTATCTATAATTAGAACATTCCATACAATCAACTTTTGAATGAATTCAAGTTAATGTCACTTTCCAATCATAGAATAGCTGCTGAAGAGTTATTCTTTTATAAACTTATAAATGGCCTGTTATACAACAAAGAATTGTCCGTTCAAATATATTTTAATGCCAGTAAAACCAATTTCAGTAAATGACAACTACTTCAATTTAGGACATCTAAAATGTAATCGCATAAAAACTCCCGTGTTCAGAGGTTGTGCTCTAAATACAATGAACTCTCAATAAAAGTAGAATTGGATCGTAGCTTTCCTTATAAACAATTTAAGAGACAGTTAAATATGGACATTAATTTCATGTGATTTTAAGGTAAACTATTTATGATTATACAAATGGCATTGCCTTGTCTTTAATAACAGTTAATTGTTTGTTTATAGTCTCCGTTTTTTTCTTAATATGTTAAGTTATATTTAAATCTACATATTTAATGTATATATAGCTACTGTAATTGGAGCATTGCTCTGCTGTAGCACAAAATAAACAAATAAATATGAGTGTATAATATCTTGTTTTAATGATGAATATATTAAATACTCGTTAAACCCTACTTACAGACTGCGCCATTAACTCTATCTAATCTGGCATTTTCGGATAAAGAGAGCAGCTTGCTAGTGTACCAGTAATGCTCTGGTCATAACTGAAATAGATAGCTTGGTATATGTGGTAGGGCTATATACTTGGGTATGGTACAGTATGATAGTAGGCTTGCCACAAGTGTGACAAATTTAGCATAAACGTACATTAAATCAACAAATTTGAGATCCCAAATATTACTCCACATTCAATTTAGCATAATTTGCATAATGGTAGAACCTGCATTTACCATAAGGAAATGTTGAGACACTCAAATATTTATTTCTATTTATGGTTGATTAAGCAACATTAAAAACCTGTGAGAAAAAAGTAATAAGCCTTCTAAAGATGAATGAAGTCTAAGTAAAATGGCAGGCTTATGTATAAACTGCGTTCCCAAATCCCCATCCATCTCTTAATGTTACATCATTTATTTTTGTATGGCATGCCAACAATGTTGGTTGTATGTTTCAAGGGTGGTACAAATTTTAATCAGTTAAGCATACTTGCCTTTTATGATTTGTTCATAACTATGGCTCTAAGCCATAAGCCTTGTACAGCTTTATGGCAGTGGAGGCATATTTATGGCTTTGTGTGCAGATTAAAACATTACAGATTTTCACCACATACATGACAAAGCATTAATTTTTATTGCATTATATTATATTTTGATGATAGTCGTGTAAGACAATTTGCTAACTTAAGATTACAGCCTCAATATACTATGCTAATTGGTATGTGCTATGATAGACAAGATCTTATCATGGTTACCCTTCACTGGGCTGCAACAAAATTCATAGCATGCAGACGTCGTCTAGTGGGATTTAAATTTTGATTGCACCACTAATAACTTCTAACCAGCAGTAACCAATAAACAGTAAATAGACAACACTTCCTCATGTAAATTATTTATCATATTCATGTTCTATGGCTGCAAGATATGTTTTCCTTTTCTGTGCCAGTTTTTCTCTATAGTTCATGTTACAAATATAAAATATGGAATAGAAATCTGTATAACCCAGGAAAGTGGTATTCTTTACTATTTAATATATGTTTATCTGTGGTACCAGGAAGAATATAGTATATGTGACAGAAAGAAGCAGTGCTACCAGGTCTTCAAGAATTCTTATAAAATGGAATTCCCTTTTAGTTTAAAATCAGATAAGAGAATAAAATTTGCATTCAGATCACTCCATTGGAGTTTGACAAAGATGTTGGGGGTTAAGAAGCGGAAACCTCCGGGAGGAAGGAATGAGGCGTGAGAGTAAGAAGGGCAGCAAGACAGGGTTCCTATCATTTCCAGATAGAGCATCCCGGATACTCCCTTGATGTCCCCTCCCCCACCTACCCAGAAGAATGGGCAAAGAAGATTTATGCAGAAGGTTTCCTGCAGGGGAATAAACAGTTCTCTCGTTAAGATACATGCGCCACACACTATGGAATCATTATGCCAAGCACTGCAAACCCTTGAAAGGAAATGAAATAAGGACCAGGAAAATATGTGTTAGTATAAAATCCACCTCAGCATTCATCTACTAACCTAGAAAAGGCACGAAAAAAGCCCCAAAGTCAGAATGACCAGTACAACAGGAATCAAACTTGGGATCTCCCCAATATAAGCCTCAGTGGGGAATATACAAATCCAATATCTAATTATTACGCTTTGCTGGATGAGTAAAACGTTTTACTGGTTTCAGTTTCAGGTAGTTGGCAAGTATGGTTAAGAGTTGTAGCTTGTAGATACTAGGGTGGATCGAAAAGTAACGCACAATAATTTTTTTTCTGCCTTGGTATTGCAGCTGGAATGTTGCAATTTCACACAGATATAGTTTGAAGTTTTCACTACAGAGGGTATTTTTTGTTTCATGTGCAGCTCTTGCAAGAGAAGCGTGAACTACACAACAAAGATGGTGCACATGTTACTGTTGTCCATGTGTGAAGAGCAGAGAGGTGTGGTTCAATATTTGCGGGCCAAAGGGCATAAACCGAGTGATATTCACAGGGACATGCATGGCGTGTATGGGGATGATTGTATAGACCGTAGCAATGTCTCCAGGTGGTGTGCATTCTTCCTAGAGGGCTGTGTGAACCTTAGTGATTCACCACGCTCCGGGAGGCTGGTAACAGCTGCAACCCTGCAGTATGTTAGAGGCATTGAGGCAGCAATTTTGATCGACCGGCGTGTGCAACTGCGAACCTTATCGCAACAGTTAGACATTTCCTATTGTGCAGTGTACGATATTGTTCATGACATGTTGAAATTTCGTAAAGTTAGTGCTCGCTGAGTGCCTAAGAACCTGACAGAGAACCACAAGGGCCAGCGAATGATGATGAGCTTGGATCACCTAATGCAGTACACTGAGAAGGGCATGACTTTCTGAAAGGAATCGTCATCGGTGATGAGTTGTGGGCATACCACTACACACCCGAAATCAATCAGGCAAGTATGGAGTGCAAACATGCTGGTTCCTCAGTGAAGAAAAAGTTCAAAGTGATTCAATCTTCTAGGAAAGTGCTTGTGATGGTGTTCTGGAATATGCATGGTGTTGTATTGGTGGACTTTGCTGAACACGGGACCACTGTGAATGCTGCAGCCTACATGAAAACTTTGGTGAAGTTGCATCATGCCCTTCATGACAAACGTCACAACATGAATGCTGACGATGTCAAAATTCATGACAATGCTCATCCCCATGTTGTTGCTGCTGCTGTTTGTCAGAAAATCACCAAATTTGGTTGGGAGGTGCTCCAGCATGCACCATACAGTCCGGACCTTGCACCATCAGACTTTCATCTGTTTGGTCCCACAAAGAAATTCCTGGCCGGCCAACGCTTTGCAACAGATGCGGAAGTGAAATCAGCAGTCCGCAGATGGCTATACTCCAAGGAACTGGACTTCTATGAACAGGGCATATTGAAACTGGTATCACGATGGGAGAAATGTGTTGAGAAGCTTGGTGACTATGTCGAAAAGAGGTAAAAAATGTAAGCTCATTTGTGATTCTTTTTTTGTTGTTTTAACTATTAAACTTTTTTGTAAAAAAAATTATTGTGCATTACTTTTCGATCCACCCTCGTATATTACGCTTAAAGTACAGTATATATTATAGATATAAAACTCTGCAGATGGAAGTAGGATTTGAACTTGGAACTTCGAAACCCACTACCCTAACTACTTGTACACAAAGCACAGCTGTGGATATGTAGGTCAAAGCAGCTACCTAATGAGTAATCTTTGGATGTCTGATACATTACAGGCAGCGCATATTATTATTATCATCAGACATCGGATTTGCATTTGTGATATGAAATTATGTTTCATGTCCTTCTCTGATTGTATGTAAAGCTTTGTAGTGCATATAATTGCATATTTCCAATGTTGCTGCATATTTCATTATTTTTCTATGCATTAACATATAATACTCATATTTTTAAAATTTAATCTTAAAAGTAATGTTTAAATACATTAGTGATAAAATAATAAAGTCCTTACTATGCAGACACCTATAAGGAGCCTCTTCAGTATAATTGTGACAAAATCACATGACGTTACTGGAGAATTCCTCATTCCAGTTTTCTTATTTCTATTGCAACTCCAACCTGGCCTGCTGATCTGATGCTATTCATTGTTCTGTGAGGTTAAGGTCATGTTATAATGCCAAAAGAAAAGTCTTCCATAAGTTAACTTTTAAAACAGTGGATTGCAGAATTTGGAGAGTCAGATTTCACTATTGACAATAAAGTTTTTACTGTGTTGTATGCAATAAACAAGTTGCAGTTGATAAAAAAATTTCAGTTAATTCACCAACCAGCACATTACAAACAAACACAGAAAAAATACATACAAACAAACACTACTGATTTAAGCTCCTCGAACTTCATGAAATAATGAACTTTGCAGTGATTTATGTGAAACTCTTATAGCCACAAGCACACTGTGGAATTCATTCAGTAACCACAAGTTCTTCAGTTTTGTGAAAAAATATTGTTACAACGCCATTCATGACTCACATACCCTGAGGAAAAATATCGAGGCAGTTGTTACCATGCAGCAGTTTCAGAAACTTGGTACCATTTAATAAAACTCTCTCGTGTATGTAGTGGTAGATGAAACTGCAGATGCCTGTGGCAAATTTTCTTGTAGGGAAACTGTGTGAAGATTAGCCAGGAAAACCATATTTGATTGCTTGTAGGATTCTAGAAAAAACAAATCATTCTACTGCAACTCACTTTAGTGAATGGTGCTCTGAAATTATTTTAGCCAGGAGGAGGCAGTGAACACAAATTTTGGATTCCGCTTTCAGATGCTGCAACTTAGATGTTAAAAGCTGCTTTAGCATTAAAAGTATTTTTTTCCCCCAACTCGTTCATCTTATGTCTAACATGCATGCACTTCACAGAGTGGCAGAAGTCATAAGCGAAAGTTTTCATGATGTGAGCAGTTTAATATCCAGTGCCCAAAAGCTATTTGTTAAGCCCCATCCAGAGTTAGTGCTTACAAAGAAAACTTTCCAGACTTCCCATTACCCCCAGAGCCAATATTTGCCAATTGGAGTATTGGATTGAAGCTGCTCTCTTCTATGTAGATAATTTTAGTGTTATTAAAGAATTTGTTGGTACACTGAATCCAACTGAAGCTTTATGAATTCAACATCCCAGAATATTTTTAATAGTGAGTGTTTGCAAAGGGACTTGGCTGTAATCAAGGCACATTTCAAAGTTATAGCTGAAGCCACAAAATACAAACTCGAAAAATCTAGTTTGTCTTTATGAATCCTTATGAGTGAGGTTCAAAATAAATTTAAGAGTGCTCCTTTAAAGTATGCTGGAAAATTAAGCGGTAAATTGTGCAGTGTTTTAGAGAGAAATGCATTAAAGCTTTGTGCTGTATGGATAAATATCTTCAAGGTGAAAATGTAGTGCTTCCTGAGCAATTTCCCCCATAGTTAGTAAATGCTTTCAAATTTTGCCCAATAACATCTGTAGACATGGAAAAATCCGTCTCAGCATACAAATTTGTGTTAACCATTAAACATCATAAAGTTATACCTGAGCATTTGGAGAAAATTATTATTGTGTACTGCAGATCAAATTACAATGACTGGAATGATGTGTAAGGAAGAATGTAGATTGTAAGCACCAAAAAATATAACCTTTAAGCTAACAACTTTGACGCATGCTGAGTACATATTTTCTTGCATGCATAGTTCATATTTTAAACATTTTGCAGTACGAGGGTCATCCAGAAACTAAGTCCCGATGAGCAATAAAGAGAATAAAATCATTACTAAGTAAGGGACATTTATTGGAATAATTACATAGATTCACTGGCTACTTTTCAACATTATCACCACCATTGTTGAGGCATTTATCATAATGGTGCACCATCGATTGCATGCCCAAGTAATAGGAGTCTGCCACCAATGTCCAGAGCCACCAAGTCACTTCATTCTGCACCTCAACATCATTGTGGAAATGTTTTCCTGCTGGTAAACACTTCATGAGATGAAAGAGATGAAAATCACTTGGGGCAAGGTCAGGGCTATAGGGTGGATGGTCGAAGATCTCCCATCCAAACTGATTCAACACATTTCGTGTGGCGTTGGCTGTATGGGGTCTTGCATTGTCATACAATAGCATAATGCCTCTTGTCAACATCCCATGTTTCTTGTTCTGGATTGCCCTCCTCAGTTTATGCAATGTCTGACAATACCAATCAGCATTTACAGTCTCCCCTTGCGGTAAAAACTCGCACAGGAGGACACCACATCAATCCCAGAAGACATTGCACATGATTTTTTTGACAGAGATTGTCTACTTGAATTTGGCTTCACAGGTGAGCCCTTATGCCACTAATGCATTGATTGTTGCTTTATCTCTGGTGTGACATGCGACACACATGTTTCATCCCCAGTGACAATATTGTCGAGAAACTTGTCCCCTTTCTCTGCATATCGCTGTAGGAATATCAATGCTGTGGCCAGACGTCTCGCAGTTGGCAGGAGACAACATTGGAGCGGCCATTTTCTCCAAACACTGTGCGATAACCACTGCCATCACAAGATTGAAACTGTACTGCATTATTCCCACATACTTCCTCTCTACTCCTGTGCATGCGCATTCTTATCAAATGGTGGTACCATCTCTGGATACGATCAGGACTTAGTTTCTGGATGACCGTCATATACAAATCCAATATCATTATCATCATCATTATAATACTGTAAATGTTACATAATATTACATTTGTATTCATATTATAAACATTATAGTCCTATACAAAGTGTACCATTAATGATACACAAACAGTATGTCCGTTAGTCAATGTAATAATCAAAGCTAAATGTTAGTACACCAAACACAATTGCCTCATACATGGTGACAGTGTTAGCAGTACCAGATAAAGTAATATGAACAGAATAAAATAAATGAAACAGTTGTTGCGAGTTGTTATTGCTATTTGACTGTATTCACTGTCCAAATCCATTTATTTTTCACTTAAATATTGTCCTATTTTCCTACCATCTTTGTAAAACATTTCACTTACAGCTGTATTTCTATTTATTTTAACCATTTCATATTAATATACTCTTTCCTCCAAATTTCTGTTCCTTTACACCTAAAATTTATGTGTTCATCTTCTTTTCCACCACATAAGGGACATTGATTATGTAGATTACCTGTCCTTAAGCCTTTTAACCTCCACTCCCCTGCTCTTAGCCATGCAATACTTTCTCTCTCTTCTCTGTTTATTATGTCTATATATTTTTTCTTCCCCATGTATTTTTAATCAGTGTGTAAAAAAGACAGGGAACTCTTTTCTGCTATATCACTAAATATGCTTTGTATTTCAATATTCTCAATCTCTTTCGTGCCATTTTCCAGAAATTGTTTACATATTTTCTCTTGTTCTCCATATCTCTCTCCTGATCTATTACTCTCCAAGTTGTTCTGAAGACTATTTACCTATCCATTTCTCTTTAAGCTTTTTTCTTGGTATTCTAGGCACTGTCTTAATAAATTCCTTTAGTCTGGACTTACAGTTCTGAACCAATATTTCAGCACTTCCATTATCTTTCTTGTCACTCTACCCAGTTCTATTTATGCTACCTGTTTTACAGTTGTGTTTGGTAACCCTAGCATTTCGCTACAGAACATCCTCGTATCTTATCTATGCATTCCCATCCACCATCCAATCCCCATACTTATTATACCATACATAATTTTTGCCTCTACTGCCATATTGTATTCCTGCTCCAACCATTTAATATTTATATCAGACACTCTATATTTACAGCATCTAATAGATGACATAGCCTGTTTTCTTTTTGCCAGTGCAGATTTCTTTTGTGTCTCCCATTTGCTGCCTCCATCTATTCTAACTCCAAAATAATTAAATTCTCATACTACCCTGTATTCTTTACTTTCTCCCATCCATTTTTCAAATTTGCTTAATTTTCCCCTTTTTGTTTGTTTGTTATACCTAGTCTTACCATAAATACTGTCCCAACTTTTAAGGTTGTGTGTACTTCCGCCTGTTCAAGGTTGCAACTGCATCAGTGGTTTGGTGAAGCGTCAGTCATTGTTGGATGAGCTGGAGAACTATAAAGTTGTCAGTTTTAGGTTTTCAAGATGGAATGGGGGGACTATGAAAATCGTGTGGCCATGATAGCGTTGTACAAGGTAGGCAAATCAACGGGGGAGATTTTCAAAACTCTCCAGAAGCTCAAAATCAGCAAGAAATTTGTTTACCGAACTATCCTGCGCTTTGTTGAGACTGGAACTGTGAAAGATCGCCCGCGGCAAGGAAGACCACACACAGTACGAACACCAGAGTTTGTGAAAGCAGTGGCAGCGCGTGTGCAACAAAATCCAGTAAGGAGGCAGTCAGTTATGGCTCATGAGCTAAAGATATCGAAAATGTCTATGTCTCGCACATTAAGCAGTGTCCTGGGACTCCATGCTTACAAACGACGCAAAGGACATCTCCTGACAAATGAACTGAAGCATCAGAGGCTCCTAAAATCAAAGGCTTACTTAAGCGTTACGCAGCAAATGGGCATCGTCGAATCCTTTTCACTGATGAAAAGATTTTCAGTTTTGGGAGGCTTTCAATGCCCAAAATGGCAGGATATATGCCAAATCTTCTAGGGAAGCTGGTGAAAAACCTCCAAAGGTCCAGAGGGGTCATCATCCTGCATCAGTCATGGTGTGGTGGTGTGTGAGCTATGAGGGCACAACGGAGCTCCATTTTTGTGAAAAGGGGTCAAAACTTCAGCCAAAGTATACCAAGAGACAGTGCTCGAGAGTCTAGTCAAGAATGTCAACAACACCCTCTTCCAAGGACAGAACTGGAGTTTCCAGCAGGACTCAGCCCCAGCACACAAGGCACGGACAACGCAGCAGTGGCTGGAGGCAAATGTTCCAGACTTCATTTCCACTTTCGATTGGCCTTCTGCAAGTCTGGATTTAAACCCTTTGGACTGCAAATTGTGGTCCAAGCTTCAGGAGATGGCTTGCAAGAAGAGACATCCCAATATTGAAAGTTTAAAGCGGTCTCTTCGGAAGGCAGCTGCAGATTTTCCACGTGATGTGTTGCGTAATTCAATTGATGAGAGGTCACAAAGACTTAGGTACTGTGTGCATGCTAATGGTGGCCATTTTGAATAATTATTGTGATTTTGATTGATAATGCATCCACATAATTCATATTATTAGGATATTAAAATATCTCTAACCATTTTGTGCCAATTTACTTAAAACTTTGGGACAGTATTTATGGTAAGACTAGGTATATACCATAATCTGTGTCTTCTCTCGGTGGTTCAAGCCTGGCAGAGGGCAATGGATTTTTTCGTGCATAAAAATCCTTAGGATGGCTTTCTTTGGAAGGGAAGTAAAGCCGGTGGTCCCGTGTCGTAGATTTATGGCACGTAAAAACACCTCAAGTCTGTTAAAGGGACCTCTGAGCAAAATTACCGGTCTTTCATGTCCAATGTAAAATGGGATGCTAAGGACCATAGTAGCTAAAGAGCACCCATAAATGAACTCAATTTTTTTTACTATGTCTTCTCTTAGCTCACTTTTAAGCTCCACTCTTTACAAAATATATCCATTCTTTGCAAGGATTTGTGGTTGATCCATTAAGTTGTCTGCAAAACGTAATCTTGGAATTTGGATAGTATTAATGACTGGTGCAATGTTACTGTTCCTTCCAATTTGTAATAAAATATCATATATATAAATTAAATAGTACTGGAGTTAATTTACATCCTTGCTCGAGGCCTTTTTTTTGCAGAATTTCACTAGTTGCTACCCTTTCCTGCACCCTTACACTGAAAGTATTTTCACTATACAGTGCTCTAAAGGGTATTCACCATATGGCTACTTACTCCTTTACTCAATAATTTGTGCCATAATAATTGTAGCTGTATTTGGTCATATGTTTCTCTAGATCTCTAAAGGTCCTGTACAATTTGCCTCTTTTATCTTTTAGATATTTGTCTATTATAGTTTTTGTGATAAACAACCCAGGTTTGGAGTCTACTAGACAGGGTGTCCACAAAAACTTTTTCTACATTTGGCAACAATGCAATTCCTCTGTAACTGTTGGATTTATCTACACTACCCTTGCCTTTGTATACAGGAAGTATAATTGCTTTCCTCCACTTCCATGGTACATACTCCTTTATTTTAATAGAATTGAATAGGTCTGCTAAAACCTTAGCTCTTTTTGTTTCAGTGTACCATTCCTAAGGAACTCTGTTAGGATACCATCTATTCCAGTAGCTTTATTTTTCTTCATTAGTTTAACTTCTATTACAGTTTCTTTATTTCTTACCACATCATCCAATAGCTCTACAAAACTATTTTCAATTTCTAGCATTCCAGCTTCTATACTCCTATTCCCCACATAGTGCTTTAAAGTATTCCATCCATTCTCCTGGTTCACTGTAGGGTTTATTTAAATATTTGTTACACATTGATTTTATAGTCTTCCATACCTTATTGACACTGTTTTCTTCTAAAACCCTTATCAGATTTCTTTCTTTTTTCTTCTCCAATCCACTTTCTTTTGTTTTAGTAGTAAATTATAAGAATTCCTGCCTTGCATATAATCTTCCTTAGATTCTCTGTTCCTAATTCCCTCAACCTAATCAGCAATTGCTTTACATGTATTTTTGTTACCTTACGGTCATCAAACCAGTCCTTATCTCTTTTGTACACACTCTTGTCCATTTTCATTTCCTCTCCAGCCCTTTGCATATCAATATTTAGAATGGGGATTGCACTTTCTGTTTTATTTTCCTTTGAAATGAATCCTATTCCAAATTGACATACGAGGTGTGATCAAAAAGTAGACATTTTTGTTTTTCTTAAAGAATTTTTATTTAATCATCAACATCAGCTTCGTCCCCCAAAGTAACCCCCTCAGATATAAGACACTTGTGCCAGTGCATTTTCCAATCTTAGAAGCACTTCTGGAACTCACTTTTCATTATGATGTTCAGCGACTCTGTTTTTATCTCCTCAATGATGGCAAAACGTCGTCCTTTCATGGTTCTCTTCAGCCTCGGGAATAGAAAGAAGTCGCAGGGGACCATGTCCGTCAAATACGGTGGCTGAGGCAGCACAACAGTTTTGTTTTTTTGCCAAAAAGTCATGAACAAGCATTGAGGTGTGAGCGAGTGCATTATCATGATGCAATTTCCACGAGTGGTTTTGTCATTATTCTGATCGTTTTCTTTTGATTGCTTCACACAAATGGCACATAACTTCCAGGTAATATTCTTTATTGACTGTATGACCATAAGGCAGGAACTCCTGATGCACTATCCCATTGTAATCAAAGAAAACAGTGAGAAGAACCTTCACATTTGATCGAACTTGTCAAATTTTTTTCGGTCTTGGTTCTTCAGGCAGTTTCCATTGGGATGATTGGGCCTTAGTTTCGACGTCATACCCATATACCCATGTTTCATCGCCTGTTATAACCTTCTTTAGAAGTACTGGATCATTTTTGACTTCATTCAGCAGTTCCTGAGCAATGTCTACACGACGTTTTTGGTCGGAATTCAACAATTTTGGAACAAACTATGCTGCTACACCTTTCATGCCCAAAACATCCGAAAAATTGTTTGGCATGAGCCAAAGGATATGTCAACATCATCAGCAACCTCTCTGATGGTGATTTGGCAATTTTCCAGAACCATTTTCTTTACTTCTTCCACATTGTGGTCAGTAATTGATGTGCTAGGGCATCCAGGGTGGTCATCGTCTTCTCGGCCCTCTTTGAAATGTTTATACCACTTGTAAACTCTTGTCCTACTCATAGTAGATTCGCCAAAAGCCACAGTCAACTTTTCAAATGTGGTGCTGCACTTTATTCCGTTTTTCAAGCAAAATTTAATGCAAGTTCTTTGATCCATTTTTTTCAACAGTAAAAATTCACCGAGCACTCGAACTATAACTTTTTCGACTGTCAACAATAAACTAAATATTCAGAACAGCTGAAAATGCAAACATATATCAGGAACATGTGTATCAACAGGATAAAACAAAAGTTTTGAACATAGGATGTATAAAGCTAGCGAAATTTAAGAATTCCCGTTATTTTTTTATCATACCTTGTATCTGCCCATAATTTAATCTAGAGTTTGCTTAATTTTATCGCAATATTCTTGCTTCCATTTGTATGTACTATATTCCTTTTTATTATACCTTCCCTCTCTTTGGTTATCTAACTCTTGTTCTAGGAGTGTGTTTTGATATCTACAATCAATGGAAAATGTCCACTGTTTGTACTTAGTCCAGTACCTTGAAATTACTGAGTAAATACCCCAAATTAATAAGCCATAATACATAATCAATTACACTACGCCCATTACTACTAAAATAGGTGCATATATACCCCCTACTTCACATTCAAAATATCTGAAGCATTCTGATCACAAAGCTCAAAAACAATTTCAGACTTCAACAACCTGGTCTTTACTTTGCTTAGACTTCTCTTTTCTTTTTTTCTTTTTTATTAACATTCACATCCCTTTTTCCAATCCTAATATTCAAGTCTCCCATTAATACTACCTCTGAGTTCATATGTTTCTCCTTTAGCCTCTCTATATCTTTTTCATCTTTATTAAGGAGGTCCAGATTATGGAACCACAAGGGGTAAGGGGAGTTATACACTATTCCTGTGCATACTAACTTTATGTCTATTTGCTTTCTTCCATTAGAACCCATAATATTTCTTTTACTCCTAGACCACTTTTCTTTTATTCCTCTACTCAAGATCCTCCATACAAAAATACCTATACCTCCTGATGCTCTCCCTTACTTATTTCTACCTTTATCCCTATGAACTCAAAAATCCTTTATATGTATCTGTTCCTCTTTCAACCACATTTCTGTGAGCGCCAGGTAGTCTAGCTTCATCAACAGATGTTATAAACTTCCTACGTATAATTGGTTTTTTAAGCCCTCTTAATTCCAAAAGCCTAAGCTTATTACTTTTCGTTTATCCTATTGTGGGCCTAATCTTAATTTATAACTTTCTAGTCTTTTCTAGCTCTTTAATTATACTCCCTTTTTCAATGTTGATGGCTTATTTTTACGTAGCACCAAAATACTGCCATGTTCAGATGATACAGTACTGTCTTCTTCTTCTCCCTCCTCTATATTCTCCTCACTGCTCTGCTCCCATGCCTTCTTTCCACTCTCTGCAGGTCACTTGCTGCTTCTGCCTGTCCTCTTTGTGTTGGCACAATTTTCTTGGGCGACATCACTCCTCTGGAACCTCTTTTCGACACTACTGATGTTTCTCATTTGGCTGGTTGGTTGCTCTTTCTGCTTGATGTCAGCACACTGTCATCTGCTCTCTCACCTCTGCTGGTTGCACCATTTGGGCCATGTCATCCTCCGTGATGTAATGGTTACCATGCTAGCCTCTATTCCCAAGGTTACGGGTTCAAACCCAGCGGAGGGCGATGGATTTTTTTCAGGCGTAAAAATCCTTAGCATGGCTTCCTTCAGAAGGGAAGTAAAGCCGGTGGTCCCGTGCCATAGATTTATGGCACATAAAAGGACCTCAAGCCAACAGAGAGGCCTCTGAGCAAAATTATGGATCTTTCACGCCCAATACAGATTGGGACGCTAAGGACCACAGCAGTTAAAGTGTTCATAAATAAAACTCATTTTTTTCATTTGGGCCATCTCCTTCATGACTTGCTGCATCCCCCACATTTGCCTCAGTTGCCTTGTGACTGGTCTTTGATCTTCCTGTGTCCACTCTTGAAGTCGCCGTACCACCTGTTAATTAATTTGCACTCTATCATATCAATTTTCCTTTGGGTCCCTCTTATCTGTATCTGAACTCTTTCTCCATCAATTCAAAGCTGTAGGTTCCTAATATATGCTGTTTTTCCCATTACTCTTGCTTCTTTCATGTTTTGGATTAAGTTTCATTGCGATTCTCTCTTAATCGGTGATAGGTCTCTGTTGATGAAAACATCCATTCCTTTTAATGTATTTGCTCTTTTGAGCAATTCTTATACCATTTGAACTGTTGCTACCTTCACAATAATTGCTCTCTTTCCAGTTTGTCTAACTCTGAGAGCCTCTACAATTTCTCAACCTTGCATCTCCACTTCAAGCTTTTCCTCCAATATTTGTGTTACTTCTTCTGCAAGCCATCTCTTTCTTCTCCCCTTGACTCCTATGAATACTAGGTTAAATCTTCTCTACCGTTCCTCCATTCTTTCCTTCACTACATCTATCTCCCTTTTCATATCTTGTATCTTCCTTGATGTCCTTTACCATCATTTTTAATTTATCACCTAGTTGTTGTTCCATTCCTTTCATTTTTCCATTTTCTCAATGAATTTTTCCAACATTGCTTGGATTTCTGTTGGGCTAGGATTAATTTCTATTTGTCCAATAACTAGCAAGATTATTAGTAAATACCCTATGACTAGTATATTTGTGATTTTCTCTCCAAAGTTGCTTTTTTCCCCACTAATTTCATTCTCATGGACAGTCCAATTCTTGCTCTAAACACTATATTGTCCACACCTTATATACACTATATTGTTCCTTGGTTCCTTCTTCCTTAACACTCAAGAGCGTTTCACAAACATAACCTTCCTCTCTCACTGCTGGCTTAGTACGTAGTCCTCCTATGTACTTTAGCGTTGAAACAGTGGAGATATTTTAAGCACTATACCTGATGTTGTCATTTCAGTTGCCTATTTCAAAAAGTGGATGGCAATCGTGAACACAATTGTACATCTGTTGCATTGTACAAACATTCTCAAATACTAGCTGTCACAGACTGAGCAAAGTTGAACACTGACAAATGATATCTCAATAAACATGGCATTTTGCTTGCATTTACATAGTTCTCTTGCGCTAATCTTAAAGTTATAGGGTCAGTTAGTATAAGTTTGCATTATTTGTGTTCGGTTCTGTCAGCTGGATTATCTAGTAGATTATTTAGCTGTCAAGTTGGTTCAATTAAGTCCACAGATCTGATTAAGTTTACTATAATGCAAAAAGAAAACCTTGATTTGCAAAGTGGAGAGCAATACAAATGTGCATATAAACGTGCTCAGCCTGTAGGACTGAAACTCTTTATCAGGAATTTTGAAAAGTAAATAGAAAACCCTGGATCAAGAAAGTCAGTGTGTTTCAAAGAAAAAAGTTTGTTAAAACATTCCCTATGAATAAATGGAATCAATACCAATGGAGGCATTCAGTGGAGCTTGTACTTAAAGCACAGGGACAGCATCTATGATATTAGGGAAACTTGGGCTTATTGACTTAAAGCTTCAAACATCTGCTGCATAGGTTCAAGAAATTACATGGAATTACCTGCAGAACAGTTTGTAGAAAGAATGCTTTAGATAATGATTAAATGTTATACACTGGAAAGAAGAGGTGCTACAAGCACTGTTGCAAGGCTTCAAACTTTGGGATATCTATAATGTGAACAAAACCTTATTGTTTTACTAACCTATGCCCCAGAAGACTTTGAGTGTTAAAGAAGAAATCTCCCTGTTAAAGGAGAGAATGAGGAAGCAAGTGGCAGTGACAAACCAAGAAGCATTGCATATGCACACAGGAGCTTGGGAAACATTGTTGGATTGCTTTCATAAGACTGGATTTAATGAGGTGAGTACTGATGATGAAGACTGCAAAGAAGTGGATGGAGTGGAAAGGTGTGGTTGGATGCAGGCAGGGCTGCCCAGATAAATTATGGGCCCCAAACAAATCATAATTGCAGGCCCCCTCCAAACCCAACTTCATCAGGTCCCACATAATTATTGTATAGAATAGTTAAGCACAACAACAGGTATTGATGTACTGTAGCCTGTAATGTAGTAATACATGAATTAAAAAAACATCAACAGAGATGGTCCACAGAAAAACTTTTTTTGAGTATCACTCCATGCTAACCAGTCTCTTTTCATTTGACATTTTCCAGAAGAATATTTAGAATAAAGATGATGCTCTGTAAATTTCCACTTCTTTAGTAATAATATTCTTGCAAACTTTCAATATTTATTTCAGGCAAACCTTTCAACAATTATTTTCCTCACAACATTTGTAATTTTTGGTGGCTACTGGCTAGGATCTGAGGAGTTCCAGCTGTCTAAGTAGATTTTGAGTCTGACACTGTATTAAAGTCAATTTCTGTCTTACCCTGGGCTGATGATAACGGTAAATAGATACACATAGGTACATGACATTCAAGAGGATGTAACAGAAACATGTTCACCTGCATTATCTTCTGCTTCTGTATTTGATTGTCTTAGAATTTGACTAGGCTGTTGATGTTGAGAAGCAGATATTGCTTTTCATTGTTGAACTAACCACTTTTATATTGAAAGACTTTCAAACAATTTGCTGCCTTAATCCACCAACCGTCAGAACTTTGATACCAGACTTACGATCTCCGGTTAAGGTTTGGGGTAAGATTTACCTGAGAGTTACGTACTGCGACTGTATTACAATCTTTGGTTAAGGGCTACCCGGGAGTTATTTTTGGAGGTAAACTAACCACCACCTCAAGTGGTGGTTAAAGATGATACCTTGGAGTTAACTCGTATTTCCGAATGAAACATGGCGTACCACCGGCAGAGATTGATTATTGAGAGTGATTCAGAAGACGAAATGCTGGAGCAATATTTGTACAATAGGAGAAAAGCAAAGAAAATAAGGCAACGAAAGGACAATTTCGAGGAGTGGGATGACCAAGAGTTTCGGCAACGCTACAGGTTATCAAAAACTACCACGTTAGAAATTTTGGAACACATAAGACATCGCATTGAATTTGCGACAGACAGGTAAGTTTTCAGCAAGTATTAATATATTTTCAAGTTTTTGGAAATGTTATCTATACATTAGAATAGTTCACTCCAACACCCAGTCTTAAATATTACTGTCAGGGCGTAAGGAACTAACCATTGTGCTTGGATTATTTTTGGAAGGCCATACATTTTAGGTTAAATGACAAGCAGTGTGGGCAAAGGTAAACGTATTTTGCGTGTTAGTTTATATTTAGGTTGGTTTTTAAAATTGTTGAATGGCTTTCCACGTTAGTTTTAAGTGATATTCATGAAATGTTTGCATCAAAAGACTATGGTTTTCCGTTATTAAAGTGATATTCGTAAAACTTTTACATCAAAACTCTTAACACTATTTTTAACGAAACTTTGAAGTGTGGCATAGTTTTCCAAATAGAATAACCAAGGAATGCTATTAGAAAGATGCAACAAACTTAAGAATATTTTGTTGAACTTAAATGTCAGGCAACATGTGTAAATCCGAATCAACATTAGAACCATCGATGTTGCTTTTCTATAAATATAATAGCTTTCGCGAACGGAAAAGCTAATAAAAAGGTAATTATATCTATTGTTTACGGTATCCTATTGTAGCTCAGTAATCCAATAACGTACTAGAACCCCATGTTGTATGCTCAATGACATGTATATAAAGTACATTTTAGGCTATGTTTATGTCTAGTGTTTAAAATTATCAATTGGTTTACAGCATTATTTGTAAGTGCTACTCATGAAACATTTGCATAAAATCTTTTTAATGTAAATCTGAAGAAGCATTAATGTATTGTAATATCTTTAGCTACACTTGCATCCAAATCCCAAACTGAATAGCATGCAGTACCATATATGCGATAGACTTCAGTTAAGCTAACTTACAAAACAGAAATTAATTATATTGTGCTACAGATTTTGCAATTGCATTACAACTATAAACTTAAGATGCTTTAGAATTGGATACATACCTGTACCATTTACAGGATTTATATAAATGAGAATATCAGCATGCCCACATTAAGCAGGAATGTGAAAAATAAATTAATAAATTTTCTCATATACATGATTAAACTTTTATCTCAAAGGCATATAATTTCTTTCAAGTTTTCTCAAGAGGTAAAGTGCCAAAATCTAAACAGGTTTCATATATATCTAGCTGATGAAGCTATTTTTCAAAGCAAAACAGAATATTATCAATTATTCAGATCATGTGTCTTAACTGCTTTTAAAGGAAATACATACTGCAGCTTGACGGAATATAGAAGTACGCACTGTCTCCCAAGCTTTTACTATCCTAATCAGCAAAAGGTGATGTAATATAATGCAAACAAGAGTAGAGCATTTTTACTTATAAAATGTGCTATTTTCAACAAAACCAATTGGCAGAAAATTAAATTGAGTTTTATTTAGAGATGCTCTTTAACTCGTATGGTTCTAAGCATTCTGTATTGGGTGTGAAAGACCAGAAACTTTCCTCAGAGGCCTCTTTATCACACTTGAAATACTTTTATGTGCCATAAATCTACGACATGGGACCACCAATGGCAGATCATTATTCCTGCAGCATGGTTTATTTATTTACTTTTCTTACACATAGCTTTGGACAACCTCTCTTCCCATAGATCACACAAGTATTGTAGTTGTGACTTGAGAGATTTGCAATATTAAACCACTACTCAGGACATATATCTTTAGCATTACTTGTGGCTAGTGCAGCCATTATCCCTATTGTGCATAGTGAGTACAGGCTACTTAAATGCCAAAAAAATAACAGTAAAACCAAATCAATGCTAGTTACAAATGTTTCATGTAGTACACTCCAGATTTTATACAAATTGAAACTTTGCTTATTCATATTCCTCTCATCATCATTACTTAATAATACCACACTCCTGTTTTTAAACACTGCAAACTTTTAGGGGGAGATTATAACAGGTTCATTTGTAGTAGGTATTTATCTTTGATGGGGACCTTGCACAGATTAAAAAACAATGGAAGATACATTATAGTTTTGAGAGATATCAAGAATGTATGTGTATAATGTAAGAAAGAGATGTATAGGAAGTTCAGTTGAATAATCACCAGAAATTCCAAAGATATTGAAGGTACTGAAGCTGTGCATAACACATTTGTAAT
The DNA here is from genome assembly GCA_030765065.1 of Deroplatys truncata. Taxonomy (NCBI): domain Eukaryota; kingdom Metazoa; phylum Arthropoda; class Insecta; order Mantodea; family Mantidae; genus Deroplatys; species Deroplatys truncata. The sequence goes on from CM060990.1 coordinate 513,479,165, forward strand.
ACTATTTAGCACAAATGCTAAAGTAAACTGCTCAAGCAGGAAGCTTGCTGTATTATAAATAGTGTTTACAGTAGGAGGTTCTACTTCGTTGGTCTTACCTGATGCTGCTTCACTATCAGAGTAGGAAAAGAAGAAAAAAAGCATGTACTTGGTAAATGACATTTGATGCAAAACAAATGCTTAAGTAATCTTAAATCAAGTGATGCTAATCACATTTTGTTATGCATTGGGACACTTTTGACTGTTTGCATCAGCTGCAAAATAAATGCTTGAGAAACCTAAATCAAATGGTGCTAACCACATGCATTGGGACACTTTTGACTATTTGCTGATGCAAACGTTTTTCCTTACTTTGAAAATATTAGTTGAAACAAAAGTTTATGTATATATTTTAAGGAATCAACATTAATGCAATTTCTTTCAAGCATATTTCCATTTTTCGAAGTAAACCTGTTTTGTGTGAATCCTTAAAAAATGTTGTTGCATGTGGTTTTATTAGTCATTTCACTGTACAATATTTCTTAAAGAATAAGTGCTGTTTCTATGATGTTACTGTCCTGCACTTTGGGCTAGTGTATGGAGCTCTGGTTACATCCCACTCATGGGAGTGAGAATTTTAAGTTCTGGGTATAGGACTGGTGCCCACTCAGCATTGTAACGAAAGTGAGGAGATGCAGTAGGCACTTCTGGCCTCGTAAGTTAATTTTCCAGCTGAGAGATGGCCACATCACCCACCTCTGCTGTGCATAAGCAGGCATGAGGCTGGCAGGCCCTTCATGGACTGTAGTGCAATGAGACTTATTTACTTTTATATGTTGCTGAAATGCTTTACAGATGTATTAGCACATTTTTTGTATCCCTTTTGTAAAATCATTAACCTTTGAATCTGAGATTATAAAAAGGTATATGCCACCTCCCCACATAATTATTATCACAAAGAGTTGTTTTAGATATATTGCGGACAGGACTAGAGCTGATGTTTGTATTTTCTGATTCCGTCAGGATGCTCATGACTTAAGCAGTAATGTGCTGTAAAGCCTCAATTCTACTTGTACAAAAAGAAACAATAAGAACTTTTCTTTTTTCAGAAATGCGTGCCTTTCAGCCACAGAGCAGCTGTTAATGACATTGCGCTTTTATGCAACAGCTGGCACCTACACCTCTGTTAGTGACCTCAGTGGTGTGCATAAGACCACAGCAGGCACAGTCATCAAGAGTGTCACTACTGCCATTGCCTCATTACGGCCGAGATACATCAGTCTGCCACAAGCACAAGAAGTGAGGAGTGTTCAGGCAAATTTTTTTGAAATTGCAGCTTTTCCAAGAGTTTTAGGAGCTATTGACTGCACCCATGTGCGGATCAAATCTCCAGGTGGTGAGGAGGCAGAGCACTACCGCAATAGAAAAGGTTACTTTTCATTCAATGTGCAGACCTTGGTAGATGCCAAATTGATGATAAGAGACATTGTGGCACGATGGCCTGGGTCTACACATGATTCCACAATTTATAACCACTCCAGGTTGAGAAACCGCCTGGAGAATAATGAATTTGCAAACAGTATTGTGTTGTGTGACTCAGCATACCTCCTTCCACCCTTGCAGGCTCCTCAGTTACCTGAGGAACAGCTGTATAATGAATCACAGATTCGAACACGAAACGTTGTTGAAAGATGCTATGGTGTCCTGAAAGCAAGATTAATGGGGAATCCAGACAAATGTTGATCTCGTTCATGAGGTAATTGTAGCATGTGCTGTGCTGCATAATATTGCACGAATCAACCATGAAGATGTTCCTCCAATAGATGCAAACATCCAGGCCCAGTTGGAGGAATACATTCAGGAGGAGCATGTGTTGGCAGCTCGCGATGCTACTCGCAGAACATTTGTGGACTATTTCAGAAATAGGCTACAGGCAGATAGAGTCTAACAACTAGAAGTATATAATCTTTCCTATTGCACTATGAGTCATTCCACATCAAACAGAACATACATAAAACATCACTTTCTCTGAGTTTTAGTTTGCGTGTTTTCCGCACATAAAATAAATGCACACACATTTTTTATTTTGCAGAAAATCAAATTATTTTAGGATTTACAGCTTAACATTTTTCTTATACATGCACAAGGTTACATAAAAGCAATTTATTCTCAGAATACAGAATAATCGGGGATAAGAACAATACATCGTGGATTTCCTTATTCAAAATATTTACTTATAATAAGAAAACAATTACTTTTTAGTATGAAAATTTTAAACCACAATATCATATTTAATCCCTTAATATTAAAATCTGGAAAAAATACAGAAGAAATGTGATATATTTTGTTTCAAATCTGTTAATATCAGGATGGCATTTTCCTTAGAAGTACGCTTTTAAACACTTTGTATTAGCGCATAGGGTTTTAGAACATAGACTGCTGATGAGAGCCTCACACTGCAGCAGCAGCAGCACGGTCAATGGTTACGCCGTACAAACGTGATAGGCTATGACTAATGTTGTTTCCAAGCATAGCACAAGGCAGAAATCATTAAGCTTAGTTACCTACAATATGTTTACAAACTTAAAAATCGAGAACTTAACTTCTTCACTAGACCTATAACTATGTGATCTAGGTCAAAAAAAAAAAAATTCCCAAAGTACCACCCACTGCTAACAGTGATTATGTGCCTCAAAGCAAGAAGTGGTTTTGAACATAGTGATCATTTTCAGGCAAGATACAGCTGTGCAAGTGATCCCTGGTACCTTGGAGCTAAATAAATTTATTCTATCAACCAATAATAACCAGATGGTATTCATTTGAGAACCCAAAGGTAAAAAAAAGTGAGCATTTAAATTGTAGTTAAGTTAGTTCCCATAGGATAAGATTGAAAGTTGGAATTTTTCTCAATTGTATGCCAAATTTAACAGATACATATGAGCAAATTAATGCAACTGAAATGCTGTAAACAAATGACAAGGCATCCAATGACAGACTGCTGTTTCTCTCCAGTTGCACTGCGCTGGAATCCCTCTACGCACCGCTTTCTAAAATTAGCTATACAGGATCCTATCTTTGTTTTATGCAAAGATATTAAAAAAACTACAAGGAATTTATTTATAATTTTTATAGAAGTTTAAATATGCGGGTTAATAGGAATATATACTTTTTAAGAATGCTTGGAATTTAAAAATTGATGTAAATAATTAATTATATCAAGTAAAAGATTGCATATTAAGTTTTACATTGGACTGTAAAACATAATTTTATCACCTGTAGGCAGATAGGTGAGCTGTTTTTCAGAAGTTGGATTTAAAATAAAAACAATTTTAAACATAAATCACTTTGCTTTTGTAATCCTGGTGAAGTATTGTGCGACTTGATGTGGAAGGACTCAGAGAAAATTAATGAATCTTCTGGGTAATGTTGTAAATTACTTTATGTTACATTTTTGTGTTCATTATTCACCTCTCTTCAGATTCCTACTCATAATTTTATTTTTCTTTCTAATGAAATGTAGCTAATTTCTGTTTATCAATTGAATAAAGATATTTTCAGTGTAAATAATTAGTGTATTTAAGAATAAAACACTTATTTGATAAAAACTGCTTTATTTGTTCTTTAACTTATTTTCCGCCACCATAATTTTTAGGTCCAATAATTTTTTTTTCTTTTGAATCACTTCCAAACAGTGCTCATGCAGTTCCTTCTCCCTTGCCTTTTGCTTTTGCACAAGCTCTAGCTTGTGCTCATGCAGTTCTTTTTCCCTTGCTTCTCTAGCATCAAATTCTCTTTGAAGCAGCTGATGCTGGAGTGTCGCAAGTACTTTCCTCTCTGCCGCCCAAGATGAGAGGTCCTTTCCATGAAGAGATGGCGAAAGTCTTGGTTTCCTATCTGTGGACAACACAAAATTTATGATTACACACTAATGAAACTAAGGTGTAGTTTATTTCTCTTCTTTGTAAATGCAGATAATAAAACTTGCAGCTATTACAGAGCCACAATTTTATTGCTTCTTGCATATACATGGAAACATTGCCATTCAGGGACAATATAGTGATCCAAGGTTTGTAAACTAGAAGGTTGTCTCAAAACTGAAGCTTTAGGTAGGGAAATGTCACATGTACAAATTTAAATACAGTTTGTGTAAATCGCCGTGATAGTCCCCCACTCCTGAAGCACATATGCTCAATAGCACTGACCAGACCACTTGCATAATAACAGAGTTGGGGGTCAGTGTTCCAACTGCTGCGAGCTCAAATGCAAGGTAACCTTACACATTTGTTTACAATGTGTTGTGTATGTGGCTGCCTCCGAGTTGTGATATCACTTGCTCCCCACCACTACTCATTTCTCCTCTCTTGTGCATATGGATTATCATGACAATTCACACAAGCTGTATGTTTCAACTCACCGCTGAGTCCAAGATATGCTGTGACTGTTTTTAGCTATTTTTATGTTAAACATAAAGGCTTTGATGTGTCAAATTTCACATTTCCTTAAGACAAAACAATTTTGAAATTAAGTTTAAAGCAAATGTCTTCAAAACCTTGAAAACAAACTGCTTTGTTTGCCCTCGAACTTAATATGAATCATTTTTAATGTTTCATTGGAATGTAAGCTTTTGACTTTTTGCATTTCTTTAAAAGTGATTAGACATTTATTTGAGCAACAAAGAAATTGTAGCTAATGTCTACAGCCCTCTGGAATGGATAACCCATGACCATGATTGCTGTTCTATTATGGGCAAATGCACCATTGTTCAAATAAGGTTATTTTTATAAATTATTTGGTTTGCTCATACATCAAACATGACAATTTGTCTCTTAACATAAAAGCTGTTTCTGTCAACCAATTTATTGCGTTGACAATGGGTTGATCACTTCTTTTACTTATATCGAGACAAAGATGGATTAATTGCAATTGTAAAACAATTAGTGTTCTATAACCAATTTTCTTAGTTTCCTGTATATAAATATTTGGTAATGTTGAACTCGCCTGACTTTCTCTACTGGCTCTTTTACAAAAACTTATTTCTCTAGCTACTTCATGTTAATCCAGATCAGCTTTCAATTCCATTTACACATTTCTTGTAGGATACAGTATGTAAAACGAGTCACATTTTTAAAGAGTGTGTCACTATGTGATACCTTTGAAACTGTATGCTCTTCGCAGGATGACAAAAAAATGAATAATTTCCTATTTGAGAAAAGTGTAAGTATTTCAAAATTCATACGATAACAGAGTATCTCAAAAATAGTCAACTCCACCCAAAAAAAAGAAAGAAAGAAACATATGACTAATTATGTGCATTAACAAATATACATTTCCTGTAGATGCGATATGAGTATTTCCTACATATCCAAAACATATATTTCAATCAAAATTTTCCATTCAAAGCGTAGTTTGCGGTGAGGGGGGGGTTTGAGAACCTTAAAGTTGCATCCTTGGAATAATGCTGAACTTAGAATTTAAGTTTCATATTCAACCGACCTTTCGTTTTTGAGTTATGCCATTTACAAACAGACCTTTTTTTGACTAATTTTGAAGATTTAGAAGCTAGTAACAGTGATGTGTCATAATTTAAAATAAAGAGAGTTGAAGGTTGTTACACTACATCACTGAAACATTCTTACTTGAATGCGTTTCGGGAGACGGTTTGTTCCCATCGTCAGCATGTCCTCAACTCACGAGTTGAGTTGGAGAGACCTTTTTTTATTATTCAGTTTCAAAACATCTACTTCTACTGAAATCTGTATTAGAATTTTGGATGGAATACAATATTTTTGTAAGCAGCAGAAAAAGTACAAAGAAATCCTATGTAAATGTGTCCAGACTGCGACGGTATTAGTTACCTTGTTTGTTTACCTCAGTGTTGGTGGAAGCCATTCTTGTGACGTCATTCGTTGGTCTGGTCCATAGTTCCCTCTGGCGTAGCAATTTGTATCAGTTTTTGAAATAATTTATTTTAAATGTCCGCCGGTTAGCTGTTTGGGATCGAACATGTTTCTCTTGCAGGGTGTGAAGCGGAAAGGAATCTTTTGTCTAGAAATGATATTGACGAAGAAATTGGTTTTATAATCTTTATTGCAGAACACGTTCACGAACACTTTCACAGATTTATCTAGATAATCGCCATACTGAAACTGTTTGTAATAACTGCTTATCACTTTTAACTCACGTACTTCAACTTTATAATACTTTATAAGATTTCTCGTACTTCTGCTGCGCGTAACTTTACGAATTGAGAGACCGACATGAGAATCTTGTTGGACTGGGAGCTGACGTGTTATGTGTTGAGAATCTTGTTGAACTGCGGGGCGACCGACTTCGAGCCTGGCTATTTATGCGCTTACCTCAAGATACGCCTAAAGATTATAAATGAGTTACCATTGGCTAATAAAACGCGCCAACATTAGCGTCTATTTTAACATCCAATGAAAACCACTAATACATATTTCTTTTAGAGAACATTCTGGAAGCTTTTTTACCGAAAAGGCGCGAAACATTACGTAACTTCCTGGTTCCCGGTAACGATAAACAACTCATCCCCTTGCTGCAGTATTGCGTTATTGTTAACAGTTTCAGTAGAGCCGTATATTATTATTTACCAATAATATTTACAATTAATAAACCTCTGAAATCGATGTCACATAAAAATACATATTCATATTATTATCATTCATTACATCTGAGTAATTTGTGATACAAATTACCGTCTCAAGACACAAACTAAAATATGCCCAATATACACGTGGACTGAGCTTATTCTGTCTTCGCCCACATGCATTTCTTACTGTTTTAAGTAAAGCTGAATTACATCAGTAAAAGGCCATTTATTTCCAGGGTATTCCATGCTCAAAACCTATTGGATGGTGGAATGTATCTACCAAGGTATCTTTTAAGGCTTCTTAGCAGCCATGCATGTCTAAACAAACTTACTTGCAGTACTGGTGGTTTGCAGTGCAGCACTTTTGGGGGTTTTCAACATCTTTGAAGAATAGTCTCCCCAGTCAGGGTCTGAAAATTACAAAATGATTTATTACTACACTGAGTTACAATTCAATATACATATTGCATTCTATGCCCTCTTCGCCTGTAACAGAAGCAGAATTACACAAGAACCTAACTTAAAAGCCATATATCACTAGATATACTTGTTTTTAGATCTCCTACATCCATAAAAACAAGCTCTTTTAAAACACATCCATCTGACATGCAGAATACAGATTACATAAACATTACTGAGTTGGAATTTAGCAGACATTTCCTGAGGATGCAAAGATGTCCCTTACTCCAACAGCCCTTCAAAAATATGTAGGATTATGTTTTCAAGAAATTCTACTAACAACGTTGGTTTAAATATTGTGAGTCACGAGACAATTTCACTCTCAAGAGATGTTATTTAAGGCAGCATCTGTAAAATAGTCATATGAGCAGTAAGGTACAATTTTGTTGTGCAGGTGTCATGTTACACACCAGTAAATATACTGACATGTCACATTTTGCTCAGTATCACACACCAACTGACCATACCAAGGAACCTACTTGATTAAAACTAGAATTGATTCTGGAACATTTGTACAGTGGGCAGGCACACTACATATATCAGTTGTTCTAACAGGCTCCATGTTCATACAACATTCATAGATGAAATATGTAGAATAGATATCATAAAAGTAGGAGAAAAAAAATTAATTTCATAAACAAGGGTGATACTTTATGTTCCGCTATACGTGAATGTGACACAGCTTTGGCACCTTCCCCCTTCACTGCCTGAATAAAGTCCCATTATAGGACAAACAAATTAATATACATATATACTTGATACCTCAAATTTATAGGGGAAAATGCTGCTCCAGCTCTTTACTGTACATACACCAAGAGCACACTGCATGATGTAGACAATACCACACTTCTGGCCATCGCCAGCTTAGCACAGATGTATTATTACAGGAATTCCTTACCTTCTACTAGGGCAGGTCTTTGATCCACACCAGCAGAATCTTGAGGCACATCACTCTCAGGCACCATTATTACCTCCAAGATTTCGGCTGGGGTGCTGGGTACAGCATTGTCTGGCATCATCACCACCTCCAAAACATGGGTGCTCTCATCTGCAATACCATTATACATTAAAACATAAGATCTCATCTATATTTTCATAGGATTAACTTCAGAAAACACTTGCCATTCTTACCAAGAAGATCCGAGTCACATGTGGATTTTCTACCACTGGCCGTAGTGCCCATCAATAAATTCAGGAGATCGTCTGCCGATGAGGTTTTAGGGGAAGGTGGTTTTCCTCCTCCTGTACCATATAGAACCCTCTTCTGCTCTGCATTTGCCCTGCGTGCTTTTTTTTTCATTGTATCGTATTTTTCCCTTATCTGCGTCGATGTTCGTTGATTACCGGTAGCGGCATTAAACTTTTTAGCTATTGTTTCCCAAGCTTTCTCCTGAAATGGTAAGATTATCAAATTAATGTTTACACCTTATCCAGATAAAAAAAACAAGTATAAAGCAAGTGAAATATGACTCAACACACCTTCTCTTTCCACGTGGTCGCCCCAGTGGCTTTGTTTTCTACCACATCTTTATGTTCGTGAATGAGCTCCAAAAGCACCATTCCCTCCTCTTCTGTATAGTTAGCAGAACGTTTCCTTTTCTTCTCTCCGTCCATAACTACCCTAATTACTAACGCTATCCAAAAAAAATATTACACTATGTAACCTAACACTACTTACTTCCCTACAAGAACTATACTTTCTACCTAATTATAACGAAACTAAACCTAAACACTAGAACAAGCTAACTATTAATAGAAATACTCTAAAAATCTACGATAAAAATACAAAATGCTCAAAAAATCTCCAAAACTGTTCACAATCTATAATAGTCTGTCCGCTCGCCTTGTTACTAATGACCAATAATGATGCTATAATGTTGCAGGTTACCACGAGATAGCGTTGTATAAACAGTGAAATCACTTCAGAAAACTATTGCCAAGGAGAAATACATATCTCTTTGGTGTTGCCAACTTCTCGCCCAGCATCATAAACCTTAGGGTTACTAACCATCGGTTGATATGCATTTGTAATACGCGGCAATGCACCTAACCTTCAGGTAGCGATAACTGATAGGTTACAAACCATGACTATTAACCGGAGATCGTAATACAGGCCGATAATGCAATTATACCACTTCTTGCTGGTAGTGCGTGCACCCTTGTCATCTTTGCTGACAATATTAAAAAATCTGATGTGATATATTCATATGACTTTCTCTGCCCTCTATCTTTATTAGTAGGTATACAAATTATTCTTACTAAAGCTCATTTTTCTATCTACATTTTAATCCAAATAAACCTTTGCAAAAATAGCTACATTACATGTTTCATTATATGTAACAGCAATAGTCAAATGTTTAAGAACTGGACACTATATGCTGACCTTAAAATTCCATGCAATCGTGAGAAACAATTGAAAATCGATGGGACTTTAAATCAATGACAAGTACTGAACAATTTCAACCTTTAATAATGGATATCTCAGAAATGGCTTATGCCATAAAAAAACTTATTTTAAGTAAATTGTGTGTTTTTAAGAGATCTACATTTTTTGTATTGTACGTTTTCGTCTGTTGCTTAACATTTACCAGTTATACAAGTTTATACAAATTCCTTCCAAATGAAGAGGACTTCAAAAGGTTATTTAAAGAAAATTCAAGATATATTTTTATTTGTAATCTAAATATATTTCATATATAGTATATTAATCAAAATCATTAGAGCCATTTTTTAGAAAATCAAAATTTTCGAAAAATGTTCCATGTAAAGGATAGTTGGGGGTGGAGGGATTTTCTTGAAAATCTTTCTGTTGTGTCCTTGGAAGATACTGAACTCAAATATCAAGTTTGGTATTTATCTGACTTTTTGTTTTTGAGTTACGCTGTTCACACGGACATTTTTCCGAAAATGCTTTTTTGGGATTCAGGGAGCCGCAGAACATGTATTTCCAGTGAAATCTCAGTATCAAATTTTTAGGTGGAATACAATATCTTCTCTACCTACTATGTACATGGTAGAGAAAGAAAAAATTGGCTATTCATTTCACTGTGCAATTACTAGATTACAGCATGGAGATTGAAATGAAAAGCACCACTCTCAGAAGTACAAACTAATGTGCATAAGGCAACAGTTTATGGTAACCCGTCAGTCTGGAAACCAAACCCGCAGAATAAATTTCTAATAAGTTTAGCAAGAATTTAGCGCGACTGTTACCTAAGAGTTATGCCCAGTGTTTCGACCTTTATTTTGATACTCACTTCGGTATGTGCATGTTGGCATCAAGATCAAAATATACACCTTTGCACGGTGCACAGTCATCTTCTTGTTAATGCTCTACTAGAAGCACATGCAGCAGGGATATAAAGTACAAGACCGCTGAAACTCATTATTGCTGATGCCAATGCAAACTTGAATGTACATGCACAACATTGTTGCAGCAGTATATCAGCAATTATGATCATGAAATTTCATAAGTAACAACCATAGTTCTTAAAGATTGAGGCATAATAAATAGACCATGACCCAAAAGATGCATTAAAATACGTGAATGCTCTTAGCTCGCATTTTCTCTTCAGGTTTCTGTTAAGTATTACTTCCAGACCGCCCCTGATGCAGGTATCTAGAGTGTTGTATGCATCTGTTTCAATGAATTGTCTTTTGATTACACTGTAATAATTACAACTAACTTGAATATTGAAGAAATCTATGAAGATGAAATAAAGCATTACAGAGGTAGTGCCACCAACATTCAGTGAAGCTGTTGCCAGCATAGACATTGTTTCAAGATTTATTATAGTATTTGAGTGGATAACTCTGTTAGACATGGTAAACCAGTTGAAGATGTGCATTTTGAACTTAAAACGCAACAGTACCATAAAGCAAACTACCATATTATTTTAAAAAGTGAAAGTTAAATATGTTTATAGGCAAAGAAATTATATGTACAGCTGTAACAAAACTTTTGTGGATGCTTATGTCATAGTGTAAGCATTAGGAAACTAAAATCTTGACTAAATGTACACTAATTTGTAAAATTTATGAGGGGGGAAATAAATAAATAAATATATATATATATATATATGTGATTAGTGTTAAAACACACTAATAGTTCTGTAAATACAAGTTTCCTGTTTTTCAAGGAACCAGGAGTAGAGTTGATTTACAAAGTGTCATTTTAATTATAGCGAATGAAAACCTGAAGCAAACAATCTTGACTATTGGTTTGTGCCTAGATACTTAGTAGTATGTAGTATGTTGCTTTATTGTTGTCATTGAGTAAGTAATGTATGCTTGTGCCATTTATCTTATTACAGGCAAGGATCTTAATAGATGCGTGATTTCAACTGAAACATTGATCTAAGGTAAAGCTCCATTTAAGAAAAGTCCCTGTATAAAGCTACTAAGAGGTTTTTACTGTGTTAGCTTGGTTTAGCTTTAACTTTTTCTGCAAGTTCAAGTATGTGCGTGCTTCATTCCCTAATGCACTCATCTGGTGTAATCTATAATTCTTCTAATGAAGCAGATTCTCATTGCATCTTGTGCTCTGATGGTCCATGATTCTCATCCATGGTACTAGCGTTGTCTGGTCACCTTTTGTTATAAAGAAACAAACTACTGCATAACAGAGATAAATGTAATATGATTTTATCCCAAGCATTGTTCAAATAAAATCTTTTGCATAGTAAAAGAGCACTAAGCTAATTATTTTATTTTGAATTTTCAGTTACTAACACCGCATTTTAAATGGTCTAGTGTACAGTTTCAAAAGTGTCTGGTATGGCATGAAATTATTTTAAGGGGAGATGGTACACCCTCTCTTCGCAATGGTAAAATATGTGATTGTATGTTCCTTTTTCTATAAAACTAGCAATGCTATGATCATGAAAACTGGTATACAAAGAGACTGATAGTTTCTATGTGTTGTCCCTTTTTTCTTCAGAGAGTAGTAGTAGTCTCGTACATAATAAAATAATAACAATAAGTTGGTTTTTTTCCCAAAGTTTCAGTAGGTTCTATACCTGAAGTTTGAAAGTATTTGAGTTAGAGACTTAGAAAATGGGACAATATTAACCAGCTACAATACAATTGGTAAAAATTTTATCTTCCTAGCATAAATAGCTTCTGAGAAAAAGGAACATGAATGTTGAAAATGATAACTTGCCGAGAAACTCAATCAAAGAAAAACAATGCTTTAGTGCATGCCTGGTCCATATTCATGGTTAATATTGTCCCATTATTCTAAGTCTCTAATTCAAATACTTTTCAAACTTCAGTTATAGAACCCATTAAAAATTTGAAGAAAGAAAAAAAAAATGCTTATTGTTATTTTTTTACTATGAATGAGACTACTACTACTCTCTGAAGAAAATGGGACAACGTACAGAATCTATTAATATATTTTATACCAATTTTCATCACCATAGCATTGATAGTTTTATAGAAATGAGAACAAGCACATCACACCTTAGAACGTCACGTATTTTAACATGTGAAGACAGGATGCACCACCTCCCCTTAAAGTGTAATGGATGGCAAATAGCTGAATGTAAACCAACTACAATTCTTTATTGACATTTCTTTAATATTGGTGATTTAGCATTTTGAGTTTCTGTTAATGGTATAAATTTTTTCGTGACACATTGTTTATGGCTTAGAAATACAAAGAATTAGATGGAAGAAATTTATGGTTATGACTGAAGAAGAAATGGCAGCTGATTTGATTAGGGTGAAGATTTATTTTCTGAATATGAGTTACAGCTTTTAATTTTCAAATTTTATTCAACATTTTCAAATGTAGCTAAGATGTTCAGCGATAAATTGTATTTGCCATTCCATGATGCATAGATAAAAAACTAAAAATGCATAAATATATGACTAATCATCATAAAGTTCTCCTCCCGCAAACAAAAAAGTAAATAAAAAAGTTATTAAATTAAAAATCAGAATGTGGAAAGATTGAAAGCTTTCTACTGGTTTATCTTCATTGCCTGCTTAACTCATTAACGTTGTATATTTTGAACAGTTTGGCAGTGTCACTTTCTTGGATTTAATTTTTTATTCAGTATGGTCGCTTTTGAACTTCTTCCATATACTCTGCACATTGCATTTTTAAAACCAAATTAGCAACCAAATGTGGGGAAGTTGAGGAAGTATCTTGAAACTGCTGATCACTCAGTTTAAAACTACCACCCCATCCTTGTAAGCCAATTCAATGTTTGAAAAGATGAATCATAAATATTGCCATTAGACTTTGTCTTAGAAGCCAACATTAGTGTTATACCATCCCTTCCACATCTGTAATGCATTTATATTGTGTTAACAATTAGAGTTTTCAGGGTGGAGGAAATGAAAGTAACTAAAATTATATAAAATTGAGCCAGAAGTTCTGTGCTGGAACTTAACTTGGAATTAATTTTCGAAGTTAAAAAAAAAGGCCTTATACAGAAAGACCTAGATCACAGCTTAAAGCCAGATCAGCTTCTCCTCTCTCAACCAGGCGGCTTATCCTGATGAGGAACTTATCTAACCTTGAAATTCCTGCAACTTTACAATCCTGCATAACCCTTGTTTTCAGTTACTTGTTTTTAATGCTATCACCTCAGAATCTATGGAGAGGGGGAACAAATTCATGAAATGATAGAGCAACTAAGTTTGAAGTCCTGAGAAAGCTACAGAAAAGATCTATGCAGGAGACCTGTAGACCAATTCAGCTGTGACTGAGCTGAACCAGATCATGCTGAAATGAGCATCATTCACATTCAACATCTATATTATGGCAGTGGACATTTTCTTGCCTTGAATTAGGGCATGGTGAATGAAGCAATATATCAATTATAATGCTTATTTTTTTAGGTAACTTTGCTCATAGCAGGCAATAACTATTGTGAATAAACATCATGTAATCATCCTGCTGAATCTTATATGGGGAAGCAAAATGCAAAAGAATGTTTAAATTATGCATCAGCATTTATAAAATAACTAAAATGATTCAGAATATTATCGACACATTACCTGGCATAAGTGAAGTAATCCGTTAATAATATTCCAGCTCATTTCAGTTGTTTAACTTCTACTTCACTGTTAATAACTTCTGTTTAGAAATATAATCAACATTGTGTTCTAATTTGATGTTAACATGAAAATATTTTACTTTAACAGGTTTGGCAGGACCCACATGCAATGAACGGAAAGTAAGGATTAGAAATCCCTTGAGATCATTTGTGAGTCCTGTTGCACGGCTTGCAGAGTATCTGGAAGAAAGACAGAAGAAGCAGTCTTAACCTCTATGGACCTTGTGGAGCTAAAGATAGATCTTATATGGAGTAATCACAGCTTTTCTATGACATTGTTAAATATATTTATTTAAATTTTTTAGTTTGTAAAATTTATAAATTACTGTAAAAAAGTATCAAACTTTCATCATTTTAATGGTCAGAATTTCCTTTTAGTCTTTTAACTTAAAATAAGGAAAGTACCTAAACCACAGATTGCTGAATATTAAAGTGTAGATAGACATTTTCTACAGGCTGTCAGTTGCTGCTTGTTCAAATGGACATAAACATAGGGCTACACTTAGGAACTCATCTGCATAATTCAAAATGTACTCTATTGTTGAGCAGAGAAGGCAGCATTATTAAAAACTGTCTGGCTGTTAACATTGCAGACAATTCTCTGACATACTATAGAGGAGATTTGCTTAGGTACAGCATTCAAACCACAGAATTCTAAAACAACAAGTATTTATCACCATACCATTGCGTGACCTGAATCAAAAACAAAAATGTACTTTTCAGTTCTATTGGCTCATGTACTTTCCTTGTTAATACAATTTTAACATTTTATATAGCTGTCAAGAACAGAATACAATTAATCTGTATGGTATGGTATGCATAAGTTGAAGACCCTGTAGTAAAGTCATAACAGTAATAACTGTGTAATTAAAGGTATTGAAGTTTACAATTTCTCAACTGGCTCCATAATAATATAGCTATTACACAATGCAATTATTTTTCTTTAAAAGTAGTTTTTCTACATGGGAAGACAATAATAATGTTTAAGCAGGCAAAACATGTTTTAACTTTCTACTCAGATCTATTAAATATATATTACTTTACGCACAACAAATTTTGCATCAATTCAGGAACCAGAAAAACATATACTGGGTGTCCATGAATTTGTGCATCTCCCCAGGATCCTATTCTACAGACAAATTGGAGACAACAGTTTATGGAACTTATATATATAAGTGTAATTGTTTGCAAGGTTTAATCATAAAAAGTTAACCAATGAAGATGTGGTATTGCTTTGCAGTTTGTGCTACGCATTTGTCACCCTGCTGCTGATAATACCCATGCAGGCTGTTCCAGCCACCTGACTAAAGGTCAACTTGCCACTGTTCCTCTCCTTGTTTACAGTCAGGACCCTCTAGAAACACGGACCTGACACTGGGTTCGAGATTGAGAAAAATGGCGGCGGTAGTTGGTGGTGATCCCTGAGGTGTTTACACTCGCTAACTGCTGTGCTGTGTGATTTTAGTTTTAGTAACTGCGGCAGCGAAGCAATAGTGTTTGAAAACCTTTATTTGAGCAATTTGGGAAACGGGAATAATCCCAGTCATGCGTTTTTAGTGCCGTGTGCTTTCCAAGTGTTACCATGTTTACTGATATATTACATGTAGATTACGGCTACATTAAATGTGAAGTATAATTGTACATTTTTTAATTTATCTACTTGAGAATATAGTTTGTGTCGCGGTTACTGTGGTGAAATAAAGAAATTGTTACAGTTTGGACGTTATAGTTGTAAATATACTTAACCTAAAACATTAAAACGCCATTATGTTTCCGGATGTAAATCGAACTTTGATTATAATGAATAGGTAGAGGTGCAAATAATTGTGATAAATATTTTAAAATATGCTGTATACAGTGTTAATTTGAGTTAAAATATATTAAATTATGTATATTTGTGAGATACAATAAAACAATCATGAGTATTTGAGTGTGTATGTGTATAGTTAGTCCCAGTTATTCTCTTATACCGGAGTATTGCCATTCATATTTCCAAAATATAAAGATTTAAAAGAAAACGGTTAATATACGTAAATCGTAAACACTTTATGCATTCGAAGGATTCGCCTGTATGCATACATCGTTGTTTCCGACTTAGTTATAAGAAAGGATAAATTCCGTTACGGTGGTTCTTTTATAACGGTTCCTAGAAAGTGGTTAAACTGCAGATGGGTGCATTTCTGACAGTTTGTTTTAATTCAGCCATCGTATTTATGCTGTTACGTTGTTGTATGCAATACTGTAGACTGCATGAATGTTGTTTTGCAATGCTGTTTAAGGTTATGTATTTCATATATTTCACTTGCAGTGCTGGTTTGACTACTTATTTGTTATATTTCAGTCTGTCGGAGTGGACTCTCTGCAAAACTAGTAAAGGATGCTATAAGTCGCTAAGTGGTATAGTTTTGAATAATTATTGCAAACTTATAAATGAAAAGCGTTCAGTGAAAGCAAAAGTAACCCTAAAGCTTCTAAATTTAATAGGTAATTACTGTAAACAATGCCATTTCGTGCCATCCAGTGTATATTTTGTGCATATAATATTGTGTATAGTGTGATAAACAGTGTAAATATTGACACGTAATTTTGAGTGAACTCAATCAGTGTCAACCTCAATATCAACAGTTCTGTTTCATTCAAGTATTACAGTGTTTGCAGTTTATAAAACTATGTCCTTTGTAATTTAAATAAGTAGCTGTAGTTTAGAAATGATGTTAAGTTATAGAATGCAAAACTGTAGAATGCATGAATGTTGTTTGAGGTTACATATTTCATTTAATGTTAAAATGCATTTAGTTTACTTTAAATACAGCGTTTTTGTGCACAGCAGCATATATCTACACAAAAGATATGTCACTGCACCACATTAATTGTATTTTACTGTGGAGAAGTCATAACTTGTAGACAAGAACTGATTAAGGCATTTCCCAAATTCCCACCACATACGGCCGCCATTTTGAATGTCAGTGTCAGGTCCGTTATCCAGAGGGTCCTGTTACAGTCCCACATTGTCCTCAGGTGTTGTGCTCCAGGCCAGCCTACATTGATGTTATCAGCAGTAGGCTGGCTGGTGTGTGTAACACTAATTGCAATGTGACATAGTGTTCTTTGATGATTAAATTTATATGTATTGTAATGTAATGTAATGCGTTTATTGCCAATAGACTGCAAGCAGTTTCTGACATTGTCAGTTCCATTTTACAAATATTTACATATGTACATTCCACAATACAATTAGACAAATTACTTATTAATTACAATTCTTCAATGGTATACAAAGCCTTATCTATTAAATATCTTTTAAGCTCCTTCTTAAATGTACTTTTTGATTCAAATTGCTTTACCGAATTTGGTAACTTATTGTACAGAATTAACCCCATTACACTTGGATCTTTAATGCTACACCTTATTCTAAAACCTTGTCTGAAGAAATTATTGTTATGTCGAGTGTTATAATGATGTATATCACTATTTCTTAAATTATCCTTCCCTAACACATAAGTTATTACTCTGTAAACATATAAAGAAAAAACTGTAAAAATTTGCTTCTCCCTAAAATATTGCCTACAGGAATCCCTATAGTTCAGGTGATACATTATTCTAATTGCTTTCTTTTGTAATATCAATACTCTTTCCATATTAGATTTTGCGCTGCACCCCCAGATCTCAAGCCCATAAATCAGATGGGGAAAAATGACACCATAGTAGATCATTTTTAGTTCTTTTTCTTCAAGAAGATTGGAAAAGTGCCTAAGCAAGTACAGAGATTTACTGATTTTCCCACAGATATATTGAATGTGTTCCGTCCATGTAAGTTTTGGATCCATTATAATACCCAAAAATTTATGTTTATTTGTAGCATTTATGTTGTAGTTCAATATTTGTATAGGGTCGTGTTCATTATTTAAGTTCCCTAACTGAAACTGAATTAATTTTGTTTTAGACATGTTGCATTTTAAATTATTATCCCCAAAGTATTTAAAAAGTGTTTGAATAGTTTGTGCCATTGTGTTATTTAATTCTCCTATAGAGGTGCCCCAACATACCATTGTCGTGTCATCTGCATACGAAATTGCTTTACTGTTCCCATAGTTAGGTATGTCATTCACATACAATATAAATAGGAGAGGGCCCATCACAGAACCTTGCGGAACCCCATAGTTTACTGTTTCAAATTGTGATGTATTTTTTATTGTTAACTGCCCTTGTTTATAATATATTTGTGTTGCTTGTTTCCTGCCAATAAGGTATGAGGTAATTAGATCTTTAGCTAAGCCCCTAATTCCATATGCTTCCAGTTTATTTATTAGGATATTATGATCCACACAGTCAAACGCTTTAGTAAGGTCAAAGAATAGCGTTGCAGTTTTTTCTTTGTTTTCCAAGTGATTAATTACATTGCTTGTGCATTCCATAATGGCCGAGATTGTTGAGAAGTGTTTCCTAAATCCATGTTGCGAATTTATAAGTATATTATTTTTATCTAAGAAACATATCAGTCGCTTCAGTATAACCCTTTCAAAGATTTTGGCTAGTTCTGATGTTAATGCAATTGGCCTATAATTATTTATATCTTTGGTATCACCATGTTTATGTAAGGGCCTAACAATAGATAATTTTAGGCAGTCTGGAAATTGCCCTCTTGCAATGGAATAGTTAATGAGATGCTCAAGAGGACCTGCAAGAACATATTTACATTGCTTAAGAATTTGTGTATTTATTTCAACCCACCCACTAGTAACTTTGTTTGGTAATTTAGTTATTATATTCATTATTTCATTTATTGTCACAGGATTAATAAAAAAAGTTGGATAGATTTCTTTTACGCAAAATTTGGATGAGTGTACTTGATTACCCGATTGAGTTGCGACTCCTAGAAAGAATTTGTTTATATAGTCACATAGTTTAATAGGATCGGTCAGTACTGAGCCATTTACGTCTAATTCAAGATTTTTAAAAGAGGGTACATGTTTCTTAGCCTCATTAACTATATTCCAAGTTGTTTTACACGTGTTTCCCGAATTTCTTATTTTTTTTTTATATTCTTTAGCTTTTAGATTACTGATGGTTGTCAAATAAATTTTTTTAGCCTGTTTATATTTATTTTTATAGTACTCATAGCCTGTTGATTTATGCAACTCATAAAAATGCTTCATTTCTTTTCTCAATTTTATTGCTTCTGAGTCAAGTTTAACTCTTGCAAATTTGTTCCTACATAAAACTTTTGTTTTTATGGGACAGCAAGCATTGAAATGCATACTAAAAATACGATAGAATTCATCCCATTTCCCATTCACACTATCCTCAGAATAGACAGTTCCCCATGCCTCCATACCTAGTTCCCCAATTAGCTGTGTAATGCAGCTTGCATTTATATCACGGAAAGTTTTTATCTCCTTTTGTTCTACATCCCCATTTATACCCATAAAATCTACACACTGGGCATAATGGTCTGAAATAAGGGTATTAATATTAAATGCATTAATCTTGACATTACTTATATTTGATGCGACATGGTCGATGGTGGAAGATGTTAGTGCTGTTACTCTAGTTGGTGTGTGAATCTGATCATCAATATTGTAGCTGTTAAACACATCAGATAATTTTTTATAAGAATTGTCATTATAGTTAAAATCAATATTAAAATCTCCTGCAATTATAAACTGTTTATGTTTTTGTGATAATTTTGATAATAGTTCATCCAAATGTGCAGTAAATATATCTTTTTCAGAACTAGGAGACCTGTAAATCCCCAGAATTACAATACTCTGTTTATGGTCTTGTATCTTTATGGCTGCAATCTCGAATACTTTCTCAGTCTGTATTTCACTCACATCTACAACTCTGGCATGCAAACAGCTTCAAACTAATATGGCTACCCCACCTCCTCTGTGTAAAGATCTGTTAAAACTACTTACAATGTGATAATTATTAAATTTACATAAACTAAGCTGCTCACTATTGAGACCATGTTCCGTAAATACTACAATATCTGGTAAATATTCACTCAGTAGATATTCACAGGCAGCCATTTTCTGGCTAATATACTGTACATTCAAATGCATAATCCTTATTGACTTTCCTGGTGCATATATCCTGTGTCTATTTCTTTCATTTATAATCACTGACCTTGTATTGTTACTTTCCAAACTACTCCTCTTATGAACTAATGCATCCACCTTACCACTATCTAGTTTCCCTTACTTACAGAGCTAATTGTGTTACAGAGCAGTTTACCAAATTTATATGATCCCCTCCTATTCAAATGTACCCCATCCCTCCCAAAGTCCCTTGCATCCAGCCATAGATTCCCATCTACCATTAGACAGTTTTTGTTAGCACACAGCCAGTCCAACTCCTGGTTAATACGTATTATTTTATTTTTGCTAACATCATACCTACTAAGTACACCACTTATGATAATTTTGGTCTTGTTTGTCTGTGCCCGAATACTTTGCACGAGGTCCATCATTTCCCCCATAATTTCTTCTGCCATTCTTCCCTGTTTAATATTGTTAGTACCCGCATGCACCAATTCCACCTCTGGTTTCATTTCCTTTAAGTTCATCAGTTCCACTTTCCTTTGTAACTCGGCTATTTTTATACCAGGAAGGCAGCAAACTTCATAGCCCTTATCCCTGCACAGTTCCCCAAAAAACTTTAACATTGAATCCCCTATCACCAGAACACGTTTTTCGTCAGTTTTCTCACTGCCACCAGATCTTGGAGAATTTACAACTTGAGGTTCACTATCATCATTTATTTCACTTAACACTTCAAACCTGTTTTTGCTGAGAAAATTTTGCGATTCCCGCATCGAGTATCGTCTTCCGTAGTCTTCTTTTGCCGCCACGTGTTTCACGTTCTTCCATTGCCTGCCGCATTCGGGTTGCTTTATTGCCTCTGTTCTTGTATCCTTCAATAGCTCTCTATTTATTTTATCTTTTAGAGCCGTATTTTCCTCCTCAAGCGCACTGATCTTCCCAATAGCCGTTTGTAGATCCCTATTTAGCATGTTTATTACAACATGTGACTATAACTTGAGAATTATTACACTTAGAACATATGTTCCTTAAATTTTTTGTCTCTAATTTGTCCATAGAATAGGTATCCTGGAGAAGAAGTGCACATCCTGTATAGATACTGGCTATAATAGAGCAAAATACTGAATAGTTTACATTTGCCTCACCATTCCAACACTATGGCAATTGGGGAGAGGAGTGGAACTCGTTTGTTTAAAATAAGTGAAGTGAGCTAGAATATTATTGACACCACTTCACTTTAACACTTTTGCCGATATGGACGTCAATTGACATCCATTTTAAAATGCATGAGAAGCGATATGGAAGTCTATAGACATCCTGTGCATACATACATTTAATGCTTATTTAACCCTAATTATTTTAATTTTTCTCTTTTAAGATAATTTTAAATAAATTCTGTAAGAGATCAAGGCTTACCTTTAAAAGTTTCTTCTCGAATGGTACACCTCGAAACACGAGGGCACATCTCCACATTCATGATAAATCATGTTAGTTTCCTTGCAAACTCCTTTATTTGTGACACTCCAGACACTTTTGAAATGGGCGTGACTTTTTTGCTGCAGGTAGCATCCTCCTAGGAAAGTGTTTTCCTTAAAGTCTAAGGAGTGCAGGTGTTTTGATTTCTTACCCCCAGTATGAAGAGGCCTCTGAATGCTATAATGCTCAGTTAGTTTGTGAGCTATTGATATGCGCAATCGCCTTGCATGGGTTTAGAGCTCTCCAAATCACCAAAAAATTGTATATGGTTATATCAAGCTGGTGTAAAATTACTTTTTTATACCATTTAACTGTTTTTTGTAAAGAGGGATTTGCTTGCAATACCTGCTCAACTAGATTGACTCCTCACATATGCATACTGTATTCTTGGATAACATCAGGCTTGAAAATGGACATCTTGATGTGGGCACCTATTTTTCCAGTGTCAAATCATCAAAATCTCAGAGCTACAATGGATAATGCCGTAACTACCCTCCTGTCTTGCCAATCAAGGTAGGTCAAATATGGGAGCTGATGCACCTCTATTCCCCCTCTCCTTAGAGCCTCTGTATTCACATCCTTTGGTAAACCAATACGATTTGAACTTACTGTTCCTATTGCATTTGTCTTTCTTTTGTAGGTATAAGCCATGTATAATTTATAGGAGCTGTACCAATTATCTAAATACACAATCCTACCCTGATCAAGTACAGGTTCCATCAAGTGCATTACTATGGAGCCAGATAACCCCAAATCTTTGTCTCCAGTATTGTAAAGATATCCCATTTTACTTTCACAAAGATCAAAACTCTTTATGCCAAAACTGGGCCTCTTTGTTTCGATGTATTGCTTCCAACCTACGTGGGTCTTCCAAAGCATCAGCTTTCATCAACAGTGACTTTTTCACTAGGCATATAATTTTCTTTGAATTTTGAAATAATATAATCGAAAACTGGCCTAATTTTGTGTAGTTTATCATTTACATTTTCTGTGCAGGTGAAATGAAGGAACCACAAAATGGAAGTAAACCTGTTATTTGATATGCATTTCCCAAAAAATGGAGCAGCTAGCTGTCAACTGTAGACCAGTACATGTCTAATGTAGATTTACGAATAACACTCATGAGCATAATTAGACCAGGTAGCCTGTAAATTTCATTGAGTGTTACTTCTGACCACTGCTGAATTTCACTCTTAGGCCCTAATTTTCCTTTAGAGGTCAAATCTTCCTTCACCTTACTCGAATATATATTTGTTTCCATAACAATGAGAGACACCAAATCAGCAGTAAAAAAATTGGTGAAAATATCAATTGGTTGACTGTCAGAAGCCAACTGAGCCTGGGGTTGTACACCACAGCCTGAGTTTGTAAAGATATGTCTATTTGTGCCGCAGTTGTTTAGAGCACTCCACAATGTTGATTCTTCACAAACATCTGAAGAAAGACAGTAATTATCTTCCTCACTACTACCTAAATCCTCAACACCCCCTTCAAAATCCGAAAACTTGCCATCAATTTCCAAATCACTGTCATACAACAAAAAGTTCTTCACATTTTCTGAAGTAATTTCAGAAGCCTGTACGCTTCCTATGCGAGCAAACTTATTTGCTACATTACTAGTTGAGACCATGGTTAGCAGTGAGGTATAATTGTTTCAAATATGCTTTACAATTAGCCAAAATAAATCTCTCTGAACCCCAACACAGCTAAATAAATACTCAACTTTGCTGAGTGAAAACAGCATTTGCAAATAATTCTAAGGCAGCTAACTTCACTTGCAAACTTCACTTGAAAAAATATTCTGACACATGCATACAAATGCTGACAAAGAGGTTTGGTGTGTTGCACAATAGAGCATACAAGGCATATTGTGTGGTAGCAGAAACTGAATCATAAAAAATGTTTTGCTGAGGTAGTGATATTGTTAATATACACAATATGAGGTGCATTCATTGCACAGAATGACTTAGCTTGCTACATAGAAACAAAATAGTGAATTTTCACATTTTGTTTTAATAGAATCTCTACTTTGTTGATACCATGGGTGTACACTGCCTTTACTGAGCTTTAAACCAGTTTTTGTTTCATTAAAATAACTTAATAAATATGGAAGATACGAATGTGTATTTACGAAGCATTGTTAGCCCTCTTAACCATTCAAATGTCTTGTGCTGTTTATTGGGTATCCATTCGCAGCCGTGCAGGGTTTAAATGGTCATTGGGGAAAAGGTTAATAACTTTTAGCAAAGCATGCTTCAAACACCTTTGTGTTCATCTTAACTTTTCCTGGCTATCCTCATTATGAGTGGTGTTCTAAATATTCTCGGCCTGACAAAGAAAGCACAAGATTTAAAAGAATATCGTTTTTGTTTTTCAACATAACCACAGTGTAAATCAATATATTTAGTCCAATGACTTTCCAGCTTTTTAATATGATTTGTTCAACTGTGCAAAATAAGTGTCTATCTCGGCTTCTACTTCATCATTTATGTGAATCTTCATCCATCCAGCCATTTCTTCATGTTCTGGAACAAAAATTTGGCTCCCTTGGAGCCAAATTCGACAAATATAGAGGATGTAAGCACTTGGAAGCAAAGGTCATACAGTTTTGCAGAAAAATCTGAGACCTGTGTGAAGGCACATTATCATGATGAAAAAGAACTTTATTTTACTAACGTATGGATGTTTAGCCTGAATAGCTTCCTTCAGTTGCTCTGGTGATGGTTCTGCCCTTCTGGAGGTAGTCTTTGAGCATCACACCATGAGAATTCCAGAACCATAACTTCTCCTGCAGATGAAACGTTTCTGCTTCCTTTGCTGCACTTTCACCTGTTGCTACCCACTTTTTGAAATGTTCCTGTGTTTCTGGCATATAGTGATGAATCCATGTTTCATCTACTTTATGAAACAGAGACACTTACTGGGATTGTGTTTAAAGAAGACAACACTCTTGAGAAATTTCATTCAAATGAATTTTTGGTCCTTTATTAACAATTGCAGCACCCATTTAGTGGACAACTTTGTCATGCCTTGGGAGGCATGTAGGAAGTCATTCTTTGACAAGTTCTTCAGAACAGCCTTAAAAGCTTTCACTGCCTGGGTTTCATCGTCTGCCAAACCAACATCCCTTAAATTGCTTTTTGGCCAGTTTAGAAAAAAGCCACACTGGCCCAGTTCTGGGCTGTAAGGTGGATGGGGTACAATGGAAATCCTTTTTCTTGTGTTGGAGGTTTCACTGTCCAAGCTTGCTTCTGCTTTTGGGGGATGTGATCTTTATCAGTTGGTACAGAACATTCTTTTTGTACTCTGTGGTGATTGTAGCATGTCTTGGAACCATGCTAGTGTATACCATTCCCTGGTAATTAAAGAAACAATGAACATGGTGTTATTTTCTGACTTCTGCACTCATGCCCTTTTTGGGACTAGTTGGCCACATTCCACTCATTCAGTGTTGCTCCTCTTGATCTCAGGATTGTAACAATACACCAATGTTTCATCTGCATAAATGATATTCTGCCACCAAGCACTACCTTCATTTTTAATGCATTTTTTCCAGTACTGGCACACATCAGCACAACCCTGTTTATGCAAAGGAGTAAGCAGTCACAGTATCCTTCACACATAAACACAGGGCATGTGTAAATGCTCATTTAAGAGTTTGTAAGTGCACCCAACTGATATTCCAAGGGTGTGTGCAAGGTGCCCAATGGTAAGACATGGGTCACTACACATCAGTGTTGATCATTGTCTTTGTTAAGGCTGTGACAGGTGCTCCTTCCTGCAGTTCAGTTTCTCTGCCATCTTAGTCTTATGCCACTGCAAACAAGCTCATTATAGATAAGCTCTCTTTGTATGTTGCCAAAGCATTTTTCTCTAAACGAGCACTGAACTTTAATGCAGTGCTGCTCAAGAAAATGAGCCATGGTAGATATCTACAAGCGACCAACCTGCACATCTGCTTTCAACAATTGCCACAGCTCAACTAACAGAGCTATTATAATGAACCTTGCTGGGAATACAGACTGTAGTACATCGCTGCCATGTATGCCACAAGATGGCTAGTGAAATCACTTCTGCAAAAGAAATACAGACAGTGCCAGTCTTTATTGAACACCTTCATACATCCACTGGACATCAATATTAGTGTTGGTCAGCAATTATTATGGCTAAATAGTAATTAAAATACACACATGATAATGAAATGATAATACAGGTATATAAGTACACTATACAAGAATATACAAATTTAAATATTCATTAATGTTGTAAAAGCAGTGATCTTACCCCCTCCACCCAAGAAAAGCTTTACTTTGGATTTAAACACATTGTGCCTCTATGTATTTTTAATTGAATTAGGGAGAACATTATAGATCTTTGAACTGGAGTAGTGGAGGCTGAGTGCATAATTTCAATATTCTTAGTAAAACACATGTGAACATTTTCATTGCTTTGGAAATGCAGCTGTTTTCCTTCACAAATAAAACTATTTCTAATATATAAGCACATGTCAATGGATGTATTTCTAATTTTTTTGAAAAGGGATTCACATTAATATAGCTTTCTTCACTTCATATTATTCAAATATTTTAGTTTTGTTTAATAAATATTTCTCTAGCTTCTGGAGAATTACCCCAATATATACCATATTTCCTGTACTGGCAATCCTGTCAGTTAATGTATGCAGAAATGTTTCCTTGCTGTTTTTATGATTTTCAGTCAAGAGGTTTGTTACGAGCAAATTTTTCAAATGTTAATATTGAATGCTCCTGAAGTATTCTTTTATTGTTTCTTACTTCAAAAGACAGATTTGTTTCTTTGGAAGTAACATGATTGTATCCCAGCATACCACATATACAAATTTATGCAATTTTTCAAAAGTGGCTACTTTCCTCAGATCTGCATACAAGCAAAGTAGCAGAATACCTAAATCTTACAGAAGTATATGTTAAAAACAATTTTTTTCAGTTTTAGTGGGAAATTCCATTAGCAAACAGCTGGATTCATGGGCAGCTCTCTGTCCCCTTTCTTAGTGGCACTGTTCATGAACACTTTCAAGATCCATGTTACAATGCTTTCCCAAACATGTTTAGCTGCTGGCATTATATGCAAATGATTAGGGACCTTTATTTTTCGCATTTGCGATAACACACACTTTTGCGCTAATTATGTGATTTTTTTTATGTTAGTAGGTAATGTAATTTTCACAGTTTTCATAAAACAGCATGAATTTGCATTTCTTCTAGTCTGAAAGAACAGGTTTTGCAATGTATTTTGTCAGAATTTCAAATAGATGGTTTATTTTGTCAGTGATTGCTGTCAGTCTCTCTAGATAGCATAGGAATCTGTAGTGCATTTTATGGTCAGGCTCTGTTTGAGTATGCACAGTTAAGAACTCTTGGCCGCATTGTGTTGTGAAATCAGCCATTTCAAAAAGCTTCTGATACAGGATCGGAATTAGTACCTAGTAAGTGGCAGTATTGTACAGACAGATTTAACCATAGACTTGCCTGGAATATGACTGGCTAATGACTTTGCATTATGGTAGCCACTAGCATTGTGGTTTAAACACTCTCCTTGATTTAACACATGCTAAAATGTATTTCGTGGAGGTAACTGTCAAAGCATTCAAAATTGAGTATAGGCAAGAATGAAATGCCATATGAGAGATACAAACATCACATTTGGTCTTTTAAGTCTACAGCTCTAATAGCTAGTGTCAATGCCATGATGTAAACTTGCCAACACATCCGGTCAAGTATACGGTGAAATGCTTGTTGGCAACTGCAAGACTGTGTCTTAGAACAGACCTCTTAGGTTCATTCCAACTAACCAGTCTGATTGCCCATGGTAAGTGCATGTACTATCTGTGATTGCCTATTGCACATGTGTTGGTTTGGCTTCAGTCAACAGACAGAATCATTACCTCCTATTTGCTAAATGGTTGTTTCTGGCAGAATCAGAAGTTTGTTAAAATGCACCGTCAATTGGACTGTTTTAATTTGCATGCTCAAACTATCAAGAATTTATTTTGGATCAAACCCAATAAAACTATAAACGGAGATTTTTTTTTTTTTTGTAATATTGTGATGCTATTATATGATAGTGCATATAAGTTTCTGATTCTTGTGTAATGTGTAAAATCTGATGGATATGCTGAATGAGATAGATAGCAATATTTCCATTCCATCTTAAATGCTTGAGTTATTATGTAATTTTTAACAGTACATATGCATTACATCTAAATATGTATTACAATTACTGTTCACTGAATCCTGTTTACCTCATGTTTTTTCTCTCTCTCTTTAGTGATTTCCGTTTGCAGTACAAAATATAGCAAGCTGGGAATTTTTGACAGTGGTATTAAATTCTATACAAAATTATTATAGACTTAATTTGCATTCAATGTCTAGGTACATTTATTGCAGAAGTGTTTTCAAGCTTAGGTACACAAATTTATTTGGGTACACAAGGTTACTTTTGGTTTTCTGAATATGCAGCTCATTTTTATAAGAAAAGTAAGTTGTATAATTCAACCATAATGGCAGTCTGCAAGCTAACAATTTTCAGCTTGATATAATCCTTATATAAAATAAGTACAGGAATAAAATGATGCATCTTCACTGAAATTTGTTCTGTATGTACGTATTATCACATCCATCCCATTCCCATTTATCTCTCAATATACCATACAACAGCCTGAAGTGTTTACTTCATTGTTTTCATGCTCCATGGATTTGTTTACTTTCTGAACAATACAGGTGTAGACGATGTGAAAAAATAACACTGCTTTTCACAAAAAAGTAACACAGATTTTTATTGGTCCCTATATGCAAACCATAAGGTGATCTCAAAATAATTTTTTGAGGGAATACCCCAATGGCGACTTAGTGTCGTAAGTACTCTAAGTCCTGGGCTTCATAGTTTAACTGACTATTAAGTCAATCAATGGTAATTAATTGTTCTTTCACACAACTAAATTGTGGTTTACCGGAAAAATGTGAGTCATTTGGGGAATAGTGTCATGCCAGCATATTGTCATGGTAGCTCAGTTTTTTAGAGCAACCAGATGGAACTGGAAGATCCATGGTTCAAATCCCAGCTATGGCATTGTATTTTTCAATCTGATTCTACCTTTCCAACCTTGTCCTACACACAGCCTTTAGTGAAAGAATAATTAATAACTTCATATTTCATTCAACTTTGCTACTGCTACCATATGAAAAAAATGTACTCAGTCCGTCTAAAATTTAGTTGTTAAATGAATCAACTTTAAATTTAATTTAATTTAATCTTAACTTAATAGTGCAATTTTAAGTATAGCATTGTATAGTTGAAATAATTCAGAGCAGAAAAATAATAACCCTCTTGTACTACAATCTATGTTGGTAGCTTTGTTTGCATGTCACAATGCATGTGCCCACATCCAGTACTGTGATTCACACATGCAATGTTAGTTTAGTACAGTGTTTGGAAGCACCTGCTGTGTAAGCTACCTTATTAACACATGGGTGCACTGTATGATATAAATGGCTCAAGGTTTCTTGCTACTGAAAGGCGCAAGACAGTAATTTTAATATTGTTTAATGTATGCTCACTTTTATAGATGCGTTTTATTACATATTTTATTTCTGAATTTCGCTAATACATAGGTTTTGTACGTGCTGAAAAATGCATGCAGTCTACTATCAGTCCAGAAATTATATCTAAGGGTATTTCAGTTTATGTGGTTCTTTTTGTGTACATATATAATTTCGAATAAACTGTAGAATAAAACCTGTAGTGTAAAGCATGCTTGATGCAAAAAACATCATCTGCTGTCCTCCCAAACTTGTAAATCATGAGCTGCCCCTGGATGTAATGCAGTGATTGTTCTAAAGAAAATATCATTATTCCAACCCATTTCCCTTAGACTAGCCTGTAAGGAAATAATAACAGTGAAAAGAAAACAACAGTTACATTGGAAATCCAGAAAGAACTCACAAAGACATAGCGAGGATGCAAACTAAATTTTCGGGATTTGGGGCATCATATCACTCTATAATAAAGCATGTTTTAAAACAAAAAGGTTTGGCTTCCAATATTTTTGACTGTCTGTACCCATTATCAGCTAACATATATTCTCTATTTGTCATGTTAACCGTAATTTTTCCATCCTCTTTACTTTAATCACGATAACAATTTTGCCAGAAATGATTTCAAGTTACAGTCTAAGTAACACTTCTTCATATTTGGTTACATGCAAGATATAAAAACAACAGACAGTCGTTAATACTACAAGTTTATTTATTTTTATTTATTTATTCTTTGTGAGCTCAAGTGAAAAAAATGTATTGCTTTTAGTTTCAAAACATTCATAGATGACAACAATATACGCCTTCAGGCCAAGTTGCACATAATTTAATGAATATTTCCAAAATGGTTAATGGCACAATCAAATTATTTGATACAAGCTTAATATTTTCATGAGCTCTACATTTTTCGCTCAATAAGCTTTACCCTAACTCTTATGGTTTCCCAGTTATACAAAACTCATTGAGAATGACAAGAACTTTAAATGGTAATTCATAGAAAATTCAAGAATGCACACTTTATATGTTGTGTCAATACTTCAAATATATGATATCTAAAACAAAATCGCAGAGATATTTTGATATAAAAAAAAATCCACATAACTGTAATTTGGGATGGGAGGAGTATCGAAATCTCCATCTGGGGTGCTTAAATGGTTTCTCATCCAGGTATAAAATTTTGTATTTATCCTGCATATGGTCATTCATGTATGCATTCACAGACTAAGAACACTTATTGTATTTTAGATTCAGAAGATCTCAAAACATGTATTTGTAGTAAATTTTAATAGTGAATTGTTGGGTGTAATGCTATACTATTTCTGCTTACCATAGGTAAGTAAGTAGAGATGTTAGTAAGTAAATGGTAGAGATATTAATACTTAGTGGTCACATTTGGAAATATCTCTTGCTTCCTCTCCTTATATCATCCTCTATGAACACAACCCAGAAAACTAGTACCTTAAACATTGAGACTATCTAACAAAAGAAAGCAAATGTGTTAAATACTTTTTCAATTCTCTGTGAACTATTTCATATGTGAGTTTAAAGATAATGTATTTCATAGAGTTCCTAAATTTGAATAAAAGGTATTATTAGGAGCTTATTATAAATGAAGACAAGCAAAATGCTTTGTTTCTAGTTTTCTCAATAATGAAATGAACGGGGAAAAATAATAATGCAAAGCACATAGTTCAACAAGGTTGGTGTAGATCCCTATCCCAAATCATACTTCCAGCTATTATGTTGGTTTATGGTAGTCTAGTCAGATATTGCCCAAGTAGTGGACAATTTAGGTGGAGAAGAAAACTGTGTTTATTTCTTGCTGCAGAGCAAGAAGAAGAAAAAGAGGAGGACTAAAGGAAATATGGAAGATCATTCCAGCAAATGTAGACTATAACTCAGTATTCAAGAAAAAATATTTTCCATATGCTAATTGTGTTTATCATAAACAGGATTGTGCTGCAATAATTTAACATAAAAATAAGTGAAGTCGACAAACCTGTAAGAAATAAATGAATATGAAGAAAACACAATAAACAATTCAATGTGTAACAAAACACTTATAAAAACATTTCAGTTTAACAGCATAACGTTCAGTTTTTTTGCAAATAGATTTGCATTTTATTTAGGCAATGATACACAAGTGAATTCTGTTCAAGAATGTTTCTAAAACTTCTGACTCGTGTGAAACATATTCACCTAATATAGAAATGATAATGGAACATGTGGGCCTCTGATAGGATTCCATGTTATCAAATGTTTGCTCTGTATATCCTATTGATGAAATGGATGCCATTAACTTGTTCATGATAACAGCACTCACACTTCAAGAGTAACCAGGAGTTGGATGAAAAAGTATCCTGAAATTTCTCCTCTCCCATGGTCTTCTACATTATTATATCTGAATCCCATAGAATATACCTGGGCCATTATGGTAAATGAGTGGGATTGCAGAGCATAGAGAACTACTGAAAGGACTTGGATGGAACAATATCCTGAAATTTTTTTTCTCCCATGGCCTCCTAAATCATCATATCTGAATCCCATAGAACATATTTGGGCCATTGTGTTAAATGAGTGGGATTGCAAAACAGAGAAAACTAATGAAAGCCTGAGTCCCACATTCAGGAAGCATGGGAGAGTGCGTGGAGATGACCTCGCATACAGGATGTACAGAAAAACCATCGAAAACGATGCTTAGTATGCTAGAGGCGAGACATTAAAGTAAACATTTTTCAAAAGGGAACCCATGTCCAGAAATACATCGTTTGGATGCTGTGGGATGTCAAAGTTTGCAAACGGTTCGGATATGTTGATGGGTATGTGTTCCACATTTCGTTAATAAACCCAACAATAACATGACACTGTGCAGTAAATTACAAAAGGGGTTCAAAGTGTTGACCTCCTACTTGAATGCAGGGCATACATAGGTGGTGCAGAGACAGATGCACATCCTTAAATAAGTGCAGCTGTGTGCTCAGTATTTCAGTCTCAGCTTGGATTTGTGCAGTAAGGTTCTCCTCTAATGTTACAGGGGTAACATACACCAGTTTTCATGTTACTCCACAGAAAATAGTCAAGAGGTGTAAGATCATGTGACCATGGTGGCCATGGCACAGGTCCCCCTCTACCAATCCATCGATTGGGGTATGTGGCATCCAGGTGATGCAGCACCTTTGTATCAAAGTGAGCTGGAGCTCCGTCTTGTAGCCACATTACCTGATGAACCTGTACTGCCATCACATCAAATAGAGTGGGAAGAACATCTCTGACAAAAGTAAGGTATGTCAGTCCTGTTAGTCTGGTTGGCAGTAAATATGGCCCAATGATCTGGTCATTAATTATCCCAGCCCATAAGTTCACATTAAACCTGTATTGGTTACTTCTAACCACTTGCGCATGTGCATTTTCATCTGCCCAAACATGAATGTTGTGCAAGTTCACAATGCTGTCTCGAATGAACATGCATTCATTGGTGAATAGTACCAAAGTCGGGAATTGTGGCTGGAGTATGCAGCACTGTAAATACCATTGCAGAAACTGTACTCATCGTGAATAGTCCTCTTCTACTAATGTCTGGACTTTCTGCAGATGGTATGGATGTAGTTGTTGTTCATGGACAACACTCCACATGTTAGTGTGATGTATGCCAAATGCTTGGGCCATTTGATGAGTGCTGGTGGATGGGTCATTGAAACATCTCAGCACGTTCCTCCTCAAAGCCAGGTGTTCAAACCAAGTGTGAATGGCCCGCATCTGTTTTAGATGCCTGATATCGAACACAAATGCAAAATAATTAATCTGTAATCAGAAGGCCTACCATATGTACAGTACAATTTCTCAATACCACACAATATTACTGTACCTACAGTAAAAATTTTAAAAAAGCAAAACCATACACTTTATTGTGCATAAAATTGGTACCTACTTGCAACGTTCCAGTTTCTCACAATTGCTGCAAATGTATGATGTGGAGTATTCTGTTGAGAAACCTTTACACATACAATCATGCAGCAACTCTGCTGTATGCAAGTAGCATATTGATCAGCTTGATATTTCTGTAGTGGTTCATTTGTAATGCTGTCAACATTACTGCACTGGTCACAACACAAATTACCCCATCAGGAGGTGAACCTTAGACTATGGGCAGATGTAGTGCTTACGCAGGAAAGTTAAGGCATAGTTCATCCATCCACCTTATGCTGAGAGTGAAAGGGTTGCATAACTACATTAGGAAACCAACAACATTTCAATTAAACTTTAACCCCCCACAGCATCCAAACCACGTATTTCTGAACATGGGTTCCCTCTTGAAAAATGTTCACTTTAATGTCCCGCCCAACATACTAAGCATTGTCTGTTTTTTTTTTGTTTGTTTTTTTTTCCTATACACACTGTGTGTGAATATCTTGTCACTTCTATTCCAAGGAGACAATACCATTCTTGTAGTAAACAGCTGGTGGACCAGATATTAAATATGGAAGTGAAAGGATTTACTTTTCTCCCTTGAAATAAAATATTTATTTTATTTCATTAGTCTAAACCCATTCTCAGTTAACCAAGTTTTTCTTTCCTGTATACAAGAGTCACTACAAAAGTTTTGAGATGTGAGAAAGTGAAGGTTGAACCACTTGAATGGAATGCATGATGGGGTAGCTTCATCCTTTGTGAGTAAACTGGTATCAAGCAGTGGCTGTCCCGCTTCAGGAATTCCAGTAGCTCAAGGATGAACAATCTGCAGCACGCAGATAGTCAGGCCCTATAATGGAGCTGGGGAGGGAGCATTTTCACTCAGTGATTTTCTATGATTTTAAAAGTGGGTTAAAACTAGTGCCAAAGTCTTGAACATTTGCAACAGGCTTTTGGGGGCATTGCTTCTTCCCATACCACAGTTTTCCAGTGGTTTCAGGAATTTAAAAGGGGCTGAACATCCTTGAAAGATGAGGAGAGAAGCAGGCCTCTGGTAGCAGTGGTGACTGAGAAAAACATCACAGTCATTGAGAAAATGCTTTGTGAAAATAATCACATAAGATTTAAAGAAATTGAGGCAGCATTGCAGATTGGTTCACCAGCAGTTTTGAAAAACCTGCATGAATTCCTTTGTATGAGGAAGGTCTCATCCCGATGGGTGCCTCACAATTTGACAGAAGAACAAAAACACACCCATGCTGAATGGTGTGAGGAAATGCTGACAGAATTCAGAGGGGACTCTAGAGGGGTTTCGGACATCATCACAGGTGACAAACCTGGATTTATCAGTTTGATCCAGAGACCAAGTGGCAATCAGCAGTATGGATCTTTCCTGGTGACAATCCACCAACAAAAGTGAAGCATCTGCAAGAAAACAGTGGCCTCATTCTTCTCAAAGGGTATTCATGTGGTAACCATTCCTCTGAAGGAACAAAGGAAGGTTACTGCTAATTGGTACACCACGGTTAGCCTGCCAAAAGTTTTTGCCAAACTCCAAGAATGGTGGCCACGTATGGGGCTGCAAGGGATCCTTCTCCATCACAACAATGCATCCACACATGTGGCCAACATCACCATTCAGTTCCTGGAGTCTACAAACGTCAAACTTATGACTCATCCACCATACAGTCCCCATGTGGCTCCGTGTGATTTTTTTCTGTTCCCGATGGTAAAAACTTGCGTGCGTGGAAAGAGATTTTCGATCACTGAAGATGCTGTTGCCATCTACAAAGGGGAACTTGCAGGCATCAAAGAAACGTGTGGCAGGAGTGCCTCCAGAAGTGGTTTCAGCGAATGCAGAAGTGTCAACAGTGTAGTAGCAAGTACTTTGAGAAAGTGCATCAGTGTTCCCACCTCTCGCCAGATGAGGGTAAGTCAAGAGTCACTACTTAGACTGAATCTGCTCTCATCTTAGAAGAGCACGTGACCCTATTCCTCATTGATCCAATGTTGATGCTCTTGGGAACATCGCAAACGGTGCCGCCGATGTGCAGATGTCAATGGAACACAACGTACTGGCCATCAGGCAAAGAGACCACTTCTGTGTAGTCGCCGTGTCACTGTGTATCGTGAGATTGCATGCCTAGCTGTCCTGTTAAATGTGGTTGCAATTGCACCCGCTGTTTGGTGTGGATCCCTTCTTGCCTGTTGCACAATGTAGCAGTCATCTGCTGCTGTAGTTGAGCGTGGTCAATCGCCACCTCTCCTTGGGACAGCAGTGCATGTGGTTTGGAATGTTTCCCATGCACGCGAAACAATGCTGTGAGCAATTCCAAACCCCTGAGCAACACTCGTCACACTTCACCCTTCCAGTTTCCCAATGATTCTTCCCCATGTGAAGTCATCCAAATGGTGTCTACGGGCCATGTTGCAATGAAGAACACCGCTGCAGTGCACCGTAACAGCTCACTAATTGCCACACACCGTCTTGTCCTGTTTCGTCAACTGGCCGAGTTGCGGGACCAGACCCATTTGGCACTATAGGCTCACTACACTCACGCCATGTGATGTCCAGCTTTATGTGTACATGTGAAACACCTCTGGCAACATGCTCCCGCACCTTCATATACTTCCACCGGGTAGTTCATTTGTTATGTTACTTTACCCATCTCGTCCTTAGGTTTTGCACACCAGTGTGTGTGTGTGTGTGCGTGCGTGCGTGCATGCGTACGTGCGTGCGTGTGTGAGATAACAAAAAGTAAAACCTTAAAAAAACCCATATACCCAGCATTGAAGTTCTTGTGATAGAGGCTGCTGCTAAGATTGTCATCTCGAGTGAGATGCCTTACTGGTCTGTCTGGGAAACAACTTGAGTCATTTGGGGAATTCAATGTCCCACCAGCATGTTGTCACAGTAGCTCAATGGTTAGAGAAAACCACACGGAGAGCAGGAGAACCGTATTAAAACCCTGGCTGTGTCATTGCATTTCTCAGTTGACTGTATATTCAAAACTTGCCAACACCAAGCTAAGATCTGTAAAAAGTATAATTAATTTCGATTAATTATATATAATAACAAAAAGTAAAATTAAAAAATCCATATACCCAGTATTGAAGTACTTGCGACAGCAGGTCGCCGCTAAGATTGTCATCTCGAGTGAGATGCCTTAGTGATCTGTCTGGGAAACAACTTGAGTCAGTTGGGAAATTCAATGTCCCACCGGCATGTCACAGTAGCTCAATGGTTAGAGCTACCGCATGGAGAACGGGAGAACCGTGTTCAAACCCCTGCCGTGGCATTGAATTTTTCAGTTGACTCTATATTGAAAACTTGCAAAGACCACCCATCCACCCACCCATGTTCCATCCTGAATGTTAGGTATAAGCAGTGGGTTACTGTGGACAAGATAAATTAATAAATTTGGAAACTTTGGAATTTCCAGTATGAGAGTATTTGTTGAAATTAGCAAATAAACTACATAATTTAATACCTTGTGTTTCTGATTCAGCAATAGTCTTTGTTTCTGGCAAATCTCACAGAAAACCTTGAGGAAGGAGAACTGCATCATTATTTTTGATTTTTCAGAAAACTATTGTCTATTTCAGGCAATGCAGTGAAATGCATCACCTGAACCTTGTTTCAATTTCAGAGGGCCTGAAGCATGACACCAATGCTGGCATCTTTTTCAGACAGAACTGATAAAGCTTTTAAAAAAATAAATTAAACTTTGATCAAGATTTATTACCAGTGCTCAGTACAAAAAATAAGAACAATTTTTCTAATTTGTGCTACCATGAGGTTGCCTGGAATTCATGCTGAGTGGCTTTTTTTTTTTTTTTTTTTTTGCAACGTCACACGGAAAAGGACCATGTAATGGTATCTAAGGTGCCGCTAAAAGACTAGTAATGAGAGCCAGTCTACATCCCTCTTAAGATCTAATTATAGCTCCTGAAGAACTATTTATTTGGGCAAATGAACATATTCCCAACATAAGGTTTATGTTTTTTGCGGAGCATCAACATCAGGAACATAATGACCATTTTAAGGCAAGATACAGCAATGCGAAAGTGATCCCTGGTAACTTAAAGCTACATTCCTTTATTCCTTCAACCAATAATGCAATAATAACCAGAAGATATTCAGTTGAACCTGAAGGAAAAACAAGTGCACATTTAAATTGTAATTAAATTGCCTCTCATAGGATAAGATTAAAAGTTTGAATGTTTCTCAACTGTAGATGCCAGATTTAATAGTTACACATGAACAAACTAGAGTGCTGTGAACAATTGACAGGGTATCCAATGACAAACTGCTACTCTCCAGCCATGGCGTACTGGAATCATGCTGCACACAGCTTTGTAACCTATTTTATTTAAAATTAACTATACAGGATCCCATCTTTGTAGTATGCAAATATATACAAAGAACATCAAGGAATTTATTCATATTTTTTTCAGAAATTTAAACAAACAGGTTAGTAGGGATATATAGTTTTTAAATTTTCTGTTTTTAAAAACTGATGTAAATTATTGATTATATCACTTATAATGAATATTAAGCAAAATATTATATATCAAGCTTTAAGATTATATGTTAAGCTTTGCATTGAACTTAATAACATAATTTTATCACTTACCTCCTTTGAGATAATCTAATTTAAAGGTAGAGAGGTGTGTTGCTTTTCACAAGTAGTATTGTGCAATATTTTTTAATATATTGCGAGTTTTAAAAAATAAGAGTTTACAAGATGATTCACTTTGTTTTTGTAACCCTGGTCAAAATTTGAAGTGAATCAGAGACATGATGATCAGATTTTGTAAACATTTGTGTGACTTCATATGGAATGGCTCATAAAGACACCTTCTTCGCAAGCTAGTTCCCACCAACCAAAAAACCACTGCCATCTCTGCATACCATTTTGGGACTGCTAGTGGTATTATTTCAAAATGACAGCTAGTAGTGGTAATGGTAGTAGTGCTTGCAGCAAATGTAAAAAATGAGATACACATTTTATGCATCTTAAACATCAGTAGAACCAGCATTATTAGTACAATATTTGCATTCTAAACAGCATATGTTAAAGGAAATGCTAATTTATTTTGTTTGAATAGATCTAGTAAAGAAGAAAATATTTAGTTGCTTCGTTTTTTTCCTTTTTAGCATGTTACTGTGGTATGTGAGCATATGCAAAATTAAATGTTAACTTTGAGATGACACCGGGACTGGCTATTGGCTAGTAGAAGGCAAGACTAATTAAGAAGACATCCCTTCCCCCTGTTGTTAACCCCTCGCCCATTGGAAAACCATTTGAAGCCATCTGTACAAAAATTGATAAATTTAAAGTTTTCTTGGGTGGAACAGTTGGTTAAGCACTGGCTTTCTGTGACCAAGGTTATAGATTGAATTCTGGCCCAATGGCATTTAAATGTGTCTTAAGTGCAACAGACACATGTTAGTAGATTTACTACCATGTAAGAACTCTTGTGGGACAAAATTCCACCACATCAGTAACACTATGACCATAGCAGGTATTGTTGAATAAATGCATGATGATGATGATTATTATTATTAAATTTAGGAAGATCATTGTGAATGCCATTATCATTTAGACATATTACTATTGGCTAAATGCTTTGTCTTTAAAATCCCTTTAAGCTAGATTTAAGTCTTAATCAGAATATGTCCCATGCAGTGAAGCTTATTCTGAAAGTGAATGTTCCCAAATATTTTCATAATAATGTGAATTTCTATAGAATCTTTAATTTCAATACATAAATTTATTTAATGACAAAAATTAAACTTAATTATAAAATAAGATAGTAAATAGCATATATGGCCAATATTGTGATGCAGAAACACAAGCTGGGCTCAATTGATAGCAAATGTTGCAGTACAGATTGCATATGTAATGGATTAGTAACCACAGATTATTTTTTCATCAAACTTGTATGTATGTATTTATTTAATTTCCATAATCTGAACATTAAGTTTTACAATTTTTCCTTTCCATTACTTTGAGTTGATATTTTTATGCCATAGTCTCCCATACATTTCAACTCTGTGGTTATTTATGTATAATGGACCTTAACTTAGACCGTGTTGTTATTTTTTTGTACCCTTTTTCTCTTGCTCTCCCCATGAGTTCCCCTAACATTCTTATGTCCCCTTCCCTCTTTACCTTCATTATCTTAATTTTTAGAACTTCTGTATTAGTATTCCCCCCTATTTTTTTTTTTTGTGTGTGTGTATACTGTTTCCTCCTCATTCTGCTATATAATGCAATCTGCTTTCTCCACATAAAGGGCATATATCTAAATTCATTCCCTTCCTATCTCCTCTTAGTCTATGCACTTCTAAAATCTAATACATACTTCTCTCTGCCCCAGTCCATCTTCATTTACCTCTATAGTATTAAACTTTTCTTATCTCTAAGACTTTGAAATAATTCTTGTTTCTCTATATCTTCCACTTTGTTCCTTGTTTCTAAAAAAAAACGTGTAACATGACCATCTCTCTCCACCCATATGTTACTCATTCCAATTTCCTGCAAGATTCTCCTGAACTCTGAGCCCAATTTGCCCCATCATCGGTTTCTTTCTGCATTATTAAACGTTGTCTCGGGATATTCATCCAATGATCTTAATCTATGTCAGTATTTCAGTAGCCTTTCCACTATCATACCTTTGCAACCCATCCTTCCCACTTTCAACATTGCTGCACCATTTGGCAATGCCAATATCTGATCAAACTTGTATAAGAATAATTCCTTTTTATGAAAATTGGAGAATGGAAATTTATGGAAGATGTCCATTTATAAAAGGAGTAAAGACCAGCAAGGTTGCAAGGAGGGGCTTATGCTATTTCATCTGTACATCAATGATATAAGATCAAAAATAGTAGCAATCATACCCCAAATTAAAAACAATATTGAAATACTTGGATGTATTTTGCTGATGTTGAATACTACAGGAATTGGGATCTCAAAATAAATAAAGATACAACAAATGTTGTTTTCAAAAAAGGAGAAGTTAGTAAACAGGCAGAACAAAAATAGAGCAACTTTTAAATAGGAAACCTTGATTTTTGCAAAATGGTTTTTCTGCATATTTTGGTGAACTGAAAGATTGTAGTACAACCCAAAAGAATTCGGGAGGTAGATAACTCTCCAGGATCACATTTTAATAATTATCTCACAGTGTAACTGTGTCTGACATGGGATGAAGCTTGGATTCCTAACTCTTACTTATCAACAGAAAAGGAATGAGAATACACTTTCAATATTCAACACATTTCAAACCACAATTAGAACATTTATTATAAATGGAATGTTACATGGTTACCTGGTGTTTGGCTGGAGATGTGTGCTAGTTACTCCCCATGTTGATTGCCTTACTATTCACACATAAAAGAGGCAGAAAGATGAATGTGTGTTAGTACTTATTTGGCCCTCCCTAAAATCCCGCCAAATGCCACATCTCCCCTGGCCACCAATGTTGACATCCCCATCGAAAAGGAGGGGGAAAAAAATATGACATACAGCACAAAGAAATGAAAAAAAAATTACAATGGTCTTTGTGACTTCTTGGGACAATAAAAGTGGAAAACAGCACACAAAGTAAAATGTTTGTCACTATCAGAATAATACAAAAGAGTTCAAATCTCTGCTGTTGTCATAAAGTGATACAAAAAAATATTAAAATCATCCATTACTGTGATTTGGCACAAAAAAGAACAGAATAATAAAATTGTTAAGCTCTTTCAGGAGTCTGAAGTGCCACACAGTACCAACAATATTTTCAAAGTTACCTATGAGTTTTCAATGAGAACCACAAACACAGTACCTAGCACACTGCACAAAAGTTAAGTTCATCAAACATGCATTGCACTGTGAACTATGAGGTAATACTATGTTGTCCACCTGTTGCCTCCACTGTCCCCCAACAGCAACCATAAGCACTGAAGATGAAATGTTCAATGATAGAAGAAGTTTATGGATCACTGGGTTTGCCTTACCCAGGAGGCTTTGATTGTGTTAAAGCAGAAGTGGTAAGCAAGAGGCACCCACTGGCTTGGATTGCCCCTACAAGGTGGCAGTTTGCCATGAAGTGGTGCAGCGAGGCAAAAAGCCAAACAGGAAGGTAGCTTATCTACCAAAAGACAGGCTCATCTACACTGGGCATTGTCCTCCGTGGTGTAGTGGTTACCATGCTAGCCTCTAGTTCCCGAGGTCATGGGTTCAAACCCAGCAGAGGGCAATGAATTTTTTCAGGTGTAAAAATCCTTAGCATGGCTTCCTTTGGAAGGGAAGTAAAGCTGGTGGTTCCATGTTGTAGATATACGGCACATAAAAGTACCTCAAGCCTGATAAAGAGCCCTCTGAGCAAAATTACCGGTCTTTAATGCTCAATATAGAATGGTACGCTAAGGACCACAGCAGTTAAAGAGCATCCATAAATAAAACTCAATTTAATTGTTTATCTATACTAGACACCCATGCTGCCCATATAGCATATATCCATATACAAATTACAGAAAAATATATTAAGCAATAACTTTAAAAGCGTAATAATGGCAGAATTTTGAAAGTAGAAGCATTAAAAACGTAACAAATAAGTAAGTTAGTTTTTTTTTTTTTTTTTTTTTGCATATGAATCAAAAATATTAAAATAGCAAATTACAAGTAAAGCATAAAAGTATAAAACAAAATTGGGATCCCAAAACTTAAATTAACCAGCTGGTACTAAATTATATTACAAACTTATAACATTGTGTACAAAAGAAGCGCACTTATCACTCAAACACATTTATACAAAGAAAGAAGACAGCTCAACATTGCTATAATGCACAAAGAAAATGCAAAACAT
The DNA here is from genome assembly GCA_030765065.1 of Deroplatys truncata. Lineage (NCBI taxonomy): Eukaryota > Metazoa > Arthropoda > Insecta > Mantodea > Mantidae > Deroplatys > Deroplatys truncata. Next base: position 513,521,148 of record CM060990.1, read on the forward strand.
CCAACATAATTATCCATTTCCCACACCAAAATCAAAATACTGAATACTACAAAAATCGAACACAAAAACCTTGTGCAGTGCAAATCTAACTACACAAGCTAATGATTTTAAGATAACCAATACTGTGCAGAGAATGTTATTAAATTATTCTTCCATTCTGTAAACATGTGAGAATAAACTCTGCAACAAATCTCATAGAAAATGCAAAGTGATAACCCAAGCAATATGTAATCATTAAGGCATATCAAAAAGCACACATAATAAACTGTGCAATGAATCAGGGGTATAAATATGTAGTATGGGTGTATTGCTGTACCAATAATTGCACTGGTTGTCAGTATGAAGCTGTGAAATAACCAAAACATGCTTAAAACACAAAAATTCTGGCATCAAAACTTGCTAACAATCAACTCATTATACAAAATCTCTCAATATTATCACACACAGTGATGAGCACGTAACAGCAACCCCATCAAGCAAAATATCATTTACATCACGTTTAATCTACAAGCACATTTCAGCAACTTTGCAGACCAAACTTGAAAAACACTGAAAACAGTATCAAGGGTACATTGAAGCAACATTGAACACAAACATGTCATAGACACTTAAATACTCAGCAACCATCAGGGGTACCCTGTTGTAATTCCACTGAGACAAAACATCAAAACAATGCTCACCAACAAAAAAATTATGCAACAACTACACAAAAGAAAATAATCACAGCATCATAACGAAACATTGGAGAAGCAAAATACAGTGATACAATAATACACACTACAACATCATAAGCAAATAAAGCATTTCCAAATTATCACTCCTGGAAAGAAAGCAAAAATAAACTAGTTACTCTTCAGAAGAACAAAAATTAAGCATTACATGCCACATGAGGAAATAATGCACTTCACTACCAAAATGTCATCCTCCATGGTGTAGTGGTTACCATGCTAGCCTCTAGTTCCCGAGGTCGCGGGTTGAAACTCGGCGGAGGGCAATGGGTTTTTTCGGGCATAAAAATCCTTGGCATGGCTTCCTTTGGAAGGAAAGTAAAGCCGGTGATCCCGTGTCATAGATTTACGGCATGTAAAAGAACCTCAAACCTAAGGAAAATTACCGGTCTTTCATGCCCAATATAGAATGGGATGCTAAGGACCATAGTAGTTAAAGAGCATCCATAAATAAAATTTAATTTAATTTACTACCAAAACACAATAAAAGAAGTGCATCACACATTAGAGACATAAAAATTTTGCTTGTCCAAAACATGTGATCACTTTGGTAAAACTAACCTCAAATACTCATGTATACATGGTTTTCCAGGATATCTCTACACAATCTTACCAAATTTCTTATAACATAAATCAAGCCCATGAACTGATGTACTATACCAACATGGCTGAAATACTGCACAATAAATAATGCTCAAAACAACTCTGCAACATATCTTGATAAAGAAATCAGTTGCAAATGATGAAACTGTGAGTTTACATGATAATGCACTTAAGTGGTGCACTAACATTAACAGAAAATATGCCCTGACATGCATGTAGAATAACCAGACTGTAACACTCATTATGTATACACATACATCCACTGCCATAATATAGTCCTTAACTGGTGCATTTATTAGACATTTCTGAAATAGTTATGGCTGTCCCACAACAACTTACTACCAGGAACCACAACATTTATATAAGAACACATACCTTTGTCATAATAAAGTTTTTTGCTGAACATTCACTAGACACTTCTGAAATAGTGACAACTGCCCCACTGTGTCACTGCCAGGAACCCCAAAAAATATGAAACATCCTGCATATAATTGTACTACTAATTGTGCACTACTAAACATGTCACTTGAAACATCACAAAGAAACCACTGCTATGAAAAGTATCCATTTAATACCAATGAGATTAACCGCATTAGAAAGCAATACAGCATTTCAACACAATCTATCAACACAAATGAGATAACCTGAAAAACACACAGCAGGAAACAAAAGGATGCCATCATAGACAATATTGCATTGAAAAATAAAAAGAAATAAGTAACATGTCAACTGGGAATTTTACTCTGGAAACATTAAGGAGGGTCAAATATCTTAAGCTGCATAGCTATCAACATAGATAATGCACATATGACTTCTTGGTTTAATACCAAATCTGAAGGTTGATCATGTTTTATTTCCTCACTGCATTCAACTACAGTGTAACAAACATGTTTAAAATCTATCTTTGAGGCATAATAGAAAACCAAAGTTTGCAACTTTCAAATTCTTAATGGGGAGATCAAATATGCAAGCTAACCACCAGCATAACCACTACAAAAATTATGACATCAAATTGTAAGGGAAACAATCCAAATTCTAAAACACTGAAAGAAAGCAGAATGGAAAACTTCACCTGAAAAAAACACTAACTCTTCACACATGAAATGTAAGAGGAGTTCACTGTTAACGCTTCACTAAAATGCATGTGCACTTATCACTTCATCATATGCCCTCAGGCAAAATTATGCTGAATTAGAATTACTGGTCATGTGGATATCAATAATGAAGATGAGTGAAATTCATTCGACCTATGCACAAAAGACAAAATAAACCACCCATGATGGCAAAAGAGAATTACAATGAACAGAGAAAATTGCAGGCTATGTGTAGAGGTGATTTCTTTGTGTATAAATTCATGTAGGATGTGACGAATTGTTATAACTGTGGCTTCATCAAAACCAAGTATTTTAGAACACAAACTACTGCAAGAACTGTCATTTGAAGTAGAATATTTATGCTGGGTTTCACCAAACATCGTCAAGGCATTTGAAGATTGTTAAGCTGTTGACGGTTCATCAAAAGCCGAAGTTCTGTTTCACCAATGTGTGTCATCATTTTCAACATCAAATTTCCCATCAAGTTTTGAGGCACCATTTTCCTGCCTGTCAAGAAAGTATAGGAAGCAATTGCTTGCTTACGGCCACGGTATGTTAAGTTTCCACAAGGTGAAGAAGCTACTGCAGTGATTCAAGAGTTTTAAGATGTTGCAAGATGGCGACCGGATGTACAATGACTCTGCGAACTCCAAGAAAAATCATTATTTTGGTTGAGAAAAGAAGTAGTAAGTGCAGCGGTGGAGGTGTTAAATCAATAGATATAATATCTAACAGAAACTGGTGATACTACTAAAGAAGACCCCGGGGATCATTTAGTAAGGCAAAAAATCGTATGCCAAAGCAAGCGCGGCAAAGTCTACCATTCCCGATACTGACGCCAACACGGTAGCGTCTCCAGCTTATAATCAACATTCTTAACAAAGAACTAAGTGAAGCCAGGAGTCAAATATTGCAACTTGGTGAAGATAAAGCTAAATTGAACGAGTGAATTAAACAGCCTGCGCACAGATGTAGGCAGTGAAAAAAGAACGAAAGCTGGACGATTTCACGATCGACAAATACGGATGAAGATTGGAACAGCGTAACGTATAAAAGCAAATGTGCTCAGAAAGCAAGGCAGGTGCGAGAACGACCCTCTTAAGCAAATATAAACCCATATAACTTGCTGCTGTCGTCCTCCGTGGTGTAGTGGTCATCTCTAGTTCCCGAGGTCGCTGGTTCAAACCCGGCGGAGGGCAATGGATGTTTTCGGACGTAAAAATCCTTAGCATGCTTCCTTCGGGAGGGAAGTAAAGCCGGTGGTCCCGTGTCGTAGATTTACAGCACGTAAAACAACCTCAAGCCTGATAAAGAGGCCCCGGAGCAAAATTACCGGTCTTTCAGGCCCAATATAGAATGGGACGCTAAGGACCACAGCAGTTAAAGAGCGTCCATAAATAAAATGCAATTTTCAATTTATATAACTTGCTGCAGAGTGATAACAATGATGATGACGGAAATGTGGTACGGAGTCACCTCTCACATAGCCTAAATAGTCGTCGGAAACCTATTAATGGAAAGGTTATCGTTTTTGATGATAGCCACAGTGATGGTATTGCACAGTGATTGGAAATTTTGGAGAAAGAAAAGTGTGGAATAGTGAAGCCAGGAGCTATTACATGTGCTGTTGTGTAAGATCTGAAGAAAAGTCACAATCTTACAAAAAGTGATTGTGTAGTGTTAATCACAGGGAGCAATGACGTAGGTAGAAATGAAAGTAGTAATTTTTACAGTGTTTTAAAAACTACTTTGTGTTATCTTACTTGTACAAATGTCATAGATAGTACCTCTGATACTACACAGGCATGATCTGCCAAATTTCTCAGTGGTAAATAAGGAATTGGACTTGGCAAATGAAAAGGTAAAGAAAATATTGTAGCGGATCAGGTTGAGCGCCGGGTGAAACGCGGTTACTTCAACACGGGCGCGCTAAGGAATGCGAAGTCAGCACTTCCGAAAGTATTTATACTGTGGGGGTCTGGTTAGAATAGAGAATCGTGGAATGGTATCGTGAATAGTGGAGAGAGGGTGAATTGTATCATCGACTACCTATGGCCTGCCTTCCATACACGAGTCGCCATCGCAACAGCAGTTAAATAGGTGCATCTGCTCTAAGATCTGCTTGCACGGCCTTCACCCAGTCTAAGTTGCCCGACTACGGGCCCAATGTACTCACACTGAAACAAACACAATCCATTGGATCCGTGTATCCCCTGTGCAGTAATTAACTATCCACATCCTGGAGCGCCGCCCCGGCCTACCTACGAACCCGGTACCAACGCATTCCCCTACATCTGAGCTATCACCCATTTAGCGTAACCAACTATTGCGGGGTACCCACCCCGGTAGGGGTGTTACAATTGGTGGAGTCGCCTGGTACAAATGGTATAGGCGCCAAGTACAATCGGTGGTGGCCGGCTACAATGAGGTTGAGCACAGGGGAAAACACCCTTACCTCTCCCACCCAGTGGATATAATAATCTTTCTCTCTCTTTCTTGCAAGATGCAACACGCCCCAACACGCAATGACCTATAAGACCCACCCTTTGCATCATGAGTCCTCTACATAGAATGTAACTTTTTTTACTCCCTCCGGTTATATATATTGATTTAGTGTAGTACATATAGTTAAGTTATTATCAGGGTTAGGATGTTTAGGTGCGCACCTTTTTTCTTAGGGTAAGTTAAAGCTGTGCGGAAAGATATCACAGTGTGAAATTTTGTTTCTAGTTGCGAAAAGAGGCATTTTTTTCTCGCACCTTTTTCCCTATTTTGGGACCTTTACCTCTTTTTGGCACCTTTATCCCATTTCCCCCAACCATGCCCATAATCCCCCTTCTCCCCCTTTTTTCTTTTAAGTTTCATTCCAATTTATTCTTTAACTTTCAGTTAACCTCTCCTCAGCTTGCTGTGTACGTGCGAATAGTAAGCTTACCTCTTTCAGTAAACGCCGCGCGGGAATTGAAAGCACACCCGCAACAATGGAAAAAATTTGTGTGTTCGACGTAAGCCTCTTTCTCTCGCTTACCGCTATAAAGTAGCCCGCAATAATGCAATTGACAATGAGTGATTCTATCCCACCAGAATCAGTAGCCTGCTGTTCGTGAATGTGGGTTTGTTACTGTGAGAGACGTCATCTGTTTGCGTGGAGCCGAAGGCTGGGCACGTAGAGAGAGCAGTAACCTCACCTACGCAGTTCCGAGAATTATTAAGACTGGGGTTTGCTCGAAACTACTAGAAATCGCTGAGACTGAAGTTCCAGCATGAATGAGAACATTCTGGTAATTGTCGCGGTGTTATAAGAGAATGTGGACAGCGAATGGGCGCAAGACTGAGTTGTGTGACAGTCGCATTGTGTTAGCAAGTGAACTAGTGTTAGCTCTATGTTACATTACCAAACGAGTGTACTAGTACTAGATTTTACCAGGCCAAAGGTGTCCAGTGCTCGATTTATTCTGGCTGAGGAATTCAAACAAGATTTCATAGACACTGATGGAACTGTTATGCGATGTACTATTTGTGTTTCAGGAATTTTGTTAGATGAAAAACACCAGCGAGATCGCATCAAACAACACATTTCCAGCTCTAAGCCTCAAATGAACAAGACTCTTCAAGCAAACAAATCACGGCAACCTCTATTACGAAATGCGTTTCAACAGAGTTCTTCAAAAAGCCAAAATTTGAAGGAATTAAACATTGATTTGTGGGCAGCTCTTACACAACCAGGAATCCCACTCAATAAGGTGAACCATCCAGCCTTCAAGGGATTTCTTGAAAAATACACAAATATGTCAATGCCCGATGAGGGTACTTTAAGAAAAAACTACATGGAGCCTATTTACCAAGAAACCATAGAAAGAATCAAGGAGAAAGTACCTGATTGCGATGTGGGAATCATTGTGGATGAAACCATAAACTCAATGGAACGACATGTTTTGAACATTTTAGTTTTTCCCTTAGCAGGGGAGAAAGTTAAGCACATGTTGTTAAAAATGTACGAGCTGCAGAAAGCCAATGCCAGTACAGTAATGCAATCCATTATGGACTTCTTCCAAAAACTCTGGCCTACTGGTATCTAGTTTGAAAAACTTCTTTTTGTGGTTACGGACCCGGCTCCATACATGGTTTCAGCTGTTAACCAATTGAAACCTTTATTTTCTAACTTGAAGCATGTGACATGCTTGGCTCATGCTCTTCACAGGGTTTGTGAATCCATAAGGAACGAATACGACATCGCAAATCAATTCATCTCTGCCCTTAAGATTCTACTGATAGCTACGATCCGTGTTGTTTACTACAGGAAAATCACTGGCCTGCCCCATCCAAATTTCCCGGTCATTACTCGCTAGGGATCTTCGATTGAGTATGCTCCTATGTTGTGAGAGAATTGTGAGAATTAAAGAGTTTGTGCTTTCTTTGGATCCATCCGACGAAGGTGCAATTTCCAAGGCACAGCAACTTCTGTTACCGGAGGAAATACATAATTTTCAGACAGAACTATATTGTGTCCATAGTTAAGTACCTGCCAGCAGCTATTAAACGATTGGAAGAGCAACGTCTGGAAAAGGAAACACAATGGGATATTTTTACTTCCGTGAGGGAGCACTTAGATGGCTTTGCCAAAGACAAACTTGAATCTAGTCTTCAGAGGAATCCAGACATTGAGGAATTCGTCACATCTGTGGAGTTGCCATTCCGAGGTTTGCCCCCACTGGTTTCTGTGGATGTTGAAAGAAGCTTTAGTGTCTACAAAGACATTCTATCTCCTAATAAAAACAGACTTACATTTAAAAATGTGGAGATTCTTAATGTCTTTAAGTACAACAGCTTCATATTTTTTCCTTATTTTGATGAGTGATAATTTGATGTACTTGTTTGTAGTTCAATAAATTAGAATAGAGGAAAGAGAAATCGTTGAATTAGTTAAGGGAATGCACAACTGAAATTAACCCAAAATCTCAAAAAATCTAATATGTATATATATATATATATATGTTCCCAAAAAATTCTCCATTGCTTGTAGTTTTAGAATCCACTTTTATTTTTGATCTACCGAACGCTTCAGGATCGTTACGAGACTTTTTAAACACGCTTGCGCATTTGGTTGCTAGCTGTTTATATTTTTAAAACTTCATTTTAAGGCGTTTCTTATTTTCAGCATTTCTGCATATTCAAAATGTTCACACGATGTAGTTTTCATCCATTCATATTGACATTTTTTATGCTTATTTCAAAAATCCTAATAAATAAAACTGTTTTATATTTTTTCTGTGTAATGAATAGTTTTTGCGCTACTAATTTTTGAAGATAACAATGTATACAAAAAGAACGAAAAAATGCAAATACAAAACTGCAAAACTTTTTTTCTCTTAAACTAAAAATTGTAGAAAAAAATTATATGACAGATTTGTAGTTCCTTGACATAGAAGCAACATAAGATTTTTTTTTGAAAAGTGCATCATGTGTTGCATTTTGCATATATCCATAATTTTATACTTTGAAAATGAATAATTTGAAAACTAATTAAGATTTTGGAATTGAAATTCACAAAACAATTATATCTAAAGAAGACTGACATGTGGTTAAAATTTCAGCCCAATTAAATAGATAGTTTAGAAAATAGCAATTTCATTTGTGCATCCCCTTAAATAAACCAGCACCTTATTGTCCCTTTTCACCTTATTTGAGCACCTTTTTTCATTTGAAATAATGCACCTAAAAATCCTAACCCTGGTTATTATGCATGGCTGAACCTGCTCGAAGCTCTACTAATCCTACTTCTCAAGAAATTAGAAACCTGTGCGCAGAATTAGTAGTTGTACAGGGGGAACAATTTAAATTCGAAGAATTTATTATCACCGATTAAAAAGAATTTCGAACGAGATCGCGGCACACGTGGAGACGGCAAATCAAATACGTCTCAGCTCTGGCAAAATTATTAACACCTCTAGTCCAAGTACAAGTAGGGTAGAAAAACACATAGTCATGAATAAGGGGGACGAACACACAAGTACTGTTAGTAAAATGGACTTACCTGTGTTAGGCAGAATGACAACTGAAGCATCTCAACCCATGCATGTTAGTCGTCCACCATTGGATCCGGGTAGCTTTGCAGGGAAACCTGGGGAAAGTATAAGGGACTATCTTCACAAGTTTGAGTTGATAGCGCGTGCCAACAATTGTGCCGACCAGCATAAGGCGCAGTATTTACCATGCTACCTTAATAGTACCGCGCTAAACTGGTACAAAACGTTTTCTTATAGAAATGAGAACGCCCCATTAAAACAAGGGTTGTTGAAAGCCTTCAACCACGCGGCAGAGGAGGAAATGATTGAGGTCAGATTAAGACAAAGGGTGCAGGACCTTAGTGAGCCCACAGAGCAATACGCTTACGACCTCATAGCGCTGTGTGATCTAGTCAACCCCGAAATGACAGAGAAGGAACGTGTAAAACATATCGTGAGGGGCCTTAAACCACCCCTAATAGTGTCACATCCATGACTGGATGGACATAGGGGGAATAGCGGTATCAGGGTGGAACATCTCAAGCTTGGCTTTATTTTACTTGCTTGGTTTATTAAGTTCAGATACTTGCAATGTTGAGTTTACATTGAAGGGGGAACAAAGCTATAGTACATGTAAGAGCTTACCTGAAAGTACTTGTCGTGTGGGATGTGGACGGACCTGTGAACCCATCGTTGTAGATAGCAGATTAAGATGCTGACGGGCAGCGATTCGACCCTGTCTAGCATGTGTCGGTCTCCCCCGAGCAGCGCTCAGGCGCCTGCTTATATAGGCAAGAACCGACTCAATCTTAATGACGTCTATATCCTGTTTGTGGTAAGCCGACGCCATACATAAGTATGATTGAGCGGAATTGTGTAGGATTGAGCGGAAACACGTGATCGGTTCTATGTTGCAAAAGGCAACATTATTCTAAGAATTTCCATGGGAAATGACGCAAATGAGGTAGCCCACATACATCCTGTCACGTACACATCTTAAGAAAGTTGCTTAAGGCAGAAAATGTAAAATATGATTCTATTAGAATTTAGAAGAATGAGCCATATTAATGTTAAGATCCAAATTAATGTAGGATAAACGAGTCCGTCTAACATCACATGCGACAATACTCCCCTGCTCTAAGATGACACCACCTGGTGGCGTTAAAAACCATAAAAAAATAAATAGAGCAGAAATAAAGTTCAAAGGGGTACCCAACATTGCAAAACAAACGAATACAAAAGCGAAGTACAATAAGATATAAAGAAATACAAAGTTACATCAGGACACTTAGGCAGCCCAGCACACTTGCCAGGTGCGAATTCAGATAAAAATTATAAAAATGCAGTATAGCCCTGCCTGCATGGAGGTAATAAACACTATACATTACGTGGCTGCAGAAAAAAAAACGTTAGGATTATATAGGGGGAAAATGGAAAAGGAAGGAGGGTTACAAGGTGAGTCGCAGATCCAGCTCGAGCGAGGACAAGTCCCATCACGGCACAACATCACTGCATTGTCTGTTAAGTCTAGGACACACTGTAGCACAATGTCCAACGTCGGACCAAAAAGTGCAAGTTTATGCTTGTCGAACGCGCCTGCAAGGAACGTGTATAGAATTTCCGCACTGCCAGGAGAAGAGGAACACGAGTGCATGTGTTCTCACAGAAAGTCAGCAGCGGCAGGGAAATCCGGCGTAAACCACGTAGATAGTGCGCTCGTAATCAGTTAAATACTGAAGGATGCACCTGAAGAGTCGTTTTATCAGCAATGAGAACTGTTCATATGCATTCTACTGTTTTCTCATAGTTGAAGAATGTCATCGTGCATCCCATACGCCATTAAGTGTCCAGTGCGTCCCATGATGAAAATGAAGCCGTGAATTTCCTTGCTGTAGTCCTCGCGTCGAAGTGGCGACCAAGCCGTAGCCATAAAACCAAAGAAAGAAATTAGGGTTAAGGGTGGAACATAAGCTAATCACAAGGGTACGTTAAATAACATTAGGGAAAAACAATCGGTGGGAAACAACGGGGAGGGGCATGAAAGAAAGGAAATATACAATGTGCCACTTAAATTATCAAACCAAAATATTAATCAAATTCACAGCTAAACATGTGAGAGGCAGGAGCAGGGTGAAACATCCATGTAACCAAGCCAGACAACATAAATGTCTGAATGAGGGTGGAAAAAAAAGTGTCTAAAGTATTTCCAAGGCAACATATGTCGTTAAAAGCTACTGTCACAAGACAGAGACAGGTAGGTACACGCATGTTTCACCTCACACAGAATACATAAACTGTAACTTCGTTTCAATGAACATAACATAACAAAAGTTTAACATAAACGGAAAATTCCAGTTTCCTGTGTATAATAATTGATTGGTCGTGAAACTATAAGGTTGCTTAATTTTCTAATATAAAGAACCAGGTGAACACAATGTTGTAAAGCTTAAAGTTGCCGAGGAGAACGAGGGAGAAAAAAAAGACATTTTCATTCAAAAATGCGTATAAAGGGGGGAAGTGAGAGAAAAAAAAATAATCTCTACCATCCCACGCCGACCATAAATGGACAGAAATAATGTGTAGAACAATTGACTCAAGGTAGCGCCCAACCACAATAATAACAAAAATGTGCACAGAGTTACATTGTGAGGGGGTGTGCCTCAAAGTGAATGTCTGATGTGTACACGGCTATTCAATGGGAAACGGTAGGTAGAAGTTCTGTAGTAAAAAGGAGGCAGGCCTGCCAAATCCGTAGGGAATAACAATGATTAAAAAAATTATTATCATACAGAATAAAATACACCTGGCATTTCTCAAGCTTACAACCTGTGTTCAATTGGAGGTAAATAGTATAAGGAAACAGCCTAGCTTTTACTAGGAGATCATACAATAACACAACAAAAATATGCAATGGCTTCCTGGGTGAAACCATGCAGAGAACAGATAAAGTGCTCAGGAGAGCTAATTGCAATTTATACAATATTGCATATTAAAACAATATTAAATAGATTACATCATACATTACACAACTGTTATTTTAATATCTGGCACCCTGGGAGAGAAATAAGCAATATCGTCATATCCTAGAGGTTATCAGTATGAGGTATTTAGAAAATCAGCCCTTCGTGGAACCTATGCCACGTAAAAGAAAAATGATTGCTATGCATATGTAATTCATAGCCAAACACTCTATATCTCAATCATTTACTTCAGCATAAATAAAATAACTCAGTACCAATATCCTGATACTAATCATGTGTGTCTCTAAACACACACAAAATGAAATTCACTGTAATATCAGATTCACAAGAAAGACTGATATCAATCAGAAAAATCGTAATTGCTGAATATTTGTAATCATATCCGTGCGCACGGGAAAAAAAATGTAGATATCAAAATCTACCAATGAACTCATTAATAAGTACATAAGAGCTCCAAAAATTAAAAGTGCTAACGGAACCTGGCGGTAAACCCTAGAGCGTAACGAGTCGGTAAAATCATCCCTATACTCTCATCATATGTTCATACCATTAAACTAGGGGGATCTTATGATTCACCCTTAGTTAATGCTGAAATTTAAAATTCGGCTGTAAAACGTGTAATAAAATTACTGATAATCTCTAGGTATCTTTAAAGTTAATAAAAGAATTCTCATATACATTTCTCAAACCATAACCACGATAAGTTAAGCGGAAGTCGCTTCCGTATAAATTTCCCAAGAGGCACTCTCTGGGAGAAATGCTTCTCTCTATGAACAGAAATAAAACAGGATTATGCGTACCTTTAATTGTGAATAAGTCCAAGGTGTGCTTCCAAAACTGTCGTCGGAAACTGACGATATATGGAAGAGTGTCCAATAACAGTGCTCGAAGAGCTTGTGTATAATTCAACCGTACTGGCATAGCAGTTGGCACATAAAACATTTCTGTAAACATAACTTGACAAAAATATTAAAACATATTCCATAAATAAAATATGTCAATGAATATAAGCGATGTTGCGTAAGAAACTTATATTTCCTAAATATCGCAATTAACAGCATGCTTTCCAAGCACTGTTTCCTGCATATAATTACGTGCGTATACCAGCCTGGTATAGCAATTATGTATTTACAGATTAGAATGATATATCCTCCTAAGCTGAGGTTGAAGTTAAGAACTAACCGAACGAAGTTCTCGCAACGCGGAACATAATTCAGGCAATATTTACGCATTAAGTAAATACATGTAGTGAAGTATTTAAGGTAACTAGGACGTATGCAAAAAATTTACATCGAATTCTCAAAATACGAGAAGAAATGTGTATTTATTTATTTTATAGGAGTTAAAGAACACTTCTTTCTCCATAACACCAACATACTTAAAATTAAAAGGAAAAACATGCTAGCATTACATCGTTTAGGTTGTATATTAAACATAAACAAAGTTAGGTATAGTAGGAGAATTCGTCGTAATTGGTATTCTATCGTCCTTACTTTTGTTAGGAACCAAATTATCGTAAACGTGACATGCATTGAACAGAAAAATTCCATAGTTCTTATTCGTTATTTATGAGACTTAAGTAGGAAAAATCCACGGATGTGGTTGTAACCACGGAGAAACTCCAGCAGCACCGCAAAATAGTTATAGCACGTCATATCGGCCGGAAATCTAACTCAAGGTGTCTGTATGCGCGAAGTTTTTCACGCAGACATTAAAGAAAGCAACATGAGTGGTGTGCAACGTGTGTTGGCTGATTATGATGATGCAGTTGACACCTTGTGGCATTCCTCAAGAACCAGAGCGTCGCATCAAAATCATGTAAAAACTGTGTGTCCATCACGTAAGTAAAATAGAATATTGTAATTCAAAATTTTTAAGAGCCAGTTTCGAAGAACAGAGAAAAGTAAAAAATAAACATTGAAAATATGTAAACCTATGTGTCGCAACTCTGAAAAATAGACAGTACAATACTGGGGGTGACATTTCAAAAGAATAAGTCCGTTTTGGAGTTAACGGTATTCCTTGACATAAGCACCGTGTGCAAAAAAAAAGTTTAGAGAAATGATTATGTCGGTCCAAGGTGACTTCACACCGTGCACTTCCAGTGAAATCTCGGAATCGAAATTTTGATGGAATGCAATAGTTCACTTTAAGTGCTGCGTACCTAAGCAGAGAATGTAAGAATTGTAACCTCAAGCTGTTTCTTACTATATTAGTGAAGTGCAAGTAACCATACCTAATGATAATCACAGATTATTAATAAGGACAGAGCTTATGGATCTGAGGTATAGCGTAAAGCTAATTAGTGTTCATATGCATAATATTGTGAGTTAGTGGCAGGAAGTAAGCAAAACAAATTAGTGTCGCTGATGTGCAAGGAAGCAACAAAAGAGGCAGTGGAATACCACTTGCTGAATTTCGGAACCGAAATAATTATGAACATAAAGTAAACTACAGATAAAATCTACGAGTGACATCCGTAGTCTCGTAACAAAAAATTGATGGATTATTTAGTTTATGAGAGGGGGCAAGTATATCTGTACCTAGTGGTTGTTATCTATCATTAATAACTTCCGGTGGATAGACATTCCGCCGAATAGGAAATGCCGAGTGATCTTGTATCCTAATTGTTTCAGTGGCGTGCAATGTTGGCCAAAACAGATGTGTTGTTTACTTATATTTAATGCGTAATTGATAATGCGGTCTTTGTCTCGTTAGGTTTATGGGGTAGAAGAGTGAAGTGCAAGTATATAGAACTTTCTAGACGTCTCATCCGTCGATGTAATCGATATTCTATAAAAATTAACATGAGTAATCGTTAAAATTTTTTGCTATTGGGTATTGATTTAAGGGCTTACAATCATGGACTAGATATTTGGTGACTATATATGCATATGCGCGTGGAATGGGAATAAATCATCGTTTGCATTAATGAATACTAAGAGCAATCAGTCTTAATTAAAAGTAATTTGGACTTAATGAATACAACAAACTGTAACATAATAAAAAAATTAAGGAAAATCATTATCGCTGTCAATCTGTGTTATCAGTGATTTCCGTTTCAGTAGTCTTTTCTATATACTGAAGGTAATTTCAGGGGCGTGCAGCCATGAAAAAAAAATTAACAAAGATTATGGTTATCGAGTCATTTATAATTATGGTAAGTACTACCAATGTTAGGATTGCGGTTATCATTAGTAATGCTATAATTGTGATTATTATTAATATTATTTGTGATACTACTGTGGTGTGATCAACAACAATGTTGATATTATTGAAGTGGGTAATATTATTATTGCAGTTGCTATCATTGATTAAGTTGTTATTGGTATTATTATTATTATGATTATGATTATTGTAGCGTTGATCGTAGGATGTTGATTCTTTAATCTTTGTTTTTCTTAATAACGTTAGATCAATTTTATGAATATCCGCTACATATAATATTAGTTTTATCTATTATTGATGTACTCTTATATGAAAAAAATTATAGGAACTTAGTCAATGATTACTATTTGAGCTTTTTAAAGTAAGAAAGAAAATTGTATTATTACAATTGTTGATACTAATATCATTCTTTAGGTATTTATTGAACATCATTATCCTATGCGTATTTAAGTACATGCCTTTAACGCTTATCCTGGATAATGCAACAGTAATTTTGTACAATTAAGAGTTAAGTACTGCTACAAGTATTAATAGGTAAAAGAACTGAGTCTTAAATTTTAAACTAAGGTAAAGCGGGGAAGGTGTAGTGGGTCAAATTGTACATTTACCAACATTACTAGTAACCTAATGTTAATTTACATTCTGTATGTATATGCTGATTATTCTTATAAATGTACATCCTTAGGTGATCCTAAGGTGTTAGGTGTGGTTTCTCTTTCAGATTTTGAATCAGGAATAGCCTAAAGATTTTAACGTTTCTATGGGTAATAGTTAAATTGCTGGGTGCTCTACACATTAGTTTCTGGGGTTCGAGGCTTGTTAAAGAACAGGGGCTTATGTTAGTGAGATATCCGAATGAGTGATCGATACGATGACTGATATGTGAACGAGGAAGTGAATCATATTGGTCTATTCACTCTACCAATACTTTGTTTATCTTTTAAATGTATTTATTTAAGAGTCATCAATCATTGTTTGCACTTAAGGCTTTACTAACATCGTTATGTTATTATTTTGATTTATTTATTTGAAATTAATGTCTGTTAAGTGGTTTATAGTACGGATATAGTCTGGAAACGTGAATTATTATTTTTTGTATGTTTCTTACAAATATTATTATGTATTATTTATTTAACTACTTATTTATGTCTGATTAATGCTGGAGATAAATTATATTATAGACGGAGTCTGTTAAATCTGTTTTTAATTTATGTAAGGTTCACTTTTTTCTTTTTTTTTCATTTACACTTAGTTGCTTGCCGTTAGTACCTATCTTTGGTTACCTAGCTGTATTGTGGTTTTCTTGTTCTCTGCCATTTATGTAGCTATGGTTTCAAAGTTATAGAGGTAGTTTCCAACGTCCTCACCGGGTTTGCCTTCGAATTTTCTAGGGTCAATGAAAGGTCGTGCAAAAGGCACATTCGCGGTAATGACTGTTTTGCACTGGGTCCCTTCGGGAACCGAGGGTGCTGCCGACGTAGAGGCCGTATTCATTGCCATAATGTCTTCCGTCGAGCTTGAACCTGAAGACGTTAAGGTTTCAAAATAATCTGGTGACAAAACTGTGTTGTTCAGGTCACCCACGCTTAAACTACGTGCCTTTGGTGCAAAATACTGAATGGGTGTCAAACCTCGGAGTCGTCTACTAGATCTAACATGAATATGGGACATATGCGCTTGATTCTGAGTCTGAGTGTTAGTATCCAAAATAGTCTGATATTCACGGATTAACTTTCTGATTTCGGCACTAATAGGGCTATCGCTAACATACTTTAGTAATAATTCCATGCAAAGGAGAAAATAACACATATAACACTCAAATAACACTTAGATAGTAAGCTGAATATTTAAAAAGAAGAACTTAATAACTAGAAAAATTTAAAATTAGGTTTTCGGCATTAGGAGCCGCGAAAAAAAACTGTAAACTTTTAAAATTGAGAGGCCGAAGATAGGACCTCACTTTTCAATTAAAATAATTTCGAAAAGCTTTCGCCATATTGTCAAATCACCAATTAGAGAGGCCGGTGCCTGTACCATAAGCATGTTATAAGGAATAAGAAACAGAGGTACGGGGTCGAACCATACTTCTCAAAAATAATTTACAGAAGCCGGCGCTCCACCATATTGTCACATCCATGACTGGATGGACATAGGGGGAATAGCGGTATCAGGGTGGAACATCTCAAGCTGGGCTTTATTTTACTTGCTTGGTTTATTAAGTTCAGATACTTGCAATGTTGAGTTTACATTGAAGGGGGAACAAAGCTATAGTACATGTAAGAGCTTACCTGAAAGTACTTGTCGTGTGGGATGTGGACGGACCTGTGAACCCATCGTTGTAGATAGCAGATTAAGATGCTGACGGGCAGTGATTCGACCCTGTCTAGCATGTGTCGGTCTCCCCCGAGCAGCGCTCAGGCGCCTGCTTAAATAGGCAAGAACCGACTCAATCTTAATGACGTCTATATCCTGTTTGTGGTAAGCCGACGCCATACATAAGTATGATTGAGCGGAATTGTGTGGAATTGAGCGGAAACACGTGATCGGTTCTATGTTGCAAAAGGCAACATTATTCTAAGAATTTCCATGGGAAATGACGCAAATGAGGTAGCCCACATACATCCTGTCACGTACACATCTTAAGAAAGTTGCTTAAGGCAGAAAATGTAAAATATGATTCTATTAGAATTTAGACGAATGAGCCATATTAATGTTAAGATCCAAATTAATGTAGGATAAACGAGTCCGTCTAACATCACATGCGACAATAGAACAGGTGCTACCCTATAACCCACAAACAGTGGATGCTCTCATTCAGTTCGTCCGTAGGGTAGAATCCGCCCGCTACCTGGCAGGCAAGAGGGTAGACCTATCGATGCACAGGGCATCCCCCTAGCATGCCAGACGATACCCTCCAGAAGCAGGTATCAGATATGACAAAGATGGTGGTTAGCAAAATGAGTGCAGAACCTTACAATGAACCCCCGCCCTCCACCCCAGAATTACAATCCACAGCGTCAACCCGTTAGGAATTACGGACAGCTGCCCAGCGGCTATAGGAACACATATGGTCAGAGAAGAACAGTGCCCGCGAGGCCTGTGTGCGCCTACTGCAAACGGGTAGTCCATGTAATCGCTAATTGCCAGACACGAAAGAGAAATACAAATTTTCACCCGCAGCCTCGAAGCAACCACCCCCTATAAGAGCAGTAACTAGCATAACAGAAAGCATCAACCCTGGAAACACGTTAAAAACTACGGGAACATTAGGAGGGACAAGGATCGACGTTCTCATAAACACAGGAAGTTAAGTAACCATAATCAATGACGATCTGGTAAGTACAAGCAAGCAACCAGCACCCACAAGTAGGATTTTGCGAACAATACCAGACTAACACTAACTTTCAAATGGGTCACGTGGCATTTAAAGAACAACTAATAGTAGTAAAACACTTCCCGCATAGTTTATTATTGGGCATGGACTTCCTTCAGAAACACCAAGCCGTTATAGATCTAGGGAACAACACAGTAATACTGACACTGCAGATTTTGAAGAAGGTCACTGTATGCTGCCAACGAAAGCAAGAGTGGCCGCTGATGCAAATTACACTTGAAA
Source organism: Deroplatys truncata (assembly GCA_030765065.1). Classification (NCBI taxonomy): domain Eukaryota; kingdom Metazoa; phylum Arthropoda; class Insecta; order Mantodea; family Mantidae; genus Deroplatys; species Deroplatys truncata. Next base: position 513,539,343 of record CM060990.1, read on the forward strand.
CAGACGCTGAAGAGGCAAAAATTAAAGCATCATGTGAGCATGACGTAGAACTCCTTCCATTTGCCACCACACAGATTGATGTCAAAATACCCTCACTTCCTACAACACATTATTCTGGAGCCATGCATTAATACTATGCAGAAAAAGCACATTAACATTATACCGGGTCTGTGCACTAATAATCAAAATCAAAAAATACAAGTCCACAATAATACTGCCGCCCCACAGAGAATATTTAAAGGGACAACACTAGCACTCGTACACGAAATTGCACTACTGCAGGCAGACACTTTCACACGTGAGACAGCAAAACAAATAGACATCAAAGACGCAAAATTTAATATTAATTCACGACTAGAACTGGGACAACAAGAACAACTACGAAATTTACTCGACAGGTACAGACATATCTTCGCCACTAGCCTACAAGAATTAGGAACAACAAACATTGCAGAGTTCAAAATAGAATTAACAAACACGACACGAATTAGACAGAAGCCATACAGGGTTTCCCATAAACAGTGGTAAATAATAAATCAACAAGTAGAAGAAATGAAAGAGGCAAGGATAATAAAGGAACCGCAGAGGAGCTGGTGCTCACCAGTAATTTTGGTTAAAAAGAAATTAGGGGAATACCGGTTTTTTTTGTAAATTACAGAAAGCTCAATGCGCAAACAACTGCATCCGCCCATCCCTTACCACTGATTGACGACCTGCTTAGCTATTTAGGAGGTTCAAGATTTTACTGTACACTTGATCTACTAAGTGCATATTTCCAAGTACCTCTAGCTCAAGAAAGTAAGAAATATTCGCCATTTTGTACGTCAGACGGACTGTTCGAATTTGAAACCTTGAGCTTCGGTCTCGCAAATACCCCTAGAGCATTCACAGAGGTCGGAAATAAACTATTAAGCGACCTGCGATACAAAACAGCACTCATATATCTAGACGATATAATAATGTTCGAAAATACATTTCAGGACTTATTGGCAAACCTCGAAGTAGCATTTAAGAAATTAGAACAACATACGTTTAAGCTAAAACCCCAAAAATGTTTTTTTTCGGTATGGATAAAATAACACTCCTAGGATACGAAGTGTCGGTAGCAGGCATAGAATCCGATAAAGACAAAATTCAAGCTATTACACAGCTCAGAACTCCAAGGAATGTGAAAGAAGTAAGGCAGGTCTTAGGTTTATTTTCTTTTTACAGGAGGTTCATTAATAACTTTGCAGCGGTCGCGAGGCCACTGAATGAGCTAACAAAAGCGGACCAGTAGTTTCAATGGGGCCGAGAACAGCAAGAAAACTTCCAGAAGCTGAAGGATTTAATGGTTAAGGCTCCAGTGTTAACACATTTTATACCGGGAGCCAAAACCCAAATTAATTACGATGCCAGTATGCACGGCATAGGCTGCTGCCTCCTTCAGGAACTAGATGGAAAAATGCACCCAGTAGGCTTTGTGTCTAGGAGTCTAAGCAAAGCTGAAAAGAACTATAGCGTTTGGGAACAAGAGCTGTTAGCAGTTATGTACGTTTTTTCGAAGTTCCACCAGTGCATATATGATTACCCTGTAAGCGTAGTTACAGACCATTCTTGTCTGTACCACCTAACTAGGTTGAGAGATATACAGCAGGGACAATGGATTTGTGCCGGTGAAGACTGCGTGCGCAATCGTTTAGTACCCAGTTGCCGAGCCTACCTTCTCGGTCATGCGCAGTATACTGAAATGGCCAGTATCGTGGAGAGCTTTGACCGTGCAACATCCGTCTTCTACCCCTTCGGTGCCAGCACAATTGTTTACAAGTTTTAGAAACTGATTGTTAATTGCATTGGTGATTAGTGTTTTGTATCTTGTGTGTATGTGTGCGCGCGTGTGAATGTATTTGCTTATTTAGACTAAAATGCCTACATTCAAAGCAAACTTGGTGGAATAACATGCACAGCCAAACATGTGAGGTTGTTAATAACGTCCATTTCTTCATGAAACGGAAGGCAGCTTCTGGCGATATTCTAATTCCACTGAAGAAAGTGCAAGAGAGGGTGAATGCAGCAACAAAAGTACCTGAGGGGACAATGCATAAAGTAATTAAAGAAGGGGGAACATGTGAGGAACAGGGAACCTCCTTTGGGACACCTGGAAAGGTACATCGTGTACCAAAATGGATCACAGACATTGATGACTTTGATAGGTGTGTGATTCGGCAAACAATTTACAATTTTTATATTCAGGAGAAAACAGTGCCCATTGTCAGAAATCTGCTCCTGAAGCTTAAAGATTCCATTAACTTTAATGGGGGAAGCACTAGTTTAAAGATTATCTTACGTGACATGGGCTTCAAGTGGAAGAAAAGAAGGAACAATAAGGTCTTGTTACAGAAAAGACATGAGATAAGAGATTGACGCGTGTCATATTTACGTGCCATAAAAAAGTTTAGAGACGAAGGAAGGCCGATTATATATGAAGATGAAACATACCTTCATAGCTGACACACAAGGCCAAATAATTGGAGCGATGAAAGCACCTCTGGCTTATTAGCACCTGTTCAAAGGGACCAAGAGTTATTATAGTTCATGCAGGAGGGCAATTGGGATTTGTTCCTGGTGCTTTTTAATGTTCCAGTCAAATAAAAAAACTGGTGACTATCACGACGAGGTGAATGGGAGGAATTACAAAAGATGGTTAACTGAGAAACTAATTCCTAATTTGCCTCCTAAATCTGTTTTAGTGATAGATAATACTCCGTATCATAATGTGCAGTTGGATAAGGCTCCACAAAAAGAGTTATGCAGGAATGGCTCAATCAAGACACGAGCCCTTTCAACAACAAATGTTGAAAGTAGAGCTCTACAGGCGCATAAGCCATCCCATAAAACCTACGTGGTCGTCGACCTCTTAGCCAAGCATGGCCATTCAGTGCTCAGGTTGCCACCATATTCACCTGACCTAAACCCCATTGAACTTATTTGGGCCGATATAAAACAATGGGTAGCAGGTCGTGACACGACATTTAAATTACAGGATATCATGAACTTGTGTGAACAACGGGTTGCAGATATCAGTGAAGTAAAGTGGAAAAATGTGTGCCTGCACGTTCAAAAAATTGAAAATGATTACAATGAAAAAAAAGGAATCTTTGAAAATGTAATAGAGAGCTTTATAGTGCAAATATCAGGAAACTGATAGTGAAGGGGAGGAAGAACAACACAATGACGATAGTGAGCTGTCAGGTGTTGAATATTTGCCAGATGATTAGATACCTCATTGATAAAACTGTGTGTGAGTGTGTGCTTGTTGGAAGAAAGAGAAACGAGCTGGACCACAATATTTAAAATGGTTTATATTAACCTAGTGTTCTGTGAGGAGTGCAATACATTCTTCTGTAAGCAGCGCGATCTCGCACCCGCCCGTAGCAGCCGTCATTCTAGGAATGAACAACAATACGGTGAGTCACATGATAGCATACTACTTTGTTATTCTTTTGCCCGTTTATTTTCCGGGGTTTTCTTTTTTACTGTTTGTTTACCGTTTCCATACACCACATTTACACGAACACAAACACCCATTGCCGAGGCGGGAGTCGAACCCGCGGTCCTCTATGTGACCAGCACCAATACCAAACACACTAGTCACCATGGCCACGAGGACCGGCTAATTCGCTTCCATGCGTTGCTAGTTAACCCACAAATCCATATTTTTCTTTTCCTGTAAATTAAAACGTTTGTGAAATTAAAGGAGTAGTAAGTACAAGCTGTGTCTGTGAAATATAGCCGTGCCGTGCTGTTTTCCGTCTCTAATCTTCTAGCAGCCAGTTGCCAGCAGAAGATGTGACGCTTGGGCATAGACTCTCTTCAATGCGCGAAGAAAGAAGGTCACAGGCACAGAAATATCGTCGCTACTATAACAGGGAGACTGGTACGTTACAGCTTAATGTTGCAAGAATTTGATTACACAATTCAGCCTAATCAGAGGTTAAACATAAGGACGCAGATTGTCTAGGATGCTGGTAGATCCCCCTGTATCCGAAACAGCGCAAGATCAGGAAGACAGAATTACCTGTCTCATAGAACCCATAGGGTTATCTAAAAAGCAAGAGGAGGATCCCCAACTAAAACTCTTAATACAAGCCTAAAACAGCCGGATACAGCGAATGCTAAACTAACACGCCAAGCTGCAACACATGTGCTAAAATCGAATGCCCTATACCGAAAAAACTCTGCTAGTACAGGAAACATGCACTTGTTAGTAGTCCCTGATAGTTTAAAGCAGGAAATACTATATAATAGTCAGGACGATCCACTAGGAGGACATTTTTGGGTTTTCCAAAGCTTTTCACAAGATAAATTCGCATTATTATTGGATTGGAATGAAGAGGGATGTACAAAATTATGTAAAAAGATGCACTTCCTGTCAGCAGCGAAAAGGTCCAGTTAATCAGCGACCCGCACGTTTAACGCAACCCATAAGTCAAGTATATCGGAGAAAGGTTCTCCATAGATATCTTAGGGCCTTTCCCAAAGTCTAACAGAGGTAACAGGTACGTAATTGCCGCGAGTGATTACTTTTCAAATTATTTGGAGTTAAGGGCAATCTCAAAAGCTTCTGTTGAGCATATAGCCGAATTTATCTTGGACGACGTCATCTGTCGTCACGGCGCACCGAAATATACACTATCGGACAGAGGGTCAGTATTCATGAGCGAAGTGACACAGGAACTACTTAAAATGATGGGAACGATCCCGACTTTTACAACAGCCTACAAACCCCAAAATCATGGCCTTATAGATAGAGCGAATAGAACAATCGCTCAGGTTATCAGTAACTAGGTAAACACACAACACAGAGACTGGGATAATAACTTACACCAAATTCGGTTTGCCATAAACACAAGCAAACAGGGAAGTACTAAGTGCACTCCCTTCGAATTACTGTATGCGCGGAATCCGGTGTCACCCCCAAACGTTCAATTACAGGGCACCTATCAAAATCTATTTGTGCAGCAAACACGGGAGGTAGTATTAAAAGCGAGGGCGTGAGCATCCCAGAACATAGCAAAGGGCCAGAGAAAAAATAAAACTTTGTACGATTCAAAGTGGCGGCACATCGAATATAAAGTGGGCGACTTGGTGAAGCTATACACCCCTAAAAGGAGGGTATGTAGAGCCACGAAACGTTTGATGAATTACACAGGACCGTATGGAATAATGAAAAACTGAATCCGCTAAATTATGTAATAAAAGTGAGAAATTCCGTAAAACGACAGAATGTCCACGTTAGTAGGATTTCACCATATTATGCCTAAAAGAAAGTGAGAATGCAATACGCTTGCGACAGACGCACAGCGAGTAAACATAGCCTTATTGCTACATATAAATAAACACAATAAAAATCGCCAGCATATCGCTGTCCATCAATACACAACCGTAAGTGTTGACATTATTACATGACAAAATGCGTTACACAACCCCTCATCCACGCTGCAGTAAGGATAAAGTATAAAACAAACAAGCAAGAAACAGAAAGAAGGTGAAACATTAAACCTCAACAATAGTTCTAAATGCGTAAGATAGGTTAAGTAATAGGTTACAATACAAGACGTAGTATGTCTTCAGACCTCCAGCATAATTTAAGTTATAAAGTGATAATCCACGCGATTCACTTTTAATGTGTTTTTTTTTGTCTTGTTGAAGAGAAAATATATCTGAAAGTGAAATATAATGGGTAATCCGTGACGCGACCCTATTGTATTATTCGCTTACTATAGATATATATGTTCAGAGTCAGAGATTTGAACAGAATTTATTGACCCCCAGGAGTTGAGAACACAAGGTGTCGATATGTTAGGTCTACGAGGGATACCACAGAGAACAAATATGCATAAAAATAAGTATTTGTCTTGTTTCTAAGTTCGGAGAGCAGAGTTAAAATATGAAGGAGAATAGAAACCAAGATTTAGCGGAGGTCGTAAAGGTTATTTCATAGTAATGTTATTTATAGAATTGTTAGTTTAAGATTAATTTAAGATAGGTATTAAATGAACCACATGATAATTTGTTTTCTTCACACCTTACATATACGTTAGCACATAGAGAATAGATAGTAGTTAAAAAATCCAATAACGTTCATTCTGGTACGACAACCAAGTGCTACAAGTACTAGAATTAAATAAATGTCAGTAAGACAGTGTAACAGGCAAGGCCAAGTAAATCAATGTGCAAACCAGCAGATAAATGTAAGTGGCAAATAAGCAAATGACAATCAACAAATTTATCTTACAACCAGGGCAAATAATACACGACATGGATAAAAAATATAGAAATTTTGAATATCGTACCCGATCTCAGAATCAACACGAACATAGAACGGAAATAAATATTGAAGGAAAGGGCTCGAAATAAACAAGGGGACGAAGTATATTATAGGAGTAACTAAGCAGGAAAGTCACAGGTATCCTCCACGAATCACTCAGATAACACAAATGTAACACTTTATACACATGCGAATGGGATACAGAATGGCTTTTCGCCGACTGAGAAACACAGATCTCGCCTTCACACACATCCAGCTCTGAATGACTGTACGCACTTCGGCAGGCAGCGAAACTCCAGTCTTGTAATGAATCCCGCTGACACAGGTATTTGTCGCGATACGTGCAAAGCTCGACTTTGCACTGCTCAGTGGCGTACAGCACACTGGGACATGTATGTAAATAGATTAATGAAAGACGAAATGTAAATATGTTTTTTTCCTCGTGTTTCATTTTCCTTTGTATGATTTGTTACAAGTTACTATTATATTAGTTACAGTGCCGTTAAATTGTGTTATGTAATAAAATATTCCTTTTCTGTGAGCTAAAAGCAAAGTTTATGTCTGTTCATAGAGGACGTCCTCAAGGATGCAGGACCAAGAGAAACGACGAATGAGGGTCAGTCTACAGTAGCCTCAGCGACCTCCCCCCTTTAAGGAAGCAAGGAACATTAACAAAATAACAAAATTGTGGAAGCCTACATCAACATCCGAAGAAGTAAACAATAGTGTACACACCAAACACAATGTAACACAAAAACAATTTCTTTTACAGTTACAGACGATGCATAATTGTGTGTCACCAGGTGAGTCAGCTGCCCCTAGGTATTCGTATGTATGCAATCCGCATTTTATAGACTAATGTGAAAACATTGACCCTTTTAGGAAACAAACTGTTATTGTAGATCTGTCCTTCTATTCGATACTATACATAACCACCATTAAGGATTAAAGGCCTGAATGAGCCAAGGAGCCGCGAAAGGCTTTAAAAAGACGGCTATTCATGGATATAATGCTTGCAAGGAGATAGAGGCATGTTTTCCCGAAGAGCGGGAGACAACAAGTGCGTTATGGCCGAGTGGATTAGCTGCCGGGATGTGGTAAAGCAACGGTGAGCTTCGGAAGTTGGAATCTAATACACACATCAAATTGTTTTGGTTATTTTTTCTTTCTCCTTGAGTTTATTTTCTGTATTTTAGTATACTGATCTATTTATTTTTGTTATTGGCTCTGTGAGCCAAAGATACAAGAATTACAATCAGATAATTGTGTATCATGCTTACGCTAATAATCTGTACCTATCTGGTATTGTAAACCGTGTCACATAATTAGATTTTATTTTTGGGGCACATATAGACGATATTGAATCTAACAGATTTTGTTTCATGTTTAAACCTTATGTTTCACTTCTTCTAGTGACAGAGGATTTGTAAATGTGCTAAGTTCGGTAAACAGAATAATAAATTGTTAAAGCGCGTGGATTTCATCAACGAAGTAAATGTTCAAACTGACGACCCCCTTCATTAATGCACATTTATGTACGTTGCCGGAAAGACCTTCTTGCATGTTGTAACACGCCCGGTGTAATCTACCTGCATTCTTCACGTATGAGTGCCCGGAAATGAATTGGGCTTTGCGGTTCTTCTTCTTTACGGCAGAAAAAACATGGTGATTAGTCTATTTTGTTCACACTTATAATGTTATCAAAATATTCTTTGTATCACAATATCAAATTATAGGTCAAAAGAGATAAAACAAAAGGTAATAATTTTTTTTAACTTAACACGACGGATTTGACCCCGCACTAAAGCGGCACAGTGGTAAAGCAACTATGATAATACAATTCGGCCAATGCTACGTTGCGAGTTGGGGTTCCTATACGAATTAATAATAGCAAAACTCAACCCCACCTCAAATCTTTACATGCTTTTGCAACTTCATACAGCGTTTGGAGGTAATTTTGGTAACTTTAACTCAAATAAACAAACTGCATCAGCCATTTCAATTACTGTATGAACTGAACTATGCCATAGTTCGTCACAGAAGAGAAATTATCTACCTAATGCTTAGCATTTTTGACAAGGCTGTACAACGAACCTTTGTTGGCTGACGGCTTAAATCCAATTGGTCGCACTGCTAGATCTCCCATTTTGTTTTCAAAGAGTTTTGTCAACCGATGCATGTGATAAGTTGTTCCTTCAGGGGCGTTTTCAAAGGTGTGTATCAATGCATGCTAAAGAATAAAAGTTTGTAAAATCAGCTTAAAGTGCCACTGAAGCTCCCAGTGTCAGGGTGGGATGTTTTTGGTATCGACATACATGACGATAGCATTCTGTCCCGTAAAACACTTATGCACTGTGTTATCTATCCCTCTATAAAGTGTTATGCAAATCAGCCTTTAGAAGGAATTCAAGAAAGGCGTAAGTCACATATGTTGCTTAGCACGTTGCACAAATTCAAAAATAAATAGAGGCAGCTGACTCACATGGTATATATGGGAACAATCATAGCAAGGCAAGCAGAACTTATAAGCAGTTGAGTCATACCTAGACAGCGGAACATAGACGTTTTGCTTTTTCCGTGTTTTTTTTCTTTTTCACAATTTGAGAGACAGAGACTCGGCTGGGTACTCACTTACTTTTCTAAATTTACCCTTTCTCTGCTGTGTTTAGTCTCATCCCGTAAAGGTTAAAAACACACCATAATCCTTCCCACCTTTCCGAAGTGAAATCCATCTATGAAAAAAAACCTGTCGCTGCGCACCAAGAGATGGCCAGAAAGATGAGCAAACAACAAGAAAAACCAAGGTCAAGCAGTGCCCAGCAGAGTACAGGTGACAGTAACTCTCCACGAGGGTCGCACCAGGCCAGGAAGAATTGGTGCACCCTGAGGGAACGCCACTGCAGTACCGAGGAACTGGTATGCGACGAAACAAAATGCCATCCACCAGGAAAATAGGTTACGTAAGCGGAGTCAATCAGCAGTTCTGTCACAAAATGCCCAAACATACAAGGCAAAGTTTACCTCCGGGCACGGAAGTAAGCAACGTAGAAGAGGCGAAAAAATGCAGCAGGCTGCGGGTGCGCAGACGAACTCACCCCTAACTAACTCACCAACCCTTATAAAAATATTTTCTTCCCTGATATCCGAACCTTGGACAGCGGAGTACCCCCAAGCTTGTCAAATGTATATGGCTCAACCCATGTTTCTCTCTCTTTTCTATTAATCCTCGTCTAACCAGACAATTTTAGTGGCCCTAAGATGTTTGCTCTCCTCTTGAATTTTAAATTCCGGGGTCGGAAGTTGGCGAACCTGGGACCGCTGTAGTGGATCAGATTGAGCACCGGGAATTACGTCAGATGAGGTAACCGAGCAGAAAATGTTGAAACGCGGTTACCTCAACACGGGCGCGCTAAGGAATGCGAAGTAAGCACTTCCGAAAGTATTTATACTGCGGGGTCTGGCTAGAATAGATAATCGTGGAATGTTATCGTGAATACCGGAGAGAGGGTGAATTGTATCATCGAAGACCTGTGGTCTACTTCCATACACGAATCGCCATCGCAACAGCAGTTAAATAGGTAAGGATGCATCTACTCTAAGATCTGCTTGCACGGGCTTCACCCAGTCTCAGTTGCCCGACTAAGGGCCCCATGTACTTACACTGAAACAAATCCGTTGGGTCCATGCATCCCCTGTGCAGTAATTAACTACCCACATCCTGGAGCGACGCTCCGGCCTACCTACCATCCCGGTACCAACGCATCCCCCTACCTCAGAGCTATCACCCCCCTAGCGTAACCAACTACTGCGGGGTAACCACCCCCGGTAGAGGTGTTACAATATGTAGTCAATTTCAAAATGTAAAGGTTTTAGATAGCTCCAAGTTAAACCAAGATCTGTTCACAAGACATGGCATGCATTTAAACAGCCGCAGGAAAGATGTTTTGAGTAGTAAAATCTCTGTTGTTGTAAACAGCTTTTTCATTAGTAAAATGGCGATTACATTACCTTAGCAGGGAAACTGAGGCACAGCACTGTAAAGGATAACTACAAAAGTGTGGTAATAGTGTAGTACATTGTAAGCGCCAAAGCAATTTCTATAATATGTTGCACCAAAATGTTGAATTTGCGGCAAATAAAAGAGCTGATATAGAACTAATAATTCATGAATATTACCCAGACATTGTAATATTAACCGAAAGTGGCACAAAAAAGGATAATTCGCAGTTCAACTACGCCGGCTACAAGTGTGTAGCAGATTTTTCACGTGAACTACACAAGGGAGGCGGGATCCCTAATTATAGTAAAATCACTGTCAGTAAACACAATTTATTAAAGCACATCCAGGACTTATCAGTGGAAAGTATTATAGAAATTGCTGCCGTTGAAGTTGTGTTTAGTACATTAGGATGCAATGTCATAGGTATTTGCAGGTTCAGATCATAACATTTTTATGAGCAAATTAAAATGCTTGCTTTATCAACTAAACACATTAAATAAATGCATGGTTATAGCTGGGGATTTTAATCTAGATCTATTGAAACCAGACAAATATACTTACACCTTACCTCACTATTAAAGGAATTTAATCTCGTCCCCACCATCCAAGTAATAACAAGGGTTGCACCATCCTCAGCAACATGTATTAATAATATAATAACATATATCGACACTAACTTACTAAAAGTGAAATTTATTGAAACAAACATCTCGGACCATAAGGGTCAGATATTGCACATCATGAAGAGGAAAACAAAAGAGCGTGATAAGTTTGTCTATTGCAGAATCTATGATGAATCTTGGTTTCCAGCACTAATCACACATTTAGATAAAGAAACATGGGGAGAAATACGAAATGCAGAAACAGTAGATGATAAATGTCTAGAATTTCAAAACATTTTAAATTTTCATATTGATGTTCTTTTTCCATATAAAAAGTGTAAAATCGTTGAACATCAGTTAGATAAATTAGGTTGGATTACAAAAGGCATAGCCGTTTCCAAAAAACAGGCTTCGAGTACTAACAGATATGGAAAGAACTTCAGCTTGTCCAAATTAAAAAAATTATGTTAAAAAGTACAGACAAATTTACATGGATGTGGTAAAAAAACTGTTGTAACACAATAAAGTCATTGTAAACTCCAAAAATAAGGCTAAAGCAACTTGGGATTTAGTTAATAAAGTAAGGGGCAATTCCACAAAATCAGTAGGCTTCATGCATATAAACTCAGAGGGGAAACTATTGGAGGATCCCAAAGAAATAGTTGAATGTTTCAACCTATACTATACAAATATGATTAGTAGCTCAGCAGAAAATAATTAAAAAAGAAGCCTAAGCGAATTTAGGAGTAAATTTTATAACACACGCTATTTTTAAGACCTACAGACCAAAATGAATTAGCTAAAATAATTGACTCATTAAATCCAGGTATGTCTACGGGATTGGATAATATAACAACATTCTGAAAAAAATGTAAATATATTTACTAGAATAATTATTAGATATAGTTAATTCCTCTCTGGCAGAAGGTACCTTCCCTTTTTGCTTAAAGAAAGTTAAAATAATACCATTATATAGAAAGGATAATCCTGATGACATAAACAATTACCACCCCATTACCATCACATCTGCATTATCGAAAATCTTAGAGAAAGTGTTCCTAAATAGACTATTAAATTTTATTAATAAACATAAGTTACTAACTGATGTACATTATGGTTTTAAAAGAAATAAATGGACAAAGGATACAATAATGAAGACATTAAATAGTGTTGTTAATAAACTGAATAATAGAGAGAGGGTCGTAGGACTCTTTCTTGATCTCTCTAAGGCATTCGATTGTGTCGATCAACATTTATTACTAAATAAGTTAGAAAGCTATGGAATTAGAAGAATTGCTGTTAAATGGGCAGTCATTTTTGATAGAAAACAAGGAACAGAAATCAGATCAGTTAGTAGCGAAGCTACCATAGAATCTCATATTTCCTTTTTAAGGACCACCAAGTATGGAGTACCGCAAGGTTCAGTTCTTGGACCTGTGTTATTTTTATTGTACATAAAGGATTTAAATGATCATCTTAAAGTAAAGGGTACTGAAGTCACACTTTATGCGATGATACCACTATTCTCGTTTCAGTGGAAACTATGCAGCAACTTGATAATAAATGTAAAGAGGTACTACTAAAACTAGAAAATTATTTTCACATCCACAGACTTGGATAAAAAGGAACTACCATTAGGAATATTTTGTGACTTAGCTAAGGCATTTGACAGTATAAATCACAACCTCTTGCTGCAAAAGTTAAAAGTTTATGGCTTCAGTGATATCGTTATAAAATGGTTCAGATCTTACTTAACAAATAGGATCCAGAAAACCAGAATCAATGGTTGTGATTTAGAACCAGGTGTTATTACTAGAAGTGTCCCACAAGGTTCTATACTGGGTCCTTTGTTATTTTCAAAATTTATAAACGATCTGCCATATGATCTTAGTAAAGATTCAATAGCTGTGCTTTTTGCAGATGATACCAGTGTACTTATATCTGGAAAGTGACATCAACAATTAAGAAATTCTGTCAATAAAGTGTTCAAACAGCTCAACGTTTAGTTTGAAGCTAATATGTTTTTATTTAACTATAATAAAAGCAGTTTTATTCAATTTCAAACGAAGCATAAACAAGTGAGTGAATTAACAATCAGGTACAACAATTACACCATAAGTAAGGTATCTGATACAAAATTTCTTGGTCTTCAAATATATGGAGAGCTCAACTGGAGAAAACAAATAAAAATCATGCTGCCAAAACCCAGCTCGGCTTGCTTTGCCTTAAGAAAATTAAAAAATTTGCTCCACCAAAATGCCTTAAGAACAGCATATTTTGCCTACATTCACTCCCTGTTGCGATATGGAATAATGTTCTAGGGTAATTTGGCACATAGCAAGCATTGTTCATAACCCAAAATTTTCTTACTCTCACTGGTGAATACTATATTCTCTCTTGAGCTATCTTACAGATAATTATGATAACTTCACAATGAACCTTGCTGTGCATTACCACAATACAAGGAATGCAGGCGATTTGCATAGACCAGCAAATGGCTTAAAACGATTCCAAAAAGGATGTTACTATTCTGCAATAACAATTTATACTAACCTTCCATGCTACTTAAAACTATTAGGCAAGCCTAATCAACATAATATCTTTAAGAAAGAGCTAAAGTCTTTCTTATATACTCACTCCCGATAGTATGGAGGATTTTTTTAATATGTCGTGCAACATATAAATATTCAATACATAGCGCAGATGGCATATGATGGTGACTTACACGTATTCTTATTGTCCTACTGTAATGCATGTTGAGATGTTTACTCTTGGAATGATGATGGTTTGCAAAATTTCATTTCTTAGATAATGCATGGTGTGGAGAGAGAGAGAGAGAGAGAGAGAGAGAGAATTTTTTGTGGTGTGTGTAATACGCTTTTGTCCAACTTTTGAATGTTGACCACGTATACAACATTATACAAAATTAATTCCGAATATCTTAACAGGTTATTGCCAGAAAATTTAAAATATACATTTTATATCTCATGTAAATATCTTTAATACATGGTATTTCAATCAAATTCGTTAGAGCCAGTTTTAGAGAATAAAAAATCTTGAAAAATGCTCCATGTAGTTTTGGGGGAGAAGTTTTCTTAAAATTCTGTGTCGCATCTTTGCAAGATATTCAACTTAAATACAAGGTATTTGCCCAACTTTTCGTTTTTGAGTTATGCTGTTCAGACACACACACACACATGGGCCTTTTTCTAAAACTGCTTTTCTTGGGTTCAGGGGGCCTCAAAACACATATTTCTGGTGAAATCTTGGTACGGAGTATTTGGGTGCATGCAATACTTTTCATACTTCTATACGTAGCAGAGAAAGTAAGAACGAAAGAATGAACATTCTCAAAATGGATAATCTTGGACAACTCGGACTTCCATCTCCCTTTGACTTACTCTTGTTGTGAAAATCAAGATTTTGATGCTGTGAAAATCCTAATTTTTGGGGGGAGTAAAAGCATTTACTTTTAGGGAATGACAAAATAAATGTATAAGAGGAGTAGCCATAGTTGATAATTATGCACTCTAATTGAAAGCGCGGGACCTTCATCTGATTCACCAGAGAGAAAGAAAGAGAGAGATAAAGAGAAGAGAGAGACAGAGAATTCCTCAAATTGTATAAAAGAGTGTAATTGAAACCTTAGGGAATTTTACATTGTGGGACATTGACACAACACATGGAGGTGTGTTAGTACATTCTTGGCAGCCTAAGCAGAAAATATTGCTGTAATGGTTTTCTTACCTAGACAGATAGATCTTTTATACTTACCCATTAATCAGGTAAAGTTAATTTTGAAAAGATCAGAATACACGCTTGAGTTTACGATTTCCATCTACTACTTATGCGAGTGCAACTCGAACACTTCTCGAATGTTGTTTATCATTAGAATTTGCTTCAAAGACCGGAAGTTTTGGCATTATAAATCATTAAAATAGGCAGGCAAAAAGGCATTATAAATAGTTAAAATATGCAGGAAGAAAGGCATTATAAATACTAAAACAGGCAATAAAAGGCAATTAGAAAAACCCATTTATTTAATAGATTACACTATTCAATAACTCGATCGTCATTCAAAGTTTTAAACAAAATGCTAGCGTTGTAATTGACACACAAATGAAATATTTTTAAAAAAGGCCTATTTATTACAATGCCTTATTCGTTGCACATGACAACCAAATGCTTTTTTAAGTTCTCTGGGGTCATGTTGAGTCTCCCGTCAGATAACACAAATCATATGAGAAAATGACCTCTCAACATCGACAGATGTTATTGAAACAAATCTAAAACATAGCATCATTGTAGGCTCCATTTCAACTGCAACAGAGTTGTCACCTTGTAGAATTTTTTAAATGTTTCTAAGCTTACCCAGCTCACAATATTTCGATAACACTTTTGGCTATTTTGTCTTTAGAGGGCTCACATAGAAAATGCGGAAGGAAGCAAGAAATAATGGAATAAATTACCTTAGGAGCGAATGTAGAAGTAGACCTGGTGCCCACCTACCCTCCCGTTTTGGGTGTATTACTTTTATAGGAAAATTGCGATATGAACACAACAAACGTAGCCATTTTCCCGCTAAAACAGACGCTGAATGGGCAGTGCTAACCTAAATAAGAAGTGAAATTCCGCGAAGTAAGGAATTTTTGCAAACGTAAATCATTGGAGTTTTAGACGCGCAGATCCCTCGGCTACGCCTTGAGGCTGAGTATCTTACCGGCTTTGGCGGCATTAGTTATTCATATGTTGTCAGCATTACGTTATAGCTAGAGAATGACATACAGCGACATCTGTAGGACATACAGTGACATCTGTAGGACATATAACACATCACCTCCATCGCTATTGAGAGCCCGCTAAAAACAATTTACCCACACTTTTTTTTATACTTTTCGCTAACTAATGAACCCCGTTTCCCTGGTACACTGTCCAGTCTTTGCACTGCAACATCCGCAGTTTTCACTGACTTCGTTAAAGGTTGACCTCTTTCTTGAAGTTGGTAGATTACTTGTGGCAGGAACCCAAACTCGGTCGCAATGAAAATTAAGTCATTTTTCACTTCCGAAGAGTTGAGAAGTTTCTTGGCTGCTACAATTAAAAATGCTTCATCTTCCAGAGCGTTCACCAGCACCGCAGTAATACTCTGGAAATTTGAAGCGTAATAAAGTGCTGCTGAGATCCATGTCCCCCATCTCGTTATGATAGGTTGGAGGGGCATAGGTACATCTGGTGCAATGGATTTAAATATCAGGATTCTTTATGGGGCTTTCACAAAGATTTCTTAATAGGTACTGGAAATCAATTTGTCAACATTCGGATACAAGCATCGTATCTCTTCTGACACCCTGTGAAAGACATGTGCTATGCAGGTCACGTGAAGCATGTTTGGAAATAGCACTTTTTAACGCTATTCCAGCCATTTTCATATATGGTGCAGCGTCACTGATGAAAAGTAAGACGTTGTCGTTTTGAATCTCTTCAGGCCACAGCAACTTTAATGAACTGGTGAATAACTGCGCGATAGTTGAAATGTTAACTTTCTCAAGACACTGTTGTAAGCAGGAATGGTGTCATTTCATCTCTGTAAGATCTAATGGTCCAATAACAACATTGGCACTGAAACGACCCATGGTATCAGTTGACTCGTCGATAGAAATCCAGATCTTCTTACTTTTCATTTTATCCTTAATGATTTTCATTGTGTCATCGTAACATTCGGTTAAATAACATTTTCGCAAACTTGACTCGCTAGGTACAGTTTGGTTAGTATACTTCTCCAAAAACTATGATATGTAGGATTCTGTAATTTCCACAAAAGGATTCCGGCGCTAAGGAAAGCTTTACATAAGTCGAATGCAAACTGGGATTTTCGACTCAATGTTGCAATTACTGTTGGAAGCAAAGAAATCTTCTTCCCAGTAGCCTTGGAAAGTGCATTTTTGTGTTTGATTGTGCCGATATGCTGTGATATAAAATACTTCTTTTCGTAGTTCACTGACTGCACGCATATTTTGCATGTGAGTACTTTACCGTCGGTACAAAATACGTCGGATCCAAAAGTATTAACGTAACTTTGTAATTTACTGCGTAAATAAACACTTAATTTCGGCATCTTGCTGTTAGCTACAACAACATCGCAATGAAAACTGAAAGAAAAACAAAGTTAGACCCGCACTCATTATTGCCTTTTAAAATAAACACAAGCGATAATTCAAACGCTTTCTATTATCTATACATTTATTTGCGCGGCAGCACTCATTGTTGCAAAGAAAATAATGAACTGAATGAAGGACGCCTATGTTGTCTGCAACTTAAAGACAATAATATACATTCGGCTAACTTTTATTGTCTCGGACTAACGGCTATTGAAATAAAATGTACCTGAAGGAAATGTTTAATTATTAGTAAATAATAGATAAATAATGAAATAAAGGCAACAAAAATCAATTATTTCGTAAAACAGGACTTTATATTTTAAAAGGCAGAAAAAGGCAACATAAAACTGTGGCATTTCAACCACAAAAGTATAATTCGCACAGATTCACTTTCAAATTGAAGACAGATTTGACACATTTAAAAAGGCATTCTGCCTAAGTTCCGGTCTCTGGTTATTATCTGCCGCCTGTTTTTCATACTTGTGTAACATTCTGCAACAAATTACTAGAACTTGAATCGCTTTCACATAATCTTCTACACGCGCGCGCGCACACACACACACACACGCGCGCGCGCCTACACACACACACACACACTTTGACTGACTCCCTGCGGTTCAGAGTGTAGAGCATCTGTCAACTGTGCAATGTATCCCGGGTTCATTTCCCTTATGACATGTTGCTGCAACAAAGAATATTCTTCCGTGTTCTCCCAACCCATTGAAAACTTCCTACTAGGTATCGCAAAAGCGTAACCCGGTGTTAAAAAATATAAATGAAACACTATGTACCTATTACCTGAAATAAACATCCGCATAACCATCACACACACGGTAAAAAGAAACAACATATTAAATATTCAAAAATTCCAAGTTACATTGCAGAGTGGTTGTACCGAGAGAATAAGCTTAATCGCCTCCAGAATGATACTGAGCGCTTTGAAGCAGTTTTGCGATATATCTCCATGAGCAGAACCGTGTTTTTTTGGTGACAATTTTTTTTTAAAATTCCGCGTTTCATTTTACGAATTTCACGTTTTTTACTTAATTTAACAACATTTCAGGATAAAAATACGTACGTTCCATACTATGACGCAAACAAAAATAATTTACTTTACACAGTACATATAAAAATAATATAACATATTACAAGAATATGTATGCAAGTAAATTATATTACCATCATATCATCATCATCATCATCATCATGATATCATCTGTTCTGCCCTACTAAGGAGAAAGGTTGTATCTCACGAAATGTAAATTTTACAGCAGAGCGTTTTTTCCTATTTAACGTTACATCATCTACCAGTAACAAAATTGATTTATTTATTATTTATTTATAGAGAAGTTTGAGAAGGTTTTAACTATAGTATCAGGTTTCAACAGTTTGTTTTTAAAAGTGAGAAACTGCAAATACGTCTCTTTGCATAAGTAATTTTATAGAATTTTATTACAGGAAAAGTCGTATACGAAGTGCTGATAATTTGTTTACAATGGATGAAAGCGTTGTTTGGTAAACAATATAAGAACATTTAATAAAGTAATATAATAGGCTATTTAACAAAAACTTGTTTCTAGCAACAATAGGAAAAAACAAACGCACTGAAATTAAAGATTAAAAAATCCAATAAAGCACAGTCCCCTTATTCACCCAATATTAGTTAAATGGCACCACATTCATAGTTCTGTTCTCCAGGCACCTTAATGCACCACCAAGTTCCAAGCTAATGTCTGACACAGGAAGATCCAGCCAAAATTGCAGTCTAGCTGTACGTATGATCTATGTAAGCTTCTGTATTAAATTGGCCTTTCTTTCATGCGTGATGACCAGTGGCGAAGCGTGCATAGAAGCGGTGGAAGCGCCGCTTCCCCAAGAATTTAAAAAGAAGAAGAAGGCAAATAAAATTCACACGAACAAACATTTTATTTGCTCTGGATACATTTTTAAAATTTATTCGTGAACATCCACAGTGCTGCTGATATCTGGACAACTGCCGAAGCTTGAGTGACCAGATCCGCGAGCTCATTCAATACTGCGTGCTCACGCATCGTAACCTCCACTAGCGACATACTTCGTAGGTTTCCGGAAGCAATCGGGACTTGTCGTGACTTAGGAAGCGTTGAAAGACATCGTCACGTGAAATCTCTGTACTGTGCGAAGAAACTTTTGTTGTTTTATTTTATGTGGCGCTTTTAAATAGAACTGTAAGTATATTTTAATAGCAATAATTCGTGTATTTTACGTAGATTGATATTTGCTAGTAATAAATAGGTATTTCTTGTGAAATTTTAAGTTATTAGCAAAAGCGCGTGAATTTCATACTTTCTCCATTTTAGGTTAACATTTCACGCGGTGTTGGCCAGCTCTACGAATTATTGGAACGTCTGAGTGGAGTGGGTTGGGGATATGTCTGCTTGTAGTGTGAGCAGACTTGCAGTGCAAGAAGGTTCTACGTGTGACTGTACAATAGAAAAAGTACTGAAGAGTAGGTTTAGTTCTTTCAGTTATGAGGAGAAACTAAATATAATTAAAGGTGACAAGCCGAAAAAACTTCTTAATAATGATATCGGCATACAAAGCAAAGGTGTTAAAACATTTATGCGCCACTTTAATGAAAACATGTATGATACAATTCCATGGTTATGTGGGTGTCATAGGTTGCGAAAATTGTTTTGCTGGCCGTGCTTGCTATTTTCGCAAGAAAAAAGCACTTAGAGTTACGCAGGTTTTGACGACTTGAATAATTTACACCAAGCTCAGAAAAGGCATCAAGGATCGCAAAATCACATTATTTGTCTGAAACAATTTACGCAGTTCGGAAATACCGAATTGAATCGTGTTTAAGTGAACAATTCCGACTCACAATACAGAAGCACAATGAAGACGTAAAAAGAAACAGGAAAATTCTTTCGCAAATGATAAAGGTAGTATGCTTTTTGGGAAAGCAGGAACTTGCATTTCGAGGTCATGACGAATCCGAAAGCTCTTTGAACAGAGGAAATTATATTGAAATGTTGAAGGAATTAGGAGATTTTGATATAGACTTATCTCATCACTTGTCAAATTCGACGGTTTTTTCAGGGTTGTCTAGTGACATACAGAATGATATTATTTATTCTGTTTCGGAACTGATGACAAACAAAATAAAGAAGGAAATTTCTGAGACTTCTTTTGTTGGAATTATTGTGGATGAGGCAACAGATATTACAACGAAATCACGCTATCTATTGTACTTAGGTATGTGAGAAACACTGGAAGTATTGAAGAAAGATTTTTGTGTTTCAGAGATGTCAGTGTCGATAGAACAGCAAGTTCTTTAGCACATCATGTGTTTGAGATCTTAAAAGAATTTAATTGTGAAAAGAAATTGGTGTCACAGACATATGATGGGGCGGCTGTAATGTCAGGGGAACACAGTGGTCTTCAGATGAGAGTAAGAGAAAAATGCCCACAAGCTGTATTTGTGCATTGCTATGCACATAGACTGAATTTGGTTTTGTCACAAGCTGTGAGCTTTATTAAGCAGTGTAAAATATTTTTTACTTCACTTTCTGGTTTTGGCATTTTCTTTTCTAAATCTACAAAGCGAATGGCAGCACTCGACTCTGAAATAAACAAGAGATTTCCAACATTAGCTCCAACAAAATGGAATTATGGTAACAGGCTATTACAAACTGTGTACGAGTACAAACAAGATATAGAAAACTTGCTAAATTCAGTGGTCGAAAATGCAGATGGTTGGGATCCGGAAACAGTATATGGTGCTCAAGGTCTTCTTTCAACATTACATGGGTTTGATTTCAACTTTTTTCTTCATGTATTCTGTTGTATATTTCCTCAGGCTGACATACTGTTCCAAATACTCCAAAAGAAGGCTTTTGATATTGAGTTTTGCCGTAAACAAGTTGACAAATTTTCAATGCATCTTATGAAACTCAGAGATGATTTTGAATCTATCTGGCATAAAGTATTTGATATGTGTGGTATGCCTGGCCCTAATAAAAGACTTAGAGTAGATACCATACCAGGGGAAAATGTATCAACTTCTTATAAGAGATTATTCTGGAAATTATTGACGTAATGAAGATCAATATGGATTCCAGATTTGCTGACTTGGAAAAACTCAAATTCCTTAGTATTTTAGACTCGGCAAACTTTAAGGACTTTGCAAAACAGTTTCCAGAAGAAGGGTTCTTTAGCTTAAAGCAGAGCTTTGGCAAATTCTTTGATTTGCCAATTTTGAGAAGTGAATTGTGTGTGTTATTCAGAGATATTGAAATGCATAAAGACACTGTCGTGAAATTACATCAGTACTTGACAGAAGCGGGATTAGTGTCTGTGTTTCCAGAACTACATAAACTTGTCCTTTTAGCAATAACCATCCCGGCATCTAGTTCGTCTGCTGAGAGGCCATTCTCAGCAATGAAGAGAATTAAATCCTATCTTAGAAATGCTCAAGGTCAGGGGAGGCTTTCTTCACTAGCTCTTCTCAGCATTGAAAAGTCCTTGCTTTCAAATTTGCGTCAAAGCCCATCCTTCTACGATGATGTGATTGATATCTTTGGGAGAAAAACTAGAAGGATCGATCTGGTATACAAAAATTAAGGTACGATATTTAATTTACTCGTATTTATGAAAATATATTATTCATTACTTGTAAAATTTTAAATCTATTTTTATTTCTTTTTATACTGATATTAAGAAAAAATATATTATTCATTACTTGCAAAAATGTAAATCTATTTTTAGTTCTTTTTTTACCGAGATTAAGAAAAAATATAGATACAACATTCATGGTTCTCTACTATTTTAATGAAAGTTATTACTTGGAGCTTCCCTCACTTTGAAAGTCACGCTTCGACACTGGTGATGCCTATATTTTAACCGCTCTGCAGGCTTCTGAATTCCTTTCTTCTGAACTGATGCCTGAAGAAAATTTAGTTCTGTGAAATGTTCTTTTATAAAATCTTTTCTCTACTGCGTTGTGAGATTTCTTCTTGTGAATTTAAGATGAATCCTATCATTGAGATATAACCAAGGAGTTAATTTCCTTAGCTTACTTTGTGATGTGCGGTCTTTCCACTCGAACCGCTTCAGACCTATACCAATTACTGAAGCATTTGAAGAATTTTCTAATTGGGCACAACGCTTGAAGTCATAAAAATCATATACCTTTTTAATGCTTTAAAGTGACTTTTTAACTGAATAGTGAAACACATCAGCAGCCATGAAACTATGACCAGGCTCAAAGTGTTTAACCTGAAGGTTGGTTAGATTCACATCTGGGGAATTTACTATGTATATAAGAAACTATTAAAACCCAGTCTTTATTTTGAGAGGAACCGATATCTAGCCAAAAGAGTGATCTCTTCAGTATCATCGTTCTCTAGAAAGAATGAATAAAATGTGGATACCTATGTCTTCTTTGCTTCTACCTGAGACCCCTTTTTGCCAAATAACAGCAATCAGTGATGAATTTAGGGGGTAGCCCAGGGGGATCCCCCCGAGAAATTCATATCTATTTTTAAATGTATATAACATTAAAAGTCAAAATAATGTATACATTTATTATCGCCTGGGCTGGTGTAATGTAATAAGCAGAGACCAGAACTTTGGCAGAATGCCTTTTTATAAGTGTTAAATCTATCTTCAATTTGAAAGTGAATCTGTACGATTTACATCTTTGTAACTGAAACGCCTCAGTTTTATGTTGCCTTTTTTATATAAATGCCTAATTGCTGAAATAAATGCCTTTTGTTGCATTTATTATTATTATTATTATTTATTCCTATATTATTAAACACAACAATAAGTATCGCCGTAAAAAGAGGTAACAGTTGAGGCAGTATTTTTAACATTTAAACGATTTCAGTCTAATTATATAATATAAAATATAATAACAGCCCGCCTTAAAGCAATATGTGTTTAAATAACATATAAAATGTATGTAACAGTCATTGTATTATGTTTATATTATTATGTACATGTTTAATAATGTTATGTGAATGTATTAAGTAATTTAATAATGTAGGAGCTGTGAGAAAATAGGTCAAAAGTTGCTAACAATGAGGTAAGAATGAGGTAACCTTGAGGCAATAATGAATTGGAAAGTTTAATAATGCTACTAGTAATTCTTGGAGCAACAATAATATAATTTTTGAGACAGTTTATAAATAGCCAATCAACAACCAGAAATCCTGAAAGTTAAATAAAAGTATTCTATTGGAGTAAAATTAGTCAACCAGAGGCTTGAAATAGATGAAATTTGCAAATTCAGGCGGTAGAAGTCAGTTGCTAGTAGACAGCGTTCCTAACTGGACGCGAGACGTGTCCTCGAGAAGTTTAATACGTATTCAGTGTGAGACAAAGATTCAATACGGCGAATATTATAAAGTTTACGTGTTAAAAAGTGCAAGTAATTAATAAATAATCTCACAGCTCTCTATATCAGTGAAGTTGTATTTAATCGTGTGAAGGATTAATAAAAGGAGTGAAGTAAAAATTATAATTTGTGTAAGCCTGCACTCTTTAGCCGCATCACCCCCTGCAAAGAGACACATGTTTCTACAAATTAATACTGACGCAGCCGAGGCAAATCTAAATATATATAATATTTAAAGAAACATAAAATATAAAGTTGATTCCTAATCGTTGGGGCGAAGGCCACCGGAAAATAAACTTGCGGCGAAGGCCACCAGAAAGTAAACTTGGGGCGAAGACCACCGGAAAGTGAACGTTGGGGGCGAAGGCTACCGGAAACTTTGTACAATACGTGGTTGCAACTACATCAAGTTTGGCTTTCCAACAGTGAAGCAACTAAAAATTCTCAAATTGGCGCCTAAACGTGGGGCCAGAACAGGCCAGAATAGGCGAGAATAGCACTACCAGAATCGACGAAACTACAAGAACTTCAGAAAACTCCAGAGAACTTCAAAGAACTTAAAAATCATCAACAACATCACTCAAGGACAGCAACAATTCTTTCAGGAGTACGGGGCACGCAGTCAACAATTCAACTACAATCTACGTGGGAACACCGAGTATAAAGGTTTACTAACACAGCCAGAGAAAAGGTCAGAAAATTTCAATATTATATATTTATATAATTGTCAAAGTAGTTAAGAAAATATATATTGTTATTAAGATAATTTCATGCTGTTAAGAAGTGGTAAATTAAAATTGAGCAATTCCAAACCAAATATAAAAAAAGAAAATATACAAAATAAAATGGAAACAGAAAACAATGAAAATATGGAAGTAGGAGAGGATAGTCAGCCATTACAGATTACAATTTAAATTTACAATCAGAGCTAGAGGAAACAAATAGGTTAGATATAGAAGAACAGTTATCTGTAAATGCACAGGTAGGCATAGAAATTGATAGCAGTAGTATGCAAGGTCAGTGTGTTAGTGCAGGGAACTATCCCTCAGACATCTAGCCAACAAGAGCAAGAAAATTTATCACAACAAAATATGTGCATTCTAAAAGCAATAACTGAATTTAGTACACAGTTAAATAATAAGTTAACTGAACAAAGTAATAAGGCAACTGAATCTAGTAAAGAATTAAGTAATAAGTTAACTTAAACTAATAATAAGTTAACTGAATCTAGTACGGAGCTGAGAACAGATTTAAATAAACTACGAGAAACTAGTCAAGAAACTAATAATAAATTATCAAGTATAAAAAAATGATCTACCTAAGCAAATAGAGAATTGTATGAAGGAAAGTAAAGCTGAAAGTAGGAGGTTAGAAATAAAAATAGAACAATCTTCCAAAGCACTTCAAAATGATATAGATTTAAAAGTAAATAAAGGTTGTAAGCAGCTAGAACAGAAATTATCAGGTCATATTAAAATGACTGAAATGGAGCTGAAACTTACTAATACTAAACAGGGTATTTGTAACAAGTTAGATAAACAGGGAGAATAATTAAAAACAATGGTAGAAAATACAAAGCAGATCTTGTTCAAGTACAAATAGATTTAACAGGGGAAATAAATAAAATGCATGAAATGGCAAAAACAAATGGAGAAGCAATAAAAGAAGCAAACACAAGGCAAGAACAAGTAATGTCAATGATAGATGAAATTAAAGGTAAAGTACAAGAAAGTAGCAAAGAAATAGATAAACTTAGAAATAGTTTTTAAAATTTAAGTACCAGTGTACCAAAGCTAAATACAAATGTAACTAGTTCTGTAAATGCTAATCAAATGCATGACAATAATACAAGTGCAGGAAGAAGTGTATCACCTTTTTTAACTAATAACACAAGAGACGTTACTGCTTTTACCATTGCATCAGCCTCTCAAACACAAAGTAATAATGATGACACACGTGTGCATGTACCAAATCAGATGTCAAACTATTATTCTGTGCTTAATGAATTACCATTACCTTATTGTGATGCTTCCTCAAGTCCAGTACAATTTATACATGATTTAGTAGAATAATTTAAATTGAAAAATGTGCCTGAAACATTAAAAATGATATTTGTTAGAAAATGCTTGGATAACAAAACCTTAGAATGGTTACATATGCTAGCAGACAGTGAAATGAATTTTGATACATTGAGAGTTTTACTTATGAATAAGTTTTGGAATACAACTGTGCTACATAAGATTAGGGCAAGTCTAAAACGTCTGTGGCATAAGAAGAAAAAGAAAATAAAGTATGCAGGTTATGTGTGGCACAAGAGAGAAAGAAAAAGAAATAAGGTATCTGGAACATAAAAGGGGAAAGCAATGTAACTCAAAATTTATAATTATAACCTTACAAAATATTAAGAAATGAATATTTAATAACTACAATATAATAAGTACAAAATAATTTAAATAATATAAAGTACTACTTAAAATACCTTTACTAAATGTAACAAATTGTCAATATAACAAAAGAAAGTTTAGATAAAAAGATTTAATAGAAGAAAATCCATTGTTAGTAAGAAAAACATAATAAAACTAAATAGCAACTGCATTTATATTGCATAAGGTATAAATTTTAGAAATTGTAAGAAATATAAAAATGCTTAAAAAATAAGTTGTAAAGACAGGGTAACAAGTGTTAATATGCCTAATTACGTGTTAAATGTCTAGAACATAGGATACAATAGTGGCTGTGTTAGTGAATAAGCAAACTTCACTCAGGTCATTGAACACCAGATCATTGACCTTACACCAGGTCGTTGACCTTAAAAGTGTCGAACATGTGGCAGAACAAAATGAATATGAAGTATTCTGCTATACATGTGTTAAATAAAGTGACGGTGAAAAATATCAAGTGTTATAATAAAAAAGGTTATGTTTCTTTCTTTCAGGAGACTTTCAGGAAATATTTAAAAATTTAAAAGAACAATTTTTAAATGTTTCAAAAAGGGGGCAATTTGAGGCAGTATTTTTAACATTTAAATGATTTCAGTCTAATTATATAATATAAAATATAATAACAGCCCACCTTAAAGCAATATGTGTATAAATAACATATAAAATGTATGTACGTCATTGTATTATGTTTGTATTATTATGTACATGTTTAATAATGTTATGTGAATGTATTAAGTAATTTAATAATGTAGGAGCTGTGAGAAAATAGGTCAAAAGTTGCTAACAATGAGGTAAGAATGAGGTAACCTTGAGGCAATAGTGAATTGGAAAGTTTAATAATGCTACTAGTAATTGTTGGAGCAACAATAATGTAATTTTTGAGACATTTATAAATATGCAATCAACAACCAGAAAACCTGAAAGTTAAATAAAAGTATTCTATTGGAGTAAAATTAGTCAATCAGAGACTTGAAATAGATGAAATTTACAAATTCAGGCGGTAGAAGTCAGTTGCTAGTAGACAGCGTTCCTAACTGGACGCGAGACGCGTCCTCGAGAAGTTTAATACGTATTCAGTGTGAGACAAAGATTCAATTCGGCAAATATTATAAAGTTTACGTGTTAAAAAGTGCAAGTAATTAATAAATAATCTCACAGCTCTCTATATCAGTGAAGTTGTATTTAATCGTGTGAAGGAGTAATAAAAGGAGTGAAGTAAAAATTATAATTTGTGTAAGCCTACATTCTTTAACCGCACCACTCCCTGCAAAGAGACACATGTTTCTACAAATTAATACTGACGCAGCCGAGACAAATCTAAATATATATAATATTTAAAGAAACATAAAATATAAAGTTGATTCCTAATCGTTGGGGCGAAGGCCATCAGAAAGTAAACTTGGGGCGAAGACCACCGGAAAGTGAACGTTGGGGCGAAGGCTACCGGAAACTTTGTACAATACGTGGTTGCAACTACATCAAGTTTAGCTTTCCAACAGTGAAGCAACTAAAAATTCTCACAGTAGGTAATCGTTTCAATTATTGCTTGTATTACTTGGCTTCCTATCGGATCAATGCCTCCTTCAAAGGCAACAATGAGTGCTGGAGCTAAACCGTGGTTTGATTATTGTTCTAAATTTCTCTTTCAGTTTTCATTGCGACGATGCTGTGCAGGTAGCTTAGTAGCATGCCGAAATTCAGTGTTTCTTTACGCAGTAAATTGCAAAGATACATTAATACTTTCGGAGCCGATGTATTTTCTACTGACGGTGAAATAATTCTGTGCAAAATATGTGAGCAGTCAGTGTACTACCAAAAGAAATGTTTCATTTTGCAACATATCAGTACAACCAAACACAAAAATGCATTTTCCAAGGCTACTGGGAAGACTGCATATTTCTTTGCTTTCAACGGCAATTACAACATTGAGTCGAAAACAGCAATTTGCATTTGACTTATTTAAGACATTGTTTCAAGAAACATCTTAATTTTTCTGTCAAGTACAATTAGCATTTTGCTTAAAACTTTGAAGTTACTTAAAAAATGTATTTATTATAACACTTCCCTCAATTAAGGGCTGCCATATAGACAAAGTATACCTATACAATTAACATATACAATATAATACAACACGATGATAACATAAATATGCTGATTATGCGATTGTCTGAATAGTGTAATCTAGTAAATAAATAGCCATAATGTAAGGTTTTTTATATTACCTTTTATTGCCTATTTTAATGAATTATAATGCCTAAACTTCCGGTCTCTGGTAATAAGCTTGTATTGTTTTTTACAAATCTAACTGAACCAGCAGCCGCTGTTTACGAAGTCTGGAATCAACAATGGTGAAGTCGTGATAAGGGCTGTCCCCGTAGCTCAGGTAGAGCACCTGCCTGCTGTGCGAGGGGTCACTGGTCGATTCCCGGCTGGGGGGGATTTTTCTCTAGCCAGGATTATTCCCTCTCCTCTCCAGAGTCTGGAAGTATGAATGAGAGTATGAATGTTTGTGTGATATAATGATTAAAACCCAAAAAGTGCAAGAAACCCAACGACAAGAGAATACGAGTAAACACCACTGCCAATAGGTGATAAGTTCTAAAGGAAAGGTCGCCGATAAGACCAATGTAGTTAAAAGAGGAGATAAAGTGAATTAAAACAAAATTTGTGATAACTCCCCAAATATTGATACGCATAAAAAGGATCTTATCTTAATACAAACACTGTCGCCTGAACACTACGACTATAATAAGCTTCCATTGTTGCAACAAATTTCAACTTCCTGTATGTGGCTATTTTAACGATTAGTCAGTCAACAGCTTACTATGGAGGGGTGATGTGTTTATGCAATGCGCGGTCTTCGTCAATTCATCTTATAAAAAGAAGTATTAATGTCAAAATAAACTTTATTTGCATTCTTTTCTAATAAAAGACAACATATTGCAGAAAACATAAGATGAGTGTGAGTCTGATGAAAGAAAAGCTAGTGAATGTGATGGTGAATTGCTTACTGAGTTTTCGGTTAGTCTTCCTCGGTCTTCAAATGAAAAGTTCTGATCCATCCTTAAGTCATCATCCTAAACAAAGTGTTGAACCAGAGATTAAGTACCAGCAAAAATGGGAGTGTAGGTACAATTGGTTGTACTTTAACCACGATCGGAGTGGGCTTTTTGCAAATGATGTAAAATGCATTTAAAAATAATATTGAAGCTCTACAAGAAACAGGGGAGTGTTCATTTCTGTACCTTCCACTAAATTTAGAAAACCTATTTGAAGCACGAGAAAATTAGAAAAGCACGTCAAGTCAGTAAAACATGCAAAAGCCGTTGCACTTAAAAAATGTACATTACAGGGATTAAATGCTCCAGTTCATGCTCAGATACTTAAACAAAATGAAATTGAAAAGTATTAAATCGCCAAACGGTGTCTTCTTTAATTCGAAGTGTGTATTTCCTTAATAGGAGGAAATCCCCCACACAACAAAATATGATCCTCTAATTCGCAAGATAGTGTTAAAAAGCGACATTAATCTTGAAAATTTGGCTAAATTTCAGAGTGAAAGGTCCATATATGTTAGCAAATATACTGCTTCAGAATTATTAAATTGCATTCGCGAGGTACTAGACAATCAAGATGAAACAATTCTCCATAATAAATACTTTTCCTTAATTGCAACGAATCTATAAATGTTTGTAACCAAAGTGAACTACCTTTGATAGTTCGTTATGTTGCGCTATTTCCGTCTTTTGAAGTGAAGGAAAGGTTTTTATGTCTGGTGGAATTGAAGAGTACTACAGGTGAATCTATATTTACAGCAATTGATAGTGAATTAAAGAAATGGAAACTTTCTTACAACAAATTAGTAACTTGAAACGGGATATGCCTACCCCCTTGTGTTTGGTATCGGTAGATAGCCTCTGTTATTACATTATTTTTGACATGTATGCTTATGCAGTTTTTATTAATCATTTATGTGTAAGTATTATTTTTAATAATCTGTATATTTTTTTCTGTATGGAAACATGTTCCTGGCAAGACGAGTGTGGCAGGCTAGAAGTTGTACATTTTGGAGAAAAGCAGCACACTTTATTGCTCTGTTTGGCTGCAGTCCTTTGTTAAAAAGGAGGGTACGATTATTTTATGCCTTTGCTAGCAAGGACTGACGCTTCCTGGTCATAGGAAAACAAGGAAATTCGCGTGAAACTAAATAAAATCCCGCGTGACGTTTGTACCATGTGATATATAAATTCAGCCTAACCGGTACAAAATTGAAAGCCCACGCTTCGAGGCCCGCGAAGAGATAGCCAATAAGAGGTTTTTAGCATGGTGGCCCTAGAGTAGGGTGTGTAAGGTATAATAGACCAACAAAATTTAGCAAAGACCCTCAGACTTCGTAATGTGCACGACGCGGAATCCGCGCCTCTCGCCTCTAGAATTCCCGCGATAAGTATGTTGCAGTATGTCTCTTCCCGCACCGTTTTCGCTTGTACTGCTTTCGGTCCGCCTGCTGCATGACGTCATCGAGAGTGAAGTTTTAGCTAGCCAGTACTCTGCACCGTACTTTTCGGCATGAAAGTTCGGATAATATTCTCGTTATACGATCTGTTTCGACCCTATACTACTTGAAACAAAATCGCATCTATAACTAGACTTAGTCTTGGAAATAATAAACACAAAACTGTATTTTTACAGCTAAATATCCAACTGGCGCCAATTTCATTTCTCCTTGAAATATTCACTAAAAAGCTGTCGATATATGAAGTTTGGTCTTGAGGGATGACTTACAGCATATATGTTATTCAAAGAAAGAGATATGTAGATATAAAGCAGATATTTGTTATATTAAAGTTGTTCAGAAGCTCTAAGTTGCAAGCTTTAAAACCATTTTCTTAGTTTATGCTATTGCTTAACTTTAATTATATTATGTTAAAGAAAACCAATAACCATTATTCGCCAATTTTAGCAACGAAAATAAAATACGTTATACGCTATATAAAATTCAACGTTATACACTATCGGGTCTTAAACTTTAATTCGAAATTAAATTGTATTGTTTGTTTATGGATTGTGAAAAACGCAGCTTAATGAGAGAAACTGTATGTTGATCATGCTATTATGTAATATGATTTAAACATAGCAGTTTTAAAAGTCATGATAGCTAAAAACTTGATATATGTGCATTTTTTTCGAGACTTTTTTTTTCGCTTCTGGTAAAAACATGAATAATCGACTTATGCATATAAAACTGTGCCCACATGCTGAAAAGCAGTTATCTGCACAGCAAGTCTTGCAAATATCCTCCAATTTTCAAATAAACCGAATTTACAGAGTAGTGCACATTCGAATGATGTGTTCAGACTTTGGATATTTTGGCTTCATTATTTAGGCTGAGAATGTGCTTATATAAACCTAGTTTCTGAATTATTTCTAGTATAAAGTTGTTTTAGTTTTTTAATTAATGAATAATTAATTGTATATAGTTCCCATTTGATCCTTCCTACTTGAAAGAGTAAGAACAAGGATGCGTCTAGCCTTAATATTTTGGAGATATTAATTTTAGAACAACCTTTCTTGTATGCTTTAGTATACGCTCGCAACCAATACCCTTAAAAGCACACAAATGTAATGCTTTCACCCACAGGAAAGTGGGTGTTGTTAAAAGGAGGTGTATTAGTGTATTGCACTGGCGATCATTGAAACATATTACACTGATCGTTTTAAAAGGAGGTAGATCTAAGGAACTTGCCAATTGTAATTAGGTGCCTATATTATTTAGTATTTATGCAAGGAAAGTGCAATAACTTAGTAGTATCTTACTTTTCGTTATTTTGTATAAAACCTGGACACATTTCACGCCAAACTGGCAGGAGAGGCTTTACGAAACAAATCAATATTATATGAGCAAATACAGGGGAGATGAACGTAAATACATGAGAGGAAATAAGGTCAGAGCGGTGTTTTATAAGCAGGGGCGGATTTTGATGACTAATTTTTTTTTAAAATGACTATATTTGTTTTAAAATGACTTTGTAGTTACAAAAAAATTATCTAAAATGAGATTTATTTGATTTATTAAAATTAGTGTACAGAAAGTTATAAATTAATTTATATATTGATATAACTCCTATACAAGAAGAAAAAATAAGTAAAAGAGCAGTGAAAATGTTCTTGTTCAAAGAATCTGAAAAGAAAAGAAAAGAAAATTTTCTTACTTTCCTTTTCAGATTCTTCAAACAAGTAAGAACCTTATTTTCTATGCTTTTCGGATTCTCCAAACAAGAACATAGAACAAATATATTTTCGATTAATTTTCTAACTTATTGTGTTTTTAAACAGGTCTTACAAAAGTGTAGCATTAACTCTTTTGAGAACTCAGAATATGCAATGTTTATTGCGAATGAAAAGGATTTCACAGTCCATGTGATACATAAATAAGAGCAATACGCACTTATTAAGCAAAAAAGGGAAAACTGATCTTCTCATCCCTAATTTTGGACATGAATTCATAACAGTAATTATACCTGTTTCCCTGACTATAACCATCTCTCCACCCACAAGCAACTCTTTCCAGACCAACCAATAATCTTTATATACTCTATACTTATGCAAGGAAATTACCAAATAAAGAGGCAAAGGACAAAGAAATTACAAATTAATGATGTAATATCGAAAAAAAGATTATCCAAAATAGAAAACTTGAAACTACCAAAATGACCTAATATATATATTCTTAATATGGGACCCATGATAAGGATTTATGTACACTTAAGCAATACCTTTATTGCAAGAATTAAAAGATGGCATGTCATCAGAATCCGGATCATGCTTATATGATACTTGGTCTTCAAATAGCTTCTGCTCACAATAATTACTGTTTAATATGCATTCCTGAGAAATATAAAGAACTTCCTTTTTGGCAGGTAGGCCGACTCATAAGTCTGCACATGAAAATAAATGTAATGCGGGCCAAAGGTATTCTTCCCTGAAAATGGCAAGCTTTTCCAGGTAAATAATCCTTTACAGAACCACAGTGGACGGAAAAAGGTTGTTAAACTTTGGCTGTAGGAGCAAACAGCATTTCCTTTGAAATAATTATGCCCCTCAACTGCTAAAAGGCAACAGATATTAATATGAGCTTCTCTTCGCTTTAAAAGTCACGTACAAGTGCAATAAATCAAGATGTACTCATATATCGGAAGGGAATATATGCTTCTGGCTTTATTTTGAAAGTATAATAACTTTTTAGCTGTTTTGGTAAATTATCCTACTTTACCTCGCTATGTTGGCGGAAACTTCACAACTTAACAGATGTACGAAAGTGTATTGTTCCTTATCACTCAGTCATATACCCCCCCCCCCCACTTCAACAAATAAGTTGCAAACACATATTTAAACTAGAGTCTTGAATATAGATTCAGTTTTCTCTGTTTTGGTGAAGTGTTTAAGTCGGTGTGCAATGAGTAAGAACGTTAAGAGTAGAATATACTGTGCTGTAGCACAATACCGTAATTACGGTTTTAAAACGGTTGGTGTGAATTATCACACATTTCCAAAAAAATGAGCAATTAAAGCGCGTGTGGGTGTCTCGCTGTAAGCGTACTGACAAATTTAACGCTGATAATTCACGTGTATGTTCAGTGCACTTTCTTCCTAGTGACTATAAACGGGATTTGAAGAGTGAACTTTAGGTTTGCCGGTTAAGAAAATTCTGCTCCCAGATGCAGTTCCTTAGCACTTCATTCCCAATTGGCATGGATATGCACTTGGTGAAGGTCCAAGTACAAGTGGAATGTTGCAAGTATGTCTTTTTCTTTTTTACATCCTGTAAAAGAATAATGTATTCTGGAATTATGGTTTTCATTTCTTACGGTAAAACAAATACACCAGCATATCCATTTAGCGATCCCTTTAGAGTAGTTGTAAATTTTCCTTTAGTACTAAAGTAATGTATGTTTGAATCTCTTGTAACTCCTACAGTTTACGTTGAAGTACTGGATGTGTTCCAGTAGTTTTGTTTATACGTAAATATATTACTAATGTAATGCAGTTTCCATTCGTTTTGCTTTATGGTTAGCCCACAATGTTTGTAGAAAGCTCTGAAATAGTATACCTTTTAAACAAAACTGGAAGAACGTGCTAATAATAAACAATTGGGAGTTAATCGGGAGGAATTTAGTGTGTTCACTGCGCTGTGTATGTATTCCGCGCGCTCGTCTTCACTCTCACTTACGTCACAGGCGGGCAGCCAATGGCAGCTCCCACCCCGGAGTGGCTCACCTTAGTTATCTAGCCACATTGTGTTGCAGTATTAAAGATAATTCCGCCGATGCGGATGTGAATTAAAGTAGTGAGAGTGATCAAGGTAGTGCACCTAGATATTTTGAAACAAAGGTAACGTTTCATTTCGGCAAGAACGAGAAGTCACCCGTCTCGC
Organism: Deroplatys truncata; assembly: GCA_030765065.1. Classification (NCBI taxonomy): domain Eukaryota; kingdom Metazoa; phylum Arthropoda; class Insecta; order Mantodea; family Mantidae; genus Deroplatys; species Deroplatys truncata. The sequence continues at coordinate 513,573,673 of CM060990.1, forward strand.
GAAGAGGCAAGTCTTTGTTGCCGTGACAAAAATCGTATTATTATAGCAGCCGCGTTAAATACCGGTAGTGATCGGAGTACAGATACGTCTAGAATTATATCGGTACGTTGAATACGCTGCATTAAAGAAGTTGGGGTTTAGGTAATCTCGTGCCAGGAACATAAAGTACGCAAAGTGAAATGTTGTTTTGAAGTTCGGGTAATTAAACCTAGTATTGGTGAGCCTCGCGACTTTCATTTACTACCCGTCCCCATCCAGAACCTGTACGCCCGAGGTCTTCGGCCCGTTGGTGTTAACAAAAGCGCTAATCAGGTTCCCATCCTCCACCCTGAGCAAAACCAAAAATATCACGGCAAAGAAATCCCTAAATGGTGTAAAAGCTACGACGTGGAGTGGGTCATCTTCGACGCATCGAAGACGCGCGCAGAAGCTGCCCGAGGGGACTTGACAACGGACACAAAGGACAGCGCCTGGCAGCCGCATTCCATCCCCGGATCGACGAGAGACGATAAGTTGGCCTCATCAGTGAACCCAGGCGCATAAGGACCGCTTCAAACTTGCTCTGTCGATGCTGCTGTTAATTTTAGTGGTTCTGTCAGTGGGGTCTGCGCTCGGTTATCAGAGAAAAAAGGGCACGAGGTGCTATACATTCACTGCAGAGCACATGTTTTGTAGATTGTTGCCACCAACTGTAGGAATAAATATCCTATAATGACGCACATTACATACTGTGAAGGACATTTATAATTTTTTTCATGCTTCTCCTAAAGGAGAAAATGTATTGAATGAAATTCAGTGTGCTTTAGAACAGCTATTTTAAAAATCCCGAAGCTGTTGACATCCGCTGGTTGAGCACCTATCGCGCAGTTCATGCTATATTCCTATGCTACAAGTCCATTATGAATGCATGTGAACATATACACAAGAGAGGTTCATATTTACCAAGTTTGGAGAAGGAATCTTGTTAGAAATGAGTTACAATTTCATTGTAGCTTTAGTGACTTTGGACGATACATTAGATTCCGTTTCTAACTTAAGTGAAGTTTTGCAAAAGCAATCACTCAAAATTTCACAACTCTCTGTACTTGTTTCTGGAACTCTGGAATATTTAGGACACATTGACTGCCTTTGTGATTGCAAGGCCATAGTGCGAAAAATGAAATATTAAATAAAATTAAAAAACTACAAATGGACGCAACAGAAGTTAAAAGTGTGCTATTCACGGAAGACAAGAAACAAACTATGAAATCTGTAAAGAAATTTGTGGAAAGTATGATTAATGAAATTGAGCAAAAGTTCAATGACAAGGCAATGAAAGTGATAGAACTAAGTGCATATTTTTTGAAAGTTAAAAAATGTCAAGAATTTAGTGATGATTGTAAAGAACTGTGCTTGATGTTAGAACTTTAAAATGTTGACGCTGTTATTGCAGACTTTCGTTCTGTTAAGTATGTTGCTCGTAACAAATCAGACGATTTGTCTTCTGATGTTGCTTCTTTTAACCCTTAAGTAGTCGCGTGGGGGTCAAAATGACCCCACTGTTAACATTTTTATTCATATGTATTTAATGCTGTTGGTCACACTATTCTTACTCCCAGTACCTTCCCCGAATTGTGTTGTCGTCCTCCTGCGACTATTGCTGAAAATGTGGCTAAGCTCGTTTCTGAGTAGAAACGTGTTTGTTTGTCTCAGGGCTAGTTTGTACTCCACGCGACTAGTAGTGTAACTTAAAAACCACCGTGTAAAGTTCATTGAAGAAGTGAAAAGGGTTAAATATCAAAATAATAAAATCAATGAAGTTTAGAACTTCAATATTAAAATAATTCTGTTTCATAATCTTATCTTTTTATGTTTATTTTAGAGGCAGTATCCATGTAGGTATCTGTTAGCATGTACATTATTCACAAAATTTTGCTATGAAATTTGTTTTGGATGTAAATTATATTTGTTACTCACAGAATTAGCATTGCTTCCTGAATTTTATTTAACGATTGTGTAATAATCTGAATACATGTGAATATCTGGACCAAAGAATATTATTAATAAATGCATGGGGTCCACAATGACCCCACATGACTGTTTATGTCAAAACAATTCACGCGACTACTTATGGGTAAAGGGCCGGCATTAGCTATGAAGCTAAGGGCACTTGCTGAATGTCTGTACTCTACATTCCCGTTTCCACTGCCAGCGTAGGAACGTCATTCAGCACAATGAACAGGGTAATGAAAAAATTAAGAAATAGGATGGGTCAGGATACCCTTCAAACTTGTGTGAAGGTGTCAACAGAAACTTTCATTGATGATGTTATCAACAGATATGCTGTAAAAACTCTTGGCGGATTTGTTTGTTGTAAATGTAAGTTATTGAATGCAATAATATTACTTACACACAATTTAATGACATGTCAGAGATATTAATATCGTTGTTATTGTTTTTAACACGGTATCACTAAAATTTGAAGCCAATAACATCCCCCCTAATCAAGCTTGATATCCCTCCAGAAGAAAGTGGCTGTATTCTCATCACTGAGGTCAATACGCCTGGTCATGTTGCCGGGTAGTACCGTTTTAATCCCTCTTTTGTGTCGTAATGTGAAAAATTTCCCCAAGGACAAGGTGACGAGTAAGTACCTGCATAGCAGCATACGGCATACCTAAACCAGTGGTGACAAATGTTAAATGTACATTTCTAGTAAACATTTACTTTTTCAATTCATTAAAAAAAGCATTTTTCATGTTTATTGCGGAAAAGAAGATTTTCGTGAAAAAACAAAATTTGCAAGAAAATTACATAATTTAATCCCCTACCAATATTATAAAATACCGAGATACTTTTAGCCAGAGCTGTAAAACATGTTTCGTGTTAATCGTTAGTAACAAAAAACACGGTTCTGTCCATGAGCTATCCAGGTGTAGGGAGGATAGACATATCCATTTACCTGCTCAACTGCTTATGCCGCATATCTTTTCCTAATTGCATTAAATATGGAAAATCCCATCCCCATCTTCTAAATAAGCAACTCCATTTCCACATATATCCCATAAACAGAAACAATTCCTCTCCACCCCATATGAAATCCATATTAAACACATAATTCCTCTCCATTCCCATATAAAATCCATATTAAACACGCAATTCCTCTCCATACCCATATAAAATTCATATTAGACACAATAAATATATTTATTTTTTCCATATTACTTGATGAAGTAATTTGTATCACAAATTATTTAAATGTAAAGAGTGATTATAGTATGAATATGCATCATTATGTGACATTGATTTGAGATGTTTGTTGATTGTAATTATTGTTGAGAAGTAAGTTTATACTGCCTTACTGAAACTGACAATAATAGCGTGCAATAATGCAGCGAGGGGGTGAGCTGTTTATCATTATTGGAGACGAGGAAGTTACGTAACATTGGCGCGTTTTTCTTTTAGAATTTGCTGGAACATTTCCCTTGAGCATATGTATTCATAATTTTCATTGGATATAAAAATAGACGCTAATGTTGGCGCGTTTTATTAGCCAATTGCAGCTCAGTTATAATCTTTAGGCATATCTGGATGAAGGAGTATAAAAGGTAGGTTAGAGGTAAAGACCCCGTCAGTTCATCAAAATTCTTTGTACACTACACGTCGCATTCCCGTCAGTTCGTCGAAAATATTTTGTATGATACACGTCGCCTTCAGTCCAGCAGAAATATTACACGTCGGCTATCGATTCGCAAGTTACTCGTATAAGAGTTATGAAAAATCTCAAGTATGGTAAAGTTAATTATACAAAAGGTTGAAGTACGTGGATTAAAAGTGATCAGTAAGAAGTTGTTATAACAGTTTCAGTTTGGCGAGTGTCAAGATCAATGTGTAAATGTGATAGTAAATGTGTTCGACAATAAAAGTGTAAAACAAATTCGTTCATCAGTGTTATTTTTGGATAAGGGACTCCCTTCCGTTTACACAACCTGTATAAAGAGAAGTGCTTGACCAAAAGATCATAGCTAGCCGGAGGACAGTGAACAAAAATTAAATAAAATAACAGTAGCATTCTTTCAAACGAACACTAATACTACCGCAAATTGCTAACACCAGATGGAGATACAAACCTAACAAAGAATCACGTCACAAAATGACTTCACCACGTGAAGTAAACACAAATACACAAACATTATAAGTAAAACCGTCGCAAATTGACTTCCCAAACGTGGGGCTCAACAATTAAATAAATAAATATAACAGAAGTATACCACTTCAAATTGGCTCCCATACGTGGGGCAGTTAAAATTATGTAACGAAACAAAACAAAAGCAGCACAACATAAGATCTTCAAGTTCTAATAATTTACGTAAAAACATATTACGTAAACATTAAACCACTATCAAATTGGCGCCCAACGTGGGGCATAGTGACCAGGAAAGGAGTGAAATAACCAGGAAGGGGCGAAGGAACCAGGACGTGAAGCGAATGGAGTAGTGAACTGAACTACAAGACGCAGATTCCAGAAACAACTAGAGGAACGACAGACGACGCGGATGAGTGGACACAAAAACATCGAGACAACGCAGATTCATCATAATACAACGCAGAAGCGACATCCTAGGAGAGAGGGGCAGGAAGCTGGACATCAAAGTAACAGCAACAGACAGCATCACAAAGGTCAGAGTATAGTAATTGTTTTTTAGAAAACAAAATTGTAACATTCAAATGTACTTGAGGAGTGGTAGGATAAAGAAAACTATGTCCACTAATAATACAGAAGAAACAATGATGGAAAGGGATAGTGTAACAGTTAGCTGTAATTCAATACAGGTTACAGAAAATAGCTCAAACAATGTAGTATTTGAGGGAGGAAATGTTAGTGCAGAAAGTGAGAATAGAACAGCAGGAAATGTAAATTTTGATGTTAGTATGATGATGGAAATGCCGAGAAATATGAATGAGAATATGGAAAAGAATAATAGGGAATTGAGAGAATATATGAAAAAGACTAATGAGAATATGGAAAAGAATAATAGGGAATTGAGAGCAGATATGAAAAAGACTAATGAGAATATGGAAAAGAATAATAGGGAATTGAGAGAAGATATGAAAAAGACTAATGAGAATATGGAAAAGAATAATAGGGAACTGAGGGAAGATATTAGTAAGAGTATTACAGATCAATTAAGGGAAGATATGCAAAAGAGTCATAGGGAATTAAGGGAAGATATTGGTAAAAGCTTAGAACAAAACAGGGAAGAAATTGAAAAGAAATTCATGGAGCTAGATAGTAGTATAATGAGAATGAGAAATGAAAATCAGGAAATGATAGCAAATGAAATAGGTGAAGTTTCAAAGAAAATGTCAGAAATGAGCAGGGAAATATCAAACCAAAAAAATGAGGTTAATAATAAAATCGACCATGTTGATGTAAAACGTACAGAGTTAGGAAGTAGAATGAGTAACATTTCAAGTGAGATAAGAGAGATGAAAGAGGTTATGAATGTAGATGTGGATCAGGCGCAAGTTAATTTCAGAGGGGAGATATCAGAGATACAGAAGGAGTCAGTAATGCAAAGAAATAAATTGTACGAAGAAGTAAAAGTTTTGCCTGTAAATAATCAAAAGCTAACTTCTGGAATTAACAAGTACCAAGATGCTCAAAATGAAAACTCCAATCCAGTACAGATTATTACAGACTTGTCAGAGTACTCTCAGATTAAAAAGATAGCAGAAGAATTGAAAATGATAGTTCTTAAAAGATGTGTTGTTCAGGAAACTTTAGATTGTTTTCAAATGTTATCAGGGGAGGAAATATCATATGAATACTTTAAGAGGTTATTCATGAAAAAATTTTGAAGGTTAGGATACGGCTACGAGTAATGTTTTGCCACAGACAATTTGATCCAGGAGGGTAAATAGCAATGAGATAAAAAGTAAACGCTGGATAGTTAAAGATGACCTGCTGAGCAATGTATTGGAGTGTAAGAGGGTTAACTAAATATATATGTCATGAGAAAAGAGAAATAAATTATAAAAAAAAGAAATGTTTTAAAAAAATAAATAAATAAATTCTTAATAACTGTAACAGCATTTGAAATGAAGTATAATGTTATATTAAAGTAAAAGTATGTAGATATAATTCCAAGAGTATTGTGAATATACAGTACAAAACAACAAAAATGGGGTAAAAGTCATTAAAACAAATATTTATGTAGCAAACAGAACATGTGAAACAGTGCTTAGATTTAAGAGATGTAAATATATTTGTGTAGAGGGTGAATATTTTAGTAAATATGTATAGTAATTACAAAAATACTTAAATGCACAAATTTTTGTCAACAACTTAAGAAAGTAAACAATTTTGTAACAGTAATTAAATAATTCAGGGAACAGTATTTGCTATATGAAAAAAAAATTGTAATGTCAGATTAAAGTCTAAACACATTGATCCAGAGCCAGTAAATAGTGGCAAGATAAAGACAAAACATATGTCGTGTGTTAAATACGTTTGAAGTGTTAAGTAAAAGTGATAGCGTGTGTTCCAAGATTTAGGAGACTAAAAACTCAATTATAAAATTTCCAAAGAAGTTGTAAATATTTATAATTATGTTTCTAGTGGGGCATATGATGCAGTAATTTGTATCACAAATTATTTAAATGTAAAGAGTGATTATAGTATGAATATGCATTATTATGTGACATTGATTTGAGATGTTTGTTGATTGTAATTATTGTTGAGAATTAAGTTTATACTGCCTTACTGAAACTGACAATAATAGCGTGCAATAATGCAGCGAGGGGGTGAGCTGTTTATCATTATTGGAAACGAGGAAGTTACGTAATATTGGCGCGTTTTTCTTTTAGAATTTGCTGGAACATTTCCCTTGAGCATATGTATTCATAATTTTCATTGGATATAAAAATAGACGCTAATGTTGGCGCGTTTTATTAGCCAATTGCAGCTCAGTTATAATCTTTAGGCATATCTGGATGAAGGAGTATAAAAGGTAGGTTAGAGGTAAAGACCCCGTCAGTTCATCAAAATTCTTTGTACACTACACGTCGCATTCCCGTCAGTTCGTCGAAAATATTTTGTATGATACACATCGCCTTCAGTCCAGCAGAAATATTACACGTCGGCTATCGATTCGCAAGTTACTCGTATTAGAGTTATGAAAAATCTCAAGTATGGTAAAGTTAATTATACAAAAGGTTGAAGTACGTGGATTAAAAGTGATCAGTAAGAAGTTGTTATAACAGTTTCAGTTTGGCGAGTGTCAAGATCAATGTGTAAATGTGATAGTAAATGTGTTCGACAATAAAAGTGTAAAACAAATTCGTTCATCAGTGTTATTTTTGGATAAGAGACTCCCTTCCGTTTACACAACCTGTATAAAGAGAAGTGCTTGACCAAAAGATCATAGCTAGCCGGAGGAAAGTGAACAAAAATTAAATAAAATAACAGTAGCATTCTTTCAAACGAACACTAATACTACCGCAAATTGCTAACACCAGATGGAGATACAAACCTAACAAAGAATCACGTCACAAAATGACTTCACCACGTGAAGTAAACACAAATACACAAACATTATAAGTAAAACCGTCGCAAATTGGCTTCCCAAACGTGGGGCTCAACAATTAAATAAATAAATATAACAGAAGTATACCACTTCAAATTGGCTCCCATACGTGGGGCAGTTAAAATTATGTAACCAAACAAAACAAAAGCAGCACAATATAAGATCTTCAAGTTCTAATAATTTACGTAAAAACATATTACGTAAACATTAAACCACTATCATACTTAAACAGAAAAAGAAAAAACCAACATTTTAGCTGTGTAAAAATGCCTTTCATTGGGCAACAATAAACAAAGAAATCTCCTTGCACTTTTTGAAGGTGCACGGCTTAAACGAATGGAGTAAAATGGCAGAAAGTAGGCGCAAGGCTGTTTTATAGTGTGCAGGAACTTAAACATTTCTGGTGGCAAACACAGCACAGACGCTCCGAAGTTGAGCATTTGGTTCAAACCAGTGCACAGGCGCCGGGACATTTGCTGGCAAGGCACAGCACAGTCGTCACGGAGTTAGGCACTTGGGTCAAGTCAGTGCGCATGCTCCAGGACTTCCAAAATTTGCTGACAAGGCACAGCACAATCGCCGCGGAGTTGACGCTTGGTTCTAAAACTTTTTTTAATCATATCAATGGACAACAAATGTAAAGAACCGGTCCTTGGCCAGTTTCCACATAATTACACATGTTGCTCCCAAAAATATTTGTTTTAATTTTAAGAGTGGTTTAATGCATAAGTTGTGTGAATATTGTATGGGGGGCCAACCTCTTCTGCTCAGCCTATAAATGGGGGGTAGATTTAGAGGTTCAATGTTTACTTCCTCTACCACATACCTGATAGGTAGAGAAGGTATTGCATTCCAACCAAAAATTCAATATCGAGATTTCACAAGAAATCAGGTTTTTAGACCCCCCCGAATAGAAACAAACAACACATTTTTAGAAAAAGGTCCGCGCCCGTGTGTGTGATCAGCATAGCTCAAAAAAAGTCGGAAAAATACCAAACATTATATTTAGGCTCAGTACCTGCCAAATATGCGACACGAAGAATTTCAAGAGAATTGCTCCACCCCAAATTAGTCTTTACATGGAACATTCTCCGAGATTTTTTCCCGTAAAAATGGCTATAACAATTTTGATTCAAACGCCATGTATTAAAGATATTTACATGACAAATACAACATATATCTTAAATTTTCTGGGAATAGCCCGTGAAGTGCACTTCTTTTGGAAGGAATTTTGTATAATCTTGTATAACTGATAAACGTTAAGCGATAGACGAAAACGTACTGCACAGCAAATGAATATTGCTGTAAAACACAATTTATTTCAAATAAGTTTTTTTGTGGCATCGGCCATTTCCAAGATATCCGTTTTAATGGTTCGATTTGTCCAATGCTTCCTCATTCCTTTAAGTCCCATCAAAATTCAGTTGTTTCTAGCGATTGCATTGCAACAGTTTGCAACTTTAAGGCAAGGTAGACCGTCCAGTTCTAAAATATTTGACTACCGCTGTTCCCTTTATAACGTAAAGTGTAATGTAGCTATTTCTGCAACGGTTAATTTGGATTTAAATGTATATATAGTAAGAAAAATAAGCTTTAGTAAGAAAAGGAGAGGTAGAATCAGACGACTGAAAAATCCAATGCCATTGGCAGGATTTCAATCAACAGCCTTCCGCTTTCCGTACGGATGTTCTAACCTATGAGCTACGATGGCAACATACCAATTCGGCATTAAATTCCCCAAACGATTTACATGTTTTCCGATAAACCACAAGGAGATCTCAATACAATTTGAGATCTCCTAGTGCTATTATACTGAAATTATGAATATTTTGTCCTTCAACCACTATTTTCCCAATTCGTGCGCAAATTTCTACTGTCATCAAAAGGTTTTGGATACTATTATTTAAGAGATAGTATTTAAAAAAAATACACACGTCAGTAGTAAAAAAGGAGAGAACGGGCAGAAAACCAGATGCCGACAACTGATAACATGTAATGTGATATCCTTTGTTCTGTGCCGCCGACCACGCCCCCTCGTGTGTGCTACTGTCATGCCGCCAGACAGAGGTGTAGAACAATGGGCTCTTGTCCTTTGTGTGCCGTTCTGAATGCCGCCCAGCAGAGTAGACCAATGGGCTATTGTCCTTTGTGTGCTGGTCTGAATGCCGCCCGGTAGAGGTGTAGAACAATAGGCTATTGTCCTTTGTGTGCTGGTCTGAATGCCGGCCATGCACAGGATTAGAACAATGGGTTATTTTCCTTGCACGAGGACAACATGTATTGTTCTCGTCGCAAATGGAGGTGGCTCTTTGTGCGCAACTAATAACGGCAGCCGGGGATCGTCGAACAATGAGCTATTGTTTTCGCCGCGTGCCGCCACCACCGCCCCCGCAAATCGATGTAGGAGATAATTGTGTCAATCAATCAGGTAATGTTCGTCCATGCATAACATCATCTAACATTATTGAAAAAGAATCAAGGATTTATACAGCTAATGTCCCAGCATCGTGCCTCTAAAGGGCTGTACGCAGACCCTCGATCGAAGTACCCCGCCGCATGTATTTTGATTGATTGATTTAATTAAACACTGCTCGTGCATCGATGAATATAATTATTCCAATTAAGTATTTTTGATTGATTAATGTAAATGAGTATATATGAATTGACTCGCGCAGCTGGTTGCCATCGTATATTTACGTGTGTGTGTTAGCATATGTATAACTAACACACTTATTGGTCTTAACCTATCCGGCAGCTCTCTACCTTGTAATGAAAAAACCCAGCAGCCGGCTTCTGCCTGGTAATAACAAGTTTCACCCCCTCCACGACTGCTGCGTGACGTCACTAACAAATCTCGACATGTAGACTAGCCTAGCTCCACTATGTCGGCGTCGATAAAGCATGTTAAAACCCGCTCACCAATGCCTTTCCTTTGTACTCGAAAACCACCAGCTGGCGTCTGTCTGGTGGGGTGAATAACAGGCCTCAACGTGCATTCCACCGCTCCACACCCGTCGTGTGACGTCACCGAACAAGTATCTACAGTATATAAGGAGCGACCGCAGCCAGAGCGATCATTTGTTGCTTTTTAAATGTTCATTCAGTGATAATCGAAATGGTTGGTGATAATCGTGCATCTGATGAGAATGATTACTGAAGCGAGTGCGGAGATTATTATCACTACGTATACTTCCATACCGAAACCTACAATGGTTTAATGCATTCCATATTGTGTACTCAACCATCGCATCCTGATCAGATGACTACATTGGAAGTGTGCACAGAGAGCTGTCCTGTTTATCGAGGAGCGAGCATGTAAGTAATATATTTCTCTATAAATCAGTAATATGTTGCATGCATGTTAAATGAAATCTAACTTGAAATTATTTTATTATTTCAGAGAAAATCGCATGGAGGAGGATGCGGAGGATCTTAGCGATGTCGATGAAGTTGATGATGTCTTCGTCTCGAAACACCTAGCTGAATGTGATACAGAGACGTGCACTGGATACATGCATTCTGTACTTTGTACTAATCCGGCCCAACATGAACGCATGACATCCTTCTTCCTATGTAACGACAACTGCGAGGTCTACCAGCTAAGGAAGAGAAAACTCGAGTAAGTAGAAGAAATGTTAAATTACATATTCATTTACTGCTTCTAATGCAATTCTGTGTCTAACCTAAAATTAAATTATTACAGACTGCGAGTGACTGCGCCTACGGTACCCGTGCCAATAGAGGAGCTGGATCATGAGAGACGCGATGTCGATATACTGAAATGTCCAATCGCAGAGTGCTATGCAGACACTATGGATGAGGATGTCGCTTCACTCTCCGTCATTACTGCTCCTGATGATAACGCTACGAGGGTTGAGGAGTGGATAAATCACACGAGTCCAGATTGCTCGCCTGAGATACACCCAGAAACTTGCAAACCCTTGCAGTAAGTATGGCACTCTTTAATCATACTTTTGTGTGACAAGGGAAGAGGATTTTTCTAATATATGTATTTTCTCTTTGAGGCGAATGAAATCATTTGCTAAACCTATTTCTAACATTGTTTTGAATATATGTTGCAGGAGTGTGAGGAGGGAGCGAAGGAAGAGGAAGAACGAGACTGGTGAGCAAAAGCAGAAGAGGTGTAAGAGGAGGATCCTCAACGATGGTCCCATGGTCTTCTTATTCATTGAAGATACCCTGCATTCGCCGGGGGAACATGGAGAATCGATTACTCGCGCTTGATGACATCAGCATATCCCCCTCCCATTCCGTGAACATTCGACTATACTATGACATCCCTTCCCTCTACATAAAGCGTAAAAGTGATAAATCATTTGTTTATATTACAAAATCAGACTTGGATATAATATCCAAAAGCATTCCAATGATTGAAGATTACCTACACCAAGAAAAAAGGTTTGCGTGTGATGAATATTGTGACAATGTAATTCATGCATACAATATTATTGCATTTCTTGACCATTCAATTCACTTCATAATTACTTGTTTAAATAATAATGTAATATCTTTAGACATTGAGGGTGTAAGGAATCTAAAACGGCTATTGCCCTATATTGAAAGACACTTGAATATTTTAAATGATTTCTACAAGTCCGGAGCATCTAGTTTTTCAGGAAGTAGGAGGGGGAGAAGGAGAATGCTTGAAATGTACGCTAAAGACAATAAAAGAGTGTTTTAGTATATGAATTCAATGTATTATTCATAAACTTATCTTAGTACAATCCTCCACAAATACCATTCACCCAAACAAATACATAATTATATAATTGCTTGCATTACGCGAGAAGGAGGTTTGTAGGTAAATACTTTGTCATGTAGATCCAGGCAGCACAGCGACGTCTGGGCGGGGATATATACAGATGCTTGAATCTCGAGTCTGATGTTCACAACTCCATTTATAACCTTCTTGGGTTGGTGAGAACAGTCTATTACGAATAATGGTGCACGGTGAAGAAAATCCTTTCTCTTCAAGAGGGGATAAGTATCTCTTTCATAATAGGAACTTTGAAATTTACAGTACATTTCATATAGTGAAGGAAACTTTGAATTTTTAAAGTCCAAGTTCAAATCATGGTAGGGGTAGCATTCACTCAATAGTCTCAAATTAGTAATGTTGCAGTGATCAAACTCGGAACTGTTCTTGCTATAATCACCCAATCTTGCAGTCTGCACACACACTATGATGAAGCGGGGTTTCTCGAGCTTAGATGTTGTTGCTAATTCCACGTGAAAGATCTTGTCTGGGGTACCGCAGGCTGGGTATGAAGATCCATGGATCGAAAGGCAAGGTGTAGAGGTCTCTCAGACTTGACAGTTTTTAGAATGTGAACCCTTTCAGCATCAGAAAGGCGAATTATAGGCATCCTCCATTCGATTCTAGTTAACGTTACATTAGCTTCCTCTCCATTCGAAGTCTGGCCGCAATTTCTAGAATCTTTGGATGTTTTGAGAACCAATTCAACGTTGCTGTTGAGTATAAGCTCCTTGTGATCATCAGTAAATTCTAGGAGCATCAAGAGAGGGACTACAGCATTGAAAACCCATTCGCCGCATGTACTATATCAACTTCTTCACCAGGATAGGCCCATCCTGCATTCAGCAGTCGATTCGACAACATAGGGTTGAGAGTCACATAATTTCGTATAGTTGTAGTAATTCCAGGATTACGTGTTCCGTCTATAGTTGTAGCATTCATATCTAGACGTATCTCATCAAACATGAAGGCAATAGCATTATTAGTGAGCTTCGCTGTAGTAATAGGAGATCCATCTACCTTGGTGAGAGCGCCTTCGATGTAGAGATAACTTTTGTTAGGTAGCTTATACAAATCTTCAGCTTGGCAGGGTATTCCAATTTCATCATTTACATCCAGAGCGGAGGTATTGTATAGTAGAAAAACATGCTCCTCCTTGGTGGTCTTGTCATCAAAAGTCGGAACCTCTGTCACATTTAAGATGTCCAGCATAGAAGTTGTAACCTAACCTCTCGAGGAATTGCGGTTAGCACGTGTTAACTCCTCGGAAGCTGGAGAGGTAGTATGCTTCAACCGGGGTGTACGTCGTCTATTATAGTATTTGCAATGTCTTTTAAAATGTATTGTCATTGCGTCTTATGTGGAGACTTGTAGTGATAACCTCGTTCCTGAAGTTGATTGCCTTCCCGTGTTGATCTACCACTCGAATAGTGATCTGATCTGTATAGTGTGTATCTATGACTGGTAAATGTATAGGGTTCGAGGGTTCTTGAGAGATGTGATAGCCTGGTGGAACAGAAGGGAAGAACTCGTAGAGCGGATGTCCACTTCTACCGTCAATTAAAGAGCCCGTTGGAATACTGCATTTCACACGTATGACACTCACTTTAAATATATTCACAAGATCGTCAGATTCAAACGCTTCTCCAGCAGGAATTATTTTAGTGTCGGTGAATCCTAGAAGAAAGTCAGTAGATCTAGCCTTAGAAAAGTCTATTGTATAAGGACATTTAATTTCTGCCTTCGTTGTATTATTATTAGGCCTTATGAAGAAAACTTCATCATTCAATCCTAGTTTAACCTTTAGAAATGCATTGATATCGGCAATCTCGTAGGTTCTATGAGGGATGACAATGCTTGCAGGTTTACCATTATGAATATAATGAAATCGATTATTACTTTCATCGACGTTTGGTATTGAATAGAATGTTTCAAAATTCAAGAGAGCAATCTCATAATAGCCTGGAGGATCTGGCTGTAGCGTCTGACCCGCTCACTGTAACTGTATAACTCATCTTGACAATGTATCATCTCCTAGGATAAAATAAATTGCAAGCACAAGTGCCCACAGATGACAGAATCAAAATTCTGGTATCTCTGTGTATTATAGGAGATTTTAACGCCTTTTAGATATATTTCAATCTCAGGAGGCGGCTTCAAATTACCGAAACTATCAAAGTAGTATGCGACATCACCTTCTTTCCTTACAGCAACCCAGTGTGTTCCTTCGTTATCAGAGGTAATAAGAGATTGGTAATAAGTCTCTCTTTGAAGTGAGGATTTAAAGGTAGTTTGTCAATCATATATACTCCTCTAAAATAAGGAATTTTTAAGCGTTTAGCATAACATTCGATGTCTACGTTACTTAGGGCTTCCTCCGGTAGATGTATAATCCTCTTCCACCGTTTTTTGGTTTCTTCTTTTAACCCTTGCCTTTAGATCCTCTATTTTTCAAGGCCTTGCGATTTTAGATGCAGCGGCTAAAGACGACATCAGCGGTATTACAGGTAAGAATTCTCCTTTATTCCTCTTCTTACACCTTCTCTTTCGGAGTCCCTTTCCTCTGGTCTCCATCGCCTTGTTATGCCTCGCAACGTCTGCTAAGTGCCTATCAGCAGCCTTTTTTATTGACTGCAGAGGCTATCTGAGCAGCGCTTAAAGCAGCAATGATGGGTATCAGTGGTAAAAATCCTTCCCTCTTCTTCTTCTTTCTCTTTCCGGCTCCCACTGCAACCTTTCCCTTCATGATTGCAGTTACTATCCTTGCAGCTTACCTTTCACCAAAATTTGAATCTGATGACTGCAAGTGCTTCCAGGCCTTCTCTGCAAGAATCTTATTCTCTATTTGTTTTGAAGCACTGTCCTTATGCTCAGCGTATGCAAGGTCGCGCTGTTTGCAAGCTTGGTCTAATTGGTTAATTCCTGGGTCTCCTCTGTTTAGACGTTTTTCCAACTTAGTGCCCGTACCACAATATCTATACCCGGGCAAGTGAGCTTCAAAGGGGAGTGAATTAATTATGGAATTAATAATTCCAGAGCCACACTTATAATGCAACAACCTACCTCTCTTAGCTATCATGATATACTAATCGAATAAGTGTATGCATTAGCCCTTTATATCTTCGTTTGAGGTCTAACGGAAACGTAATCACACGCTGCAAAATGAATCCAATCATTAACTACTTTGCCCTCGGTAATATAAACAGCGCGCATACATTTTATAAGTTAGTTGTTAACATGGAGCTTGTTAAGCAGCACTGCTCTCTACCAATTCAGGTATTAGACTTTGAAAGTGACTTTAGATGCGATCGTCATGGGAAGCTATTTCCATCTAACGTCAGAGCTCTTATTTTAGGGAGTTCCAGTGCAGGAAAGCAAACGTATTGCTCAATATGCTACTCCATGAGAATGAACTATGCTTTGAAAACTTGTATATTTATTCAAAGTCTCTCTATCAACCAAAGTATCAATACCTAATTAAAGTACTTGGAAATATCGACGTATAGAAGTGAGCACTTTCGACAACGGAGAAGATTTTTTGCATCCTTCTGAAGTCAAAGAAAATTCAATCTTTATATTTGATGACGTCATTACTGAAAAGCAGGAGAAGATAGCATCCTTTTACAGCATGGTGGACATCGAAATGTCGACTCTGTATATCTAGCGCAGTCCTATGCTAAAGTTCCAAAACTTTTAATTCGCGATAATACAAGCATGATAATACTCTTCAGGCAAGATAATTTAAACTTGAAGCAAATTTATGAGGATTATGTAAATATCGACATGACCCACAATGAATTTAAAGACCTATGTAAGTGTTTGGGAGAGTGTATCTGAAGGAGAACCCTTTGTTGTGATAGTTTCTGAATTTCACATGAATGAGTGTCGATTTAGGAACGGTTTTGATGTATATGTTAAGCTCGACAAAAAAGAAAATGATCATTTTTAGTTAATCATGAGCATCGACAGGTTCTGTTCTCAGAGAACTGCTTCAGTTAGAATAGTGTTTGATCGTTTTATCATAAATAGAGATGTCAAAGGAAACTATCAATTCAAGAAACAATTTGCAATGTTCACGATCCTGAAGATAATCATGATGCATCCAATAAGAATTATGTTGATGCTCTCGAAATTAGAATGCGCAATTTCTCTCAGAAGCTGCTAGCAGTGTTGAAGTTATGGCTAAGACCCTGATCGATGAATTGATTTCGAGATATATTCTCAAGGGTATAAGGAAAATAACATCGTGATCTATAACGTTAGATTGAATGTATTGCTAGATCCTGTTCACGATATTGATGTCGTGAATAAAAAGTTCATCACTGGATGTGAATTCACGGACGCAGTCGAGAGATGATAATGGTAACATTATATTGGATAATAAGAAAATCATTGATAAAGCAGATCCTCTTGGAGATATGTATGCTGTAAATAAAAGATATATTAGAGGTATGATCATTAAGAAATCGAACGAGACGTGACGACAGTTAAACTGGTACTTGCCGAAGGAAATCAGAGTGCAAATAGACAAGAAACTGCAACGGCTCAATGCAAATTTGAACAAAACTACGGAGCAAGTGGATGCTTTAACACTTTCAACAAAGGAAAGGATAGACTCCCTAATGACGTCTATTAAACAACAGGCAGAGGTACTGCAAAGGCAGAAAACAGTCATCCAAAGTATATGTAATGAGAAAATAAATAATTTGGAAAAATTAACAAATAGACAAATTTCAAGTCTGGACGGAACAATCAATCAATTAAAGGCTGAGACTTTGAACACTCTAAAAGGCGATATACAAAGTTAAACAAATACATGTCAAAGGAAATCGAGACGCAAATAGGTAAGAAGCTGCTAGACATCACAGCAAGTTTGAATAAAACTACGGGTAAAGTGGATACTCTAACAACTTCTACAAAAGTCAGAGCGGATTCTATAATGGACTCTATTAAAAAGTTACCGTGGAGCTTGATAGAGAAAAAATAAATCTTCAGGATCTTTGTAATCAGAAAATAAGTAATTTAGAAAAGTTAACAATGAAGCGAGTTTCAGATCTAGAGGATACAGTCAAGCAGTTATAGACAGAGGTTTTGAATACCCTCAAAACTGATTCCTGCAATGATAAACTTAAGAAATTGGAGGAAAATGTAAACATGATGATGGACACCTACAAAAAATCATATGCAGCAAATGACAAGTCTAGAAAAATCGGGCAGAAGCCAGTACGCTAATACGACAATCTTTGCTGAGGCTTTCAAGACACATACACAGGAACATAAGAAAGAAACCGAGCAAGTGAGAACTTCGATAGAGATGTTAGCTAAGGCTATCGACACATTGAGAACTCAAGCTGGACGCAGACTATAAATTGAAGGTAATCGTCTATTTTCACATCATTTGTAAGATGGATAGTGAAAGCATAGACCTAAAGAGTCTGTAGCCGAGCATACCAGGGCTGTAAAAGAAAAACTGAGAGCTCTAAAATATCTCAAGTTTGAGACTCAGCATGTCACGTCCAAAGCTTTGAAGCCCGTTAACGCCCTCCTCAAGGATATTTTGGATACTCAACGGGGGTTGACTGCGAAGACAGTCAAAAATGAAGATGGCGATACTACAAGTACTTCTACTTACCTTCAACAAGTTCGCTCAAAAGACAAGAATCGTATTGATACGTTGTACGGTGTAAGATATCAGGATGATAGTTATATGCTTTGAAATTTTATAA
Organism: Deroplatys truncata; assembly: GCA_030765065.1. NCBI lineage: Eukaryota > Metazoa > Arthropoda > Insecta > Mantodea > Mantidae > Deroplatys > Deroplatys truncata. The sequence continues at coordinate 513,591,744 of CM060990.1, forward strand.
ATAATCAAATACTGACAGGTGATGAAACGTGTGATTCTACCACTGGTTTGAAGCAGCTCATCTTTAAGCGATCACCTCATATGTCTGCATACACCAGTGAAGACTTGGAGGCGTACGCTAAGATTCTGAAAAGTACTTTTCTTATAGAAGTGGCTACACCAGACATGGTCGTATGAGATCTGGTAAATCGCATAAATACAAGAATATAATACGTCCCCCTCAATACACATTCAGCTCTAGGTCTGGTATGGAAAGAGCAATAGCCTGATAAGGAGGTTGACTACGTTTCCTGGAGAAATCCTAACCCATTAGTGAACAGACTGAGGCTACTTATTGCTTCGAGGGGCGGAGGTAATAATAATCACACTCAAGAGATTGAGGTAATTATCCGAGAGTTGAAAGCATTTAAAATTATAGCATGACTACCAAAGAGAATATCGCCACGGAGCTTCACGGATCGGCGAGGAAGAACTATTTGCGACGCAAAATTATCAGCAAAGGTCTGAATGATTTATTCCAAATTGATTTGATTGAAATGATACCCAATGCAAGAGTGAACAAAAATTTCAAATACATTCTATTTGCAATCAACTTTTTTTCTAAAATGGCATATGCAAAACCCTTAAAGAACAAGGGTGGAAATAATGTAGCAAAGGCTATGGAGGATATATTACAAGAAATGGATGTTCCACCTCGGAATATTCAAAGTGACAACGGGAAAGAATTTTATAACAAGTTATCTAAACGATTAATGTTAAAGTATAATATTAACCACTACAGCACCTATACTAATGTGAAGGCTACAGCTGTTGAGCGTTTAATTCGAACCTTGAAGAATATGATGTATCGAAAGTTTTTAGTCCAAGGCTTATACAAGTGGCTAGATCTATTACCTTGAATCCTTGTAAAGTACAATGATACTTTTCATTCGACTATCCGTGTGAAGCCTAATGAAGTGAAAAACAACTATCTTCTTCTGACTGTATAATTATAATCAAGAACGAAGAGAGAAGAAGGCTGCAAGGAAGTTTAGTGTTGGTGATTATGTCAGGATATCTAAACATAAAGGACATTTAGAAAAGGGTTTTGAATCTAACTGGAGTGTTGAAATCTTCAAAGTATTTGTGTGAATCGTACCAAGCCTACAACATACATACTAAAGGATAGGAATGATGAGGTGATAAAAGGTGTCTTCTATGGACATGGACTAAAAAGACTAACTATCCTAACACATATTTAGTAGGAAAGGTTATACGTAAAATTGGAAAAAAAGTTCTTGTAAAGTGGTATGGTTTTGCAGAGACTGAATGGATTGATAAAAAGGATTTGGTGTAATGTATGAACAACTAATAAAGACTAGCGTTTTATGACTGTAAAAATTCTTAGTGTGTTTTTTATTTTAAAAATCCTTAATACTTCTTTGAGGGAAAAATGTATACACTTAAAACACACTCACATACTTGAAATTAATATAAAGTTATATACAATATTAAAAACATCAGAGGGAAAGTAATACTTAAACACCCACACAAATTTTGAATGAATATAAAACTATATACATCTTTAATAAATCATCAGAGGGAAAAGTAATACATAAAAACCCTCACACAATTGAAATGAATATAAAACTATATACATCATTAACAAATCATCAGAGGGAAAAGTAGTACATAAAAACCCTCACACACATTTGAAATGAATGCAAAACTATATACAATATTAAAATCATCAGAGGGAAAAGTAATACATAAAAACCCTCACACATTTGCAATGAATATAAAACTATACACAATATAATATCATCAGAGGGAAAACTAATACATAAAAAACCCTCACACATTTGAAATGAATATGAAACTATATACCATATTAAAATCACCCCAGGGAAAAAATATAAAAAACCCTCACATTTTTAAATCTGTCTCTTTTTATACATTATTTACATTTTTACAAGGATGGGCACTAGCAATCGCCAGGTTTAAGGTAATAATGGCCCCAGGCTACAGTCTTATAGGTTCCTTCTATCAGCTACCTCTTGTCGTCACCCCCTTCAACGCCAATTTGTTTGTTTCAAAAGTGGTAATTTGGTGGTTTTTGCTACGAAATGTTTTTTGGAGTGAATAAATTTTTGGGCTATGAGCCCTAAGCATTCAAAATAATGACCGAAATCTATTTTCTCCATACCCGCCCTGGTGATGCTCTTTGCTTTCTTTATTGTCTGCTAGCTGTATCTTTATGCATATAATTTTGCTCTGATACCGACATACTCTTCCATAACCACGCCACCCAATTCATCCTTGAACAAGCCAATCTTTTTCTTGTTGGCTTGCTGAATGACATATGCATTATCTTTTTCGAAGTTTGAAGTGTCAAAATACTGTGGGTTCTCCCTGATGAACTCATGGGTATCAGAACTCGTTTAAAAATGAACGAGTCTGTATCCACGTAATTCAGCAGCAAGTCTTTCAAATTCGGTTTCATAATATTATTAAAAATACATACACTATAAATTTAGAAATGTCCAAAATGACATGTCCAATGTAGATTGACTTATTCATATTGACTTCCTCTCTGCTCTGTTCGATGCCTCCAAGATTTTCTTCGAAAATGATTGTGCCTAAATAAGTGCTGCGTGCTGTCAACATCTTTGCCTGTTCCCATTTGCTAACTATTTTAAAACCTGTGTACTTCCTTACATTCTCTATGAATTTCCCGTATACAGCATTATTCATTTTTTCCAGATGTTTTGTCGAAATTTTGATTTTTCTTAAGCTCTCTTCTGTGTATTAACATCGACATATGTCTTTAGCCAGTAAGACTGGTCGTAGGACACCACCTTGTGAATGTCTCACAGTTAGACCCTGCTCGATACACTGCTGCAAGCACTACTGCTTGCATCCTGTAGTGCAAGACATATTTGCTTTTCTTATCTAATATTGCAAGCAGTTTCTTGTATTGTCCATTCGATGGTGTCGCGCTCTGTGGACAGAAAGGAAGCTCGTAATGGGCGTCGTGGATATAGTCAGGGTATTCGATATCTACTTCTAGAACACAGCCAGTCTCCGAATCTTCTTTGATGACCATGAAAGTTATATTCTTAATTTCTTCCCTGGTGAGCCATTTCAAGTTTTTATAGGGGAGGGCCGATATGATTGAAGCACCGTATAAATGCTTTATGTCCCAATAGGACAGGTACTTAACAGGAGCATGCTGGTCAAAGCTTGACATGTATCTGTGGTTATTTTTGGTGTAGCTGTAGCCCTTCGCCACAGTGCACAGTCCACCTCTAATACCCGACTCGAAAAACTTAAGAATGCTCTTGTCAGATATTAAAGAAAGTTTGGCCTTTGTCGTCTTCAATATTGCGTCAAAAGCAAGTCCTGGTAATGTATAAATCCATGCTGGGCCAAGTTTATACATTCCCAGGATGAGAGCTCGAAACTTTTGAAAAATATCTGCCAAGAGTAGTATATCTGTTTTGAGATATAGATCACTGTATTTCCCGAGATTCCGGATATTAAAGGTATCCCAGACTTTTACAGCATGCCTGTATTGCTCGTCGGTGATGTTACTGCCTTTAAGAGTGCTGTGGAAGTCCTCTTTTGGTGGTAGAGCTGTTTCCTGAAGCTTTGCAAAGCTTGACAAATAGTCATAGGGGAACATCTTGATACGGTAATTTGTATCACAAATTACTTAAATGTAAATATTGATTGTAATATGAATATGTACTTTTATGTGACATTGATTTCAGAGGTTTATTAATTGTAATTATTATTGGTAAATAATAATATAAGGCTTTACTGAAACTGTTAGTAATGGCGCAAGAATGCAGCGATGGGGTGAGTTGTTTATCATTACCGGGAACCAGGAAGTTACGTAATGTTTCGCGCCTTTTCGGTAAAAAAAGCTTCTAGAATGTTCTCTAAAAGAAATATGTATTAGTGGTTTTCATTGGATAGTAAAATAGACGCTAATGTTGGCGCGTTTTATTAGCCAATGGCAGTTCATTTATAATCTTTAGGCGTATCTTGAGGCAAGCCTATAAATAGTGTAGGTTCAAGGGAGCGTTCCCCCAGTTCAACGGAATTCTCAATACACTACACGTCGGCCGCTCAGTTCATCAAAATTTCGTGTACACTACACATCGTCAGCCAGTCCTTCATTTCGTCAAGTTACACGAGAATTATTATAAAATATTATACAGTTAAATATACACAAAGTCGAAGTACGTGAGTTAAAAAGTGAGAAGTTATTACAAACAGTTTCAGTTTGGCGTATATCCAGATCAATTTGTAAAAGTGTTGGTGCACGTGTTCGACAATAAAGGATTATAAAACAAATTTCGTCATTAAGTGTAATTTCTGGATAAAAGATTCCTTTCCGATTCACACCCTGCATGAGAAACATATTCGACCCAAGGAGCTAGCTGGATGATATTTAAAGTGAATTATTTCAAAACGGATGCAAATTGCTAACGCCAGAGGAAGCTACGAACCAAAACAAGGAGTGACGTCACAGGATGGCAACGCGCGGAGTAAAGCAACACAACATATGATCTACAAGTTCTAATTTCTTACACTATAAATATTACGTAAGAAACATTACCGTCGCAATCTCCTTGCTTGTTGCCAGGTTAAAATGTTCTTCAACGGGATATTCCGCCCTGGTTATTTTAAAGTCACTCTCCTCCAGCATGTCAGCCAGGCTGGACAGCTTTTCGTCAAGAAACTTAAAGCTGTCCAGAAACCTGATGCTGATGTTCTTGTACCTTTTGCTGAACGCTATACACCTTTCACCACTTTGAACTATGCACGATATGGGTTTATTTTCATATGCCATGTGCTTATCAGGAAGTGACTGGCATAATTAGATAGACAATGAAAAAGGATCGGTATGAAATCAGGGACCTTTCTATTAAATTGCATCTATTATGAGCAGCACCCAGATATTCCCCAGTCACGTGATCGTGATCCCTAACGTGCAAATCGCTCATAGTGAAAGCGCCAAGGCAGATATGACATTCAGAGGCATTATAGAAATTCTGTTGCTCTTCAGGGGATGGATGCGTAGGTTTAGGATTAGAATATACATCGATGACATCATCAGCAATTGATTTTAATCGCTTGAAGAAGTCATCGATGGCATTTGGACCTCTGAAGAGAAAGAATTTTGATAGTGTCTCGTCATGTCTACATACCAGCCTTAAGGCGACAGACATTGCTTCATGTTCTTGAACGGCTCGGGTCCAACTCGAGTTGCTTGAGGGCTCGCAAGTGTGGACCTTTGCCAGAACAGATTCAATATCAGCGTATATGACAAAAGGTACAGGAACGCTTTTGGAGAATGCCTTAAATTCAATGCAGTCATCCTGTTGAGGCATTTAAAGTAGCTGGTATTTTCCACATCTTAATCTATGTGTTTCCAGAGCCTTCTCAGTGGCACACCTCTTGAGACATGCCTCACACATCCATGTTTTACCGTTATGTTTCGTTGTCTGCTTGCTTATCAATCTGGACAAATCATTTATGAGACAGTAGTGGTACTTTTCCTCCTGTTCAACATACAGTAGGTTGACATGGTGCTGCTTCTTTTCATCTGTTTGGTATAGAGGAATAATGTTGTCATTCTCTTCTATACCAAACACTGAAATGGACACTCCATTATTCTGCTTTTCAAAGGATTCAATTTGGTGCAGGGGTACCGGAAATTTAATATCCTCATAATTGAATGCTAACAAGGTCTTCGACGATGCGGCCCCCTCAAACTTGGAAATGTTTTCTAAAATATCACCCGCAATTGAAGAAAAGATCTGATTGAGGTCGCTTGATGGAAGTAACAGCACAGGCTTAGAATTAAATAAGGTGAAAAAGCACGCCTCTTCATTAGGTTTTTAGATTAAATATTTAAGTTCCATGGAACAATTCATTTTCAATCCACTCCTTTTCTGCAAAACGTTTTCCACTTCTTTAATTATAAGCTCCTTGCACTCATCTAAAAAGACTCTGGGGTCAAGTATTTCTAATGTATTTTCTATTTTACTATTAAAAATACGCCCCTTGAATGCCGATTGGATGGTATTGCATTCCAGACCCTGAAAATTACTAGCACTAACCTTGGCTTTTTAATAGTAAGTTGCTCACATCCGTCCGATGCCTGTCCTCTCTTCCCGTTCACGGGTGCTGAATCATTGGATGATGAGGAGGTTGACAGTGCAGCGGTTTCATCAATTGCGTTGGATGATAAGGAGGTTGACAGTGCAGCGGTTTCATCAATTGCGTTGGATGATAAGGAGGTTGAGGCTGCAGCGGGTACTACTTCCACAGAGCGGCTGAGACTTCATCAACCCTCTCGTGCGAGGCGGAGCTCTGTGTTGAAATCTTCATTGACTGGCTTCCCTCGTCAGCCATAATACTTTCTGGAATAATAATTATAGTATAGCATATGAACAAGATGTTAATATGATTTGTTACATTAATTTTTAAAACACTGAAGGATTCTTACCATTTGACGGTTGCATGTATGGGGCAGGGCCCCAACCCTGATGATTTGGTGCCGGGAAGGCATGGAAGGCTAATGGTGCAGCAGTCGCGAGTAGAACGAGACCCATCCCGAAATAAAGTCCGCCCCCTGGAATAATAATAACAGTATAGCATGTGCAAATTAACTTCATTAAACACTGAAAAAATCTTACTATTCGGTGGTTGCTGCATGCATGGGGCAGGGCCCCATCCCTGATGATTCTGTGCAGGGAAGGCTGATGGTGCAGCGGTCGCGTGTTGAACGAAACTCGTCCCGAAATAAAGTCCACTCCCTGGAATAATAATCATAATAATCATAATAATAATAATAATAATAATATAGAATGTGTAAAACAACTTCATAAAATGATGAAGAATTCTTACCATTCGTGGTTGCTGCATGTATGGGGCAGGGTCCCATCCCTGATGATTTGGTGCCGGGAAGGTACGGAAGCCTTCTTGTGGCGGTGCTGGTACAGTGGTCGCGTGTTGAAGGAGATCCGTCCCGAAATAAGGTCCGCTCCCTGGAATAATATTAATAGTAAAGCATATGAACAAGATGTTAATATGATTTGTTACATTAATGTTTTAAAAAACTGAAGGATTCTTACCATTTGGTGGTAGCTGCATGCGTGGGGCATGGCCCCATCCGTAATGTCGGACGCCTGAATCATCGCGTTATTCGCGGAATGATGCAGCAGTCGGCGGCAAGTATCATGCTGGAGCTGGTTGTAGGCTTCAACCATATTAGCAGATCCGAATGCTGAAAGCACAACTAATTTGCGTCGTTGACTTTATTTATTTATTTTAAAAAAAGAAAGGCTATATTATTAAGTTAATTTACTTTATTGCGAAGAGCTTACATACACGGAAATGGCGATGTATTTTACCCAGCAAGAAAATTCTATTCCAAGTAAAGAACATTTATTATTCGACAGTCATGGAAAATATCTCTTTTTTAACGTAACGGAAGCAGAGTGCAATTTTTCACTAAATGAACGCGTTGGGGAAATGAAACATGTCCAAATAGTTATTAAATGAAGAATGTTAAACCGAGGCATGCAATCTGAAGGTCCCGGGTTTGATTCCCGTCGGTCACCCTCGGAAGAAATTTCTATTGCATATAAAGAACATTTTTTATTCGATACGGTTGGTATTCAAATAATTGTATTTTCTATAAAAAGGAATCTAATTCACTCGGTGAAATCCCGTATTTAAAAACACGGAATAATAAGTTTGCTTAAAAAAATTAATACTTAACTAAACTGTTCACATTTTTTGAGAAAATGAATTCGCGCAGTTAGCTACATATAATTGTATTTTCTCTAGAAAGGAATATAATTCACTCGGTGAAATCTCGTATTTAAACACATGGAATAATAAGTTTGCTTAAAAATGAATACATAACTAAACTGTTCACATTTATTTTGAGCAAATGCATTCGCGCAGCTAGCTATTAACTGGAATGTTGAACTATTTGCATATAAATGCCCGACGTTAAAAACCAGAACGCAATTATAAGTTGAATGTAGTGAGTAATAAGTTAACTTTTAAAATAAATGAAGTGCTTTTACAACTTAGCAGACATACTGTTTTGATGAAATTTCACGACGCGAAGTAAGACCTGAACAGATCATAAGTCGTCGATGTCAGTCGAGAAACTGTAAGCCGTTCCGTTGAAGCAGGCTAATATATCTCTCTTTTGCAATATAAAAATGTATGCGAGAGGTGTGACGGCATAAAATACATCGATTTTGATGGACTACTCCAACCCCCTCGAGCATGTAGGGTATTTCGCGCAGGGTAAGGTATTTCATAAAACGCGTTTAAACTTGTTGTGGGGAATTCCTCCATCACGCCATATGTCTGTAAGGGAAATCCTTCTGTATATGAACGCTAGAAAATCAAATAGAATAAAACAATATATATATACATTATTTTTACATGTATTACTAAAAGGCATTGTTTACTATTACCAAAATATTCGCCCCAGTATTATATTTGAAGCATCCGTCTGCGATCAAAGTATTATTCAATCATGATACGAATGTGAGTGGTGACGCTGATATCATCACCTGGAACTTCAACTTCATACGTAGGATTGTATAAAAACGCATTATTTAACAATAACTTTAGAGTGAAAATAACGTAAAAGAAAGTATTGTTTCTGTTGATATATATTTCCTGGTGCGATGTAGGGATCGTGTAATTTTTAGGTATGGAGGCTGAAACATCAGTCTGTTTAAATGAAATAAACAAATAAGCTTTCTTGACGATAATAATAATAATAATAATAATAAACTTGATTGCCACACTGAAGGAGGAAACATTACTTGGAAATAATTGCGATAGTTACGAGTATTTCAGTGCAGTGTTCTACAGGATCTATACACCATACCCGCTACGAAATATATACGCCTGCGCTTATAAAGGTTTCATTATTTATTTATAAATAACGCATTGCACGTATCATTTAATTACAACCTTAGTGCCAGTAATGAAAAGAAAGTATTGCTTCTCTTGATGTAATTCCCGGCATCTGTAGACGAAATCCACTCGCCTGTATAAGTCTGGCCAATTCTTTTGAAGACATGTATTGCTAAAAACCGCACTCAAGTGTTAAATTTGAAATATTCGCTTGTAGATTTTATCTCTACTTAGTAATCCCATTAATCTGTAAGTGCGGATGGCCGCAATACTGGGAAAACCCTACCACCCCGTGGTTTACACTCTTCATGGGATATACAACATATTTTGCAAGGGGCGTGTAAACCGCTATATAAATCGTCGGCGTCTCTGACGTAACGTATCAGTGTGCTAGCATTGTGCTAGCGCAAAGGAGAGAGAGCGTGCTTGCGTGGTGGGTGTGGTACTTTACCGACAATGACTGTTTTAAAGTCCCCGCCTACGCGTGTGGTTGCGTGAGCGGGTGGGGTACTTTATCGACAATGTCTGTTTTAAAGTCCCTACCCATGAACGTGCTTGCACTAGTGGGTGGTGTACTTTATCTACAATGCCTCTTTTAAAGTCCCTATATATGCGCTTGCTTGCGCGAGTGGGCGGGGTACTTTATCGACAATGACTGTTTTAAAGCCCCTGTCTATTAGAGTGCTTGCGCTAGTGGGTGTGGTACTTATGGAAAACGACTGTTTTAAATTCCCTACCTATGAGCGTGCTTGCGCGAGTGGGTGGGGTACTTTATCGACAACGACTATTTTAAAGTCTCTGTCTACGAGAATGCTTGCGCTGGCGGGTGTGGTACTTTATCGACAATGACTGTTTCAAAGTCCCTGTCTATGAAAGTGCTTGCGCTGGCGATTGTGGTACCTTATCGGCAACGGCTGTTTTAAAGTCCCTGTCTATAAGAGTGCTTGCGCTGGCGGGATTGGTACTTTATCGATAATGACTGTTTTAAAGTCCCTGTCTATGAGAATGCTTGCACTGGCGGGTGTGGCACTTTATCGACAACGACTGTTTTAAAGTCCCTGCCTATGCACGTGCTTGCGTGGTGGGTGAGGTGCATTATCGACAAAGCCTGTTTTAAAGTCCGTGTCCATATCATTTTACTTGTCGAAGACCGTCAAGAATGAAGACCTTCTGTATTTTACCTCGAGTGTCTATATATTTCTGTTGAGTTTTATTTATGAGCGCTCTTTAACTATGTTAATTAAAAGAGTAACAATGCAGGGTGTTTTATTTAGGGTACTTTCCATATTTCACTATTTATTTATAACGTATTGCTTAACAATAATGTTAGTGCCAGTAATGAAAGAAAAGTAATGCTTCTCTTGATGTAATTCCCGGCGTCTGTAGGGGAGATCGACTCGCCTGTATAAGTCTAGGCAATTCTTTTGAAGACATGTATTATTAAAAACCCACTCAAGTGTTAAATTTGAAACATTCGCTTGTAGATGTTATCTCTCCTCAGGAATCCCATACATTAAGCTGTAAGTGCGGATGACCCCAAAAATGGAATTTCCCAAGACCAGGTTTACCCTCTTCAAGGGTGTACAACATATTTTTGCAAGGGTGTACAACTGAATAACTCATTCTCGAATTTCTCGAAGACCACTGGGGTGCGTCTTTAGAAAAAAGATTTTAAACGAATATCAAATTTATATTTGAAGTCTTCGTAATGGTTCGATCTCTCTTCTGGAGTAGTCAACATATCTTTCGAAAGGGGAATGTTTAGAAGTTGTCGCCCTATGTTATTTACACCCTTTCGCGATAGTTATATATTTACTAAGAAAGGAATGTATGTTTTGAAAGTCCATGTAGCTTTACTTTGAGTTCAGAGTTCGATTTCCCGCTGGTATTCAATAACGCTTTAGACATTGCATGTCTAAACAATCATGAGACTGTTAAAGTCGTCTTTTCATTTTTGTTACGGGAATAAAAAATAGGGTATTTATGATCGCTCTTTAACTGGTGTTAATTAAATGAGCAACAAAAGGGAATGTTTTGTTTACGGTACTCTCCATATTTCAGTATTTATTTAGTTCATTATTTATTTATTAATAACGTATGTATTATTTAAATATAAAGTTAATCCGTATTTATTTTTCTGAGCCAACCCTACGTGTAAACAAACCTTAGAAAAATATCTTTAAGCGCGGAGTGCCTTATTACCCTTTCAAATGATTTATGCTAGTTATTTCCCCGGGAGCCAACATGGCCGCCCTCCGCGTGTTAAAGCCTTAAAATGTCCGACTTCCGCCTTCTTTCTCGCAGGCCGGAAGAGTGAACTGTCCACTAGAGAGCTGTAAGGAAAGCAGCTGTCGCGCGGAGGGGGGATGTTAAGTGAAGAGAGAACCGGTCAGGAAGAGACATCATTAGCGTTAGAGCGCCTACAGGAGATGGACAGCGCTGGGGTTTTCAGTGAAAAAATCACTCGCTAACGTCTTGTGTTAGCTATTTATGCTAACTCAATCCTTTCAGTCATGCATTCTTAATTCATCTAAGAGATGCAATATTCTTATAAACCCCCCAAAAAATTCCTCAAAATCAGAATTAAACAAGTTATATTACTCGTAATAATTGTACACGCGTAATGATTTCCATAACACACACACACGCATATACGATGGCAACCAGGTGCGCGAGTCAATTCATACTTATTTACATTAATAAATCAAAAATACTTAACTGGAGTAATTGTATTCATCGATCGACAAGCAGCATTTAATTACATTAATCAACAAAATACATGCGGCGGGGTACTTCGATCGACGGTCTGCGTCCAGCCCTTTAGAGGCACGATGCTGGGACGTTAGCAGTATAAATCCTTTATTCTTTTTCAATAATGTTAGATGATGTTATGCATGGACGAACATTACCTGATTGATTGACACAATTATCTCCTACATCGATTTGCGGGGGCGGTGGTGGCGGAACGCGAAGAAAACAATAGCCAATTGTTCGACGATCCCCGGCTGCCGGTATCAGTAGCGCACAAAGAGCCAACTCCATAAGCGACGAGAAAAATACCATGTTGTCCTCGTGCAAGGACAATAACACATTGTTCTACTCGTGCATGGCCGGTATTAGACCAGCACACAAGGGACAATAGCCGATTTTTCCACACCTCTACCGGGAGGCATTCAGACCAACACACAAACGATAATAGCCCATTGTTCCACTCTGCTGGGCGGCATTCAGACCAGCACACAAAGGACAATAGCCCATTGTTCTATCCTTCTGTCTGGCGGCATGACAGTAGCAAACAAAGAGGGGGCGTGGCCGGCGGCACAGAACAAAGGGTATCACGTTACATCTTATCAGTTGTCGGCATCTGATCGTGTGCCCGTTCTCTCCCTTTTTACTACTCACGTCGAGTAACTAACACACCGTGTTTTAATTATTTAGTGAACAGATAAAGAGGTTATAAAAACGTACGCCATGTGACTGTTACACCATTTTTAATTATCAAGTGGACAAATAAACAGGTCATAAAAACGTACGTCATGTGACTGTTATACTGTTTTTCGCTATTTAATGGACAGATAAACAGGTTATAAAAACAAACGTCGTGTGACTTACACCGCTTTTTAGTCATTTGTTGGACAGATAAAACAGGTTATAAAAACTACGCCATATGACTGTTACACCGCTTTTTAAAGCTATTAAATGGACAGATAAATGGATTATAAAAACGCACGTTGTGTGGCTGTTAACCAGCTGTTTAATTATTAAGTAGGCAGATAATCAGGTTATAAAAAGGTACATCATGTGACTGTTACACCGTTTTTTTAATCATTAACTGGAAAGATAAACAGGTTATAAAACACACGCCATGTGTGTTGCACGGTTTTTAATTATTAAGTGGACTGATAAACAGGTTATAAAAACGTACGTCACGTGACTTACGCTGATTTTAGTTAGTAGGTGGACAGATAAACAGGTTATAAAAACGAACGGAATGTGACTGTTACACATTTTTAACTATTAACTGGACAGATAAACAGGTTATAAAAGCTACGTCGTATGAATGTTACACCGTTTTTAATTGGATAAACAGGTTATAAAAATGTACGTCGTGTGACTTACGCGGTTTTTTTATTATTAACTGGAAAGTGAAAGGGGATATATTATATAAAAATTGTACATAGGAAAGGGGAACCATATATATAAGAATTGTACAGTAATAATATAATTCACTAACATGTTAAAATATTCAACATCTAACATTTGTACAGAGCTGATTGTAGGAAACAGGCGAGCTAGCAAAATTCCAGGAAAAGCATAACCCTAAGTAGAGCGTACCTTTCACCAAGCCAACAGGCAGGGAACCGGTAACGGTATGGGGAAATAAAAAGAGACAGACAGAGAAAAGAAAGAGACGGAGATATTGAACCGTCTCCACAATGCACTAGGGTGCCGCTTAAGCACACGGACTTGAAGACACACATTCTCATACATGTTATATTAACGCGGTCTGAGAACCAATAGGAAACGTCGTTACATTTTTAAACACAGAGATGAGCGTCACTAGGCTCACCTTATAAGGGCAGACAGGGCCTCAGGGCCCACTCTCTTTCTCTCTCTCTCTCTCTCTCTCTCTTCTGAGCTGTAAGAATTGTCGTCGGTACGAAGTGCTGCAAATGCACGTGTGTGCAAAAAGGGTGGGAAGATATGTGCAGATAGATAGGCTCCTGACTAATTTAAAGTGGTGGGATTATAATAATGGGAAAAGCTAGCCGCCCATAATTATTTCAATTGTGAATAAACTTCATTTATTAAGCGAAAATTGCAGTGTATTTCTTAAACTTGTATCGCCCACCATAACCTGAGAAGTAGGAATTAGATAAAGTTAGGAATGGAATAAGCAACAACCGACGAGCATCAATAGCCGAGGAAGAACACTGCTGAAGACCACAACAACCCAAGGATCGACAATATCCCGCTACAAATGGCGCCAACGTGGTTTCATAAAAGGATACGTTTACCACGCGGTCAAGGATTCAACGCACACCAGCTTCGAGTGAGTCACCACCCACGCAACTAGACCTTCCAGAACTTCAAGTTTACACAGAGTAAAGTACCTAAATATAATTTATAAGTTACATCAGTCTCAATTGTTAAATTTTAAAATGGCATGTTGCTCAGAAACAACAAAATTATAATCATGGCTGAAAAATCCAATGCTGACACCCATGTAGAGGGAGAAGTCAGTGCTCCACCTCTGGACCAGCATAATAATGACATACTACCTGAGTCACATACTATTGCAACGCAAAACATACCAGATGAGGCCACAATTAATGTAATAGAAGTCGGACACAGCTCTGCCAATTTAATGCAGATTCTGCAGTCCATGCTCACATCAACATTGAGAGATGCGAATAGACAATTGCAAGAAATAATCACAACAAATAGCCAACAATTACAAGAAAAAATCATAACAAATAGCCAACAGGTACAGGAGCAATTACAAGAAAAAATCTGAGCAAATAGCCAACAAGTCAATCAACAGCTCAAGAATGTACGAGAAATGTTAGGACAAATCAGTTTAGGGCAGGAAAACATTCAGTCAGAGGTTTTAACCTTAAAACAACGGTTGCTAGTAAATAAAGGTGAAATAGCCACTTTGTCCGAATTTGTAACTGCACAGGTAGACACATTAACAGCTAAGAACGAGGTAATGCAAACCAGTTAGGGCAGGTAAAAGAAACCTTAGCACATAGCCAACAAGCATTAGCAGACAGGGTAGATTCGGAACTCACAGCAGCTAAGAAAGTGATAACTGCGTCTCAGGTAGCCAATTCATATGAAACTAACGAACTTAGAAATGTTGTATAAACAATGAGTGCAGTGCATGACAATGAAATTAACGAGTTAAGGAATTCTGTAGAAAGATTGGAACTGAAACTTACAGCCAGTCCAAGTTCACCTAGTGAATGCCAAAGATCGGCGGACCCCGGCAGCACTCCGTTATTACCGGGCGAAGCCAACAACAATGTACACAATTCATGTAATTATGATGTGCATGCTAGAAGTGTAACACCACCGGTCACCTGCTCTTATAACAACATTAATTTAAATTCGCTCTTGCTAAATGAGTTGTCACCTCCAATATTTCATGAGGTAAAGGGGGATCACCCAAAAGAATGTTTTAGTGAATTGGAAGAATATTTTAGACTTAAAGCCACTCCAGATGAAACAAAATTAATTGTTGTGAGAAAATGCTTAAAAGGGCGTGCACTGAACTGGCTGCGTCTCACGTTGGGGGATTCTTTGTCGTACAGTGAGTTTAAACAGGCTTTTCTATTACGTTACTGAGGACCAACAGAGGTTAACAAAGTAAGACTACAGCTCAACAATGGCCGCTCTAACCAGAATATTCACGGCAGCTTGATCGATTACGTACTCAAATTGGCACAAAAGAGCAAACAAATAGAGCCGCCACTGTCAGACACAGAAGTGATTGATTTACTCATCAACCACTTTGACCCTCAAATAAGAAATGGTTTAATTGTTGCCCTACCGCAAACGATTTCCAAAATGCTGGAGATCATCACAGCTTTCGAACAGAAGCCCAGCACAAGCACCACGTGGCACACACAGAGGAGCATCTATCCACTAGATGGCCGCCAGTCACCACCATTTTCGGGGACCGGGGCAAGAACCCCTCAATATAACAATGAAAGGCACCCAACGTCACCAAGGACAAGAAATAGATTCCAGCCACCACGATATGAGAGAAGACAGCAACCATATCAACCCAATAGACAACGGAGGCGACATGGACGAGCAGCACACATTAACAATATTCGCTATACAGGACGGAGCCATTATCAGCAAGATAACCGCAACAATGGAGGCAGAAACTTCCCTGATAGAAACGCGCACCAAGGAAACCGTGACAGACGCCGCAGATATTCCAATGGATCAGGGAGACACAGTCCGGTACCCTCACAGATAATTGAAAACAGAAGCATTGGGAGAAGATGGGGATCAAACGCGGAATTAAACCATGACCATCCAAAAACAAACAACAATCAGAATCCGGGAAACCAAGCCCAGGTGTTTTCAGGAACCAGGTAAACACCTTACACACTACTGACAGAACAAAATCGTCAAACTCAGGGCCCATTACTTCGATACAAATGTGCAACAATGGCGTAGAACACAACAATACTAACAAGAGATAAGGAAATAAGGAAAACAATGAATCGCCGAGAATTTCAGTGGACATAATGGATATCACTACAACAGTACTATTAGACACTGGAGCAAATATTTCTGTGTGTTCGGAAGATTATTTTCAACAATTGTTAAACAGAAACATTAAAATAATGTCGCTACCCATCAAAAATGTTTATTTTACTGTGGCAATATCAAAAAGGGCAGAACGGGTAAAGCACCAAGCCATGCTTTCCATTAAAATAGGAAACAAAACATTTAATATAATTTTCTTAATCGTACCATGGCTGCAACAAAGAGTAATTATTGGT
Organism: Deroplatys truncata; assembly: GCA_030765065.1. Classification (NCBI taxonomy): domain Eukaryota; kingdom Metazoa; phylum Arthropoda; class Insecta; order Mantodea; family Mantidae; genus Deroplatys; species Deroplatys truncata. Next base: position 513,608,215 of record CM060990.1, read on the forward strand.
GCAGATTGTTTTTATGTTTGGGGAGCCATTATAAATTTCGAGGAAAAATGTATATCGTTGGAGCAGGGAACTGTTCAAGTACCGTTCGACGAAGAAAATTTAAAATAAAAACAGCGGTCCTACCGAGGAAGAAAACCGGCTTCACCAGGAGGATTTTTTGTGGAAACAATCACGGTACAAAATGGATTTATGAGCGACAATATCAATGTGAATAAGTAATCACAGAACATTAATACAGAAGGCCAGGATTGCGAAGAAGCACCTTATGTCCACAAGCAAGCTATTAATGAAAGGTCGGAACACTTTGACCTATATATGCTGCATGCCGACTGGCTGCCAAGGGAGAAAAAACCGGTCCAGGCCCCGCGTCAAGAGGTGTTGACAGCCGACAAGGACTTCTCGGCTGAGATAAGACGACAACGACCCTAAAATAGGGAGAAACGAGGAAAAAATGAGAAATCAGCAAAACAAAAGGCACATGAAGCAATGGACACAAACTTTGAAGGTTTAGTTCTAATAAGAAATGAGAATACAAAAAATATTGTCAGCCTGGAGCAAAGAAGATCATCGAATGTATCTACTGTACGGAGGGCCAGCGGAGATAGCAGCCGAGTTTGGTCCACACACTTACCAATTAAAGGATTTAGATGATAACAAAATTTGGGGTACCTATCATCGGCAACTGTTAAAGCCGTTTAAAGTTTAAACAAATTGTTCCACCTCGCTGAACTTTCATAAAAAATCGTATACTTTGTATACAGGTAGCAGTAATATTCAGGGTATATTTTATGTATGTTATGGGTCATTTTTGACCGGTCACCGCTTATGTACAAGTAGTAAATTCGCCACGGGCGAGAGAAAAGAATTTGTGAAGAATATGAGTAACAAGAAATTTCAGCAAATATTTACGCTCATTTATGTATGAAAAGAACTTTGGCTCTTGCGAACAATAACTTTATTATTTAATTTAATATTTATAATTTGTACATTAGTTTTATTATTCCAAATTTAAGGGTTCATTCAAATAACTTGTATGTCTTAATAGCTAAAGGACAACAGTAAATTTAATGGATTGTGAAAAAGTTTGTAAAATCCAACAAAAATAATGAGTTCAAATTCGAGGATTAATTGAGGATTAATAAAACTAGTTTTTCGTATGTTACAACTATAATGTGTGGTTAATGTCACATCAGAGAGCAGGCACCGTGGCCGAAACTGTAGTACCTTAATTAGCTACGCACATTTGTAATTACTTATAAGCAGTGCACACAATATGCGTATGGAGTGACCTAGAAATACAGGCAACCAAAGGGCTAGTGCAGGTGAATCAATGAAATAGTGAAAAAGAGCCCAAAAATACCAGTTTTCGTTAAAGTGGGAAAAGCAAACTATAGTGAAACCACCTCCGAAAACGAAGAGCAAGAAGTGCATTTTTTCTCTTGTCCTTGTGCTACTTACACAGCACACAAACACCAGTCGTGCTGCACACTTAAAAACAATACGAAGATACTTCAAATTACAGCACAATTAAATTATCACTGTCTACAATATTGTACATACTTGTCATTACTTATTTTATTGTTAGTTTTAAGCATATTATTTGTGTATTATGCATTTATTGTGTTTTATTCGGGGACATTCATCTATGTTCCAAAATGCCCATGCTGGAATTTTAGCAACATAGCTGCGGGGCATTTGAAAGGGGCTATATTACACATATATAAGAATTTTACATAGGAAAGGGGAACCATATATATAAGAATTGTACAGTAATAATATAATTCACTAACATGTTAAAATATTCAACATCTAACATTTTTACAGAGCTGATTGTAAGAAACGGGCGAGCTAGCAAAATTCCAAGAAAAGCATAACCCTAATTAGAGCGCACCTTTCACCAAGCCAACAGGCAGGGAACCGGTAACGGTACGGAGAAATAAAGAGACAGATAGAGAAAAGAAAGAGACTGAGATATTGAACCGGCTCCACAATGCACCAGAGTGACGTCTGAGCACACGGACTTGAAGCCACACATTCTCATACATGTTAAGGTAACGCGGTCTGAGGACCAATAGGAAACGTCGTTACATTTTTAAACGCAGAGGTGAGCGTCACTAGGCTCACCTATATAAGGACAGACAGGGCCTCAGGGCCCACTCTCTTTCTCTCTCTCTCTCTCTCTCTCTCTCTCTTCTGAGCTGCAAGAATTGTCGTCGGTACGAAGTGCTGCAAATGCACGTGTGTGCAAAAAGGGTGGGAAGGCGTGTGCAGATAGCTAGGCTCCTGACTAATTTAAAGTGGTGGGATTATAATAATGGGAAAAGCTAGCCGCCCATAATTATTTCAGTTGTGAATAAACTTCATTTATTAAGGGAAAATTGCAGTGTATTTCTTAAACTTGCATCCCCCACTATAACCTGAGAAGTAAGAATTAGATAAAGGTAGGAAAAGTTAGGAATGAAACAAGCAACAACCAACAAGCATCAATAGCCGAGGAAGAACACTGACGAAGTCCACAACAACCCAAGGATCGACGATTTCCCGCTACAAAAGTAAACAGGTTATAACAACGTACGTCATGTAACTGTTACACTGTTTTTAATTATTAAGTGGACAGGTAAACAGGTTATAAAAACGTATGTCTTGCGACTGTTACACCGTTGTTTAATTATTAACTGGACAGATAAACAGGTTTTAAGAAAAGTATGTCGTGTGACTGTTACACCATTTTTAATTATTAGCTGGACAGATATGCAGGTTTTAAAATCGTACGTGCGACTGTTTTACCATTTTAACTATTAATTGGACAGATATACAGGTTATAAATCATACGTCATGTGACTATTACAACGTTTATAATTATTAACTGGACAGATAAACAGGTTATAAATATGTATGTCGTGTGACTGTTACACCATGTTGTAAGTGTTAAGTGGACAGATACACGTTATAAAAACGCACGTCATGTGACTGTTACACCATGTTTTAAACACGTTATAAATGCGTACATTGTGCGACTATTACACCGTGTTTTAATTAATTGGTGTACAGATAAACACGTAATCAAAGCGTACGTCGTGTGAGGGTTACACCGTCTGCTCTAGCATGTTTAATGGTATTCCGCGTGTATGGTCGCCCTGCTCCTACTCCTCCCACATCTTACCAGACGACAAGGGATTAGCCACGCTTCGAAACGACAGCAGGGGCAGCTGCTGTCACATCCGCCGGCGGAAGCGAAGAGCGCAACCCTTACACCGCCGCCACAAGGAACGAGTTGTGTCTCGGCCGCTGCTTCGCCACGACAGCAGGGGTAGCTTCTGTCACCTTTGCCGGCCGAGGCACCTCTTTCAGTACCACCGACACCAGATCACCAATTCACCACCGGGACTACGGCAGCAACTCCTCCAGCCACAGCCGAGAGGAACGGCCATTTCAGAGCCGTTGCAGTCGGCACTCATCGCTCTGGAGCTCTCTGGTCTCTGTGACCAGAATTCACAACCGACCTCTGGTGCGCCTTGTCTTCCGAGACAGGGCGCAATACAATGCCACCGTGAACTCAGGGATGGCCTTCATGAGACGAATAATCACCATCCAGGAAAGCAGGACTACTTGGACGCCACCGTGCCGCCGATACTGCTTATATGGCCACTCGCGGCCGATTGCAGTGCACCACCACGGTGGCAATACTACGGCGACGCCTCCCTCACGTCCTTCTGTCAGCAGCATGACCTCACGCGCCGACGGAGGTTCTGCGCAACCTGCGGCAAAATGGACCACTACACCGAGCAGGCTGTCTACTCGTGCTATCATCGGTGTTCCACTGCGCCAACCGGCCCTTCGCCGCTGAGTCCTACAGCATAACAATCTCGGTCCGCCCAGAGACAACCACCGGACGTCACTCATCCACAACGCAGCAACTCCGCAGTAACCGCCCTAGAGAGCGTCGAAGCCCAGCTCACCGCTCTCAACAAGGCATCTAAAAGTGTCCGAAATGAGGTCTCGGCCCTCAACCGCCGTCTGGAGCTGCTAAAGTGCTCCGCCGTATCATGGCTCTCATCTGTTACTTTATCGCAGCGCGACACAAATAAAAATTTCTCCGCCGTCTCATCACAACTTGCCAGACTTCACCGCACCATAATGAGACTATAGCAGAGGAGAACCAGAAATCCCTGCATCCACTCAGACGAAACTTCACGACATAGAGACTACCATCACCTCAGTTATTCCAAAACTTCAACCGACGGACAACAGCGAAGTACTTCTCCAACCTGGAAACCTGGAGCCCACTATCGCCGGCGTACTGCAGCTAAATCACCAGGCACACACCGACATCAAAAACCAGATTGCTCAACTCCAAGCCATTCAGCTCGATGAAGGTTACCAGCTCATCAGGAACTTCATCGAGCAGCAAGTCCTAATGGGTCCTCCTCCATCCACACCGAGATATCAACACAACCGCCGCTGAATCAAACTCACATACATTTCTTATCACCTTAACACGCCACTACACAACAAAAAATTATTAAAGAAACAAAAAACGCACTCCTTCCTAATCCTACGTCCACTCCCCGGGGGCCAGTCAGGGCCCTGGCACGGTCATGGCTGTGACCCGGACATTTCCTTCACCCACTGCCAGCGCAATAAGCTGGCATTACCTTCGCACTATCGGGGGTGCTCAGTGGAACCCCAATTCCTCTCCTTAACTTCACTACCTATTCCCGTCACTACAAAAAACAAAACAAAACCAGACGACATACAGATGTTGTTAACCTGTGCGCATGCGCCATGACTTCGAATTCCAGCTTGGTCCAATAGCCCTACCTCTTCCCAAAGAAACTATGGAAACACCTTAATGTTCCGTAGATAATTCAGTGGCGTAGCCTGATACGGTGTTCTGGGTATACTAGATTTTAAAAATTGAATTTAGAATATTTTAAATGATGCACAAATTCCCATGCATTAGTGTTTCATATAAGTGTGTATTCTCTATTAGATTCGATTATTGTTGTTATCATTATTATTTGTAGTTTTAGTAGCCATTAGCATCACTACAAATTGCTGAAATTGATTGAACATACATTTTAAACTAAATCGATTATAAAAATATAGCATTAGGTGTAACTTAACAAGATGCTGACAAACGATTGTGTGATTGTAAATCATGAAAACAATGTAGGTACTCAATTAGATTTTCTTGTATATAAGCTCCAGTGGGCGATTTTTATTGCAAGTCTTTCTTTCAATGTTTTTAATATTTGATATTCCTTCAATACTCCACTCCTTTTCTCCGGCAAAGAATATACGAAGCAACACACTTTGTTATTAATGTAACTGCCAGTTAGCCAATTAAATTTAGTGTACCAAGATGTTTGAAATGTCCGTTTTTGGTTCTTTTCCTGGAAGACAATGCCAAGCTTAGGAATTGGTCTTTTGCCTTTAAGTTCGCACTTTTTCTCATAAGATAGAGTCGAAAACTGAGTTTTTAATAAGTAATCCACTAAATCGATGGAATTGCTCATACTTCTAAAATCATCCCTATTGTCCTGTTTCCGGATAGTGGAGAGAGCAGGTACACAGAGGCTAAACACCTCATCAAACGTGTTAAGTCTCTGCTGCTGCCTTTGTGCCCTTAATGCACAACAAAAATAGGCATGCCTTCCTACAACGAGAGGTCGAAATTTAGTGGGAAAAACTATATAAGTCCACTCTTGATGAGACTTGCACTCGCTCAGCCATCCCAGTCTCTACTCGACTTTGCTGTCGCATATGAGATTTCGAAGCTGCCTAAGTACGCAGCACTACAATCTGACAGGAAGTAGCAGCGGTGAAGCTAATTGTATTAATTAGTCTTTCATCACTTGTTTGAGGCTGTCTTTATTTATAAGATTAAAAATTTACTTCTTTTCTTGGCGACTCAGTCTCAAAGTCTACCCTTACGCTACGCCACAGCTAGATATAACGAAGTTTAACATTAAACATAAATGGTTTTATTAAATGAATGCAGAGAAGTTCTCTAGCACACATTGTGCAGCCAATGTGAGGAACATATTGTCTACTTACCCTAAAAGACTTGCAATTCTTGTCATGAGAGAGATACTTCACTTACACAGACATTTTCTTCTTTACCTATAGCTTTCAATTTTTGACACATGTTAACAATTGCTTTTTGGAAACTACTATTAAGCACGCATCTTTTTTAACTGGATGACTGCTTTCTTCACTGTTTTTTCTTACTCATCTTATACATACACAGCCTTTAACGGAAATAAAATAACCATTGTTTAGCAAAAAAATTCTTTAATCTCAAATATCATAGAGAATACTACTTTAATATTGGATTATGGTGAAAACAGACGCTTTTAACTTAGGAATTCGGGTGTTTTTGCTATCCACAGTGATGCAGTAATTTGTATCACAAATTATTTAAATGTAAAGAGTGATTATAGTATGAATATGCATTATTATGTGACATTGATTTGAGATGTTTATTGATTGTAATTATTGTTGGGAAGTAAGTTTATACTGCCTTACTGAAACTGACAATAATAGCGTGCAATAATGCAGCGAGGGGGTGAACTGTTTACCATTATTGGAAACGAGGAAGTTACGTAATATTGTCGCGTTTTTCTTTTAGAATATTCTGGAACATTTCCCTAGAGCATATGTATTCATAATTTTCATTGGATGTATAAATAGACGCTAATGTTGGCGCGTTTTATTAGCCAATTGCAGTTCAGTTATAATCTTTAGGCATATCTGGGTGTATGAGTATAAATAGAGGCTAGGTTAGAAGTAAAGTCCTTCGGTCGGTCAGTTCATCAAAATTCTTTGTACACTACACGTCGCATTCCCGTCAGTTCGTCGAAAGTATTTGCACGGCACACTTCGGATATCAATTTGCAGGTTATGCGTAACAGAGTTATGAAAAATCTCAAGTGTTATAAAGTTAATTATACAAAAAGTTGAAGTACGCGAATTAAGAATTATCAGTAATGAAGATATTATAACAGTTTCAGTTTGGCGAGTGTTAAGATCAATGTGTAAATGTGATAGTTAACGTGTTCGACAATAAAAGTGTAAAACAAATTTCTTCATCAGTGTTATCTTTGGATAAAAGATTCCTTTCCGTTTACACAACCTGTATAAAGAGAAGTGCTCGACCAAAGGATAATAGCTAGCCGGAGGACAGAGAACCAAATTTAAATAAAATAACAGTAGCATTCTTTCAAACAAAAACTAATACTGCCGCAAATTGCTAACACCAGATGGAGCTAACAAACCTAACAAATGAATCACGTCACAAGATGGCTTCAACACGTTGAGTAAACACACATACACAAACAATATAAGAAATACACTCGCAACAGCAATCCTTTGTTAATGAGGAACGTTTTGGTGTAGTAGACGTTGCTGCGGGGGTAATGTAATGCCATACCCATTCTCCATTTCATGCGATCGTTCTTATATAGTCGCTTTTGGCAACTTTTGGAGGGAATTGTTGCCAACTTGAATCATTCGAGTTTTAGACGCGCAGATCCCTCGGCTAGCTTTGGGGCTGAGGGCCATCAATCACTCGGCTACGCCTTGCGGCTTGGGGCCCTCAATCGTGTTCTCAGCTACGTTGGAATAGTAGTAGACAAGTAGTAGATAGAAAAATAAACTATAGTAAGAATAATTTTTATACCCACTAATAAAGTTAGAAGGTATAGAAAGTCATGTGAAAGTATCACATCAGATTTTTTCTATCTACTACATTTTAATCGAAATAGCTACATTAACATTTCGTTATAGATAGATATAACATGGATAGTAAACTGCTTAAGAATTGGACGCTATATACTGACCTTAAAATTCCATAGTTTCCATTACATCGCGAGGAACAACTGAATCCGAGAGCACTTAAAAATGAGAAAATGTTAGTAGTAAAATAAGGCTGAAACCAGAGCACGAAGAAATGGCGCCGAGTCCGCCCCCTTCCTTTGTGCGCTGACCCTTAAAGCCGCCGACCGCGACCCCTCCTTTGTGGCCTCCTAGCTTGTCGCCTGGCTCTGTGCCCGTGGCCACGCCCCCTCCTATGTGCTCTACTAGCATGCCGCCCAACTCTGTGCCGGTGGCCACACCCACTCCTTTGTGCTCTACTAGTATGCCGCCAGGCGCTTTGCCGCTGGCCACACCCCTCCCCGCCCCTTTGTGGTCTAACCCCGTACGCTGTCTACGCCCCTCTCTTTGAGTTTGCTGGTCTGAATGGCTCCCAGTAGAGTAGTGGAGGTACGCTGGCCACACCCTCTCTTTGTGGCCTCCCCTCTCCTTTGTGGTCTAACCCCGTACGCTCGCCACGCCTCCCTCTTTAGGTCTGTTCTGAATGGTTCTCTGTAGAGGAGTGTGGGTAATAGGGTATTGTTCCCGTTCGCTGGCCACACCCCCTCTTGTGACCTGACCTAATGGAGGTCTGGGTATAGGAGAAGAATGTGTTATTGTTTTCGTCGCGTGTCGCCGCCCACGCAAATCGATGCAGGTGATAAAAAATCAAGGGTTTATACTGCTAACGTCCTGGCATCGCGCCTCTGAAGGATTGGACGCAAACCCTCAATCGAAGTATCACTGCCGCATGTATCTTGATTGATTAATGTAACTAAACGAAGCTCCTCGATCGATGAATACAATTAAATATTTGTGATTGAGTAATGTAATTAAGTGTATATGAATTGACTCGCGCACCTGGTCGCCATCGTATATGTGTGCTAGCATATGCATAACTATCACGCTCACTGGTCTTAACCTATCCGGCAACCCTCCACCTTGTAATGAAAGAAACCCAGCAGCCGGCTTCTGCCGGGTAATTACAAGTTTCACCCCTTCCACGACCGCGTACGTGACGTCACTAACAAGTCTCGACGTGTAGACTAGCCCAGCTCCACTCTGTCGGCGTCGATAGAACATGTTAAGACACGCTCGCCAATGCCTTTCCTTATATTCGAAAACAGCCAGCTGGCTTCTACCTGGAGAGTTGAATAACAGGTCTCAACACGCATTCCACCCCTCCACACCCGCCGCGTGACGTCACCGAGCAAGCATCTACAGTATATAAGGAGCGACCGCGGCCAGAGTGATAATTTATTGTTTTTTCAGAGTTCGTTCAGTGATAATCGAAATGGTTGGTGATAATCTTGCATCTATGTGAATGATTACTGGAGCGAGTGCGGATAATATTATTTTCACTACGTGTACTTCCATACCGAAACCTGCAATGGTTTAATGCACTCAATATTGTGTACTCAACCATAGCATCACGATCAGTTGACTACATTGGAAGTGTGCACAGAGAGCTGTCCTGTTTATCGAGGAGCGAACATGTAAGAAATATATTTTATTTTCTATAATTCAGTAATATTCTGCATGCATGTTAAATGAAATCTAACTTGAAATTATTTTATTCTTTCAGTGAAAATCGCATGGAGGGGGATGTGGAGGATCTTAGCGATGTCGATGAAGTTGGTTATGTCTTCGTCTCGAAACACCTAGCTGAATGCGACACAGAGACGTGCACCGAATACATGCATTCTGTACTTTGTACTAACCCGGGCCAACATGAACGCATGTCATCCCTCTTCCTATATAACGCCAACTGCGAGGTCTACCAGCGCAGGAAGAGAAAACTCGAATAAGTAGAAGAAATGTTAAATTACACATTCATTTACTACTTCTAATGCTATTCTGTGTCTAACCTAAAATTAAATTATTACAGACTGCGAATGACTGCGCCTAAGGTGCCCGTACCAATAGAGGAGCTGGAACCTGAGAGACACGATGTCGATATAGTGGAATATCCAATCGCAGACGGCATACCCAGCCTATGGATGAGGATGTCGCTCCACTCTCCACCATTACTACTCCTGATGATAAAGCTACGAGGATTGAGGAGTGGATAAATCAGACGAGTACAGATTGCACGCCTGAGTTACACCCAAAAACTTGCAAACCCTTGAACTGAGTATGTCACTCGTTAATCATACTTTTGTGTGACAAGGGAAGAGGATTTTTCTAATATATGTATTTTCTCTTTCAGGTGAATGAAATCATTTGCTAAACCTATTTCTAACATTGTTTTGAATATATGTTGCAGGAGTGTGAGGAGGGAGCGGAGGAAGAGGCAGAACAAGTCTGGCGAGAAAAAGCAGAAGAGGAGGTGTAAGAGGAGGATCCTCAACGATGGTCCCATGGTCTTCTTATTCATTGAAGATACCCTGCATTCGCCAGAGGAGCATGGAGAATCGATTACTCGCGCTTGATGACGTCAGCATATCCGCCTCCCATACCGTGAACATTAGACTATACTATGACAGTCCCTCCCTCTACATAAATTGTGAAAGTGATAAATCATTTGTTTATATTACAAAATCAGACTGGGATATAATATCCAAAAACATTCCAATGATTGAAGATTACCTACACCAAGAAAAAAAGCTCGCGTGTGATGAATATTGTGATAATGTAATTTATGCATACAATATTACTGTATATCTTGACCATTCAATTAATTTCATAAATACTTGTTTAAATAATGTAATATCTTTAGACATTGAGGGTGTAAGGAATCTAAAACGGCTATTGCCCTATATTGAAAGCCATTTGAATATTTTAAATGATTTCTACAGGTCAGGAGCAACTAGTTTTTCAGGGAGTAGGAGGGGGAGAAGGAAAATGCTGGAAAGGTATGTTAAAGTCAATAAAGGAGTGTTTGAGTATATGAATTAAATTTATTATTCACTAACTTATCCTAGTACAATCCTTCACACAAAACCATTCACCCAAACATATATATATAATTATATAAGTGCTTGCATCACGTGAGAAAGAGGTTTGTAGGTAAATACTTTGTCATGTAGAACCAGGCAGTACAGTGACGTCTGGGCGGGTATATATGCAGATGCTTGAATCTCGATTCTGATGTTCACAACTCCAATTATAACCTCCTCGGGTTGCTAAGAAAAGTCTATTACGAATAATGGTGCACGGTGAAGAAAATCCTTTCTCTTCAAGAGGGGATAATTATCTTTTTCATAATAGGAACTTTGAAAATTACAGTACATTTCATATAGTGAAGCAAACTTTGAATTGTTAAAGTTCAAGTTCAAATCATGGTAGGGGTAGCATTCACTGCTGAGGAATAGTCTCAAATTAGTAATGTTGCAGTGATCAAACTTGTAACTGTTCTTGCTATAATCACCCAATCTTGCAGTCTGCGCATACACTATGATGAAGCGAGGTTTCTGGAGCTTAGATGTTGTTGCTACACTCCACGTGAAAGATCTTGTCTGTGGTACAGCAGGCTGGGTATGAAGATCCATAGATCGAAAGGCAAGGTGTAGAGGTTTATCAAGCTTGACAATTTTTAGAATGTGAACCCTTTCAGCATCGGAAAGACGAATTACAGGCATCCTCCATTCGATTCTAGTTCACTTTACATTAGCTTCCTCTCCATTCGAAGTCTGGACACAATTTATAGAATCTTTGGATCTTATGAGAACCAATTCAAACTGGCTGTTGAGTATAAGCTCCTCGTGATCATCAGCAAATCCAAGAAGCATCGAGAGAGGGACTACAGCATTGAAAGCCCCAATTACTGCATGTACTATATAGATTTCTTCACCAGGATAGGCCCATCCCACATTCAGCAGTCGATTCGACTCCATAGGGTTGAGAGTCACATAATTTCGTATAGCTGTAGTAATTCCAGGATACCTTGTGCTGTCTATAGTTGTAGCATTCATATCTAGACGTATCTCATCAAACATGAAGGCTATAGTATTATTAGTGAGTTTCGCTGTAGTAGGAGTTCCATCTACCTTGGTTATGGCACCCTCGATGTAGAGATAACTCTTGTTAGGTAGTGTATACAAATCTTCAGCTTGGCATGGTATTCTAATTTCATCGTTTACATCCAAAGCGGAGGTGTTGTATGGAAGAAAAACATGCTCCTCCTGCTTGGTGATCTTGTTATCAAAGGCCGGAACTTCTGTTACGTTTAAGATGTCCATTATAGTGGCTTGTAACTTAACCCCTCGAGGAACTTGCGGTTAGCACGTGTTAACTCCTCGGAAGCTGGAGAGATAGTATGCTTCAAACGGGGTGTACGTCGTCTATTATAGTATTTGCGAGGTCTTTTAAAATTGTTTGCCATTGCGCCTTATGTGGAGTCTTGCAGCGACAACCTCGTTTCTGAAGTTGATTGCCCTTCCGTGTTGATCTACCACCCGAATACTGATCTGGTCTACATAGTTTGTATCTATGGCTGGTAAATATATCGGGTTCGAGGGTTCTTGAGAGATGTGATAGCCTGGTGGAACAGAAAGGAAAAACTCGTAGAGCAAATGTCCACTTTTACCGTCAATGAAAAAGCCTGTTGCAATACTGCACTCCACACGTATGATACTCACTTTAAATATATTCACAAGATCGTCAGATTCAAACGATTCTCCAGCAGGAATTATTTTAGTTTCATTGAATCCTAGAAGCAAGCCAATAGATCTAGCCTTAGAAAAGTCTATTGTATAAGGACATTTAATTTCAGTCTTCATTGTATTATTATTATTATTATTATTATTATTATTATTATTAGGCCTTATGAAGAAGACTTCATTATTCAATCCTAGTTTATCCTTTAGATATGCATTGATATCGGTAATCTCGTATGTTCCATGAGGGATAACAATGGTTTCAGGTTTACCATTATGAATATAATGAAATCGATTATTACTTTCATCGACGTTTGGTATTGAATGGAATGTTTCAAAATTCAAAAGAGCAATCTCATAATGACCTGGAGGATCTAGCTGTACAGGTGGGTTTAGATACGTTGAAATAATAGTGTCTGACCCACTCACTGTAACGGTATAACTCATCTTGACAATGTAGCAGCTCCTAGGATAAAAGAAATTGAGGGCACAAGTGCTCACAGATGACTGAATCGAAATTCTGGTATCTCTGTGTATTATAGAAGATTTTAACACCTTCTAGACATTTCTCAATCTCAGGAGACCGCTTCAAATTACCGAAACTATCAAAGTAGTATGCGACATCACCTTATTTGTTTACAGCAACCCAGTGTGTTCCTTCATTATCAAAGGTATCGAGATTGGTAATAAGTCTCTCTTTGAAGTGAGGATTTAAAGGTAGTTTGTCAATCATATATACTCCTCTAAAATAAGGAATGTTTAAGCGTTTAGCATAACATTCGATGTCTACGTTACTTAGGGCTTCCTCCGGTATATGTACAATCCTCTTTCGCCGTTTTTTACTTCTTCTTTATACCCTTGTCTTTAGATCCTCTTTTTTTCAAGGACCTTGCTATTTTAGATGCAGTGGCTAAAGACGACATCAGCGGCATTACAGGTATGAATCCTCCTTTATTCCTCTTCTTACACCTTCTCTTACGGAGTCCCTTTCCTCTGGTCTCCATCGCCTTGTTATGCCTCGCAACTTCTGCTAAGTGCCTATCAGCAGCCTTTTTTATTGACTGCAGAGGCTATCTGAGCAGCGCCACCTGCTGCAGCGCCTAAAGCAGCAATGATGGGTATCAATGGTAAAAACCCTCCTCTCTTCTTTTTTTCTTTCCAGCTCCCACTGCAACCTTTCCCTTCATGATTACAGTTACTATCCTTGCCGCTAACCTTTCGCCAAAAGTTGAATGTGATGACTGCACACGCTTCCAAGCCTTCTCTGCAAGAATCTTATCCGCTATTTGTCTTGAAGCAGTTTCCTTATTCTCAGCGTATGCGAGGTCGTGCTGTTTGCAAGTTTCGTCTAATTGGTTAATTCCTGGGTCTCCTCTTTTTAGACGTTTTTCCAATGTAGTGCCTGGCCCACAATATCTATATCCAGGTAAGTGAGCTGCAAAGGGGAGTGAATTAATTATGGAATTAATAATTCCAGAGCCACGTTTACACTGCAACAACCTCCTTCTCTTAGCTCTCATGATATACTAATCGAGTAATTGCATGCATTAGCCCTTTTATATCTTCGCATCCAATCATTAACTACTTTGCACTCGGTAATATATAAACATCGCACATACATTTTATAAGCTAGTTGTTAACATGGAGCTTGTTACGCAGCACTGCTCTCTAGCTATTCAGGTAATAGACTTTGAAAGTGACTTTAGAAGTGATCGTTATGGGAAGTTATTTCCATCTAATGTCAAAGCTCTTACTTTAGGGAGTTCCAGTGCAGGGAAAACAAACGTATTACTCAATATGCTACTCCATGAGAATGGACTACGCTTTGAAAATTTGTATATTCATTCAAAGTCTCTCTACCAACCAAAGTATCAATACCTAATTAAAGTACTTGGAAATATCGATGGTATAGAAGTGAACACCTTCGACAACGGAGAAGATGTTTTGCATCCTTCTGAAGTCAAAGAAAATTCAATCCTTATATTTGATGACGTCATTATTGAAAAGCAGGAAAAGATAGCATCCTTTTGTAGTATGGGTAGACATCGAAATGTTGACTCTGTATATCTGGCGCAGTCCTATGCTAAAGTTCCAAAACATTTAATTCGCGATAATACAAACATGATAATACTCTTTAGGCAAGATAATTTAAACTTGAAGCACATTTACGAAGACTATGTAAGTACCGACATGACCTACAATGAATTTAAAGATCTATTTAAGAGCGTTTGGGAGAGTGTATCAGAAGGAAGACTCTTTGTCGTTATAGTTCCTGAATTTCACATGAATTGGGGTTGATATAGGAATGGTTTTGATGTATATATTAAACTCGACAAAAAGAAAATGATCATTCGTAGTTAATTATGAGCATCGATAGGTTCGGTTCTCAGAGAAGTGGTCCAGTTAGAAAAGTGTTTGATCGTTTTATCATAAATAGAGATGTCAAAGGAAACTATCAATTTAAGAATAAGAGATTGTGCAATGTTCACGATCCTGAAAATAATAATGATGCATCCAATAAGAATTATGTGGATGCTCTCGAAATTAGGATGCGCGATTTCTCTCAGCAAGCTGCTAGCAATGTTGAGGTTATGGCTAAGGCACAGATCAATGAATTGATTTAGAGATATATTCTCAAGAGAGATAAGGAAAATAAGATCGTGATCGATAAAGTTAGATTGAAGGTATTGCTAGATCCTGTTCACGATAATGATGTCGTGAATAAAATGTTCATCACTGGTTATGTCAGTTCACGCCCGCAGTCGAGAGATGATAATGGTAACATTATATTCGACAATAAGAGAATCAGCAGAGATATAGCAGATCCTCTTGGAGATATGGATGCTGTAAATAAAAGATATGCTAGAGGTATGATCATTAGGAAATCGAACGAGACGCGACATCAGTTAAACAGGTACCTGCCAAAGGAAATCGAGACGCAAATGGGTAAGAAGCTGTTAGACATCACAGCAAATTTGAATAAAACTACAGTTAAAGTGGATACTCTAACAAGTTCTACAAAAGGCCAGAGTAGATTCTATAATGGACTCTATTAAACAAGTTACCGCAGAGCTTGATAGAGAAAATACAAATCTTCAGAATATTTGTAATCAGAAAATAAGTAATTTAGAAAAGTTAACAATGAAGCGGATTTCAGATCTAGAGGATACAGTCAAGCAGTTAAAGACAGAGGTTTTGAATACCCTCAAAACCGATTCCTGCAGTGATAAACTTAAGAAATTGGAGGAAAATGTAAATATGATGATGGACACCTACAAAACTAATATGCAGCAAATGACAAGTCTAGAAGAATCGGTCAGAAGCCAGTACGCTAATAGGGCAATCTTTGCTGAGGCTTTCAAGACACATGCACAGGAGCATAAGAAAGAAACCGAGCAATTGAGAACTTCGATACAGATGTTAGCTAAGGCTATCGACACATTGAGAACTCAAGCTGGACGCAGACTATAAATTGAAGGTGATCGTCTACTTTTCACATCATTTGTAAGATGGATAGTGAAAGCATAAGACTTAAAGAGTCTGTAGCCGAGCATACCAGGGCTGTAAAAGAAAAACTGAGAGCTCTAAAAGGTCTCAGGTTTGAGACTCAGCATGTCATGTCCGAAGCTTTGAAGCCCGCAACCGCCCCCCTCAAGGATATTTTGGACACTCAACGGGGGATGACTGCGAAGACCGTCAGGAATGAAAATGGCGATTCTACAAGTATTTCTACTTACCTTCAATACGTTCGCTCAACGACCGTATTGATACATTGTACAGTGTGAGATATCAGGATGGTAGTTATATGCTTGGAAATAAAGATATTCATTTTATAAATAATCAAATATTGATTGGTGATGAAACTTATGAGTCTACCGCTGATTTGGCGGAACTCACCTTTAAGCGATCGCCTCAGATTTCTGCATACACCAGTGAAGACTTAGAGACGTACCCTAAGATTCTGAAAAGTACTTTTCTTCATAGAAGTGGCTACACTAGACATGTTCGTTTGAGATCTGGTAAATGGTATAAATACAAGAATACAATACGTCCCCTGCTCAATAAACATTCAGGTCTAGGACTGGCATGGAAGGGGCATAAATCTGATGAGGAGGTTGACTACGTTTTCTGGAGAAATCCTAACACATTAGTGAACAGACTGAGGCTACTTATTGCTTCGAGGGACGCTGGTAATAAGAGTCACACTCAAGAGATTGAGGAAATTATCCGAGAGTTGAAAGCATCTAAAATTATAGCATGGCCGCCAAACAGAATATCGCCAGAGAGCTTCACGGATCGGCGAGGAGGAACTATTTACGACGCAAAATTATTAGCAAAGGTAAGAATGATTTATTACAAATTGATTTGATTGAAATGATATCCTATGCAAGAGTGAACAAAATTTTCAAATACATTCTGATCGCAATCAACTTCTACTCTAAAATGGCATATGCAAAACCCTTAAAGGATAAGGGTGGAGTTAATGTTGCAAAGGCTATGGAAGATATATTACAAGAAATGAATGTCCCACCCCGAAATATACAAAGTGACAACGGGAAAGAATTTTATAACAAGCCCTTTAAACGATTAATGTTAAAGTATAATATTAACCACTACAGCACCTATACCAATGTGAAGGCCGCAGCTGTTGAACGTTTAATTCGAACCTTGAAGAATATGATGTAACGAGAGTTTTTTGCCCAAGGCTCATACAGGTGGCTAGATCTGTTACCTAGAATCCTTGTAAAGTACAATGATACTTTTCATTCAACTATCCGCATGAAGCCTAATAAAGTGAAAAACAACGATCCTCTTCTGACTGTGTATAATTATCATCAAGAGCGAAGAGAAAAGAAGGCTTCAAGGAAGTTTACTGCTCCTGATTATGTCAGGATATCTAAACATAAAGGAAAAGTTGGAATCTAACTGGAGTGTTGAAATCTTCAAAGTATTTCGTGTGAATCGTACCAATCGTACAACATACATACTAAAGGATAGGAATTGTGAGATCATAAAAGGTGCCTTCTATGGACATGAACTAAAAAGACTAACTTTACTAACACATATTTAGTAGAAAAGGTTATACGTAAAGGTGGAAACAAAGTTCTTGTAAAGTGGTATGGTTTTGCAGATACTGAATGGATTGATAAAATCAATTTGGTGTAATGTGTGAAGAATTAATAAAGACTAGAGTTTTATGATTGTAAGATCCGAGTATGTTGTTATTTTTTAAAAATCCTTTTTCTTATTTTTGAGGGAAAAATATAGGTACTTAAAAACATATAAATGGATACACATTTTAAATGGATACGAAACTATATACAATATTAAAACTCACCTGAGGGAAAAGTAATACATAAAAACCCTCACACACATATGAAAATATATACAATATTAAAAATCATCAGAGGGAAAAGTAATACATAAAAAACCCTCATACACATTTGAAACTATACACATCAGTAAGAAATCATCAGAGGAAAAAGTAATACATAAAAACCCTCACACCTTTGAAACTATATACATTATTAAGAAATCATCAGAGGGAAAACTAATAAATAAAAAACCCTCACAGATTTTAAATGGATACGAAACTATATACATTATTTACATTTTTACAAGGGTGAGCACTAGCAATCGCCAGGTCTAAGGGAATAATGGCCCCAGGCTAGAGTCTTATAGGTTCCTTCTATCAGCTTCCTCTTGTCGTCATCCCCCTTCAATGCCAATTTGTTTGTTTCAATGGTGGTAATTTTGTGATTTATATTGCGAAGTGTTTTTTGAAGTGAATAAGTTTTTATACTGTGATCCTTTAAGCATTCAAGATAATGGCCGAAATCGATTTTCTCCATACCCGCCCTGGTGATGCCCTTTGCTTCCTTTATTGCCTGGCCGCTGTATTTATATGCATATAATTTTTCTCTGATACCGACATACTCTTCCATAACCAAGCCCCCAATTCATCCTTGAACAAGGCAATGTTTTTTTGTTAGCTTGATGAATGCCATATGCATTATCTTTTTCGAAGTTTAAGGTGTCGAAATATTGTGGGTTCTCCCTGATGAATTCATAAATATCAGAACTCGTTTTAAAAAATGAACGAGTCTGTGTCCATGTAATTCAGCAGCAAGTCTTTCAAATTTGCTTTCATGATATTATAAAAAAGTCATACTTATAAATTTAGAAATGTCCAAAATTGCATGGCCAATGTAGACTGGCTTATTCATATACACCTCCTCTCTGCCCAGTTCGATGCCTACAAGATTTTCTTCGAAAATTATGGAGCGTAGATAAGTGCTGCTTGCCGTCAACTTCTTTGCTTGCTCCCATTTGCCAACTGTTTTGAAATCTGTGTATTTTCTTACATTCTCTATAAATTTACCGTATACCGCATTATTCATTTTTTCCCAGAGGTTTTGTCCAAATTTTAATTTTTCTTGAGCTCTCTTCTCTGTATTGACGTCGATATATATCTTTAACCAGTTAGACAGATCGTAGGACACCACCCTGTGAATATGTCTCACAGTTAGACCCTGCTCGATACACTGCTGCATCACCCTGTAGTGTAAGACATATTTGCTTTTCTTATCTAATGTTGCAAGCAGTTTCTTGTATTGTCCATTTGGTGGTATTGCACTCTGTGGGCAGAAAGGAAGCTCGTTATGCGCGTCGTGGATATGGTCAGGGTATTCGATATCTACTTCTAGCACATAGCCGGTCTCTGAATCTTCTTTTATATCCTTGAAACTTATATTATCAATTTCTTCCCTAGTGAGCCATTTCAGGTTTTTTATAGGGGAGGGCCGAAAACTATGAAGCACCATTTAAATTGTTGATATCCCAATAGGATAGGTGCTTAACAGGAGCATGCTGATCAAAGTTGGACATGTGCCTGTGGTTAGCTCTGGTGTTGCCCTTCACCACAGTGCACAGTCCACCTCTAATACCCGACTTGAAAAACTCCAGCACGCTCTTGTCTGATATTAAAGAAAGTTTCGCCTTTGTTGTCTTCAACATTGCATCAAACGCAAGTCCTGGTAATGTATAAAACCATGCTGGGTCAAGTTTATACATTCCCAGGATGAGATCTCGAAACTTTTCAAAAATATCTGCCAAGGGCAGTATATCTGTTTTGAGATATAGGTCGCTGTATTCTCCGCGATTCCGGATATTAAAAGTATCCCAGACTTTTACAGCATGCCTGTATTCCTCGTCGGTGATGTGACTGTCAGTTAGAGTGCTGTAGAAGGCTTCCTTTGGTGGTAGAGCTGTTTCTTCAAGCTTTGCAGTGTTTGACACATAGTCATATGGAAATATCCCCTTGCTTGCTGCCAGCTTAAAAAGCTCTTCAACAGGATATTCCGCCCTGGTTATTTTAAAGTCCTTCTCCTCCAGCATGTTAGCCAGGCTGGACAGCTTGTTGTCAAGAAACTTAAAGCTGTCCAGAAACCAGAAGTTGATGTTCCTGTACCTTTTGCTAAACGCTAGTTACCTTTCACCACTTTGAGCTATGCATGATATGGGTTTATTATCATATGCCAGGCGTCTTTTCAGGAAGTGACTTCATAATTAGATAGACAATGAAAAAAGATCGGTATGAAATCAGGGACCTTTCTATTTAAATAGCATCTATTATGAGCAGCACCCAGATATTCCCGTCACATGATCGTGATTCCTAACGCGCAAATCGCTCAAAGTGAAAGTGCCAAGGCATATATGACACTCAGAGGCATTATCGAAATTCTGCTGCTCTTCAGGGGATAGATCCATAGGTTTAGGATTAGAATACACATCGATGACATCAATAGCAATTGATTTTAATTGCTTAATGAACTCATCGATGGCATTTGGACCTCTGAGGAGAAAGAATTTCGATAATGTCTCGTCATATCTACATACCAGCTTTAAGGCAATAGACATTGCTTCATGTTCTTGAATGGCTCGGGTCCAACTCGAGTTGCTTGAGGGCTCGCAAGAGTAAACCTTCGCCAGAACAGTTTCAATGTCTGCGTATATGACAAAGGTACAGGGACGCTTTTGGAGAATGCTTTAAATTCGATGCAGTCATCCTGTTGAGTCATTTTAAGCAGCTGGCATTTTCCGCATCTTAATTTGTGTGTTTCTAGAGTCTTCTCAGAAGTACACCTCTTGAGACATGCCTCGCTGTCCACACTCTATGACCATGTTTTGTGACTTGACTGCTTATCAATCTGGACAAGTCTTTAATGAGGCAGTAGTGGTACTTATCCTCCTGTTCAATATATAGCAGGTTAACGTGGTGCTGCTTCTTTTCATCTGTTTGGTATATAGGAATAATGTTGTCATTCTCCTCTATACCAAACACTGAAATGGATACTCCCTTATTCTGCTTTTCAAAGGGGTATAATGTGATTCTATGGACATCGCGTTTAGCAGGGTATTTAGACGCAAGCATGCACCACGCAAAGCAGAAATTGTCTTCATTCTTTGTATTTATAACAGCAGATTTGTTTCTAATTTTTTGTGGCAATTCAATGTATGATGCTGCGTGAAGAGGATCATAGTGTGTAAAGCTCGTCACCAGGCTGAGTATCTTTAACAAGGACTTCGACGTTGCTCCGCCCTCAATTTTGGAAATGTTTTTTAAAATATCCCTCGCAATTGAAGAAAAGATCTGATTGAGGTCGCTTGACGGAAGTATCAGTACTGGTTTAGAATTAAAGAAGGTGGAAAAGGGCTTCTCTTCATCAGTTTTATGGATTAAATATGTAAGTTCCATAGTACAATTCATTTTTAATGCACTCCTGCTTTTCTGCAAAACGTTTTCCACTTCTTTAATAATAAGCTCCTTTCACTCATCTAAAAAGACTCTGGGGTCGAGTATTTCTAATGTATTTGCTATTTTACTATTAAAAATACGTCCCTTGAATGCCGATTGGATTGTATTGCACTCCAGACCCGTGCAATTGCTAGTACTAACCTTGACTTTTTAATTGTAAGTTGCTCGCTCCCGTCCGATGTCTGTCCTCTCCTCCCGTTCACATGTGCTGTATCATCGGATGATGAGGAGGTTGACGGTGCAGCGGCTTCATCAATTGTGTTGAATGATGATGAGGTTGAGGTTGCAGCGGGTACAGCTTCCGCCGGCGTGTCAGGTGATGAGGAGGCTGACGGTGCAGCGGGTACAGCTTCCGCAGGCGTGTTGAGTGATGAGGAGGCTGAAGGTGTAGCGGTCGCAACTTCATCGTCCAACTCCTGCGACGCTGAGCTCGGTGTTGCAATGTCCATGGGTTGGCTTCCCTCATCAGCCAGGATATTACCTGGAATAATAACATAGCATATGTAAAAAGGATGATAATATGATTTAGTTACATTAATTTTTTTAAAACACTGAAACCATTCTGTGGTTGCTGCATGTACGGGGCAGGGCCCCATCCCTGCTGATTTGATGTAGGGAAGGCGGATGGTGCAGTGGTCGGGGGTTGAGCGATGCCAGTCCCGAAATATAGTACACTCCCTGGAATAATAATATTAATAATTATAATATAGCATTGTAAAACAACTTCATACAATGTTGAACAATTCTTACCATTTTACGGCTGCTGAATGTAGGGGGTAGGGCCCCATCCCTGCTGATTTGGCGCAGGGAAGGCGTATCGTGCAGCGGTCGCGTGTTGAGCAATACCAGTTCCGAAATAAAGTTCATTCCGTGGAATAATAATAATAGTATAGAATGTGTAAAAGAACTTCATAAAATTTTTAAGGATTCTTACCATTCGGAGGTTGCTGTATGTACGGGGCAGAGCCCCATCCCTGCTGCTTTGGCACCAGGAAGGTCTGGAAGCCAGGAGGCGCCGGTGCAGCGGTAGATGTTTGAACGATGCCAGCCCCGAAATAAAGTCCGCTCCCTGGAATAATATTAATAAGAATCATAATAATAATAATAATAATAGTATAGAATGTGTAAAAAAACTTTATAAAATGTTGAAAAATTCTCACAATTCGGCTGTTGCTGCATGTACGAGACAGAGCCCCATACCTGCTGATTTGGCACCAGGAAGGTCTGGAAGCCAGGTGGCGCCGGTGCAGCGGTCAATGGTTGAGTTTCTTGCTGGAGGTGATTATAGCCTTCAGCTACATTAGCAGATCTGAATGCTGAAAACATGAGTAATTTGCGTGTTAGATTTTATTTATTTAAAAATATAAAAGCCTTGTTATTAAGTTAATTTACATTATTGCGAATACTTATATACACGAAAATGTCGATGTATTTTTATCCAACAAGAAATTTCTATTGAAAATTAAGAACATTTATTATACGACACGGACATGGAAAATATCTCTTTTAACGTAATGGAAAGAGAGTGAAAGTTTTCAGAATGCGTTAGGGAAAATGTAACGTAGGCAAACAGCTATTAACTGAAAACGCTCAACGAGGCGTGCAATCTGAAGGCCCGGGTTCGAACCCCCTCGATCACCCTTGGAAGAAATTTGTATTGCATATAAAGAACATTTTTATTCGATACGGCTGGTCTTCAAATAATTCAATTTTCACTAAAAATAAAAAATAATTCACTCCATGAAACCTCGTATTTAAACACAAGGAATAAGTTTGCTTTAAAAATGAATACATCAATAAACTGTTCACATTTTATGGGAAAATGAGTTCGCGCAGTTAGCTATTAAATGTAGAATAAACTTGCCTAAAATGAATACTTAACTAAACTGTCCACTTTTTTTGAGAAAATGAATTCACGCAACTAGCTATTAAATGTAGCATAAGCCTGCCTAAAATGAATACTTAACTAAACTGCTGGCATTTCGGAAAATTCACACGTCTAGCTATTAACCTTTAGAATGCTCAACTATTTACATATAAATATCCGACATTGAAAACAAGAACGCAATTATAAGTTAAATGTACTGAGTAATAAGTTAACTTTTTGAAAGAAAATTAATTGGTGTTACAACTTACCAGACATGATGTTCGATGAAATTTCACGACGTAAAGTAAAGGGTGAAGAGTGCTTAGATCGCTGTGTTCTCACAATAGAGTGAAAATCGCCGGAGTAGCTGCTTCTTTTATATCATTTCGCCTATAAAAGCTGAAGGGGATGAGAGGTGTGATGGCTTATAATACAGCGATTTTGATTGGCTACTCCAACCCATCGAGCAGAAAGCGTCGTGGGGTAGGGTGCTAGTCTCTCACAGGGGGTATTTCATAAAACACGTTTAAACATGACGCTGGGAAATCCCTCAATCACGACACCTCTCTGTAAGGGAAATGTTTCTGTTATGACGCTAGAATAAGTATATATATATATTATTTTAAAATTATCGTTAAAATCCAATGTTTATTACCACCAAAAATATATTCGCGCTAGTATTATATTTGAGGTGTCCGTCTGACACGTATAATTTAATAATAATTTTAGAGTGAAAATAACGAAAAAGAAGGTATTGTTTCTGTTGATATAATTTTCCTTGTAAGGTTACACCCTCGCTTATAAAAATCGTTAATGTGAGGACTATGTATTCGTAGACCGTCATGCAGGTTCTAAAGTCAGGCAGGGCGGTCACCTGGAATCGAACCGGCGACCTCTCGAATTCAAACCTCACACGTTACCACGAAGTAATTTTTATCAAAACAGCCTTTAAATACCTTTTACCTATGTTAAATAAAACTGTCATTCATCAAATATTTCATTCATCTATAAAGCAGACCGTAAAAAACTGGCTAGCTTCAAAGACGCATTAAGAAAATATCAGTTACACTCGAACGCTTAAACTGAATTATTTCTCCCATGTTAATTCTAAAATGCCACATTCTTCATATCACTCTCACCAAATCATATTTATTTGTTTAGTATTCCATAAAAATTGGTTTAATTGTCAATATAATGCAAACAATTCTTGTATTTGCGTTGTATATAAAAATTTATGATAGTTACAGCGTCATCTATACGCGCAGGGCTTTCCTATAAGTACGGGTTTCTCAGGAGAATGGGTAAAAGGATTTGACATTGACCGTAAATGGGCTATAGCACGGAAGCCAGCCGCCTCAGGAATTTCCCGCAGCTTCCAGGTATACTCTCTTCAGGGAAGTACAACATATTTTTGCAAGGGGTGTGCAACTGAATAAATCGTTGTCGAATTTTTCGAAGATCCCCGGTGAAGAAAAAGCTTTTAAACAAATATGAAATTTATAATTTGAAGTCTTCGTAATGGTTCGATCTCTCTGCTGGAATATTCAAAATATCTTTCGAAGGGAGGGCTGTTTAAAAAAGTTCTCGTCCTATGTTTACTAAGAGAAGAATGCACGTTTTCAAATCCGTGTATTTATTAGTTTGAGTTCAGAGTTCGATTTTCCTCTGGTATGCAATACCGCTTTAGATGCTGCATATCTAAACAATCAAGAGTCTATTACACGAGTCATTTTCGTTTTTATTACGGGAATAATGCTTGTGCAAGTAACGAATGTTTACGTATAGGACCTATACATCATAACCCGTAAAAAATATTACACCAACACTTATAAAGCTCGTTAATGGGAGGGCTTGCTTTGCACGGTAAATCACCTAACCGGGATTCGAACCCGCGACCTCTCGAATGTGAATAGACACGTTATCTCTCATAGAATTGACATTTATACATTCGAATGATGGGGATCAAATATTTTTAGATATGGCGGCTGAAACACCAGTCTGTTCAAATGGAATAAACAAATAAGCTTTCTTCACGATAATATAATTTTTGCGTTAGTAATGAAAATAAATTATCCTTGTTTCTCTCGATGTACTTTCCGGCGTCTTGGGGAAAATCCATTCATTCTCTTTAGACGCTATATCTTCTGAGGAATCCCGGCCATTAAGTCCGGTAGTGGTTGGGATTACCCTCTTCAAGGGTATACAATATATTTTTGCAAGGGTGTGTAAATCGCTATATAAATCGTTGGCGTAATGTAGAGAGAGTGTGTGTGTGTGAGAGAGATTGTTTGCGTGAAGGATGCGTTTTTTTATCGGCAATGACTGTTTTAAAGTCCGTGCCTACGAGTGTGCTTGCGCTGGCAGTGCGGTACTTTACCGACAATACCTGTTTTAAAGTCCATGGCAATGCGCCTGGAGTGCTTTATCGATAATGTCTGTTTTAAAGTACATGCCTGCAAAGGAGAGAGAGACAGAGAGAGAGTGTGTGTGTGATGGTTGCGTATTTTACCGACAATGTCTGTTTTAAAGTCCATGTCTATACGAGTGATTGCGTTGGCAGTGCGGTACTTTATCGAAAATGCCTGTTTTAAAGTCCATTCCTACGCGTGTGCTTGCGCTGGCAGTGCAGTACTTTACCGACAACGCCTGTTTTAAAGTCCATACCTATGCGCTTGCTTGTTTCAGCGGGCTGTGGTACTTTATCGACAATGTCTGTTTTAAAGTCCATGCCTAGGCACGTGGAGTGATTCATCGATAATGTCTGTTTTAAAGTCCATGCCTGCAATGGAGAGAGAGAAAGAGAGAGACATAGTGAGAGAGAGTGTGTGATGCTTATTTTTACTGGCAATGACTGTTTTAAAGTCCATGCCTACGAGTGTGCTTGAGTGAGCGAGCGGGGTACTATATCGACAATGTTTTTTTTAAAGACCCTACCTATGCGCTTGCATGTGTGAGTGGGTACTTTATCAACAATGACTGTTTTAAAGTCCATTCCTATGCGCGTGGAGTGCTTTGTCGTCTGTCTTGATATATTTGTGTTTCTTTTCAGCTGTTTGGTAAAGAGTAACAAGGAATGTGTGTTGTTTAGGATAGTCTCCATATTTCTTTAATTATTTAGTTCATTTTTATTTATTAATAACATATGTAATATTTAACTTGAACTTTCCTCGCTCTCCGCTAGAGGGCGTAAAAGAAGGGCGCGGAAGGCAGTGACAGGCACGGAGAGGGAAGGGGTGTTTGCGGAAGGGGTGAGGTGGTCAACCCATGCATGCAGGTCCAAGAGATCATTAGCGTTACAGCGCCTACAGGAGATGGACCGCATGCGGGTTTTCAGCGAAATTATCACGCGTTAACGTCTCGTGTTAGGTATCTACGCTAACTCTGTCTTTTCAGTCATGCATTCTTAATTCACCTATGTGATGTAATATTCTTATAAACCCAAAACGCTTTTCTCTCAAAAGCAGAATTAAACAAATGTTAGTCGTAATAGTTATACACGCGTAATAATCACCTTAACACACACACATACGACGGCAACCATATGCGCAAGTCAATTCATACACTTATTTACATTAATCAATCAAAAATACTTAATTGTATTCATCGATCGGCGAGTCCATTATTTATTTTTAATAACGTATGTAATATTTAACTATAATGTTAAACGCCATTATTCATTTTAATAACATATGTAATATTCAGTTATAATGTTAACCTATTTATTTTTTCAGAGCCATTCTTACGTAAACAAACCTTGGAAAAATATCTTGAAGCGTGAAGTTCCCTATCGGACATTTCAAATGATTTATGCTAGCTTTCCTTAGAGTCAACATGGCTGCTGCCATGCATTCGTTAAATTTTTAAAATGTCTACTTCCGGCATCTTCGTCGATGAACCGGAGAGCGTGCTTTCGACTCTATCGGGCAGAGAGCGCGCGCGCTGTAGGTCGCGAGCTGCACCGAGAGCGTAGGGAGGGGAGCCAGCTACCTTGCTTGCCGCTGTTACAGTCCCTCACTCGAGTGGTGTAGCGCATAGAGGAAGGACTTCGCGCGGGTTTTCAGCGAAATTATCTCTCGTTAACGCAACTCTGTCCTTTCAGCCATGGATTCATCTAAGTGTTGTAATATTCTTATAAACCCAAAATATATTTTCCCTCAAAAGTAGAATTAAACAAAATGTTATTAGTCGTAATAATTATACAGTGTAATAATCACCTTAACACCCACGCACACATATACGATGGCGACCAGGTGCGCGAGTCAATTCATATACACTTAATTACATTAATCAATCAAAAATACTTAATCGTATTCATCGATCGAGGAGCATTGTTTAATTACATTAATCAATCAAGACACATGCGGCAGTGATACTTCGATCGATGTTTTGCGTCCAGCCCTTCAGATGCGCGATGCCAGGACGTTAGCAGTATAAACCCTTGATTTTTTATCACCTACATTGATTTGCGTGGGCGGCGACACGCGACGAAAACAATAACACATTGTTCTCCTGTACCCAGACCTCCATTATGTCAGGCCAGAAGAGGGGATGTGGCCAGCGAACGGGAACAATACCCTATTACTCACACTCCTCTACAGAAAGCCATTCAGAACAGACCGTAAAGAGGGAGTTGTGAAAGCGTACGGGGTTAGATCACAAAGGAGAGGGCGGTCACAAAAGAGGGTGTGGCCAGCGTGCCTCCACTACTCTACAGGGAGCCATTCAGACCAGCACACTCAAAGAGGGGGGCGTAGACAGTGTACGGGGTTACATCACAAAGGGGAGGGGTGTGGCTACCGGAAGAGAGCCTGGCGGCATACTAGTAGAGCACAAAGGAGTGAGTGTGGCCATCGGCACAGAGCCGGGCGGGATGCTAGTAGAGCACAAAGGATGGGTCGTGGTCGGCGGCTTTAAGGGTCAGCGCACAAAGCAAGGGGGCGGAGTCAGCGGCTTTTAAGGGTCAGCGCACCAAGCAAGGGGGCGGAGTCGGCGGCATTTCTTTGTGCTCTGGTTTCGGCCTTATTTTACTACTAATGTTGAATAACTAAAACAATAACGGATACCTCCAAAATGGTTGATGCAAACAAAAACGTTATATGGAATAAGTTATAAGCTTTAAAGACATACACATTTGTTGTATTGTATGTTTCTGTCTATCATTCATTCCGAATGAAGGGGACTTCGTAAGCCATTCACAGCAAATTCAGGATACACATTAATTTGTCATTTAAGTATCTGAAATATATCCCAACACAATGTTAGAGCAATTTTTCAGAAAATGAAAAGATAACCAAACATTTTCCATTGAAATGGAGGGATATGGTGGGAGATATTATTGAAATTCTTGGTGTCGCATTTTTGGAAGATACTGAGCTTAAAAACCAAGCTTGTAATTTACCCTAGATTTTGTTTTTAATTTATGCTGTAGATACACACGCTTTTGAGCCTGTTTTTTATTTATTCAGTGGACCTCAAAACATGTATTTCTGGATAGATTAAAACGTGTTCTTTTTAGTGAAATGCAATACTTCCTCTACCTATTACACATACGTGCTAGAGAAAGTAAAATTAAAGGTTTAACTTACAAATGTGCCTTCCATGATGTACCTCTGAATTACACTTTCAACCTTTTATTGTTTTCAGCAACCATTTTTTTTTAAGTTTTTGGGAAAGGATTAGATTTTCCGACTATGAGAGCGGCATAAGCTTTCGAATGAATCATCATACGGTAAAATAGGCATTGCAACTTTCTCGGAATTTTAACGCCAAGTCCTTAGTAAATGTATAGGTATTTATCTTATGTGTTACATTCACATGTATTTCGCTACCTATTATCGTTTATTCTTATTTACCTTCTCATCTTGATATCAAATTTTTGGATGATATGCAGTACCTTGCTTAATGAAGGTAAGAAACAGATAAAGCCAAAGGACAGATAAACAATTAAACAAATTAACATGTGTTGATGTTTTAATTTATGGACGACAGGGTGTTCTAGAGGAGGGAGGGATTTACTACCCCTCTTCGCTCATTTTCCAATGCTTTTGTTTGGGAAAGTCCACCTTGGATTGGCAAACTTAAAAGTTCATATTTATTTCACCTTCCTTTTAACTATCAGCCCCTCCCAACTCCCACCTTTGCTTTAGAGTGACGTCCAGCCCTGGTAGACAGAAATTTAGAGGTCGAAGCGCTTTACCCTTACTTTTACTTCTAACATTACTTCTCCAGATGTTATTCACATACTTGAAAATTATTCTGAGAAGTACAGAACCCCAGTTGTGTTGCTCTCTTAACATGGCCCAACGTGCTTTAACAATTGTGCCTGAAGAAGAAATTCTTTACCGGGAAGTGGTGATTGGCGAGGTCTGGTCGTTGCCCATCCTGTCCCGCAGAACAGACGGGATACTGGCAGTTCTGCAGTGGGTAGCCCGGAGGGAACTGCTTGCGAATAGCAAGATCTGCAGCGACTCCCAGCAGTCGTGTGCGCTGCACAATTACAATGGCAGCGTCGATAGGAAGCGGTGGTTAATGTGATTATTACGGAAGGAGGAAGTCCATCCGGGTTGGATCGTTCTTCTCCAGGAGCAAGCTGCTCTTGGTCTTTACCATACATTCCTGGTATACACTTGGGCTTTCGAACAGCCGCAATACATGAGGCGGGAAGCCTCAGTGGCCAATTACCATACCTCTGTGGACTGGTGCAACTTCCTCAGAGAAGAAACCGAGCGGTGCTTGGAAGAAATCCAGACTTCACTGGTGGCCTAGACGAAAACGTGTCCATCACCATTGAAATAGACGAATCGAAGTTCCTCCGCCGCAAGTAATACAGAGGGGCTCAGGAAAATGCTTCCTGGTGGAAGTGCCAGACAGGAGGGCAGAAAACCTGGAGGCCGTGATCATTGAGCATGTTTTGCCTGGAAGCCACACCATCTGGGCTTATTACGCCAACATTGAATATCTACGTCATGGCGTGAATGTTCCCGATGTTATTATCCATAGCAGAATTTCGTTGACCCCGAGGACGACTCTATCCACACGCAGAATGTGAAAACATGTGGATGAGGGTGGAGAGGACAAATCGGCGCCAGTTTGGTGCAAGTGACGCTCTCTTCGCATCTTATCTTCATGCATTCCTGTTCCGCAATCTTTTTCGAGGGCAAGACATGTTTGGTGTGATACTGCGCAGCATTACCCGCTGTAATTTAACAAGGTGGAATTGGATCAAAGGTGCATACTTATGTTTCTATTTTTTTAATAACGTCAGTTTTTCATTGTTGTGACGTTCATCGCCGTAAATTAATACCATATATATGTTTTGTGGCTCAAAGACAATGACAATACTGCCACTGCTTCTGTATAATAATGTGTGCACCTTTTATTTTATATGCGTGATAATCTGTTTGCTCTGAAATTAAGGATTTTTCCCTGGGTATGAATTAACCTGCAGGTTTTGTTCACTTTGTACAATAACTACTGTCCGTGAGGTTTAAGTTGTCGTGTCCCTTTTAGACAGAGAAAGCAATACTCACCATCTCGCTCTCGCTCTATGGTGACGCAGGCAAAGCAGATACACCAGACAAACAAGCATCAGTGGCGGGATGCCCCTCCTCCTCTCCGACCGGTTGTTGTTCATTCTCCGATTCACCATCAGAGACTTCAAACGAATATTCGTACTCATCTTCCGATTCCGATTCTTCTAAATTTATGACTAATCTGTCCGTAATTTCATCTACCAGACCGTCTTTCTCCCAGTAAAACTGTTCAGTGCTTTGTACATGCTCACACGCCCTTTTCCAGTTGTCTGGAGTCACTTTTGTAATCGCATTATCAAACAACGCTTTTACATCACCACTTTTAAATGAAATATTATGTTTGGCAACATCGTTCTTGACTTGCGCCCATATAAGTTCTATAGCGTTAAAATCACAGTGATAA
Source organism: Deroplatys truncata (assembly GCA_030765065.1). Classification (NCBI taxonomy): domain Eukaryota; kingdom Metazoa; phylum Arthropoda; class Insecta; order Mantodea; family Mantidae; genus Deroplatys; species Deroplatys truncata. The sequence goes on from CM060990.1 coordinate 513,639,290, forward strand.
GGTGGCAACCGTACTATAGTATGTCCATGCATTTCTGCTAGTGTATCTATTTCATAAACTTTGAAATTGTCTTTTTTCAATTTAATTAGCTCATATAGCACTGGTTTTGTCGCTCGGGGATCAAACTCAATATTTCTATTACGGAGCCATTCCTGCATATGGGATTTGAGTGAAGATGAAGTGGGTGCTTTATTAATTTCTATGGAATGATAAGGGGCATTGTCCATAACGATGACACTATTAGAAGGAATGTTAAGTAGCAATTTATTAACAAATCAATCCTTGAAAATATTGTTATCCATTTCTTCATGGTAGTCTTTATTGGATTTTGACTTAAAAGTTAGCAAGGCATTAGGAATGAACCCTGTTGAACATCCAGCATGTACAACTATAAATCGCTGTCCTTTGCCTATTGGTGTTTTAAGAGGGAAATCATTTTCATCACCGTCACACTTCCACATCTTATTTCTCGTATGGTTTATATTTACCCACGTTTCGTCAAGGTACACTATAGACCTACCAGTAGCCCTCAGTTCCTTCATTCGTCTTAAAAACTGAAATCGTTTAGAAACAATATCCATTCGTTCCATTAAAAAACGTCTTCCTTGCGAATTTTTGCTATAACTGAAATTAAGCTTTCTAAGAATTTTTCTTACCGACCACACGCTTCCTTTCAGTAAATCTTGAACTTTTATAGCCTCATAAATGTCCTGCAAACTAGGCAGAAAGTCCGTACGATATAGCGAATAGATTGTTCGCTTAATAGCAGCTGTCGTGAATGAGTCTATTTCTGTTTTTTGCGATCTCCTATTCGAGCGCTTCTTGCCTGGAGTTTGCAATCTACCGCCACTAGCTTCAGTATTTTTGTGTTCTTTTAAAATTCGCTGGACGGAACGAGCAGAAATACCTGTAGCAGCAGCAGTTCTCTCAACTATACTAGTCACTGAAATAGTCGGCTTTCCACATTTCAACGCGTCACATTCATCACTGAAGAAACTGTGAACTTTGACTACCATTTCCCTACCATCTGATTTTAGAACTTTCCCTCGAGACCCAATTTGAAACAATACAAATACAACCAAAACTACTAGAAAATAATTCAACATTATATCCATATGCTGTAACACTGAAAACATCTTGCGTATCGTGTAAAACACAAAACACCAAACTCACAGTTTCGCTGCTCATACGCCACTGTAACTTTCAGTCAGCATACAATAGAAGCGGGAGGGATACGAGCTTATGCGGGTCTGGAATTTCCACAAATCGCAAGAAAGAAGTGGTTGCTGTTCCACCCCCTGTTCTAGACAAGGACAGCACTCTGTGTGAGACAAAGACAGTAGAAAACCTGCCAAGTTAAACCTCACAGAGAGGCTTCGATGCAATATATTAACGAAAAATTCCTTAATCCGAATCTCCTCCTGTTTTGCCTTTATGACCTTTGTGCTTTCTTTCCTTCTAGGTATTTAAAATAACTTTTGCCTTTATGACCATTTTGTTTGATTTACTAAAGCTTTTCACAGTATCAGATAACCAGAAGTTCGATATTAAAATCCTACTGCACCTATATAAAATGTTCAATTTCCCTGAATAAAAAGATTTTTTTACAAGGGAAAATATATTCTTATTATTAAAAGCCCATAACTAAAAGCCAAAAAGTACATAAACACCTAATGTTATACAATACATTCATAAAAAAAAACTAAAAAAGGGGGGGCAGAAAGAGAAGGGGGGAAAAACGATACTATCACTAACATGGAAAAATTTCGTCTTTTCATCCATTGGTACAAGGCTAATTTCATGCCACAAGTTTCTTCAAACATTCGTTTACTCCTAATTAAATGTTGCTGTTGCATTAATGCTACAGTGTTTTTTCCCTTCATGCATTCGCAAAGCTGCAATGGTGTATTTCCTTAATTGATTCGCGCACCGCTAATGTAATTTTACAATGTTGTTATATTACGCGCATTCATTTCCTAATATTGGCAACATTCGACGCCCACGTCGCTCCTAGCAGAAGACAGGCCGCTATTATGCTTATTGTAGAATCTCAAATACAAGTGTTCTGAAATAGTGTATCTAAGACCTAATATGTATACTTAAGTGGAAATAAAGGTAATTTTGTTGCCAGCCTCTCCCTGTCCTGCGTTGCTGGAGAAATGGATTTGTAATGCTTAGCATGTGAAATTTTGTAACAAACATTACTCTGTATCTGGGTAGCACGTATGAAATATTACGAAAGTTACAGAAACGTACTACGCGTCTTTACAAAATGACTTGTCCTTTCTGAATGTCACAGATACACATAATAATCAGTAATGCGCTAATTGCTTGACCTTTTCGACATTCTGCTCTTAGTGTATCCCCTATAGCGATGAAAATGACGTGTTATATGTCCAAGAGATGTCATACGCTAGCTCTAATCGCAATGCTGGCAACTTATGCATAACTAATGCCGCCAGAGCCGGTAAGATACTCGGCCTCAAGGCGGAGCCAAGAGATTGAGGGCCCTCAGCCTCAAAGCGTAGCCGAGGGATGTTTTTAGGAGAGGAGTGTAGCGTCTAAAACTCCAATAATTCACGTTCGCAGAAACAACAGCACATCGCATATTTAGCGAATTTCACTTTTTATTTAGGTTGGCAGTTGGTATTTTGCATGTGCTTTAGTGCAAAAATGGCTACGTTTGTTGTGTTCATAACGCAATTTTCCTATAAAAGTAAAACAACTAACAGGGGGGGCGGGCACCAGACATTGAAGAGATCACATCCACTTCTAAACTCACTCCTAAGGTAATTTATTCGCTTTCCTTAGGATTTTCAACAGGGATACACTAAGAGCAGATAAGCCGACCTTTTAAGGGCATTTATAGAATATATTGCGAATTTTGTTCAGTTTTCACAAGCAACATACTTTCAGCAGAACACACATCTCAAAATCTCAAACGAGGCAATTATGGTGATGTTATGGTTCTGCTGCCAACATTGCAGTGAAAAATTAGCGGAAGATAATATGTGCTGCCAGCACGTGGTAGTGCAGCCAACATGTGAAAGGAAAATGGATTAAAAACAACAAACCTTATGGTTGCTGCTTATTTAGGGCCCTAAGCGGCAAAACGTAGCGGAGGGATTTTTTTAGAAGGTGAGGGAACAGAAGCACTTCCGCAATGAAGACGGAAAACACGCACTTACAAAGTTATCTTGTTTCTTTAATGGTACAGAAGGCTCCAAATGTTTTCGGGTGGACCAGGGGGTGTAAAGGAAGAGGGGAAGGAATATCTTCTCGACTAATCATGCCGACAGCAAGTGCCGATATCGTCTCAAAGGTCACATTTACTTTTGTGTATGCTTGTATAATTCAGCGACCTGACTCTAATAGAAAAGAAGACGAAACTAAATACTTTTCTCTTCACTAGATCTATCCAAACGAAATAACTAAAATTTCCTTTACATATGTTGTTTAAGAAGCAAATATTTCACCATTTATGCGGGTGTTACAGAAGTTTAAGATGCATTATTCAGTAATTTTCTTAAGAAACAAGATGCACCTAATGTATATTCTTGTTTTTAATGTTTACTGCCAATAATAAGTCGGTTATAATTACTACGCAATGGACTGCTCTACGCGAACTCCGACAGCAGAGGGTATTTATCTTGAATATGTTTGTTTTGCTTTTTAATCTTCATAGAGATTGATCACAAGGTTTTGCGAGAGTGTGTAGTTCCATACAGTCGGCACATTCAATTCTGATAATATTCAAGTAAGGGTTTAAAAAATGCGGAAGGAAAAGTAATATCAAACTGTTGAAGAAGTTTGAACACGATTAAGTGCAACATTAAATTTTCTTCAAAATGAGATATACATTGTTTTATTTGAAACATAATTTCCATTACAAAACAAAGGAAGAAAAAACGTGCCAACAGTATAGTAGACGTAGAGTCAAAACAGGGGATAATAACAGGAGAAAATGTTGACAAGAGGAAACAACGTTTAGCGCAAAATATGCACTTCCTATTATTGCTGGTTTATTCGGTTTGGATAACATAAGCAAAATTTTCAAAATAGGGTTAATACAAAACGGTTGATGTGCTTTTGTTGCTTGCTTTCAAATTAAAAATATGAAGAGAAAAGAAATAAATAAAAAAAAAGCTTCAAAAACTGGCAACACAGTCCGGTAATGATGTAATAAGAGTGGGTGGTAAACCGGTTCTTCTGAGTAAGCGTCTGTCGCACTCACTCTCTTGTAATGTGACTAGCAAGCAGTGCAGCTGTATTAGGAGGAGACGCTCCGTCAGGCAGAAGGTAACATGTATCTTTATTAACTTTGAATATAACTTTCCATCCAAATTCCCATTATGTAAATTATTAATGCAGATTGATCCTTCTTTCCTTCCCCACAATGGCCTAGGCATATTTTAGGAATTTTCAGGTGTTTAGGAACTTTGTTGAGCTCGCCCCGTCGGACCTCGTGTACTTTGTGATGTTTTAAACTCCGGTACCATGCTCTACCCCCGTGATATTTGTAAAAATGTAAGAGGTTACAATTTACGGTGTTAGACTTAGATACTTTGTATTATGATTCATGTTCTGAAGTCTTAAAATGCTTCTCTTTCCTGGTCCGGGAGGGGACTCGGCACAGATCCAGTGAATGAGGACATCGCGCCTGTGCCCCTCGAGGGGGCTCCCCCGGGAGGGAGGAGGTGAGAGACACAGGGCGGCCGAACCAGGAGTGACAGCACAGCAATAACAGGGTCCCTACAGTTTCCAGACCGAGACGCCCCAACAGTCGGGCAGGTAAACTGGGGACCCCGAGCCACACTGAGGGTCCAATGTCCCCAAGGGGCGGTCCGTATGCCCCGGCAACCAGCCGAAGACCGAGAGATGGATAAGGCTCCACAGAGAGCATCCCTTTTCCCTGTCACGCCGCAACTGAACACCATCGCCGAAACTTCCATTCCTGAAACAGACCTAACGGGGTTAAGGATGAATGAAACGATATGGAGGGACAGGAAATTCAGGGGCTGAGAAACCACTCCAGCATTCGCCTGACGACACGGGAAAATCCCCATGGGTCAGAGTGGGCGAACGCGGGGAATCGAACCAGGAACCTCCCGAATGCGAGTCGCACGCGTTACCGCGGCGCCAACTGGACGGAATCTGGGAGATCCGTAGTTCAAATCTCGGCTATGGCATTGAATTTTTAGTCTGATTCTAGCTTTCCAACCTTGTCCTACACACGGCTTGTGTAAAAGAATACTTGGTTACTTCTTGTTAATTGAGATAAACTGTCATTACTCTTACAAACTTCGTTGTAAGTACAAGAAGAATACAGCAGCTAAACCGATAGTCAACATTTTGTGTGGTGCCTTTGAAATTCCACGCTCTTTGCATTACCACGAGAAAAATCTAATGTGTTGCATTCACATAATTTTCACTTCTCACCATTCTAAATTATTTTTACTAATTTTATTTTTCTATCTAATTCTTGATAATCCAGATAAACTTTCAATTCACATTTAACCCATCTCTATGGTGTGGGGATCTGCCTCACATTCCAGAGGTCCCGAGTTCGAATCTCGGTAGAGTGAGTTACCTGGTTTTCCCTTATTTTGAGAAGATGAATATCAGGTAATCCAAGCTCTAGAGACCTCGGGCCCATTTGAGCATCATTTTAACCATTTCGTTCATTCACCGTCCGTAATGGCTTACCCGGTTAAAGGACCGTTAACTACATACCAAAAGAAAAAGCTACACATTTCGTTGTAGGATACGTAGATAAAACGATAGTCACATTTTCAAAAAGCATGTCACTGCGTGATTCTTTGAAATTCCATGCTGTTTGTACGACCGCGTCAAAATCAAAACGAATAGCGACTTCCCAGTTACAAAAGTATTCAAACCAATAACAAAAGATATCTAGGAAATAGTTAATTTCATAAAATATATGTATGACAAACTGTGCTCTTTAACGCGGTCTGCATTTCTTGTGTAGTAAAACTTTGTCTATCTTTTACAGTTTACCAATTATACAAGTCATTCAGAATGAAGACTTGTGAGGCTCTTCTAAGAAAATTCAAAATGTATATCTCGTTTATCACGATATCTTAAGAGTATTTTAATCAAAATCTTTAAAGCCATTTTTGAGAAAATAACAAATTTCGAAAATTTTTCCATGTTAAGGGTTGTTCGGGGTGGGGGAGATTTTCTTGAAAATCTTCGTATCACATCTTTGAAAAATGCTGAACTTAAATATCAAGTTTGGTACTTGACCGACTTTTCGTTTTGGAGTTATGTTGTTCAGTCACGCAGGCATACGGAACTTTTTCTATACAATATATGTTGCATTCACGTAACTTTCTCTGCTCACTTTTCTACATACTACTGTTACAAAGCTTATTGCTGTATCTATTCCATGTTAATGCAGATAAACCCTCATTACTTATTTACACATTTCGTTGTAGGTATAAGTAGAACATATAAAGCTAAAGCGATAGCCAAATCTTTCAAAGCTGATCGCTGTGTAATAGCTTTGAAATACTGTTCTTTGTATAAACACGAAAAAGAAAAAAAAATAGCGATTTGCGGTTGAAAGAAGTATAAAATATTTGAAAATTCAAACTATAACAAAAAATATTTCGAATAGGTTAACACAATAAACATGTGTTATAGGTCATAAATTTTAACAAAATCTATATTTATTGTGCAGTAAGATTTTCTTCTCTTAACGGTTTACTAATTATCAAAAGTCAATCACAATAAGGAGGAATTAACCGATATTCCCAGAAAATTAGACGTTTTATTTATCATGAAAATAGCTTAAACATATTTATTTTAATCAAAACCGTAGGTACCATTCTTTTCTAAAAATTTCGAAAAATGTCAAATGGAAAGGGTAGTTTGGAGTGGGGGAGTTTCTTCAAAATCTTCGTGTCGCATCCTTGAAAGATGTTGAACTTAAATACTAAGTTTGGTTTTTAACAGACTTTTCGCTTTTGAGTTATGCTCTTCACGAGTCCCCACACACATTCACACTTGGACCTTTTTCTAAAAATACATTCCTTGGATTCAGGGAGTCTCAAAACGTGTATTTCTGACGAATCTCATTATTAAATGTTTCGGTGGAACACTACACTTTCCCTATTTACTGTAAGTACTTAGTAGAGAAAATAAAAAATACTTTGGATTCAGGAGTCTCAAAACGTGTATTCCCAGTGAATTTCGTTATTGAATTTTTGTGTGGAATACAGTACTTCCTCTACTTATTATAAGTGCGTAGTAGGGTAAGCAAAAATGTTTTCTTTGGATTCAGGGAGTCTCAAAATGTGTATTTCCGGTGAATCTCGTTATTGAATTTTTGGGTGCAATTCATTATTTCCTCTACTTACTGTAAGTATACATAGTAGAGAAAGTGAAAATGCTTTCTTTGGATTCAGGAGTCTCAAAACGTACATTTCCCCTACTTATAATAGGTAACCGAGCGGGATGGCTCAGGCGATTAAGTCTGCGGCTCGCATTCGGGAGGTCGTGGGTTCGATTCCCGTGGTCGATCTTCCTGAGCTATGGATATTTTCGGGGTTTCCCCGGGTCTTTTTTTATTTATGGATGTCGGTGGGAGGTCTCGGCGTATGCATGGCAGGGGAAAAGGATGGTCTCTAGAAACCTTCGTCCTCCGGACTAAGAGCGGTCTCCAGGTTGCGGACCCCCAGGGATGTGTAAATCTAAGGGGGGAGGGGACCGGCTCCACCAGCCAGCACCGGGGAGTTCAAATTTGTAAACGGTAGGGATCCTGCCCTCTGCCTGTCGTGCCTCGTGGTCCGGCCGCCCTGTCTCCTCTCACCTCATTGCTCCCTCCCGGGGGCGCCCCATCAGGGGTATAGGCACTCAAGATCTGCGTAGGTCGAGGTGCTAAGTCCCTCTCCGTACTTATATCCTACCATAGGCAATTAGTAGAGACAGTAAAAAGTAAGAGTTGTGGTATAGATAAGCGGCTGTTTGTCGTTACGGCATCTTGCATGCAACCAAATAGGGAACTTAGGCTGTAACTTGAAATAAATTACTGGCCTAAATTGTTGTCACGATTAAACTAAAGTGCACGGAAAAAATAATACTTTATAAGGATATTATAATAAATAAAGAACATATGTTAGTTGGTATGGTAATGAGTAGGGCGCATTTGGGTGTTCTATATCAATTTCAAGGTCACAATGAGTGGGGGAGCGGATAATACAAGCTTCTGGTATGAGTCATACCTCCCGTAACCTCCTGAACAATTGGTGGAATGGGTTTTTAATTGGGTTTAATGTGTAATTGGTTTTAATGTGTATTTAATAGGGTTTAATTGAGATTAAGTGGCGTTTCCGGACACGTGTTCATGTTTAGAGCAAGACCCGACCTAAACGACATGGGAGTTCTGTATCAAACTCAAGGTCCCTTGAGTGTGGAGTCTTATTGTCCCTTTCTGGGCAAGTGTTTCGTTTTTTTAGTGGAAGAAGTGACCTATATGGCGTGGGGCTTCAATATCAAATCCAAGGTCACTTGTGGAACGGCTAGAATTCCTTGCATCACTTTCATGGTCACGTGATTGCTTTAGAGGAAGAAATATCCAAAAGACATGTTTCCTCCAACACAAGTAGTGGCTTCTGGCGGGGGAGGTAATTACTTTAAGGATGAGACATGATTCACCACCCGGCAGAACCACTGCTACAAAAGTATTGGCCTGAGCCAAGTACTGGCTTCGGGTGGGGGAGGTAATCTAAACAACTTCAACATGCTCTGACAGCTATGAAACATGATTCACCACCCGTGAAAATCAGTGCTACAAAGTATCCAACGCAAAGCATAACACTAACCATATGCCATCTCTCATTTACACACTTTTAAGTACATAAATAAAAAACTACAATTTGTTGCGAACACCGCTAACGAATGAAAAGGTTTTTAAGAAGTTGAGACTTCCCTTCGCATACATATCACACCGAGAATAATACGCGTTAACTACTCCTTTCAGCTTGTAGTTAAAGCCTCCTCCCAGACGCAAGGGATATTGCTCTCACCCCTATGCCGGTGGCACGCCATGATGATGAAAAGGCGATAAAAAAGAAACTTACGGCAAACCAGTAAACACTGAGGGTTTATAGCACCCTCTGAAGCCGCAGAACATCCGCATTTATTCTTAAATCATGGCCGTAGGAAAAGCATAATGTGTTTAAAAAATGCGGGAGGAAACATACACAGATTGTAAAACACAATAAGAGATGGTAAAACTCTTTCTGTTCGAAATGGCATTCACTCTTCTATGCATATAGCGTAGAGAATAAACTAAACTTAAATACCGAGAATGGTATTTATTAATATTTTGTTAGACATGTGAAAAGGTTTTCAAAAAGTTAAAAGACTTCATTTCACCATGTAAGACGTTCCCCGCCACCACTTGCTCCTTTTTGGGGGGGGGGGTTTAAAGACCGCTAGGGTGGAATTGTCTAATGATTCGTAAGGCATTAGTAGGAGGGCTAGTATATGGTGTGAGCCAACTAAAGCATGCGGTTTTATTAGTGAGAAATCACGCAGAGTAGAATGACAGGCAATGAAGAAACATTAGAATATTTCCTAGCTTTAAACGTTAACAAGCATCCCTCAGTACTTAAATGCTATTATAAGAAAGCGACGGCTTCCGAGAGTGGTGTAGTAGTCGAATACCAATTTCTGGGACAGGCCGCATACGCGCCTGCAGACGGCTATTATAAAGGGGTCCCCTCTGATTCGGGTGTCTGCGATAGCTATTTATTTCATTGTAGATACGGATGGAGAGTGAAGCTGATTTGACTTGGGAGTATGTTTGCAATATGAGCTTGGGAGAAGTCTAATTAGTTATCCCTATAGAGAAACGTTTTTCACTATAATTTAATGTGATTGATTCTGATAAAATTTTCAATGAAATCGACAGATGTCCTTAGTGGACTGGATTCTGCCGGCATCTATGGTGGAGAATATGCATTAAGAGAAGTCAATAGCTATCGCAGACACCCGAATCAGAGAGGGGAACGCCTTTATAATAGCCGTCTGCAGGCGCGTATGCGGCATGTCTCAGAAATTGGTATTCGACTATACACCACTCTCAGAACCCGTCGCTTTCTTATAATAGCCTTTAAGTGATGAGGGATGCTTGTTAATGTTTAAAGCTAGGAAATATTCTAATATTTCTTCATTGCTTGTCATTCTCTCTGCGTGATTTCTCATTGTAATAAAACAGCATGCTTTAGTTAGTTCACACCGTATACTAGCCCTCCTACTGCCTTACGAATCATTACAGTTCCGCCCTAACGCGTCTTTCACCCCGCAAAAGGAGCAAGTGGCGGCGGGGAACGACTTGCACGGTAAAATGAAGCCTTTTAACTTTTTAAAAACCTTTTCACGTGTCTAACAAAATATTAATAAATACCATTCTCGGTATTTAAAGTTTAGCTTCTTCTCTACGCTGTACGCGTAGAAGAGTGAATGCCATTTCGAATAGAAAGAGTTTTACCATCTCTTGTTGTGTTTCACAATCTGTGAATGTTTCCTCCTGCATGTTTTAAACACATTATGCTTTTCCTACGGCCATGATTTAAGAATAAATGCGGATGCTCTACGGCTTCAGTGGGTGCTATAGCCCTGTGTATACTGGTTTGCCGTAAGCTTCTTTTTTATCGCCTTATCATCATGGCATTCCACCGGCATAGGGGTGAGAGCATTATCCCTTGCGTCTGGGAGGAGGCTTTTACTACAAGCTGAAAGGAGTAGTTGACGCGTATTATTCTCGGTGTGATATGTATGCGAAGGGAAGTCTTAATTTTTAAAGAAACCTTTTCATTCGTTAGGGCGTGTTAGCAACAAATTGTAGCTTTTAAGTTTGTAAATGAGAGATGGCATGTGATTAGTGTTATGCTTTGCGTTGGATACTTTGTAGCACTGGTTCTCACGGGTGGTGAATCGTTTCATAGCTGTCTGGGTATGTTGACGTTGTTTAGATTACCTCCCCCACCCGAAGCCAGTACTTGGTTCAGGCCAATACTTTTATAGCAGTGGTTCTCCCGGGTGGTGAATCATGTCTCAACCTTAAAGTAATTACCTCCTTCGCCAGTACTTGTGTTGGAGGAAACATGTCTTTTGAGTATTTCTTCTTCTAAAGCAATCGCGTAACCATGAAAGTGACGCTAAGAATTCTAGCCGTTCCACAAGTTACCTTGGATTTGATATTGAAGCCCCACGTCATTTCGATCGCTTCTTCCAATACAAAAGGCAACACTTGCCCAGAAAGGGACAATAAGACTCCACACTCAAGCGACCTTGAGTTTGATACAGAACTCCCATGTTATTTAGGTCGGGTCTTGCTCTAAACATGAACACGTGTCCGGAAATGCCAATTAATCCCAACTAAATACACATAAAACGCGATTGAAACCAATTCCACCAATTGTTCACGAGGCTAGGGAGGTATGGCTCATACCAGAAGCTTCCATTACCCCCTTCCATGCGCACTGTGACCTTGTAATTGATATAGTACACCCAAAAGCTCCCTACTATAATGGGTAGAGAAAGTTGTGAATATTGAAAACCAATTTTGTTTTAACACTTGCTTATACAATGATATGATGCCTCTAATTAAAAAATATACAGCTTATGTCGCAGTGCTGTAACGTTATTGCTGTTTTCTTTAGCACTAGACTCATCCCCTAACCTTGTAAAGGAAGGCACCGGGCATAACCTCTCGATAAGACTTCCCGCTTCCCTCTCCAAGGCTAAAAACACGTGGCCCAGTCAATATTTAGAGCCATCTTTACTAATACAGAGAAGGAATTTTAATGCACTTATTGCTTAACGTTTTCAAGGTCTGAAAATCGGCGGGACATAAAAGAATAAGGTATTGAACAAATCCAACCATTAATAACGGATATTCCGCAAATGGCTGATACAACAAAATTATTTGAAATAAAGTGTTTTAAAGAGATCTACATATTTTATGTAGTACATTTTCGTCTATCCATAACGTTTACCAGTTACACAAGATTATACAAATTTCTTTCAAAGAAGGATGGCTTCACAGTCTTATTCCAGAAAATTCAAGATATACATTTTGTCATGTTAAAAGCTTTAATATATGGTATTTTAATCAAAATCGTTAGAATAATTTTTTAGAAACTCAAAAATTTCGAAAAATGTTCCAAGTAAAGGGTATTTTGGGGGGAACTTTGTTGAAAATCTTCGAGTTGCATTTTAAAATATATTAACCTAAATATGAACTAGGTTTGCTATTTATTCGACTTTTCATTTTTGTGCTATGTATGCTGTTCACACACACACACACTCCTGGACCTTTTTCTAAAAATGCTTTATTTGGATTCAGGGGGCCTCAAAACATGTACTTCAGTTTAAATATCGGTATTGAATCTTTGGGCGGAATGCAATAGCTACTCTACCTACTGTGTACGTGATAGAGAAAGCAAAATTCGAGAATTGGTGGAGACATTCGCTGCATGCCATGTTATTCCTAATTGCTTACGTAATGTCTGGCATTCCCGTAAATTGTACAGAATATGCCCTTTGTCTTCTGACTTCACTTTAGCTACTATTTCATTGCTTCGCAACATTCCGTAAGTCAATTTTTTTTTATCACATTGGCACTAACTGCTTATAACTCCTTTTTTTTTTTAAAAAAAAGCTTCCTTGTGCAAAGTCAGGTGCAGTTACACCAGCTGCACATGCCTACGACTGGCCCTGGCTATGAGCTTCTGGCCACTGCCAAATGCTCCATTCTCTGGATGTCTTCCCAACCTAGGTGTTCTTCACAGCGGCTGAGGAATGCGTAGATCTTGAGCCATATTTCAGAATAGGTTCTGGGGTTTACATAATTATAATTTAATTTATTTAAAGTAGTCTTTTTATGTTTTGAAATGTTAAATACTAATTACATAATTTCACATAAACAAATGCTGTGCATACTTTATGCATAGTTTTATGTAACAAAGCTGTCAAAAATCTTATCTCGCTTCCCCTTAAAATGAAATAACTGTAGGTACAACTTTCTGCCAAAGCGCCATCACAATAGGCCATGACAATATTACTAATACCAGCACCACCATGATGGTAAGCATGGGCCAAATGCAGACAGACCCTTGCATCTGAAGAAAGTTTTGCATGTTGATGCAGTTTGATTGATGACCCCAAACTGGCATAATAATTTTCTCACAAATTCAATCAAAGGCATGCATCTCAATACCAATAGATAATGGGAAGTCAACAGCTAACTTTTAGTATAGTCATCGAAAAGTGAATTACTTAACAAAGTTGATTTCGCATTACTCAAACATGTCAATGTTTGTTTCCGAAGTAACTGTGGATATTTTCTGCAATGATAGATAGTGTTTAAAAATAATTTACTGTAGTAGAACATAGTATTCTGTGCATAATTAAAGCACTGGTACCCGTAAATGTACACACGTACACAAATTTGAATTTTTTAAAATTCTTGCTCTTTGAAATGTAAGCATTGCAAGAAGTTCATGTGCTACTCATTTCATCACACTTTCTTGCAATCGATTTTATCGTACAATGCATTTTATGATGGTACCTAAAATTACTATGCCGCTGCAGGCTGCTTACCTTCAAGATTATGCCATGCCAACCACGTGAACTGTAACTTAATACAAAACCATTGACTTATATCTATATAGTCAAATAAAAAAAAAATCAGTGCTCCTTTTGGAAACTCACAAATTATTGCATTATCAGTCAGAGGGAACAAGCCAAGCTAATGGATGTATAACTTTGTTTTTGGCACAAATTGCATTAAAAAATGCAGAAAATAGATAATCAATAAGGCCTAATAGGTACCACTTATTTCAATTTCTTTAGTTTTCACATCCTTTAATCCATAATTTACATTTCTTTCAGCCACTTAAACCTTGCTAGAAGTTCAAGTCTGCATATAGCATATCAAATGTACTTAATGTCCTCATAAAAACTATAAAGCAGTTCAAAACACAACATATTTTTCACTTTTAGTCGATAGTTCTGTAAATGCACCTACTTTTGTTTGCAGTTTTTCGAAAAGTTAATAAATTAACCCAACGTTAGTCGAGCTTGTGATGCTGCCACTGTTAGTTGACATGTGAGCACGTGGCCGCACAGTGTTGATCAAGATTTTAGCATGCTAATCGGAGTTAACTTTTAGTAAATTTGAACGGCTTCTTTTTTAAACACCTTTTCAGGATTTCCTTTAGGTAAACATCATATAAACAGTACATAACTTTTCCTTTAAATAACCTTAAATTATCTTTCAATTTTATTAATATGTAACTCGCTTTCTTTACTTGCAGTAAAATTATCTGGGTAAGATAACAAAAATTGTTATGACAGACTTTTTATATTTCTTTGCATAATTATACCTACTCTAGTAATGCACTTTACAATGAATATAATATACTAAATATATTTGGAGTACATTGGTCTGTCACAACTACAAAACATAATAATATAGGTGCATAAAGTGGCTATAAAACACGACAAAATCCAAATTATTTTACAAAATAGGTGCACTAAATGTACTATTAGGTTCACTTATTCTAAATTCCTAAACACTTTCAAACACTACTATGAGACAGCCTTTCCCCTGATTAATCTAAAAATCAAAGAACAGCATTCAACATGGGTAACTAAAGGTATAAGAACTTCTGGCAAGAAATTAAAACTTCTCAGTAATGCAATTAAAAATGGAAGCAACTCTGAGGAGTTCAAAAATTACTACAAGAAATATAAATTAATCTACAAAATGGTAATTCAAGCAGCTAAAATATTAGAGAATTCTAGAAAAATAAATAAATCAGGAAACAGTCAGAAAGTTATATGGGACATTATAAAAAAAGAAACTAACTCAAATTGAAATATAAAGACAATATTATAACAAACCCTAAGGAAATTGCTAATATATTTAACAAATACTTTGTTGAAATTGCAATAAACCTGCAAAGTAAAAGCTGTCCAAAAAATATTGATAACTCAGCCCCAAGCTTTTTCAATGACAAGTCGTTATTCCTAACTCCTGTATGCGAAACTGAACTGCTTCACATAATATGTAAACTAAAAAATAAAAAATCTGAAGCTATGGATAGAATTTTGAGCTATTTAATTAAAAAATGCAGCAAGCATATTTTAAAACCACTATGCCACATTGTTAATAAATCACTTCAAAGTGGCACTTTTCCACTTGAGCTAAAAGCTGCTAAAATTAAACCAATATTCAAAAAAGGATAACCTCAAGACCCCAACAACTACAGGCCAATAGTGTTACTTTCAGTCTTCTCAAAAATATTAGAAAAAATTATGTACAAGAGATTAATGGGATTCCTTTCCAAACATAATATAATTAATAACTGCCAATATGGATTACAAAGCAATAAATCAACTAGCCTGGCTGTAATAAACTTCGTTGATAATATTTATGACATTCTGGACAGAACTGAATTAGGAGTTGGATTATTCTTGGATTTATCAAAAGCCTTCGACATGGTGGATCACAAAATTCTGCTAAATAAGTTGTATAAATATGGTGTAAGTGGAGTGGCCTTCAACTGGTTTAAGTCATACTTAGAAATGAGAGATCAAATAGTTGAAATTGATTTTATAGAAACAGGATGCAATGAAATTAGAAAGGACCTGTCTGAAAAAGGAACTGTAACATTGGGGTTTCCACAGGGTTCTATTCTGGGTCCTTTGCTGTTCTTGTTGTACATAAATGACTTACCGTTATGTCTTGAAAACACAGCACAAGCCAAAACAACTCTATTTGCAGACGATACAAGCATTTTCATTACAGGAAAGGATAATAGTAGCCTACAGCAAATGGAAACAGTGGTCGTGAATAAAATAATTGATTGGTTTAAAGTCAATAAACTGCTTGTAAATGAAGAGAAAACTGTAGCTCTAAATTTTCAACATAAAGCTTGTAGAAAATCTGGGAATCCCAGCATCAAAATTGGTTCTAAATTGGCCAGCTTTGCAGGTGAAACGAAATTTCTAGGGCTGTGGCTGGATAATAAATTTAAGTTGGGACTTTCACATGAAAAACTATTAGGCAAGCTTAGCAGCACCTGTTTTATTCTTTGTCAACTAAAGCCTCGTGTATCAGCTAAAGTTCTCAAAATTTGTTACTTTACCTACTTCACTCACAACTGCTCTATGGTCTACCCTTATGGGGAAATACTACAAATAGTATCAAAATATTTAAACTCCAAAAAAGAGCACTAAGAATACTAGCAGGAATCCCAAAATGGGAAAGCTGCAGAGAATATTTCCACAGCTTGAACATTTTGACCTTACCCAGTTTGTACATGAAAGAATTGCTAATTTACACCAAGAAGAATATTTCAAATTATGTCACAAATGGTGCAATTCACTCACACGATACAAGGAATAAGGACAAATTACACTCGATCACTCACAAAACCAAATTGTTTGAAACATCCTTTAAGTATAACGGCTTAAAATTATATAACTATTTACCCAGGTACTTTAAAAATATAACCTCGTCAAATAAATATAAGGTAGAATTACGTAAGTTATTTGGAAAAAATCAGTTTTACTCTTTAGATGAATAAGTGGAATACTGTACGAGCAAAACCTAAATATTTACATATCTTGTGAACTCATTTGTTTCATGGGTCCTGTTTTTCATCTGAGGGGGTCAAGAGGATGTCTGCCTTCGAAACCATTGTATAATTGCTGTTCTCCTCAAGATTATCTTAAATGATGACATACATGGATTGACAAGAGCTTGTCTACCTGCATATTGTTTTTCTTAATACAATGTGTACATATGTTTTCCTTGTACATACTTGTGGACGAAACCAATTACTCTGTATGATTTCTTATGGTGAATAAATATATGTATTTTATCTCTTAGCTCATTCTAGTATGACCTTAGTCATAAGACAATTTGTTCCCCACTTTTATTCTTTTTTTTCTTCTCTAATACGCTGACTTTGTTATTGAAAATGTACACTGCATCTTTTGAAAAGTGTATATATGATTTTCCTCACCAGCACCTGTGTTTTACACCTGACCAGACTTGTTATCTCATCAGAAAATTCAAATGATGAGTGTGTTTCATTTTCAATCTCCACAAGCCATTTCAATATTTGCTGTTCTATCTTGGAATTCTTGCTATTATAGCGAAGACTGGCATGGCACAATGTGACCTGACAATGTAACGTAAGTCAGTAGTACAAATTCTTACCTCTCAACCCCAGAAAGAATAACATGATAACCCGACAATAATGTACTGCCAATGGTCGACATGTGAGCACAGTGCTCAGTTTGGTACACCTATTACAGCCTGTGTAAAACATTGTGACACTTATATGCACAAGAGAGGAGAAATGAGAAGTGATGAGAGTGGTGGGGAGCAAGAGACTAGAAATGATTGTGATTATTGCACTCCAGTAGCTGGAACACTGACCCCCACCTCTCCTATTATGCGAGTGGGTTGGTCAGTGCTATTGCGCATGCATGCTTCAGGAGTGGGGGACTGTCATGACATTTTACACAAGTTGAACTACTTTCATTTCTAGGGTATTCAAACTTACTCTATTACCATCCTTTGAAAGGTATATGTAGTCTCCAACGTTTTGTTTTAAAGGTAGACAAGATAACTAACTTACAAAATCAAAGTGAGCACAACGCTCACATGTTGATCAATGTCTGGTTAATTGAATGCTGTGATTAGTTAATTAACTAATTTAAAAATTCACCATTTTTAAATGCAAAACTACAATTAGGTCAATTTAAATTGACCCTAAAATGACCATCACAACGTCCTCCAATAAAACATGACTAATGGCATTTACTTTCTCCCATAATATCGAGAAACTTTCATTCAAGACATTTCTTTCTACAGTGCTTAGTTTTTGAGATATTGTACAGTCTCAACTTAAATGGTCCATCCTGTATAATGAAGTGAATACCAATAAGCAGCATTTATGACTACATGAAACCTGGGAATGTTTTAAAAACGAATAGCAAGAAAGAAAAATCCCTTTATAGTGTTTTAATCTGAGCAGATAATAATATGAAAAAAATACTACTACTTTCATTTGTAGGGTACTGAAATTCCAAAGAGCTCTGTAGCATACATCAACTTGCTCTATTACCATCGTTTGAAAGGCATATGTAGTCTGTTTATTTTAAATGTAGACAAGATAACTAACTTACAAAATCAAAGTGAGCGCAGTGCTCACTGTTGACCAAGTCAGGTTAATTGAATGCTGTGATTGGTTATTTCACTAACCTGTTTCCCAAAATAACATTTAAGAATGCTGGACCTTCCAACATTAAAGGGATATAACATTATATAATGAAGTGAATACCAATAAGCAGCATTTATTACATGAAACCTGGATATGTATTACAAACGAATAGCAAGAAAGAAAAATCCTCTCGTTTTAGTCTGAGCAGATAATACGAAAAAAAATGTTTGTTTTACCTGGACCATAGTATTAATAATAATAAAATTGCTCCATAATTAACATAGAATGTGTTGGCAAAAGCTTCACATATGTTTCAGTTTAAAATATGCTACTCTAAATGTCATAGCCATTTTCATTGGAATTGGTCCTTTACTAAACAAAGTCTCGCTTTAAGCCGTGCAACCAACAGCAATGCGACATGAGCCCAGAGTGTCCTTACCTTCCCTCTATTCCATTTAAGCTGGGAGTACAATGAACTTAACAATGTGACTTAACTTAATGGATGTAAGTAACGAGTTTGTCAAAGTGAATATTTTTCTTACCATTATGTTAAGTTTGATGTCAGGTGATAATTAGAAGTAATTGACATGAAGCTGTAACATGAAGTAATAAAAACAACCAATCAGTCATTCCCATTACATTAAGTGCATCCTTATTACACCTTTAGTTTAGCAACATTTCTTAACTTCACATTAAGTCCCGTCACATTAACCTTTTACATGCCGAATTCAGAACTTTGGTGTTTTTCTATGCTAGGGACCACCAATTAAGAGTTATATATAATAATTAGATTTTTAGAAAATTATTATGTCTGATTTTTTTCTTGTTCCCATTTGGGATCATTGGCACTTGGAATGAACATTGTAGAGAAACCTGTTTTTAATACAGAATTTGATTAATTTGTGAAATTATTCAAAAGGCTAATGAGTATCTCTACATAAATTGTCTAGAACATGGTTTGAAATGAAATTCAATTACATTTAGGGTAAAATAAAATGTGAAAAATTGCACAAGAGTACTTAAAAGTTAAATTTATGACATTTAACAAGTATAAATATTGTCTTGAATGTATGGTAAACAATTCTAACAAAACAGTCCATTGTATTGGGAGAAACAATAAAGGTGCATATTTGTTACATATTTATGACACTGCAGGTGGACATTGCTCTTGCATACTACACATCTGCCTTGTTTGGATTCAATCAAATAATGACCATCAGTCTTTCTAACTGAGCATTTTTTCAAAACTCGATAGATGCAAAATTTGCACCTCCTGCATCGTTCGGTGTAGAATATAACGGACATTAACAGTTTTTTTTTCAAATCTTGATAGATACACTTGCTCATTTAAAGCAAAAGTCGATAGATGTAATTTTATTATACTCTGACACAGCATATAGCAACCTTCATTCTATGAAAGCATGTGATGTTGGCATTGACAGCTATCTCACTGTTGTGGCTCTTGAAATTCCCGCTCAATTCTGCAAGCTTTGTTACACTGCTACATCATTGGCATTAACAGCTCACTGCTTTGGTTCTTGGATTTCACATTCATTTATGCAAGCTTTGTTATATGAGTATATTTCTTCTTAGTTGAGACACTGCACTGTGCACATGCTATGGACAATGGACAGGAGCTCAGATTGTGAAACTGTACCAGTCATAGAGTGCACAGGAGTCAGGAATCGCAAAAACAAAGAAAGGAAATCAAAATGTAAGTCAAAGAAGGATCATACTCCAGCAATTCCATGTTCACATGGTCTCAAGTGCACTACATGAAATCCAAAAAGTAAAGGAAATAAGCAATGTGAAGTAGCTGCATTATCTTACAATGATATAAGTAAATTTCACCAACACCTTTCCGTGCTTAACAAAATAGATCAACATAAATTCCTTGTGAAATATATGACTATTACATCTCCTAATCACAGAGTGGTGAAGAAAGAAGCTGCAAATAGAAAGCAGATTGTAAGCATAAAATACAGTGTAAGAACTAATGATGGCCAAGTATTGCCAGTATGCGCTGCAAGCTTGCAAGGAATCACAGGATTGTTGAAAGATAGATTCTTTCTCCTGACTAGAAAATTTCACTCATCTGGGACTGCACCAAAGGAAACCAGAAGAGGTGATAGAATAGAAATAATACAGAAGGGCATTACTGTTGCTGTAAAGGAAGAAGTACAGATGTAGGGAGAGCCACTATAGAAGAGCAAAATCAAGGAGAGGATATTTATCTCCAGAACTTAGTATCAGAAAAATATACACAAACTTTTGCAACGAAAGAAGAAAAAGCAATCTAACAGTCTCATTGTCACAATATAAATGCATATTTTTTTGCAACGTCTTCAATCTTTAATTCTGTGCACCACACACTGATACATGCTCAACCTGCAAATTGGGACTGATGAAGATTAAGGCAAAGGTGAAAAGAATAACAAACTAAAAAACATCTAGACTGCACAAGCTCTGTTCAAAAAGGTTTTATCAGCTATTGAAAGAGGAAAACTCTGGGATAATCATCATTTGCTTGATAAGCAGCAGAATCAATTGCTACCTAAATTTTCAGTTAGCAAGATATTCTAATCAAGGCACGTGTGGCTGTATAATCTATTCATAATGATTCCTTCTAAAACCCAGAACAATGACGGTATTTCCTTGTATACATGGTTGGAAACTGAATCAGCTAAAGGCTGCAACCAAGTTGCCTCTGATTTGCACCACTTCTTGTTGGAACTGGAAGAAAGGATCTCCAGCAATGCTCCTTTTATTATTTGTTTATTTTCAGACTTGCTCTAGTCAGAACAAGAATATGTGATGATGTTCATGTTTATTGCTTTCTTGGAGAACAGTAGACAATTTTCCTGCATTTCACATATCTACCCAATGCGTGGACACCATTATATGCCTCCAGATAGAGTCTTCAGCAGAATTGAAAAAGAGTTAAGGAAAAAAGAGAATATCTTGAGGTCTGATGAATATCATCAGATATTACAAAATCACGCCTCTGTGAAAGTGTTGTTTAAAGACTGGAAAATTAACGATTTGAAGGAAAGTGCAAAGCAAATACTGAAGTCAAAGCTTCCTTTCAAGATGAGTACACAGCGAATAACAACATATTCCAAGCAATCAAAGGAAGACCATAAGGTATGTGTAGAAGTTCAAAATGCATATTCTGCTTTGTCTGTGGAGGTGGGTGTGATGAAACCACACAGCAAGTCCTGCTTCGACCTCAAACTGTTCCCAAAATCAATAGCATGAGCAAAGAAAAGAAAAAGGATCCTCAAAATCTAGCTAGGTTTTCTGAAATTCCAGAAAATGCAAAAGAATTTTATTAGGATGTACTAGGAGAGGCAGTTAAGGCTTAAACCATACTTATTCATAGTTATGAATATAAAATTGTAATTTATTTGTATTGCATTCAATATGTTTGGTATATAAATAAAATAAATATTTTATTGTGTATGTAATGGAACTTACTTTGCATGTTTATACCTACTAACTAATCTGTTTAAAATATTAATATGGTGGTTGCATAGTACATTATGTATTATGAAAAGATGAAAATAGATAAAAAATGAATATATAAATAAATAAACAAGAATTGTGTAATCAGAAATTACAATTATTGCTGTTATGCCAAGGTTGGCAAAATATTGTATCAAATATTCAAAATAAAAGTGAATAAAGTTATAAATGGTAAACAAGGCAATAAAACTTCAAATAAACATTGGTCAACATGCCTGCTAAGAATTTAATAATTCTATGTTCATAAAAAAGGTATTCCATAATAAAGCTAACAAGCAAAAATAGTTTATTCTTGACAATAAACAACAGAACTTCAATCAACATGCTAATTTCACACCCATGCAAAAAAGTTAATAAGCATCTATCAGTTTTTGAAAAAAACTCAGGAGTTTTTAACTGTCACAATTTCACTAGTTAAACTATGCTGTTTGTTTTCCAATATGTTGAGACAGTTTTATTAATCGATTTAAACTAATACTTTCTCATAAAATATAAAATAAATATAATAACAAGGAGAATGAATCATTAAAAAATTTGCAGTGCTAACCAATCGGTATTGCTAATAAGTAGAAAAAACCATTTTCCTCAGAAATGCATTTTGTGCATCTATAAAGTTTTGGAAAAAAACGTTCAATTAAGCTGGGTATTTTTCCTTAGGTACTGATCTAGTAAGTATTCTTGGTTGAGTCTTTATTGTTACTGTCTCCTAACTCCAGATGTTCTTTAGTTTTCTTGCCATGTAGCTCACAATGGATTTGCCATGCACCAACAACAGTCATGTTCAAACCATTTGCAAAGAGATTCCACCACCACTTCTTGCTTTGTAGTTGAGGATGACAGCTTGATAAGAGAGCAATCAAGAACATCTACACTACCATTCCCTCATTGTAATTTCTCATGATGTTTGGCTGTGGAACATCAATCCTCTTTTTAGATTTTCTAGAAAATAGCTTTGTATTTCCCACTGGCATACGTGGTGGTGGTTTGAGGCAAAAGTAACTACAGCGTTATTATTCCACTTACACATGTATACAGCACCATCACAATGATCACTCCTCTCTTACTTCTTCAGTTAAGGACATGTTTTGACCCTTCAATCCTGTATAGTTTCTGAGTTCTGAAATTCTTTTCTTTCAATTCTGTCAGCAAGTCATATACATGAAGAAATTATCAAAGCATATTTCAACTTAAAGAGGATGAGGCATAACAGAAAGTAAATTTATAACAACTCGGGATCCCAGAGTAGAGCTAATATCATAATCACTCTTTCCTCCATAAATTGTTTTGTTATAAGGATATCCAGTACTTGAACACAGTATGCATACTTTGAAACCCAAACATATCAGTTTCCCCCAAATAAACATTTTGGAGGACTGATGACTGTAATATGGTACCATAGACTCAACAATATTACACTTCTTATGAAAAACCTCATAATGCCACAAATTTTTGAGTTCATCATATAATGGAGTAATTATCATTCAGATTTCCCATTTGGAAACATCAAAATATATGTTGCTCTCCAATGTTTGACATAAAAATTATTGATTTGCTAATAGGTTTAACACCTTTGTTATGAAGTTATCAAACAGAAAAACTACTGTACAGTGATTTAAACTATGTTTAATTGTGGTACGACATTAAATATATGTAAGTGGGTGCAATTCTTCCAATTTACATATTCTAAGTTGCTCTATCTGGTCTATTTTTTCAAATTCAGAGCGCTTTAAAATGTTTTAAGAAATAAGTTTGGACCTTAGTAAAACACAATTGCAAGAGATTATATGGTTTTAGTTGTTTATTCCGTTCCCAAATGGGAACATTAGCAAGTAAAAGGTTAATGGCTGTGTGCACCATTCACGATCAAAATTTTACCATGGTAAAATATGGACTTTACCGCAGTGAATGGTCATTTGTGGTGCATCAATGCCGGTAAAGGTTTATCAAGGATTTTACCGCAGTTAAATCTGACCGGCCATGAACAGTTGGTTTTCGCCAATTATTTCCAACTTGTGCTGAAATGTTAAAATGGTGAAACAGTATAGGTTAGAATTCCCAACCAATAGATACTCTCCATTTTCACCAATGAATACATCCTGATAATGCTACTTTAATGTACTGTGTAATTTTTAATGCTTTAAGGCCTTCTTATGCGACAGGTGCCTTAAATATCCTGGCCCACGACGTAACGAAAGTCCACACAATCACGGCGTTACACATCATAATTATATCAGTTGAAGCATAGTTCAAAGAAGAAGGAGAAATAAGGGGAGTAATGAATGGATTTAGTACTAGTACATTTCCAGGAATATTAGGTACTTTAATTGCACAGATATAGGAATTCAGGAAACCTGAAATCTCAAGGTTGAAGTTGTCATTGTAGTGTCGGGATAGCATGTGCACCTCTTATCCAAGAGGTTCCGGGTTCAAATCTTGTTTGGGAATAATATATTTTTTTTCTTTCTTTTTTCTGCCTGTCCTTCATTATTGAATATCGGCTAAGCTAACTGGAATTTACTCAGTGTGGAAAGAAAGGAGAAAAGTCTACAATAGTCCAGCATATTTTTCTAATCAATTGTAAGACCAGCTTTTCCCACGTGTCCATCTTAAAGTTATTGCTTCTATCTGTATATTTTCTATTTTTTTCTTAAGAATTGCATGTTAAATTTAATATCATAATGGAGAAACTTGGGTTGCTTTCTTCAATTGCACACTGAACTACATGCACGCACTTCAGCAAAGAGGTAGAACAAGTGAAAAACAGACGATATGGTGTACATTCGGGTGCGTTCAGTAGAGCTTACCTGCAATGAATGGTGCGCTCAACCACAGTGAGTGCCTTCCAGGTAACCACGGTCACCTAAACTGCAGTGAACATTGATGCACTGCTGTGTGATGATTACACCGTCCAAATTCTTACTGCGGTAAGCTAAAGATTCCTGAAGGATTTGTTTAACGAGGATGGTGCACGTGGCCATAAGTAAGGTTCATCATAATCCTGGCTTTACTTTGCTCAGCAATAAATATGAAGGTTACAAAGTGCTCATTAAATTGATTGGAGGAGGAAAAAATGCCATTTTTCCTTAATCCAAAGCAGGATGTTATTGAAAACAAATCCGTTCCCACAAATGCAAACATAGAAAATGAGGAGTCATGGAGGGAGATATACCAGGTGAGTCACCTGTCCCTAGGTATTCACCTATATAACCTGCAGTTTATAGTCTAAAGTGAAAACATTGTCTCTTTTGTCGTACAAACTGTTATTGTAGCTGTGTCCTCCTATTATGCTTATTTGTTACTATGCACTATCAGCATTAATGATTCAAGACTGAATGAGTACCAAGGAGCTGTGAAAAGCTTAAAAAGAATAGTTTTTCATGGATATGATGCTAGCAAGGTGGTAGAGGAATGGTTAGCTGAAGAGTGACTTAGAAAACGTGGCTTCTGGCCGAGTGGACTAGCTGCTGAAACGTGGTGAGGCAAACATTAGGTTAAGAGGCTCGAATCTTATACTGATGTTACTTTTTGTCTTTCTTTCTCCTTGTCTCTATTTTGTATTTATTTATTTTTGGCTCTCCTGTAAGCTAGGATACAAAAATTACAATGAGATAATTGTGTATCATGTTGAGCTTGGTGAGGCCCATTGTACTGTACCATAGCTGGTGTTGTAAACTGTGTTACTTATTTAGCTTTCATTCTTTTGGCCACATGCTGAAGATATTAAATCTAACAGTTCTTTGTAATCAGCTATGTTTCATATTTAATGCACCTGTTTCACTTATTCTACTGACATAAAGTAAGTTGTAAATGTCCATAAATTCACAAGTAAACATGAAAATGCAATTGTTAAAAGGCATTGACTTTATCTATGAAGTAAATGCTCAAAATGGTGACCCATCATTAATGTACATTTGGGTTGGTTACTGGAGAGACATTCTTGCATGGTGTAAAATGTGCAGTGTAATCTGCCTGCATTCTTCATTTATGAGTGCCCATGGATGATTTGGACTTTAAGTTCTTGTGCACAGTCCCATTCCTTTAATAACTCCACAGAAAGAGATCCAGTGAGGTGAGGTCTGGTGAACTAGCGGGCCATGCGATGGAACCCCCTTTGTCAATCCCTTTTTGTGTATATGTCCTATACAAGTGATTCCTTACAATTAGTAACCAGTGTGGTGGAGCTCCATCCTGCTGAAACCATATCCTCATCCTTTTCAATAGTGGCACTTCTTCTAGTAGCAATACAACTCTTCTTGCAGAAATTCAGGGTATCATGGTCCTGTGAAGTTGCCTTCAAAAAAGTGTGGTCCAATTAGCTGGTTGCCCAATATTCTGCACCAGACATTGATGCTCCCCTGTACCTGAAATGCAGGTTCTCTTATTCAGTGAAGATTGCCTATACTGCAGTAAGGCATGTTATGGCAGATAATAGCTCTGTTGTGTGGAATGTGGCTTCATCACTGAAGAGAACATTTCCTAAAACATCTGCATCCATTTGTGTTTACTGCAGTAGCCACTGTGCAAACATTACTTGCACTTGATAGGGAGAACCATGTGTAGTTGTAAATGGTATAGATGAAATTTATTGTGTGCACTGTGTGTATCACTGATGTCTGAGTGATGTTGAGATCTTGTGCTATGGCCCAAGAACTGGTATGTGGATTGTTTTCTATTATGTTTTGCACAGCTTCTTCATTGTCCTCAGAGGTGAGTGGAGCATCATGAGCAAGAGGTGTTCTTCCAACTGTCCCTGTTTCATGGAGGCATCTTCCAATGCTTTGAAATGGATTCACATTTGGTGCCCTCCTTCCTGGAAACTGTTCTTTAGACAGGTGTCTTGCTGACAGTACATTACACCTTGCTTCTCCACAGATCAAGAGCATGTCAACATACTTGTCATTTGAATACAATTGCTGGAGCAATAATATTCATATTCATTTATTTTCAGCCTTTTACATACATTTAAAGGACATGCCAGTATAATCTATTTACATTATATACAAAGTTTTACATTATTTTTCCATATTTGAACTCCTCTATACTGTAAAATGCATTTTTAATTAAATATGTTTTTATGGTTTTCATTGTTTTTATTGTTTGATTTATATTCTATATTTCATTTGGTAGTTTATTGAACAATTCACTTCCTATGGTTTCTGTTGAACGATTATTCAAGGTCCCCCTTAGGGTCGTTCTGAAATAATCCATATTATTTCTTAATCCATAGGAATGTATATTACAATTTTTGTCATGTCTTTTATGTACAATAACTTTTATGCTTTCATAAATATATATGCATGGAGCAGTTAATATTTTTAAGCTCTTAAACAAACTTTTGCATGTTTCTTTATTTTTCATCCTGCCTATTATTCTGATAGCTTTTTTCTGCAATTTTAGCACTTTTACCATTTCTCTATAAGTAATATTCCCCCACAGCGTAATACCATAACTAATATGCGAATATATTAATGCATAGTAAACCTGTATCATTGTTTTGCTATCCATTGTCTTACTAATCTGTCTCATTACATATATACTTTTTATTTATTTTTTTGGCAATATGGTCTACATGTGCTTTCCAGTTTAAATTTTTGTCAATTATCATTCCAAGGAAGTTTGTACTATTTATTTGATCTATGTTTACACCATCTATTGTTATATTTACATTTTTGAGGTTTTGATTCGTTAATTCGAAATGTATGCATGCTGTCCTTTTTACATTTATTACCATATCTACACTAGAACAGTATTCTTATATGAACTTTAGAATTGAGTTTGCCCTATTTTCTAGATCTTGTATTTTCTGTCCCCTAATTATAACAGTCATGTCATCCGCGTATCCAATTGCTATTTCTCCCTTAGATTCTACTAATTCATATATTTCATTAATGTATATTAAGAACAAAAAGGATCCTAATTTTGAACCTTGCGGAACTCCCTGTTGAACCTTTTTAAAGTCTGATTTTATCTTTTCTCTCACACCTTTAGCATTTAAATTACTTATTTCCACACACTGTGTTCTGTTTTCAAAATATGTTAGTACCCAATCTAGAGCCAGGCCGCGAATTCCACATTTTTCTAATTTGTATATCAACGTTTTTATATTCATACAATCGAAGGCTTTCGATTAATCTATAAAAATAGCCATCACAGATTCATGTTTATTTATTGCTTTTATTATAACATTGTTTGCCTTTTGTATGTCGTCTATTGTAGACTTATGTTTTTGAAAACCATATTGCCATTTTGATATAATTTTTAGTTTCTCTACATAATTTTGCAATTATTTTAAATATAGTCCTTCCATTAATTTTGAGAAGGCTGAGCACAAGGTGATTGGTCTATAACTTTCTGCCTCTTTCTTATTCCCTTTTAGTTTAAGTATTGGTTTGACTACTTGTTTTAGTGTATCAGGAAAGACTCCTTGCATTTGTAATGTGTTACAATGTCAACAATTTCGTTTTTAATCTGTTTTAGTAATTCCTTTGAGACTCCATCCAGTCCACTTGATTTCTTAGATTTTAGCTTTTTTATCTCGCTTAATACGCTTTCTTCTGTCACTTCCGAGACTACCATAGTATTTAATTGACCTGCTCTTTTAGATAAATAATTATTTTTATTTGACCCACTTTTATTTAAGTTTAATCGTGCGGCTACATTTACATAGTGCTCATTGAATATTTTCCTGATTTTTCTTGGGTCTTTATGTCATTGTCATTACTTAGTATCACTATGTTTTCGGCATTTTTGTTTTTTTCTTCCTTTTGGATTTTATTTACGATGCCCCATATTGTTTTTGTTTTATTGTCGGCTTTCTGTATAAGTTCTCTGTTATATTTCATTTATGCATTTTCTACTGCGTTTTTAAAAATATTGTTATAATTTTTTATATACTCCATGGATCGGTCATTCATATTTGGGTGTTTTTTTGAGTTCAGAAATTTGATTCTTTTCCATGAGATCTCTATCCCCTTTGTCATCCACTTCACAGATGTGTCCCCTTTATTATTTTGTGAGTAGTATACTTGTAATGTTGTTTGTGTATTTGTGTTTACTTCACGCGTTGAAGCCATTTTTGTGACGCGATTCTTTGTTCAGTTTGTAGCTCCATCTGGTGTTAGCAATTTGCGGCAGTATTAGTTTTTGTTTGAAAGAATTTTACTTTTATTTTTTATTTAATTCTGTTTCACTGTCCTCCGGCTAGCTATTATCTTTTTCTTGGGTCGAGCACTTCTCTTTATACAGGTTGTGTAAACGGAAAGGAATCTTTTATCCAAAGAGAACACTGATGAAGAAATTTGTTTTACACTTTTATTGTCGAACACGTTAACCATCACATTTATACATTGATCTTAACACTCGCCAAACTGAAACTGTTATAACAACTTCTTACTAATCACTTTTAATCCACGTACTTCAACCTTTTGTATAATTAACTTTACCATACTTGAGAATTTTCATAACTCTGTTACGCGTAACCTGCAAATTGATATCTGAAGTGTGCCGTACAAATACTTTCGACGAACTGATGGGAATGCGACGTGTAGTGTACAAAGAATTTTGATGAACTGACGGACCGAAGGACTTTACCTCTAACCTAGCTTCTATTTATACTTCTACTCCCCGATATGCCTAAAGATTATAACTGAGCTGCTATTGGCTAATAAAACACGCCAACATTAGCGTCTATTTTTATATCCAATGAAAATTATGAATACATATGCTCTAGGGAAACGTTCCAGAAGATTCTCAAGGAAAAACGCGCCAACATTACGTAACTTCCTCGTTTCCAATAATGATAAACAGCTCACCCCCTCGCTGCATTATTGCACACTATTATTGTCAGTTTCAGTAAGGCAGTATAAACTTACTTCTCAACAATAATTACAATCAACAAACATCTCAAATCAATGTCACATAATAATGCATATTCATACTATAATCACTCTTTACATTTAAATAATTTGTGATACAAATTACTGCATCATATGCCCCACTAGAAACATAATTATAAATATTTACAACTTCTTTGGAAATTTTATAATTGAGTTTTTAGTCTCCTAAATCTTGGAATACACGCTATCACTTTCACTTAACACTTCACACGTATTTAACACACGACATATGTTTTGTCTTTTTTTTTTATCTCGCCACTACTTACTGGCTCTGGTTTAATGTGTTTAGACTTTAATCTGACATTACAATGTTTTTTTATAGCAAATACTGTACCCTGAATTATTTAATTACGGTTACAAAATTGTTTACTTTCTTAAGTTGTTGACAAAAATTTGTGCATTTAAGAATTTTTGTAATTACTATACATATTTACTAAAATATTCACCCTCTACACAAATATATTTACATATCTTAAATCTTGGCACTGTTTCACATGTTCTGTTTGCTACATAAATATTTGTTTTAATCATTTTTACCCCATTTTTATTGTTTTGTACTTTATATTCACAATACTCTTGGAATTATATCTACGTACTTTGACTTTAATATAACATCATGCTTCATTTCAAATGCTGTTACAGTTACTAAGAATTTAATTTTTTTTTTTTTTTAACATTTCTCTTTTTTTTTTATAACTTATTTCTCTTTTCACATGACATATATAAATAGTTAACCCTCTTACGTTCCAATACATTGCTCTGCATTTCATCTTTAACTATCCAGCATCTACTTTGTATCTCATTGCTGTTCACCCTCCTGGATCAAATTGTGTGTGGCTAAACATTACTCGTAGCTGTATCCTAACCTTCCAAAATTTGTTCATGGATAACCTCTTAAAGGATTCAAATGATATTTCACCACCTGATACTATTTGAAACCAATCTAAAGTTTTCTGAACTACACATCTTTTAACAATTGTCATTTTCAATTCTTCTGGTATCTTTGTAATTTGAGAGTACTCTGACAAGTCTGTAATAATCTGTACTGGATTGGAGTTTTCAATTTGAACATCTTGGTACTTGTTAACTTCAGAAATTAGCTTTTGATTATTTGTAGGCAAAACTTTAACTTCTTCGGACAATTTATTTCTTTGCATTACTGACTCCTTCTGTATTTCTGATATCTCCCCTCTGAAATTAACTTGCGCCTGATTTACATCTACATTCATAACCTCTTTTATCTCTCTTACCTCGCTTGAAATACTACTCACTTGACTTCCTAACTCTGTACATTCTACATTAACATGTTCAATTTTAGTATTAGCCTCACTTTTTTCATTAGACATTTCCCTGCTTATGTTTGACATTTTCTTTGAAACTTCTCCTATCTCACTTGCTATTATTTCCTGATTTTCATCTCTCATTTTTGGCATACTACTATCTAGCTTCATAACTTTCTTTTCAAATCCTTCTATTATTTTCCTATTTCTATTTTCCATATCTTCCCTTATTTCCCTATTCCTTTTTTCATATTTTCATTGATTTGATTGAATGTTTGCTTTATTATCTCACTTCTCTGATCTATTTTTTTACCAAGATTTCTCAACAATTCCATTATTTCCATCATCATACCAGCATCAATATTAATATTTCCTACTATTCTATTCTGACTTTGTTTACTAGCATTTCCTCCCTCAAATACTACATTGTTTGAGCTATTTTCTGTAACCTGTATTGAATTACAGCTAACTGTTACACTATCCCTTTCCATCATTGTTTCTTCTGTATTATTAGTGGACATAGTTTTCTTTATCCTACCACTCCTCAAGTACATTTGAATGTTACAATTTTGTTTTCTAAAAAAAAATTACTATATTCTGACCTTTGTGATGCTGTCTGTTGCTGTTACTTTAATGTCCAGCTTCCTGCCCCTCGCTCCTAGGTTTGTATGTCGCTTCTGCGTCGTATCATGATGAATCTACGTCGTTTTGATGTTCTGTATTTGAATTCCCCTGTTGCCTTTTAATCTCGGAATTACGATGTCCAATCATCCACGTAGTCTGTCGTTCCTATAGTTGTTTCTGGAATCTGCGTCTTGTAGTTCAGTTCACTGTTCCATTCGCTCCACATCCTGATTCCTTCTCCCTTTCCTGGTTATTTCACTCCTTTCCTGGTCACTCTGCCCCACGTTCTGGGTGCCAATTTGCGGGTGGTATACTTATAATGTTTGTGTATGTGTTTACTCAACGTGGTGAAGCCATCTTGTGACGCGATTCTTTGTTCGGTTTGTAGCTCCATCTGGTGTTAGCAATTTGCGGCAGTATTAGTTTTTGTTTGAAAGAATTTTACTTTTATTTTTTATTTAATTCTGTTTCACTGTCCTCCGGCTAGCTATTATCTTTTTCTTGGGTCGAGCACTTCTCTTTATACAGGTTGTGTAAACGGAAAGGAATCTTTTATCCAAAGAGAACACTGATGAAGAAATTTGTTTTACACTTTTATTGTCGAACACGTTAACTATCACATTTATACATTGATCTTAACACTCGCCAAACTGAAACTGTTATAACAACTTCTTACTAATCACTTTTAATCCACGTACTTCAACCTTTTGTATAATTAACTTTACCATACTTGAGAATTTTCATAACTCTGTTACGCGTAACCTGCAAATTGATATCCGAAGTGTGCCGTACAAATACTTTCGACGAACTGATGGGAATGCGACGTGTAGTGTACAAAGAATTTTGATGAACTGACGGACCGAAGGACTTTACCTCTAACCTAGCTTCTATTTATACTTCTACTCCCCGATATGCCTAAAGATTATAACTGAGCTGCTATTGGCTAATAAAACGCGCCAACATTAGCGTCTATTTTTATATCCAATGAAAATTATGAATACATATGCTCTAGGGAAACGTTCCAGAAGATTCTCAAGGAAAAACGCGCCAACATTACGTAACTTCCTCGTTTCCAATAATGATAAACAGCTCACCCCCTCGCTGCATTATTGCACGCTATTATTGTCAGTTTCAGTAAGGCAGTATAAACTTACTTCTCAACAATAATTACAATCAATAAACATCTCAAATCAATGTCACATAATAATGCATATTCATACTACAATCATTATTTACATTTAAGTAATTTGTGATACAAATTACTGCATCAATTTTTTATTTTTTTTTACAGGTGTATAACTATTCATTCCCTTTTCTAAAATTTTGATAAAGCTATTATACTTTTCGTTTACAGTCTCTACTATATATACCTCTTTCCAGCTTTGTTGTTGCAGAAAGCTTTGTAGTTTTTTTACATTTTCATAATTTATTTGCCTTTTGTATTCAAATATGTTTGGAACAACAACTTTACTTATGTTGATATTGTAATGAAAAGAAGCTAGAAACAGTGATGTGTATTGAATTTATTTAAAGGTGAGTCGGAATTGTAACACTAACATCACTTAAGTTTACTCACTTAACATGTTTCGGGAAACCGTTGTTCCCATCCTCAGAAGGTTAAACACCAACAACACGGGCCAGTCGAGATAACCTTCTGAGGATGGGAACAACGGTTTCCCGAAACATGTTAAGTGAGTAAACTTAAGTGATGTTAGTGTTACAATTCCGACTCACCTTTAAATAAACTTTACTTATATTTACTTTTATAACCTGTCCAAAGTGGTCCCCTATTCCTGCTTTTACCACAGTTGATTTCCATTTGGTTTCCTCTAAGTTTATAAAAACGTTGTCTATATAAGTTCTTGATTGCTTTGTGACTCTAGTTGGCTCTTCTACCCCTATTTTTAAGTTATGCCTGTCTAGTTTTTTTCCATTAACGCGCGTTTAGCTGTATTTTCCCTTAATAAATTGATATTTAAATCTCCCATTACAATTTTTATCTTGCTTTCCCCTACTGAATACAGTAGCTTTTCTACCTTTTCAAAAAATATTTTTAAGTCTCCAGATGGAGCTCTATACACTCCAATAAGTATAATAGTTTTTGTCTTTAAATTGATCTCCACTGCTGCAAATTCGCATGCCATTTCTACCGTGAATTCACTACAATCTATTTCTCTAAAATTCAGTTGATTTTCTACATATACAGCTACCCCACCACTAGCATGTTCCTGCCTGCAGTAGTGTGTTCCTGCCTGCAGTAGTGTGTTCCTAGCGTAAAACCCTGATAATTATTAGCTACTATTTCTTTCTTTTTTAAACCATGTTCTGTAAATATCATTATATTCGGTTCTAGTTCCTTTATATTTAATTCTATTAGTGCCCTTTTGTTACTTATAGACTGAACATTTTGTTGAAAGAAGCTTAGTACCCTTGCTGCCCTGCCCCTTTCCACTAATTTTTCACCTGCGTGGGCTGACTTAGATTTATTTCTTTTTATTTATAGCTCCATTTTATCACCCTCTGAGTTTATTTTTAGTTGCTCTGCTCCATGCATATATTGATAGACAGTTTTGCCCTTTTTACTTTTACAACCTACACCTATTTTACTTTTTACTGTATCAGACTTTTGATTACATTTATCAATTTTGTTGTCACCATCTGTACTTAAATCTAGTTTCCCTGCACCATGCACAAATTGACTACCTTGTTTATCATTTTACTTAACTCATATGAACCTTTTCTGTTTAAATGCAATCCATCCCTTCCCAGACAACTTTCATCTATAAAGCTATTTGAATCTATGTAGATAGCTTTAGTGGCTTTGCATGCCCATTTGATTTCAGTATTTATAGCCTTTATGCAGTTTTTTCTGTAATCTCTTCTTATGACTATACTACTTACTACAACTTTTGCACCTATATAACACCGTTTGGTACAAACAATCGAGTTATACACTTCCTCCATTACCTCATTTGGACTTATGCCTTTTTTTTTATATCGTTCGTACCTACATGCAATAACACCACTTTAACCTTATCCTTTTCACTATCACTATCACTTTTTATAATGTTGGGCATATATTCAGCCTTTACACCTCTGAAAACTTTCACATTTGCGTCTTTTCTGTTTAGATTTATATTTTTTAAGATGGAATCCCCGTATATCACAACACACTTTTTTTCTTCGTTCGCCTTCCTTCCCTCACTGTTTTGTTCTTCTTTCTTCGGTTTCTTCATTTTTGCATTTGTCCACTTATATTTGTTGTTTCTTTCCTCTGGATTTGCGTCTGCTTGCATCTCTTCTTCATTGAACACCTGGAACCTATTTGCGGTGTTAATGTTTATGGTTTTAAGGGTTTCCTGCTGTTGTCTCGCTGCTGCTGCTGCATACAATACTTTATCTATTTTATTCTGTATATATGCTTCTAATTCTCCTTTTTGTGTTTTCAGATCTCATGTCTCATAGAAGGTTTGAAATACTGAGTAGATGATAGGGAGTTGATTCATGCCTAATGCAGATGCAAATGGCAAAAGACACTTTATATTTATGAGGTGTTTGTAACTTGGTTGAATGGGTCAAGAATAATACCACAATAAAATACCTGCTATGAACTACAAATTTATTTCTATGTACCTACCAGTGGAAAACAGGGAGCTTTATTCTATTTTGTGTAGAATTATATTTTGTAACGTTATAATGGTGTATTGTTTCATGATATCAAATTTTAGGCCCAAAGCAGCAAGCAAACTGTAATAAAAGAATTGGACTTCACACAAAGGATTTGAACTTGAACTGAAATGGCACAGTAGCGAAGGAACCATCTTAATACCACTTTGCCTTTTAAGCTAATGCTTCTGTACAAAATAAGTAATGGGAGAACTTAGATCTCACCTCGAATCTTTACACGCATTTTGCAGCTCTGTAGAACATTTTAAGCTCATTTTGATGGTTATAACTCAAAATAATTAAATTGCATTAGGTCTATGCCTACTGCACAAGCTGTAATGTCCTGTAGTTTGTGCCAGACTGGAAATTACCTATCTAATACTTGGCATTTTTTGACATGGCCGTACAATAGCCATTTGTTGGCTGAAGGCTTGCCTCCAATTGGTTGCATTACATAGATCTGCCATTTTCTTTTTTAACACTTTTGTCAACAGATACACGTGATAGGTTGTTCTGTCAAAGGGAGGTTTCATAGGTGTATATGAATGTATGCCTCGAACTGGTTTAAGCCTATCACTTCCAGACTAAGCAGAACTGCTATTTTGCTTTCAAATATTTCTGTCAACAGTTGCATGTGATAGGTTATTCCTTCAATGGTACTTTTCATAGGTGTGTACGAATGCATGCTAAAGAGTAAAAGTTTGTAAAATTGCCTAAACATGTTGCTGCAGCTCCCAGTGTCAGGGTATGTCTTTGGAATTGACATACATAGTGATTGCTTTCTGTCCAATAAAACACTTATGCGCTGAGTCATTTATTCCTCGCTATAAAGTGTTATGTAAATGGGCCCTTAGAAGAAGTTCAAGATAGGCCTAAGGCACATATGTCACTTAGCACATTGCATAAATTAAAAAATACCTACGGCAGGTGACTTATCCAGTATGATGAGCATTGGAGTAGGAGAGTGGTCAGGATCAAAGAACATCATGAATGAGCATTTAGTTAACTCACATATATTTTATTTCCTCCAACACACATAAAATTTGGACCTAGGAAGCAGTATGTGAAACTATTGAACAAAACAGGAAATTGTTTCCCATACCTGTGTAGCTGTAGCCGATTGCCACATCTTTCAGCTGCAAAGCTGAGAGAAGGGATATTTCTTGAACCTGATATATGGATGTCTGATGAACATTTCAAAAGTACAATTACAGAAATAGAACAGCAAATCTTGCAGAAAGATCAAAGTGACTATGCTGGTATATCACATGCGAAGGAGAAATGACAAAATATGAAAGGCATCAGGTGTTCATTCACAGGCTAACATCAACAGAAGTAATACTTCTGCCTGGCAAGCTTCAAACTTCTTATTGTATATTATTGCATTGTATACCTACACTGTGACTGTGTTGTCTTTGGAGATAGCCCTGTATTGGACCATTCCACCATATAATGTCCATACGATTGTATTTTTGTTTCTTGATATATCACGTGTCTCTCAAGTTGCCTTTTATTCGTTTTAACTGTTCCAGTCTGCTCCATCTTCCTGTAATTACTTTCTGATTTCATTGGGTGATGGTGATGGTAAAAAATTTTAACTGAATTTTCTAAATGGATGCTCTTTAACTAGTGTGGTTCTTAGCGTCCCATTCTATATTGGACATGAAAGACCAGAAATTTTGCTCAGAGGCCCCTTTATCAGGTTTGAGGTTCTTTTATGTGCCGTAAATCTATGACGCGGTACCATCGGTTTAATTCCCTTCCGGTGGCGACAGTGGCAGTGAAGGAGGATTGTACACAAAAACCTGACATGGTGTATAGGAACAGATGTCAGTTTTTGATCAGTGCAGTCGATTTAGTCAGAAAACGAACTTTTCATGCAAACCCCAGAAAAGCAAAGATTTATCAACCCATGTAATGTGCAAACTAAAATCACTATTTGTGCTTGGTAGAGTAAATAAACATCTTAACTTTAAAAACAGCCTGCGAATCATTCTAGGTACACCTTCCGACACCACCTCTCTCACTACTTACCTCAATAATGACTGCTCATGAATATTAAAACACCAGTTTCTTCTGCCTCTTCTCTCTCTAGCATAATCACTTGCTTTATTCAGCAACATGCTGCAAGCTACAGAAGAAATAAACATGTTGAACAAAAGCTATCTATTCTGTCCCTTGGTCAGAATGTTCAAGTATGTAACAGGAAATAAGGGAGGGCATAATTGTATGCTTGTTCGCAAAGGATAATGACAAGAGCCATTCTGTTATTACTCAAGATTTGCTTTGTTCCGCAAAATATATATGAAATGAAATTGCTTATGCAGAGGAACATTCCCCTTCCTCTCTTTCACATTCATTTTCTTTACATCCAATATACCATTAAAGCGTGTTATAAATATCTAAGCACCCTATTCATTAACTAGTATTCAAAATAGGGGTAGTTTGACTAGGCAATGCTACCTGCCTGCACTACTCCCCTTGAAAGTAAAATGGAGAATTTTGTTAATTATACATTCCTTTGCTGATTCTTATATAATCAGGCTTACCTGTAAATCATTACATAAAAAATTAAGAATATTGATAAGTCCAAATTGCAAACAGCATAATGGTATATTTATTTCTTCCAGTGTACTACACAAATAGATGGGACAGATATTAAAGCAATGTCAACCAATTGAATCAAAACACAGCCACATGCTTTTATCGACAGCACATCTAACCTTAATAAAGATGCAATGCTATGGATTAGCAATACCAAAATTAAATTTATTTTTTCTGCTGATATGGTAAGTTTAGGGGATCATTTTAATCATTAGGCATGAATAATTTGATATATATATGCAAAAGAGATGAACTGACAAGAAGAAAAAAGTGCTGCAGATATCCTGTTTACTTGTTGGCTTTTAAGATTGAACAATTCTTCTTAGAATAATCACAAATTTATCAATAGGTGCAAACATCAGAATGAAAGATATGAGCTGAGAGAAAGACAAA
This sequence comes from Deroplatys truncata, assembly GCA_030765065.1. NCBI lineage: Eukaryota > Metazoa > Arthropoda > Insecta > Mantodea > Mantidae > Deroplatys > Deroplatys truncata. The sequence continues at coordinate 513,677,552 of CM060990.1, forward strand.
AAAAACTGCACTGGCAAAAGCATTATATGAATCTTGAGATGAATTAACTTTAGCTGCATTGCCTTTCTGTATCTTGTTTTCAGATCCTTATTATATGCAAATCTGCCCATCTCCATGGGTAATATGTTTACTTAATAATCCAGAGGTCCTGAATTCTGAGCACAGTTGGGATGACTTACCTGGATAATTTGTTTTCTTGAAAGACAAACGTATCACTTTCAGCTCTACTTAGGCTTATGTGAGCCATCATTACTTCCTCCATCTCTTTAGAGCTAGTCTTAAAGGGACACAAACAAGTAAAACAAAAAGCATTGTTGAACAAACTGTATAAAATAACAAACCAACAATTGTCTTTACTCTCAGAATGAATGATTATCATCACACAAAAGCATGGAACAATTTATTTCACGATTATATACCAATCCTATAGGCTATATTCTGTTATGATAAAAGTGTACAAACACAGAGTAAGATTTATGTGGACTTACTCTCAGTTTATACAACTGGTCTTAAAGCCTATTATTGATCTTGCAGCTATGAAAATATTCATCTACCTATTTTCCAAAAGTTTTCCTTCTAAGCACAGTTGCTCTTAGAAAATGCTAATTTTACCTGTAATCCTAATGACAATGTTTGTAGCACCAGTATAAAAAATAAATCAACATCTATTATTACTGACCACAATTCCCTGATGTGGAGGGTGGTACCCAGTACATATCTAAATTGTCTAGGCAATGGAGCTGCAATGCAGGGTAGTTGTCCTTGAAGCCTATCAGCACAAGATGAAAGAACTGTGGGGAGGGAGAGACATTTTAACTAGCCAAACAAATAACAAATGGTGAAAAAGGCTCAATAAGGATGTTAAAACTTAATTCTTAAGAATATAGTTTAAACTGATTGTTTAATCAATCACTTCTTGATCATGTCATATAAAATTGCAACACTGTTGCATCTGTTCTTGCAGCTGCTTCATTTCTGATAATCTGACCAGAAATTTGTTGTATCATCTAAATATGTATGTCAGCTTAATAAATTATCACTGTTTTTTTCACTGAAGAATTTTTAAGAGAATCATAAGAATTCAAGCCATGATGCAGAACATGGCACAAATCATTCTCTCGGAGAGAAACTTTGAACTGCAGTTTAAATGCATTTCCAAAAAATCAGACCATATGTATGTTTTGAGATAGAACTTTGAGAACTTAATAACTCTGAAAATATTATAAATGCCTAACTCTCTTTTATCTATTCATGAGCCATTAACTTCCAAATCTGCTCTATGTGTGTGATGATAAAATAAGAGAGGTAAATGATTGTTTGGGATAACAGTACCTTATTACTCCCTGTAATGGCCTCTCATCTCAATAATTAAAATATATTAATGTCATGGTTCAGACATTTTATGTATTCTTCCCAAAATGAGGAAATACCAAATGGAATCTTGGTTGAACATTGTACTAAAGCCTAAAAACCATGAGTAAATATATATAACATGTCTAAAATAAAATAATGTATAGTAGCACCTTTTGAAGGTTAAGTTACATGAAAACAATTTTTTTTATATGCCAACTACTAGCATTTACACATGCATCACTCTAAGAAACGTACGTAAAAGTTGTGTTTTAATACCAACAGCAGATATTAACACTTAAACCAGAAGTCACTACGTGTTTCAGTCTGGTGGACGTTCTTCTGAGGCTAGAGCTGGTCATCTTTCACCGCTCTGTAAGTGGTTTGGAGCATCTGCAAATGTATATTTCAGGCTGTATGCCTCAGCCACCAAGATGCTAATTTCAGAATCACTCCAATGTTGAGTTGGGAGATTCTGTAGCATTAGCATTAGACCCTGTAAATGAAAGCATGTTAGCAATGCATGAGCTCTGTTTGTGGTATTACATCAACAAAAATTCACAAATTCTATTCTCAGAATACACTTCAATGCATATACAGATTTTTAAACAATTTCTTATATATATATAAAGTAACTTTGATCACAAAGTTAAGCATGGTAATTTTTTTTTGGCGTGATTGAGATGTGGCCGGAATGTTGACACATGACTTATAAACAATTTGAAGTTTGCACTACACATATTTGTTTGGTCAGGTGTTTCTCTTTCAGCAAAGTGAACTACTCATTAAGGTGGCGCGCGCACAGGTGTGTGTGTGTGTGTGTGCGCGCGCGCGCGAGAGTGCATGCACTAGTCTCATTACATATGAATACTGTGACTATCTTTTGTTGGCAAAAGGTAATGAGCAATATAATGTGTGTTTCCTACTTTCATGTTTATTAACTTGGTGTGTTTGTGTTACAGTGTTCACACCATTGAATGGGTAAATTGGCTGTACCAGAGTTCTCTTTCTTTGCTGGCTAAACTACCCTTGTTTATGGCTGCTTGTAGTATGTGTTGATATTTTAACCATTCATTGTGCATTGCCATTTCTAATGAAGGTTGTAATTTTTTGTACTTTCCTCTCAATATTTCGTAACTTTAACCCTCCATCAGGCGCGTGCTTTGGTAGAACGCCGTTAGTTGCGCAGGGCCTAGTAGACCTGCGCTATATTTTTGTTGTTATTGTTTGTATTTTTGTTTTCTTTCATTTATTTTCTTTTTTTTCCTGTTTTTACCTTTATTTAGATTAAGCGTACAAGGCTTTCATTAATAGGTATTATCTTACAACATAAAAATACAAGCTAAAATATGAGTTATATATGTTATAAATTGTATTACAGTAAGTATAAAAAAATACATTGCCATTTCCAGGTATACATACAACTTGTAATTTCAAATGTTCAGTTACTCAGAATCATCTACTATTTCACCCGTGTTTTCCCCGACTAAGCAACTATCGCAAATAATTTTAGCATTTATTTAAAGGTGAGTCGGAATTGTTACACTAACATCACTTAAGTTTACTCACTTAACATGTTTCGGGAAACGGTTGTTCCCATCCTCAGAAGTTAATTCGACTGGCCCGTGTTGTTGGTGTTTCCGTTTTTGGACTGGATCCTGTGGTGGCATCTTGTGGTGGAGAAATGTACTTCCAGAGAGGATTTGGTGGCGGCAAATCAAAATTCATTAGATGTGTGTTGTGTTTTAGAATGGTGATCTTCTCCCATGCATCTAATTTGGCTGCAAATTTGGCTGGTTTGACTAATGTAATATTGGGTTTGATGTTGTGATTAGTGATCCAAAAATGGTGTGAAACTGCAGATTTGTCCATTTGTTTGTATTTAATACATCTCATGTGCTCCTTTAGCCTAGTTTCTAAGTTTCTTTTTGTCTTACCTATGTATACTTTATTGCAATCTGAACAATTGATTTTATAGATTCCAGCTTTTTTGTCTTGTGGAATGGGGTCTTTTAACTTGTTACAAAGTAATTTCTCTATGTTAAATTTGTTCTGTGGAGCTAGGCTGATGTTATGTTTCATGAAAATCTTCTTAAATTTTTGAAATGTTCCTGGGTGGTATGTGAATTTCTTGAACTTTAGCTCTTTATCTTGCTGGCTGAGATTTGTTGTGTTTCTGATGTGCATCTGTCGTTTGAATTTTGCAATTTTTTTGTCAATAGTTGCTTTGTTGTACCCATTATGTATTGCTGTGTCTACTATATGCTGGTATTCTAACTGGTATTCTTTTTTATTTAGGGGGGTATATACCAGTCTATGTGTTAGGCTGTTTAGTACTGCATGTTTGTGTGTGGTTGGATTGAACCACACACTCTACTAATTACATAAAAAATAAGAGTTTCAATCCAACCACACACAAACATGCAGTACTAAACAGCCTAACACATAGACTGGTATATACCCCCTTAAATAAAAAAGAATACCAGTTAGAATACCAGCATATAGTAGACACAGCAATACATAATGGGTACAACAAAGCAACTATTGACAAAAAAATTGCAAAATTCAAACGACAGATGCACATCAGAAACACAACAAATCTCAGCCAGCAAGATAAAGAGCTAAAGTTCAAGAAATTCACATACCACCCAGGAACATTTCACAAATTTAAGAAGATTTTCATGAAACATAACATCAGCCTAGCTCCACAGAACAAATTTAACATAGAGAAATTACTTTGTAACAAGTTAAAAGACCCCATTCCACAAGACAAAAAAGCTGGAATCTATAAAATCAATTGTTCAGATTGCAATAAAGTATACATAGGTAAGACAAAAAGAAACTTAGAAACTAGGCTAAAGGAGCACATGAGATGTATTAAATACAAACAAATGGACAAATCTGCAGTTTCACACCATTTTTGGATCACTAATCACAACATCAAACCCAATATTACATTAGTCAAACCAGCCAAATTTGCAGCCGAATTAGATGCACGGGAGAAGATCACCTTTCTAAAACACAACACACATCTAATGAATTTTGATTTGCCGCCACCAAATCCTCTCTGGAAGTACATTTCTCCACCACAAGATGCCACCACAGGATCCAGTCCAAAAACGGAAACACCAACAACACGGGCCAGTCGAATTAACTTCTGAGGATGGGAACAACCGTTTCCCAAAACATGTTAAGTGAGTAAACTTAAGTGATGTTAGTGTAACAATTCCGACTCACCTTTAAATAAATTCAATACACATCACTGTTTCTAGCTTCTTTTCATTACAATATCAACGTAATTCTAGCATGTTTGCTCAAACACAGGGGGGGTGTTGCATTTCCCACATGCATATTTAGTTTTGCAGTTCATTTTGTCTTTGTTGCTGGGTTCACATCGTTTCCTTTTCAATGTGCATAGTGGTGTATTTGACAATTCATCTACGCCGGATTCTTCAGATTTATATTTTGTCAAAAGTCCTTTCAAATCATTGGATAGATTTGAAGCTGTTACTCTCCTTTGTAGCTGTTGCAACAGTAAAGCTAAAGATAGTGATTTCAAATACTCCTGCCTTGTGGAATATTTATTTTGATTTCTAAGGAAGATAACCTTAGAATTAATACCTGCAATGTTCAAGATATGGTCAAAAATTACCATGGGCCACCTTGTTGTTCTGGCTACATTGTATGTAGCACACAATTTATCTACTGCATCAACTCCACATTTAGTATCGTTGTAATGCAGGATTATTTCAGGCTTTTTCTCAGCACCTTCTGATAACTGTGTGGATGAAACATGTAGACTTGAGAGCAAAACTACTGTTTTACCCTTTTTTGGAACATATGAAACAAGTGTTTCATTTTTTGTGAAGCCAAATATGCTTTCGTACTGTCTGCGATCTTTTGGAGAAGTGAAATTAGTGGGTAACTCTTTTTTGTTCTTTCGCACTGTACCGACGAAAGAAAGTTGTCTTTTGCGCAATTCATTCACCAGCGATACACTGGTAAACCAATTATCTGCAGTAACGTTTCGTCCAGTGCCAGAGATTGGTTCAGATAGTCTCAGCACTACAGCCTCTGCCGAGTTAGTTTGCAAATATGGTCCGTCTGGCTGCTGTACACAATAAATCTCCATGCTAGTTGTATAAAACAGTTTTGCATCACTCAAACAGAATATCTTTATGCCATACTTGTTTGGCTTGGATGGTATATATTGTCTAAAAGCACATCGGCCACAAAATGCCGGCAACTGTTCGTCGACAGTGACATTTTGTCCAAGAGAATAATGGTTCTGACAGTTGTTCAGGAACAATGTAAACATTTCTCTAACAGTAGCCAATTTATCCAATTTTCATCGCTCCAGTCTTGAGCTTTTGTCATCAAAGCGTATTAGAAAACTAAATCATTTTTCGGACATAGCCATTCGGAATAGAGGAATTCCAAGATCGGTTCTCCAAAACTCGTGAATATTCTGGTGTCCACCACGAAAAATTCCTGCCAGGTACAATAAGCCTAGGAAAGCTTTTATTTCTATTACATCTGTAGGTCTGCTCTGTCTTTCACAATCAAATTTGTGCTGCACACTGCTAATGTAAGTATGTGAGCTTTCAACAATTAAATCAACTATATCTTCGGTAACAAAAAGGTTCCAACAATCAATTTCCATTTTCGCATTTTTGGCAGCTCCTACCACACCAGGAAGTTTGGTCAATATATTGTGAGCCCTTGTCTGTGTTATTTTCAAAGGTGTTTTTTTTCATTTTGTTCCATCTCTTCCTGTGAATAACAACAGAATGTATTATCAATAATAATAAGAAGAAGAAGAAAAAGAAGAAGAATTACTATGATACGCATATGATGTTACCTATAAAATACATGTTATCACACAAGCTGCTTTCATCGTCTTTCTCTTCATCTTCATGGTCAGTTTCTGAATCTAAAGATCTCGTTTCGAGTTTATCTTATGAATCAGAGTCATCTTATTCATATAAGTTGTCATCCACGGGCAAGGCATCATCATCGCAAAGTAGGCGATGTACTTCTTCCAAATCATTCGGATTTTGTAGATTGTACCTTTTACTCATATTCATGACAAAGCAGTAACAGCTCCTTGCAATAGTAAAGCAATATTGCACAAAAGCTAATGAGAAACAAATCTGTCAACAATATGTAACGAGAGCAGGCGCGCAGGGCCTGGTTGACCTGTGCGACACGTAACTGCTGATTATTCATTCCTCCAGCCAAACAAATAAACAGATAAGGTTATCGCTGCAGCAAATAATCGCGCAAGGTGTAATGTTAGATGTCCTAGTCAGGCAATTGCATAGGTGCATTCGTTCGAATATTATAACATTTATATAATGCCAGGGGTCTCTCAGGCCCCTAGTTAATCTTGAAAACAAGGAATAAAAATATACTATGTAATAATAATTTAGACATCATTGCTACCACTGCTGTCACTCTTATGTATGCTTACCATAACATTTTCTCCTGAAACCAGGACATTTGAAAAATAAGTTGTCAATTTGAAAATATGAAGTCTATTTATTATGAAACAATTGCTTTTGGCGCTTCAATTATTAATTTACTATAGGATAAATGAACTTATGTTACTGCAGAACTCTACCTGTTAGTTGATAGAAACCACTCATGTTTGTCACTGGTGGGGACCTTTTTCAGAAATTATTGTTGGTCAATCTTAATTTTGTCATAAAATTTGCTATTACCGAGTTCAATGTTTAACTTATATACCACTAAACCTTTCACTCTGGATTCCACCATTTTACCTCTTTCTTCAGACCATATGTTGTGCATAATGGAAAATGCTCTTTCAATAGGAGCAGAAGAATCGAGGAGACAAAAAATGTACACAACAATGTGGTTGAGATTACTCAGAAATACTTTGATTCTTGAAATACCTAAACAGCTGGACCCATTTTTCTTCATAATTCAAGATATTTGTTTTCCAGTTGTCATAGTTTTAAGACTAAAATGCTTTGGCAACCACCACTTCATCAAAAATTTCAACTATTATTATGGCTGGTGTTCCAAGCGTTTCATTGATATTTTTCAACAGATATCTCAATTTCAGGCCACATAATGTCATTGTTCTTTATCCACATAAATGGTTCTCCTCCATCAAACCTATTTTTCCAAATCTCAATATAGGAGAGACATTGGTCATAAAAATTTGTAAACTCTCTTACTATGCTAACAGAATTGGCAACATTGATTGTTGTGCCTTTCCTAAAGATTGTGTTTCAGCGTTTCCAGTTCGATGACAATATCAGTTGCACTAGTGTAGTTTTCTCAATAGACAAGATTGCTCTATTAAACAAGATAAGCTGTCCATAAACAAGCCTTAAATACATTTCTCCACTATCACTTTCAAAGAAGTCTTTTGTCATCTTTGGGCACTAATCTTAGGATAAAAAGTAAGCCTTAGGTCCTTCATAAATGAGAGGTAATCTCTCAATAGTTGGTAGCAGAGAAAGAAATGGGTGCTGCTATGTTTTATAACATTTTTGTACTCAATGTGTACAAAGTCACAGAACTCTTTGTGTTACTCCCACAATATTGAAGCAGTTATAATAAATAATATGTGATGTTAACTAAATAGAAAACTTACCTGATGTGTTATGTGTTAACACATTTGTTGTCCACTTATGCTCCTTAATTAGTGTAATTATCATGTTTCCTCATTTATTATTAGGATACCCATCTGTGAAAACAGGCCAAAAAGTGCCAAAATTCACAAAAATTGATTTTCGTGTTATTAAATACTATAAACCTTCTAGTTTAATTTTTTATACGTTTATAGCCCTAAGGCACTTTATACCACATTATATGGTCATTTAAATGGCTACCTGCAGGTGGACATGTCCATTTAAATTGGTAACGTCTGAGCTTGACTTCGTTTCTTTCAATTTTCATGTTTGAATTTCGAAGAATATTTTAAAGCAGATGATTCTCTTTCTCTACAAGTGTGTTGGCTGCACTGCAGAACATCTGAACGTCTGTCAGTGAACTGTTTCCCTCCTAAATCTTTGTTCTGAAGTGTGCAGACAAAGTAAACTTAGTGTTTTGAAGCTGATTTGTTGCTGTATTATAGCAAAGAATAGTGTGTATAATGTGTGTTATAGTTCATCTAAGTTATAAGTGTTAGTGCAGTTTGTAGTGCTTGTAAATTCAATTGTAGTGTATATAAAATATCGTAGATTAGCTTTCAGCAAGTTAGGTTATTGTTTTCTTCAATACAAACTTGGATAAACATGAATAGGTTAAAAGACCATCGAAACACAGGAAAGAGGAGGCCTTCAAAAATGCAGGAAAAATGTTGTAGATACTAGGTGGAGCAAAGTTAAGTCCACAAATTTACATATATCTGCAGACACAAATTCAGTAAGCACAAGTATAATCACACTAGTTTCACAAGCTTCCTGTTCATTTCAAGAATCCCTTCATCCCTCTACTTCACAGGAGTCAGGTACACAGGCACATTTTCCAACAACAAGCCACAATAAGCTTTCAATGTTTACCAGAAATGAAGTAAGGCTTTCAGAAATGTGTCATGAATTCACTTTAGTGCACTCAAGCAGAGAGAGAATATTGGCAGAATATTTTCAGGGGTACTAAATGTTGCCAATGTGTTGAACTGGATGTCAAACTTAAAAACACTTTGGGATTTGCATCTAAATTGGTTAAGTGCAATGACTGTGACACAGTGTTGAATGAAAATTACACTAGTCCCAGAATAAATACAGTTGAGTCCACCAGGCCATCTTTTGAGATGAACAGTAAAATTGTTAGCACATTTTTGGAACTAGGTAAAGGGCATGCTAAATTAAAACAATTTTGCATGGGGATGAGAATGCCAGTTATGAATTCATCCACCTACAATGCCACCTTCAAAAAATGGCAAAAGACAACGCTACAGTGCAACAAAGTATTTTAAATGAAGCACACCTTGCTGTTCGTGAGGCTTATCTAGAATTGCACCCAAGTCTAAGCATGCAGTCTACACCAGGCATCACAGTTAGTTACAATGGCACGTGGCAAAAGCGTGGGTTTTTCCTCACTTCATGGGAAAGGCATAGTAATAGACACTTTAACTGGACTTGTCATTGACTTTGAAATATTATCAAAGTTTTGTGGGTTCTGTGAATAAAAACTTAAAGTCTTACACAGTAAAAGTAAGGAATATCAATCCTGGTTGCCATCACATAAAGCAGCAGGTGAGTGTGAAGTTAATTTTACTGGGTCTTCTGCAGCAATGGAGGTTACAGCAGCAGCAGCAGCAGCAGCAGCAGCACTGTGACAAAGATCGATCAAGCTGTGCAACATGAGGTACACAACAATGATATCTGATGGGGATGCAAAAACACATGAACATTTGCAAGAAATAGGGGTATATGGTGAAACAGGAATTGTAAAAGATGAGTGCATTAATCATGTGGCCAAGCGAATGGGGACAGGGCTTCAAAACTTAGCAAAAGAAAACAGTTCTAAGGGTATAACACTAGGGGGTAAAACAGCAGGAAGCCTAAAAGAGCAAACAATAGTAAAACTCACCATCTATTACAGGAAAGCCATAAAAGACAATAGTCTACACCTAAATGAAATGAAATTTTCAATATTTGCCACCCTAGATCACTGCTCATCAACAGACAAAAAGCCACAACACAATAAATGTCCCAAAGATCAAACATCATGGTGCTTCTATAATAGGGCTATTGCTAATGGTGACATGATACATCCACCATGAAAACAATTCTCTCCCCTCAAGTAATTACAAAAATCTTGCCAGTTTATCAAAGGCTTGCCAATGATGCAGATCAGGCAAGACACAAAATGCTAATGAGTTGCTTTATCGTGTCATCTGGACAAAGTGCCCTAAGGAAACATTTGTTTCCAAAAATAAATTGGAAATTTGTGTAACTTCTGCTGTGTCACAGTTTAACATGGAGTGTAGGGCCACTCAGGAACTAAAGCCATCTAATAAATACAAAATTAATTCCAGCATCATAGAAAATAAGTGTGGAAAGGGATAAGTGTCGACTACTCCAAAACGAACAAACCAGCAGACCATCATTCAAGAGAAGCCGGAAGAATGTTCGAATAACCAAATTAGCAGCAGAGGAACAAAAGAAGAAAAAGGAGGCACCTACATATGCAGCTTTTTGAAGAGCTTTAAGGTCAGAAACACTGTTATGGTCATCGCAGCCTTCAGATCCCCAAGCGGCGACCTTTGTGCAGTAGCCAAACACTTGTTCCCTACCCTCCCTAACCGCAAGCACCATAAAATCTTAGTGACATCCATGTGCATATGCGCGTTGTTGCCAAAATTAAAAATAGTATTTAAAAGCAAAACTTTGCAGGTGATTTCCACATGTACAGAATACAATCATGCAGTTTGTCTGCTTGCTTTACACACAAAATAACTATGTAAATAACTATGAATCGCATAGTAATTACATTTAAATTGCAAACGCTTTAAAATATAACTGAACTAATGAATGATCTGAACTAATATACTGCGCTACAAGAATAGAAATGCATGTTAACATATCCGAGAGAAACTTAGAAACATGTTCCGAATAAACTATACATTGTTGGACTATCATTAAATAATTAAAATACATAAATATTAATTTATTTTGAAAGGAACTCTTACTCCCAAATCAAAGCATCATTTTTGATTATGCTGTGCGCGGAGCTATGGTAAAAAGTTTTTTATCACTTGTATCACAACAATGTTTTATTAATATAAAGCTAATACAAGAAGTTGTGTATTGTTTAAGGTGTAAGATTTATAAGCATGACATCTTCTGTTTACTTAAATGAATAGCTTTATTATAAAATGCAGGATAAGTAAAAATACGAAGGCAAAAGAAAGAAAATAAAAAAAAAATCTTATGTATTATATTCACAAGATTATCTCTACTCACTCTTCTACAAACTACTTTCACAAAAGCTTATTCTATCTACTTCTTAAATAATAAGATAAAATTTCATTGCACATATCGTTGTAAATATAAGGATACATAGGCTAAAGCGATAGTCAGATTTTTAAAATACAGATGACTATATGATGACTTTGAAATTCCATGCTCTTAGCATGACCACGAGGAAAATACAAACAGAGACTTCCAACTTGTATTTCAAAATTCAAACCAACAACAAAAAATTTCTTGGAAATGGTTAACACAATTTGACCTAAAATTTGTCCTTTACCGAGATTGCATTTTACGCAGAGTAAGATTTTGTCTCTCTCTTAGAATTTACCAGTAATACAACAAGTTGAGAACGAGGAAAATTTTACAAGTTATTCCCAGAATATAAAATTCATGATACAAATTTTATTTTTCCTGCAAATATCTTAAACTTGCAGTATTTTACTAAAAATCGTTAAGCTGTTTTTGAGAAATTCAAAACAATAACAAACATTTTTCCACATAAAAGGTTCTTTTCTACATGTTCTTGAACATTACACATAAAAATCTGGCTTTGCTTATTCAGTTTTTGTAGCCCTTTTCTTCGTGGTCTTGGCATTACTGATATTCGGCAGAGGGTCACTTGCTGGTGCGACCGGAGGGGCATCAACTTGGTTCGTTTCCCAAGGTCTCCACATCTTAATTAAACTATTAAACGCTAATAACTATTAAACACTGCTAAACTTACAAAACTGCACTAAGTAAAACACTATATAACTTCTCTGAAGAAGTAATATAGAAGCTTAGCTGAACATGGAAGAAAAGCACGAGCGAACAGTCACAGCTGCATACAACCGAAGAAACAGCAGAAATGACATTGCAACAACGCTTTACTTTGGTGGAGCTGGAGAAAGGACCACGTGTTGTGTTTAAGGGATGGGAAGACCCTACTAATCGTTTACTGATGGGTTTATGGTCAGGCTTCAAAGCTTTCCGTTCGCTTTGAAGTCGGTTGGGGAAAGGATGCCCGCGACTAGTTTATTCTTATGATGCAATTTTAAAACCTCTTTTCTCATTTTCTCAGTTTTTTTAGCACTTCTTCAAATATAAATTGCTCAACATGATGCAGTTTTCATGATAAATGTATAAAATTTGCTATGCATGCTAAGATATAACAATAAGATAATGGTAATATGAATTTTTGATAAAGTGAATAGTTCTGATATAATTAAATAATAATTTTTATGTTTTGACAATTAAAAAAAAAATTGCATCTCTAAAATTTATTACAACACTACTAAGAGTGTAAATACAAAATATAATTTTTTTAAAAAGAGTAACTGCATTGTGTGGAGCTATTCCTCAAAATGCTAAAAAATTCAATAAAAAGTATTAATAACTCTGGAAATAATTTGAACAGGTGCTTGAAATTTGGTATATATACTATTCATTAAGTCCTGGTTATTGTGCTAAAATTTCAAATAAATCCAATTAAAATTGTGCATTTTAGAAATTTCACAAATGGGTATCCCTTTACATTTATATATTTCAATCTGCATATATGTCTGGTATAATGATAAAAAATGTTAAAATAACCAAAATTTAAAATCTACATGGCCAACCTTAATGTAAAGTGTCAATAAGGAAAAAAAAATTACCTTTTGTTTATAAGCACAGAAAAATAACTAAGATTGGTTGTTGATGAATTAAACTGGTTAACATTGATTCTGCAGTATAAAGGAAAATACAGCTTGGGCTGATGTATAGCCATATTCTAAGGAAGATTGCTAGCACAAATAAATAAATAAATAAATAAATAAATAAATAAATAAAATAAAGGAAAATATGCGACTTTAATGGAAATCAGTGCCCTGATTTAAAAAATGAAGTCCATTCTTTGGCTATCACATCTAGCTTTTATGATACATGCATAAATGTCTATGGTGCTAAATTCATTCAGCTTATACAGCTTACTGCTACGTTTCATTATGCTATTCTAAATCTTTTGTTGATTTTCTTCCTAATCGGCTCACTCTCCATCCTCCCTTATCACCCAGATGTATATGTTTATATTCCCAGCACTTATCAATTTTGTTCTATGGTTCAGGTCTTTCTTCTTGTAAGGTTTATGTTTACATTTACAGCCATCATAGATCTCAACTTCGGTTAAGCCGAAAACTTGTGTTAATATGCACGTTTGTCTTCTGTATGTGTAGTGCTAAAATAAAAGCTCAAGTATGACTTCTGCATCAAGATTACACAGGAGACAGTGTCTACAAAGTTCTCAGAAGTTTTGTTATATTTGTGGGTGTTACGTGTTTGACAGGAAGGTATATAAAATAAACTCACAAACAAAGAAACTATATTACTCATATTTCAAAGGTTGGTGATCACGATAAATCATTTGCGCTTCATATTGCATGTAACAGTTGTGTTGAGGGATTATGTTATTGGTACAAAGGAAAATGGAGGGCAATGCTATTTGCCACGCCAATGATATGGAGAAAGCAACAGAATCGCTATACGATTGTTACTTTTGCATGTGCAAAGTTGCTGGCTACAACAAAAGAAAAATAAGGTGGGAATTAAATATCCAAATCTGAACTCAGCTACACGGCCTATTCCTCATGGACCTGAACTACCCGTATTTACACCACCAGCAGACCTCAATTTTAGTGAATCTGAAAGCAGCCCTGTGACTTCCAATAATGAGTTGATTTCTGATCTAGAAGAATTTGACATTTCACCACAACAGTTTAATTAATTTGAGTTAAATGATTTAGTGAGGGATTTAGGCCTCACAAAACAAAAGAGTGAATTACTGGGTTCAAGATTACAGGAGAATTTGTTATTACGCGGCATTACATTTTCGTGGTATAGGAATCGTGAAATACAGTTCCACAAGTACTATGCAGAAGAAGATCAATTTGTGTTTCGTGTGGATGTGTGTAATCTTATTCAACAGGTGAGCAGGGAAGCATATGAGCCAAGTAACTGGCGACTTTTTATTGATTCTTCCAAACGAAGTCTTAAGGCAGTGTTACTTCATAATGGCAACAAATTAGCTTCAATACCGCTTGCACATTATGTGAACCTAAGAGAGCATTATGTAACTCTGATGTGTGTACTTGAGAAAATTAAGTACCCCAGCCATAAGTGGCAAATGTGTGGCAGCTTGAAGGTCATTGTTGTTCTGTTACTAGGACAACAAGGAGGATACAAAAAATTCCCTTGTTTTCTTTTTGAATGGGATAGCAGAGCAAGGGACAAGCATTGGGAAACTAACCAATGGCCTGAGAGGCAGCGACTGGAACCTGGATAAAAAAAATGTTACTAATGTGCCTCTTGATCGTCAACAAATTCTACTCCCTCCATTATACATAAAACTTGGCATGATGAAACAATTCATGAAAGCACTTGACAAAAGTTGCCCTTACTTCCAGTATTTATGCACAAAGTTTCCATCATTTTCATAAGCTAAAATCAGAGAGTGAGTACTAGATGGATCACAGATAAGGAAATTGATGAAAGATGTTAATGTTACCAGCTCTATGAATGAAATTGTAAAAGATGCGTGGAATGGATTCAGAGAGGTTGTTAAGAAATTTCTGGGCAATGTGAAAGACCCTCAATACAAAGAAATTGTCAGAAATACGCTGGAAAATTTCAGACTGCTCGGCTGTAATATGAGTTTGAAGGTTCATTTCCTCAAATCACATCTTGACTACTTCCCGTTGAATTTTAGGAGCTGTCAGTGAAGAGCAAGGTAAAAGGTTTCACCAGGACTTGAAAGATGTTGAACAACATTATCAGGGATGTTGGGACGTACATATGATGGCTGATTACTGCTGGTGTCTTGCATGCAACGAACCTACCAGAGAACACTTGAGAAAATCACATACACTGCAGTTCCATGCGAAAAGAAAAAGGAGTACATAAGATAACTAACATACATTCTCAAATTCAGGTATGCTTTCATGTTATTCTTCTTCTTTATTTTCTTAAAAGTTGTATATGAGTGTGTAATCTTTATTGCAAGTTTTTAACATTATATTTTTATTGAACATTGTCATAGTGCCAAAATGAGATATGCTATGGAAAAACGGAATGCATTTTTTAATTCTATGCACCAAAATTAGTAAAAGTCACCTATTTTTAATCATACTGCAGAAAATAAGTTTTCATTTGTAACCTAGTGTTATCGAGGAGGAAGGGAGGGAGGGAGCGAGAGATCAGGAAAATTTTCGGGACAGAAGCTATTACTCCTCAGCATTCTAGACAGGCATAATCATTAGTATTCAGTCAATCTTTAGCAGATGTATAATCATGACCTTAATATATAGTACTAGTCGGTGTGTTTAAAATATACAACAAAATGAATTTTATTATTATTATTATTTTATATATTTTGTGTGAATATATATATATATATATATATATATATATATATATAAAATAATCACGCCACACACAAAAAAGAAGTAACATTTCAAGTTTGAAGTAAAAAACAACAAAATTAGAAATGAGATAAACTTATTCTGAATTACCCTCCCTGTACCACGAGTCTGAGAGAAGCTATTACTCCTCAGTATTCTGGACAAGCATAATCATTAGTATTCAGTCAATCTTCAGCAGATGTATAATCATGACCTTAATATATAGTACAACTACTCGGTGTGTTTAAAATATACAACAAAATTAATTTTATTAGCACGCACGCACGCACACACACAAAAGAAGCAACATTTCAATTTTGAAGTAAAAAACAACAAAATTAGAAATGAGATAAACTTATTCTGAATTACCCTCCCTGTACCACGAGTCTGAGAACAATACAAGAGATCTCATTGCTTCAAGAAATACAAATAAACTTCAGAATCTTCAGCACTATAGAACCAACACAACTGAGACTTGAACCCAGCACACACTCACTTTAAAAGCTGCTGCAATTGGCTCCTAAGTGTGGGGCACTAATAAGGCAAGGTGAAAATACAAAATTATTTAAATCAACTACTTTGGAAAATCAACATCAAGATGGAGGAAGGCATCTCGTCAATGTCGGAAGAAATACTGAGAAGCAGATGACATCACAACACCGGAACCAGCGCACTGCAAAGAAGAAAGGACTACCAACAAAGTATGAGACATTGCGACTGTGGACCACAACAAACAACAAATTTTCGAAGGAGGAAGAAGAGGACGTGATTCCAGACAACTGAGAAAGACATAAAAAAGTGGGGCCGAAACAGAATATATGAAGAAATAACAAACTTGTTAAATTAATACAAATGAATAGGGAAAATATAGGTGTACAGATGTCAGTCAGAATTGGGGAATAGTAAATGAAGGAGAGGACGTAGCAGAGGAGAGAGTGCAAATAGATGATGCAGCAAAAGCAGAATTGTTGCTAGCAGATTTATACATTTATGGCAGAATTAAAACAAGATTTAGGACAGAAAATAGAACAAGGTAGAAAAGAATCAAAACAGGCTAGAAGAGTAGATGTAGATAGCAGAAAAATTGAAATAGCAGAACTAGGACAGAAAATAGAGCAGGGTAGGAAAGAATGTAAGAAAAACATGGAAAAGATAAATAGTAACTTGAAAGAAACAAAGAGTATCTTAGAAAATAAAACAGAAGACATAAGAAACAAAATGGGTGCTTTAGAAATAGAAATGAAAGAGAATAAGAGAATGTTAAAGGAAGAAATAGAGAAATGCAGAAATGAAATGATAGAATGCAAAGCTAGCATAGAAAATGAAGTCAATAGGATTAAAACAGAGCTGGCCTAGGAAGCAGAAAATTTGTAGGCTTAACAACACAATTCAAAAATAAAACAAAAAGAAGTAAAGAAAATGTTAGTTCAGGAAATCAAAATGCTTAGGAAGGAAAATGTAACTGATGAGAACATAAAGAAATAATCACATCTGAAATTAAAGAAATTATGAATGTAATGCAATCACAACAGATAGAACATGTAAAACAAACCAAATGGAAACAAGAAATGAAATTAATAATGAATTGAAGGCAATAAATGAAAATTTACAGACAGAAAAAGAAAACAGCCAGAACATAAATAAGGTTATGATTGCACTGCATACCAAAAAACAAAAGAAGAAAGAATAGAAATTAACCATGATTACGATATACTCAATGTAAGCAATATAAATCATGATATCATGCATAGCAATGGAGGGGGAAAAAAACCTACACACACACACACACACACACGCGCTTGCGTGAATGTAATGCATAACACTTGTTACACAAACATTATTTTACATGAAATAACATCACCCAGCTGTTCATAAAGGAGGTAGAAGAATATTTAAGGTAAAAAGGATACTGAATGAATTAAAGATGATAGTAAAGAAAAGTCTAAAGAACAAAGCATTAGAATAGCTGAAGTTAACATTAGAGTTTATTTAAAGGTGAGTCGAAATTGTAACACTAACATCACTTAAGTTTACTCACTTTACTTAACATTAGAGGGTCATGAGTCATACTTATCTTTCAGAAACTTATTCTTGTCGAGATATTGAGTCCTGTCAAACAAAATCAGGATAGAGTTGAGCTCACTACAGGGAGATACAAATCATCAAAAGGGTTATCTTTGGTGGACTATTTCATGAACATTGCAAACAAAGGAAAAATTGTTAGAACCAAGCATGTCAGAATCAGAATTAATTTCAAGTATAACTAGGCATTTCTCATACAGTTCATGCAGGATTGATAGTAACCAAACCAGTAGATTTTGTGGATGTAATAAAACTTCTAGCTGCATTTGGGACACAAAATGCAAAACAAACAGATAAAAAAAAAAAAAAAATTGCATAACCATACACAAAACCAAAGTGGGAGAACATCATCTGACACATACAACAATGACACACCAAGAAATTTTGAAAAATATACAACTACGAAAGGAGAGAGGCACACCAACCCACACATTCAACTAATCACAGTTAGAAACCACAAAATGTGAGGAATAGATACCACCAAACAATTCCTAGGAATGAACACAACAGAAATTGCAAATTAAGGACATACACACACCTCGTGGTTGACAAATGTTTGAACATTGAGGAAATCATAGATAACACCTAAATTCAACAACTTAATTTGCCCCCATTGAATTGATGCTAAACATAAAACCTAAACAGTCATCAGTATTCCTACCACTATGGCTGCTCAAAGTGAAATGACAGAAAACGAAAAGCGCCAATTAGCTTTTAAAAGACTGGGAGATAAAACTTAAAAAGGAAAAATGAAGCCACAAAATTTCATAGAAAAGGTTGCCAAAAATTGGGGAAAAAGTATTTTTAAAAAGCATCATATTTCAAAAGCATCTGCAAAAAGAAACAGCAAAATGGAGTTACTATATACAGATCCTTTGGTTATTGTAAAGCAATTAGGAGACCACACATATGTGCTACAACATCCAAATGGCAAAATAATGGGAAGGAATCACAAACATAAGCTTAAACCTTTTAAAGAAGAAAATATTTGTGATAATAAAACACAAAACTAAAACACACTGTTTGAAAAATTTTGCATGTATTTCCATAGTAACCAGGCACATTTAGTATTCAAACATTTAAGCAACTATTTAATACTTACCTTGGACTTGGGTGTGGATAAAATACATCATAAATAAAAAGAAATTTAGTTTTTCTTAAACTATAAGACAAATTTATTAAAAGAAACAACAGTTGAATATGAATACATATTAATGATATTTTTGTATTGTCAAGAGTCATTGAAGGTAACACTAGCGAAAAGAGAAAATAATATGTTTGGGATATAAAAGAACTAAAATAAACAAAATAATTTCAATCGTGTAAACAAATTATGAATTCCAAGCAAGAGTAGGAAACGAATACAAAAAGAAATTAGAACTTGACCAACTGATTTACATAAAGTGCTTTACAAGAAAATATTAAATTTTCACAATCATTATTGGAGTCAAATAACATTTAACTATAGGGTAGTTGAATTATATTCAAACCCACTCACAGTCTCTCTTTACTGCGCGAGACAGCTGGTAGTCGCTGGGGAAATTACGCCGGCAGAGGCGGACTAAAATCCTTACCTTATAATAGATGCTGGAAATGTTGACCTTCTGCTCTCAAACAGGTAGTATATCTTGTATAAATCTTCTCGCTCACTCTCTGAAGCTCAGCAGCAGGAATTCTTGTGATGAAACGCCTCATTATGATCAGAAAATTGGAGTATGGTGTGCGATGAGTGCTAGAAGAATAATAGGGCCCATATTCTTTGATGAAACAATAAATGCAGAGCGATATCAGAGGTTAATTCTGAGGCCATTTTGCAATTGCTTGACAGAAGAGAAATCGTATGGTTGGTTCCAGCAAGATTCTGCAACAGCACACATGGCTGCCGAATTATTACATGCAATAAGAGAGGTGTTTGATGACAGAATAATTAGTGTTGATTTGTTCTCCTGACCTAACGAGTTGTGATGTTTATTTATGGGGTTCTTTAAAAGACAAAGTGTATCGTTCCAAACCTCGCATACTATAGGAACTAGAGAAAACATTGTGCAAGAAATAACAAAAATTCCTGCTGCTGAGCTTCGGAGAGTGAGCGAGAATATTTACACGAGATATGCTGCCTGTTTGAGAGCAGGTCAACATTTCCAGCATCTATTATAAGGTAAGGATTTTAGTCCGCTTCTGCCGGTATAATTTCCCCAGCGACTGTCGGCTGTCTCACGCAGTAGAGAGGGGCCGCGAGTGGGTTCGAATATAATTTAAATACCCTATATTAACCATAGTCCAGGTGAGATTTAATTCTGCAATTAAATATAATTATGTTTTTGACAGAAATATGTTGGTCAAGAATAAAGACGAAGAATATAGCTACAAGGTAAGGAATATATAGAAGTTCTTCTTTGATGATAGACAATTATACAATGAATAAGAGTTAAATGATATACTAGATGAAATGAAGTAAATGTGTAATTGGAGATAAATAAATAAAGAGAATGACTAAAAAAAATGGATTTTCTTGTAGGATAGCTATAATGACGGGACCAATCACTAGTAGTTATTAAAAACAATGATAGATATTTGAGACATACTGCACAAACAAAATAAGGATGCCGCTTAAGATAAAAATAATAGTCAATGTTAAAGAATTAATTGAATATTTAATTGGCGGTTTGGAATGTTAGTGAACAAATTAGTCTGAATTAGAACTTAACGCTTACTATGGAGAAGACGATAGGAATAAACAGCTTATTTTTCCCTGTAACAAACTATTTCAGACAAGATAAACCAAGAATTTCACCATTTACAATCCACATCTTGCATTATGGGAAACTAACAGGAGACAATACGATTATACATATATAAACATAACCTCCACATTGAACCAATCTCCATGTATGAAAACATGCCTTGGCAATACATATGGGTAGGAATAAAAACAAGAATGTAACACAATGTACAATGAAAGGAATTATTCCTTAAATTTAAAAAAAATTGTGAAACATGAATAAATAACAATAAAATAATTTAAATTTAAGGAATAAGAGGCAATTGAAGCAGTTATAATAAATAATATCTGATGTTAACTTAATAGAAGACTTACCTGATGGTTACGTGTTAACAAATTTGTTGTCCACTATGTTCCTTAATTAATATAATTATCATGTTTCCTTATTTGCTATTAATTATATTTATATATTTCAATCTGCATATATGTCTGGTATAATGTGAAAAAATATTAAAATAACCAAATTTTATATATATGTATATATAGTATTCAGTCAATTTTCAGCAGATGTATTATGACTTTAATATATTGTACAAATAGTCAGGGTGTTTAAAATATACAACAAAATCAATGTTACTATTACTATTATTATTACTATAACTAAAAAAAGAAGTAACATCTCAATTTTGAAATAAAAAAACAACAAAACTAAATGAGATAAACTTATTCTGAATTACGTTCCCTGTACCAGGGGTCTGAGAAAAACACAAGAGATCTCATCGCTTCAAGAAATACAAGTCAACTTCAGAATCTACAATGCAGCACTAAAGAACTGACGCAACTGAGACTTGGACTTGGCACACCAATCGTCCACTTTTAAAAACCACCGCAGTATAAGTATAGAAATATTTATATTTTTTTTTTTTTTTAAGACTTAAAGAGCATATGAGATGCATTTACCAAAAGCAGCAAGATAAATCAGCAGTAGCACATCATTTCTGGTCTTCAAACCATGATATCACTCCAAACATAAAACTCTTAAAACCGATCAACAGCAGCAATGAATTGGACATCTGGGAAAAAATACATATTGTCAAACACAGGAATCACCTAATGAATTTTGAACTGCCGCCACCCAACAGCCTTTGGAGGTTCATCAGCCCAGCACCAGAGAACACCACAAACCACACACATCCCCCAGACGATGACCGGCAAATATCAGTTGAGAGAGAATGCTGACGATGGGGACAAGCCGTCTCCCGAAACGCGTTCAAGTAAGTTTATCATAGTGATGTAGTGTAACAACCCTCAACTCTCTATTTTAAATTATGACACATCACTGTTACAAGCTTCTAAATCTTCAAAAATTGAGCTTAAATATTTATATACTTTGCTACAAGAACTTCTACATCAATAATTAACACATATACTACAGTTTACAGGCAGTTGTGGACTATAGAATCACCAGAATATACCCAAAATATTTGTTGCCAATTCTTTCTTCAGCTGAATGTAAACATTATTCACTCTTTTACATTGTTTGCCTCCAAAATTAGTATTACAATTAACACCACAGAAACCAACTACTTTCTGTACTAAGTCATTTTTCTTTATAACAGATATCAAATAGTTTGCCAATATCTCAGAAGTTTCACCATGAACAGAGTAAAATTCTAAAAGCTACCTTTCACTCCTTGTTCAGGCACAAAGCACTGCACAACAGAGGGGACAATTTTGTTTACATTTCTGTTAGAAGCATCTAATGTTAATGTAGCAAAATTTTATGTACTCAAATGGTCGTTTAGTTCTTTAACTGCCACTGATGTGATCACTGTGCCTCACACTTTGTTCGGGCAAGACCAAATTTAGGTTCAAAGAACTTGGATATTAATTTTGAAGAAAAATCTGCAGCTTTGAAACTTAATGTGGAATGCAAAAATAGTTTCCTTAGCAGCAATTACAAAATCTTTTTCATTGGGATTGGTACAATTAAAACAATAACAAAATTGTTGAGGAACCAGCAATTGCAGTTAGACCAGCTTTATGCTTTGTAGCTCTCAAATGATTTTTAGTTTCTAAACACCCGCCATGAGATACTGAAAATTTAGACAAACACTATTCACACTTTACTATGTTCTCATAGTCACACAAATTTTTTTTAAAAAAAATATTAATGATCTTGTTCTAAAGCATCTGTAAATGTGCTGTTTCTTTTTGGCATGCTAATGTTCTTAAAATTACATACTCTTGGAAATATTAGCTTATTTGCTTATACTTTAAATAGTAGACAAATCAGCTACATGCCTAAAATGCCATCACATCACTAATACAACCAAATAAAAATTAGAGAGTTCAAAACTTAGGCCAGTCATAGTTGCCAACCAAGTTTGTGAAACACTCTTTCAGAAAGAGTTGTTAACTGCTAAGCTATGGGGATGATAAATTATTGACAATAAGGAAAGATGGCACAATGTGCACAGTTTGATCATTGATGATAAATTATTAGCACTGTATTTGGCTGCATGTACATGTTACCACAAAAAGTCAAATTGGCAAACTGGCCAGGACCCTGGAATCAGACCATCAAACCAGTACAATCCTGGTCAAACCAGGATGTATGGTAAGCCTACCCTTGTGTTGTTTCTGTCAGAAAACATGAGAAACATCTAAAAAAATCAGCTATTAATTATGCACTGCATTATAATAAAGTTAAAAATAAAAAAAAAAATGAAATAATAATTCTAATTGCATATGAATGAGTAAATACAGAAACAAAAACAAATGTTTACTCTTAAAGCCAAAATTAATCATTCTTTAATGCCTGATAACGGTTTAGCTTAAGGTAAAGAATGAATCCTATATAATAGTGAAATTTCCAAGTTTCATGCACAATCAATCCCATACAAGATTTACTCACTGCCTTTGGTTTTCCTAATAAAACAAAAAGTTTATTAGTGAAAGACTGCCATTTGTGCTACTTTAACTAACTGCCTGCTAGATTGGCAAAGAAGTATTAAAAAATGTCATTATATGTTATATGTTTGTTTAATGTTCATTGTCCTCTGGCAGTTACTAGGTGTTCTTTTATCTACTGACAGAGAAGAAAACAGAACCTGTACCTGTGAAAGCTATTGCTTGCCAAATAGTTTTTCTCCACTGAATAGTTTGGCTATGTGCTGTGTTAGCAATTTACTTTGCTAATCTCTAGCAATTGTACAGGTCCAAGTGAAATTCACATAAAAATGTTGGATATGTGCAGACATGAATGTTTGGACTATCTCCTGTCAATTGATTTACTAGCATGTAAAAGAACTCCTGCGGGATGAAATTCCTACACACAGTGGTGCTGATATGATCCTGGCAATGGTAGGTGTCGTTAACAAACAAAATATTTTATTTTTTTCCCCACATTCAGGGCCAGCTCAAGGGGAGGGGGTTGAGCCGTACCACTGCCCAGGGTAGGAGATTTTAGGGGCGGCAAAATCTCATAAAATGAACAAGATATGTGAAAATATGGTGGAATTACAAATCATGTTTAAACTTTAGTGAGTTTCTAGAGAGTTTTTGTTATGTAACTTTTTTTTTAAAATTTATTTATGGATGCTCTTTATTTGCTGTGGTCCTGTCCTTAGCGTCCCATTCTCTATTGGGCATGAAAGACCGGTAATTTTGCCCAGAGGCCTCTATCAGGTTTGAGGTTCTTTTGCATGCCATAAATCTACGACACAGGACCCTTCCAAAGGAAACCATGCTAAGGACTTTTACGCCCGAAAAAAATCCATCACCCTCTGGGTTTGAACCTGCGACGTTGGGAACTAGAGGCTAGCATGGTAACCACTACACTATGGAGGATGACTGCTATTTAGCTGGTGACAAATGACGCTCCAGAGTGATTTGGATGTGTTCCTCATTGATGATCTTGTCAAAACATCCTGTGCACATCAAGTGTTCAACAATAAACATCATGTTTATAAACAGGAGTGTTTCCAACCAGTAGCTTTAGTTTATTTGTTTACATTGGCGACTCATAATCCTCTCCAGTCAGTTATCACCCTATTGGTATTCTGAAAGTCGCTGTTTGTGCATTCAGTTACTTCTTTGTTAACTTATTTGTTAGCAACTACTACTTTTAGCCCCAGAGAAACTCAATTGGGCAACTTTGAATTAAATACAATAAGAAGGCATATCTATGGCTACTACACTCAAAATGAGCATCCTACTACACGCAAACTTATTTCTTCACTTAAAGAAGCAGAGCTATTACAGGAAAGCCTTTGCTCTTTGAACAAGGTCCTCCATGATATCGGATTTGAATTCAAGACAATAAATAAGAGAAAAATAATACTCAAAAGATCCGACCGATATTGTATCCCTTTCATTATTTTTAAGATAAGTACAAAATAAGAATTTGAGGGAAATAGTATAGTTGCCTAAAATGTGGTTAAATGCCGGCCATACTGTATTAAAGGGTGGAGTAATGATAGAACTGAAAGCTCTATGAAGTCACCCACAGAACTTTATTATTGCCCATGCTGGAACATCTAATTTTTTTATGGCCACCTACTGCTCTTCAATTTGAGAAGATCTGGGAATTACCATGAAGACATTAACTATGATCATTTCTACAGATGCCCCATATCACACTGTCCAAATAGATAAAGCGCACACTAACAGTAACACTAAAGTACAAATGGTAGAGTGCTTCACTTGCATAATGTGACATGTAACATTACAATGAAATAATGGGAACTTATTAACTACCATTACTCATAAATGAAAATATGTTGGGCCCAGGCTCAAATATGTTGTGGGTTATTGGCCAGTGCAGTTGATCGCCAAGTGTATTTTCAAGTTACGAGTATTTAATCTCCTGATAAAGGGGTAAATCTGAATTATTGAATATTTTTATTGTGTGTTTTTATCTTTTGCTCAGAACAATCTTATTCTTGCACCACATATATCTCTTCTTGAGTTTTATTTATTGATTACCCCTGCAAGCAAACAAATACATTTATTTTGTGTGAGAATAAGTAGTCATGGAGGACTGACGTTACGGTTAAAGATTAGTTATGTCTGAAAGTGTGAGGGGGGAGGCACTTGCAATTATCGCATGGGGCAGCAAAACTCTGTCCACATTGCAACCAGTACTGGTGCAGACTTGTTCATTTTGTTTGGGAACTCCAACAAGTTTGGATCTCACATAAACATAATTTCAATATTTGGACCACTAAATATACTATTGGGCCATCTTTTGGATGAAATCAAACTAGTAACATTCAGATGGCTACTATCCAATTAACAGAGTTCCATCAACAAGGGATGTTGGAACTGGAACCCAGTGAGAGAAATTTATTGAGAGACATGGTGTTTAAGTTGAATGGCAGCTAAAGAATTATACAGTCCTTTTTCTGTGCATATTAAATCTTAGAGAAAAGGGAAAAAATCCCATTGGTCTTATACTTTAAACATAAAGCTGCAAAAATATAAAGATATTTCATTTTAGTAGTTCTTTTTAATATCGTCATCGTCGTCTCTGACACTCCTCATATAAATTTACATCAGCTTTTAAACAAGTAACCTGAGTTTCTCTAGCAACTGCAACAATTTAACTAATCGGAGAATGTCTTTCTCTTTAACATCACATACACATAATGATTAGAAATTCTCATCTCAAATTTCATCTTTTGAAAAGAAACCCTTGATGGAAAATATACCATTCTTATGCTACACTTGCAAACTTTTTATATCAAGGTTTAAATATCCTGCTTCTGTTGGGTAGAGGAAAAATACTCTGATTAAATATAACACAGTGAATTAAATTTTAAACAAAGTAACAATCACTAATTTAGTAACAATGCTCAATGTCACAGGAAAAATACTGAAGCTAACTCCCAAAGTCTCATTAAGAATTTTTTTCTTTCTTTTGTATTTCTTTTCCTGGTTCATCGCAATTGCAGCTGATGTGGGAATGACAGTGTAAATGAATGATGATCTAGTATACCTGCTCATTTACACCTGATTTCTACTAAATGTCTTGGGCAGCTGCCAGAAATCAGGCAAACGTATGTTCCATTGCCTCTCCAGGAGTCTTGAGAACGAGACTCTGCATGTATCCTAACAGGAAAATGGGAAGTGGAATTAAAATTAGCAATCTTGAAGGCCAGCCAATTGCACCTTGGCTCATCCATTTTTGCCAAGTCTTCAGTTAAGATGATCTTGAATTGCAATTGCAAAGTGAGAATATCAGTACATGCAAACTTGAGACATGACGTGATTACTCATTCAGCCAGCAGAAGTGGGAGATTTAAAGTGGTTGTAAATCTAGTAGAGAAATAAAACATTTCAAAACATGTATTTCTGCTCAAAATATTTTCTACTTGTTTCCACCTGTAAGTACTAGAATACATAACAGGAATCTCCAAATACTATGTATATTTCTCAAAACTAAATGAATGATTGTTTTACCTGAAAGTCTTTCTCCAGCAAAAGTTCTTTACGCCAATGAAGCAGAAAAGCTGCACATACATAGAGTTGAAAAGAAGCAAAACCATCAGATTCTGCCAAGTATGTATCCCAGAGTCTGATAGTACAGTGCAATGGCAATTCACGTGTCAGCAAATTGTTCATCCAGCGAAATGAAAACTGAAGGTAATCCACACCATGCTGCTGAAGATGTCTATGAAGTGGACCTGCAGGGAAGAAATATGTTGGGTAACAGCGTATATTTACACAGAAATGAAATGCTCAAGCCCACAATGGCTAGCTAACCAGGGAAGGCACTCTGGTGGCTCCAAGTGGCAAGTTAGTATTGCTATGAGAAATCCCAGGCACACCGAGTTATATTTTCTTCCTGAAGGCAATGAAGGCATTCTACAATTTTGGGCTGTTAAACCAGCAATAGAGGCAGAATATGCATTAAGAGGGTGGTTTAAGTAACAATGGGTGCTGAGTGAATATACATAGAACAAGAAATGGAATATTGGGAATAAAAAGACTAAGATGGAATAATAAGGATAAGACTGCAAAAGTGATAAATGTGGCACTATTTGGATATAATTTTATTATGACTAGTAACTGGAGGAATGGAAATGAACCCTGGCCCTAAGCAATGGCATGAAGTACTGGAAAAGAATCTTCATTAAAATGGACAATACGGAATAGCAACTAAGTAATAAAATAAGCAGAATAGTTAAATAAGTAACAGAAGAAGTGAAGAAGAAACTTCAACAGGTACTTGTATTTGCCAACTTCCCGAAATTGAAACCACTTAAACTTTTCCTTGTCCAGCAAAGCATAATAATTTCGTGATGACATAAAATTTAGGACACGCAAAATGTTCAGTTCAGTAAATGCACAAACATTACATGCAATATAAGCCACAATACTGAAATAAAAATAAAACATATTCACTAACCTTTTCAAGCAGAAGACAACTAGTACATATACATGCTGCAGATTGTGGACATCAAGTTTATTAATAGAGCACTATTTGTAAAGCTTTATAAACTATTTTGGAGGTGGTGTTTGCTGATATTGTCCTACATCGTGAAACACACACAGTTATACATAAGGCTGTGGCAGTAGCTACAAAACCTTTTAGGCTTCCTGTGTAGCTTTGTTAACTCATCAGAAAGTCTTTACTGAAGCTCTACTCATTGCATACAGTAGTGCTGTTGCATTTCAGTTGAATTGATTCCAATGACTTATTAGACATGCAACCAGAAATAAGTTCTATTCTTTCTTACAAGACTGAAAATATTCACACATGCACATGCACATGCACATGCACATGCACATTCACATTCACATTCACATTCACATTCAGCATTACTGTGAGGAATTTATGCTATTTTATCATATTTTAACATTACATCTGATCCACTAATACAAGTTAATCTTGCTCATTTATCTTCCCCATCTAGTGAGATGGCTCAGGAGGTAGCATCTAAGGTTCAAATTTGGGAAGTCACAGGTTCAATTCCCATTGGACCAGACACCCTGACTTTGGAGTTTTACATGCTCTTTCTAGGTTCATAAGCGAATGCTGGGGTGGATTTTATACTACCACATATTTTCCTGCACCCAATTTCTTTTCATTTCATTTTCTTTCATGGGTTGCAGGGCCTAACACAATGGTCAGTGGTGTGTGGTGCATGCCGTGGATGTGCTTTATGGAAAGCGGTTTC
Organism: Deroplatys truncata; assembly: GCA_030765065.1. Classification (NCBI taxonomy): domain Eukaryota; kingdom Metazoa; phylum Arthropoda; class Insecta; order Mantodea; family Mantidae; genus Deroplatys; species Deroplatys truncata. The sequence goes on from CM060990.1 coordinate 513,706,257, forward strand.
TTCCCCAGCATAGAACCTTCTTACATAAACTGTCAGCCTGTTCTTCCAGGGGGGGGGGAGGCATTGAAGGGGCATTTGGGGACATTCTATCTGGAAAGGATAAGGACTGTCAGAATCCAAATTTTACTCCCCTTACCTGATTATAAAATAAAAGGAAATTCTGTTTTATAAGAATCCTTGAAGACCTGGTAGTACTGCTTCTTTCTATCATACATACTAAAATTCTTCCTGGTACCACAGAGTACATGCATTAAACGGTAGTAAAGAATGTCACTTCCTAGGCCATATGCAGATTTTTAGTTCATATTTTACCCTTCATAACATGAACTACAAACAAATGCTGTCACAAAAAATGGGAAGCTTATATCCTGCAGCCATTGAATGCAAATAAGAAAAATAATTTATGTGAAGAAGTCAATTTTTCAGTTCTTTGACAGGATTCCTTTCTACTAATTCCAAAAATGTTTAATGTCAAAATTTCTGTCTGTAAATTATCTATCTCACTTCTGGTTCCATATTTCCTCTCTACATACTCTAGTTTCTGGACATTCTGCTACACAATGTAGATTTTTATCTGTATTTCCACATAATGGATACACTTCATTTGTCACTTTTAGCCCACTTAACCACACTGCTCCTTTCTATTCCATACAAATCCTTCCTTAACTCTTTTATTGCAAATATCCACATATTTTCCCTACCCCCATTCTTTTTTAAACTTCCTATATTTCAAAGTACTCTTATCTCCTAGACTACTCCATATTACCTGCTTTTCAGTTCCATCAATTCTTAATTTCACTTTATTCCATTAATTATCTGCTGATTCTCTCTCTCACGCATTCCAATTCTTTAGATTATTTTCTTTATTTGAGATAACCAACTTTTTTCCAATTTTGCTTTCTCTTGTATATATACAGTCTTTGACAATATTTCCTTCTACCTTTCATTCAATCTTATACCAATATTTTAATATATGTTTAACTACTATGTCTTTCCAATAAACTCTTCCCTAGTCAGCTAGGGCTACTGCATTAGGAGCTGGACTAGGTAATCACAAAACCATTTTACAAAATGCTTTTGAATATAATCAATATTCTCCCATTATTTCTCTGTACCCCAAACTTCTATTCTATACATAGTTTTCAATTAAAACAGTAGCTGAATAAATTATCTCCATCCAGGTTAAACACATGAATGTTACTGATGCTGCTAATAGGTCACCTGCAAACATCACTCCTTGAGTATCTTTATTATTACTTATTGGACAATGCATATTCTCTTTCCCCATTCCGTTTTATATGTAATCTATAAAATTATTGATAATATTGGACTTAATTTACATTCTTGTCTTAGCCCCATCATATTTGGTATCTACTCAGTGACTTTGTTATCCATATATCTCACACAAAACATATCTGCATACAGACTCTGTATTAACCCAATGAACTTTCTGCTTCCCCCTTTTCCCACAGTTTGTTCAAGTGCATTTCTGTTAATAGTATCAATATTTATCTATGATTGTTCCTATTATGAAAATATTATCTACAGTGGATCTCCCCTATCTGAATCCTGTTTGTAGTTCTGATAGTTTTCCCTCTTTCTCAGCCCACTCCTGTAAATGTTTAGCTAACATCCCTGTATATTAATTTATTTAGAAGCTTCGTAGCAGTGAAGGCAACATTAAATACTTAAGCATTAGGAGTCGAATTTGGAACACACTTGCTTTACTTACTCTGTAATTATACAGACATATTTCAGAAGCCTTCGCTTCCATCAACTGTAGGTTGACTGAGTCAAAGGCTTCTCAAACATGTTTGTATAATTACAAAGTGTAGCAAGAACATCCCAAATTTGACTCATAATGCTCAAGTAATTTATCCCTGTGTATACCTTTCCTATCTTTGACAGCAGGCTAACACCTCTATAATTTTTTTGACTGTTTACAGCTCCTTTTCCCTTGAAAACTGGCACAATCATTCCCAATTCCCATTCTGAGGAACCTTCCCACTTTCTACTAATATGTTGAATGGTTTTACAAGTAATGATATTCTTCCATCATCCTCCTACCAAAACTTCCAGAATTACTCTGGTATGCCATCTATTTGAATGACTTTGTTACTTTTTAATTGTGCGATCTGCTCAGTTGTCTCATTCTGATCTATTTCATGGTCTGAATCTTCCCATAAATATTAAACTACCCTGCCATTTTTGCCTGTGTTGCCAAACTATTTCCTCCCAAAAATTCCTTGAAATGGCACCTCCATATTGTGGCATTTAGCAGGCTTTTAGGGATTATTCTAATGTGTTTGGGGGGATTACAACATTCAGGGGTTGGCAATGTGGGCCATTAGTTGTATAGGGTGTAAGGCAGGAGTTAGCAGGTATATACTGACACATGGAGATATCTCTTACTCTTTCTGTGTGCTGTTGAGGGGCAGTCAACATTGGTGAGCACATGTACATCTTCTTCCGACCACCAGGTACTTGATTTTGCAGTCTGTTTAGAATAAATGTACCTAATTGTTTTTTGAATTCATGTTGAGTTCTCAAAGGTATTTTCCCTTTCCTTCCTGTTCATGTAGGGGTTAGGAAGTTTGTCATAATAATGCATGAATAGTTATGCTACACTACTCATGTCCAATTCTGTAATAGCATAAAGTTTCTGGTACCTTACCCTATCATCTGAATTTGTTTGAGATCATGACATTTGGTGGAGATCAGGGCAAGATTTTTGTCTGAATATTTAGTAAACATTTTTTTTTCCACCTTAAATTCAAGATGTTGGAAAAACTTTCATTTCATTTATTAGCTCCAATTATAAATACATTTTACAAGGATTGTCAAATTGTTAAAATATGGTGTTACATAAAAAGAATATATATATATATATATATATATATATATATATATATATACATTTTCTAACAGATACATTTTAGTTACTTTAAGTTTGTTCTTATCTTCTGTTATTTGTTTTATGTGGTTAGGTAGGTGAATGTACAAATCTTTAGTATTGTTTTCTATACTTTTATGTCCCAATGTTCCTCTTAATCTATTAATAAAATAGTTCTTGTGTTATGTCTATGCATGTTCATGTTCTTAGTTTGACTACTGTGATTTTTTATTCTATATTTAATGCATTCATATACATATATATATATATATATACAGTGCAGGAAATGTTAGTATATTTAATGTTTTATAGGCATTTCTACAAGTATCAAGCTTTTTCAAATTACATATTATTCTCAAGGCACATTTCTGAAGCCTAAAAATTTTAAACATTGTTTTTTTCTGTGCGTTGCCCCATAATACAACCTCATAACTTAGGTGCGAATGTATCAATGCATAATATATTTGCAGTAAGCTCTTTCTATCCATTATTTGTGCAGACTGTCTTAGGATATATAGTTCTGCATTTATTTCTTTGGCTGTTTTATTGATATGCTTCTTCCAATTTAATTTATAATCTATCACTAGTCCTAAAATGTTTGTTTCTGTTGTTTCTCGTTTTGAAAGCCAAACTGGTATTCTGATATTATTTTGTATTTCTTGCAAAATCTCTGTAGCTGATTTAGGAAAATTCCCTCTATTATTTTGGAAAAAGTTGAGCATAGTGATATGTCTATAATTTTCCATTCTTAGCTTTGAGTCTTTTTGCTTATATAGTGGTCTGACTATTGCATTTTTTTTTTAATGATTTGGGAAATGTTCCTGACATAAACGAGTGGTTAATTATGTGTGTTAATATTTCAGAGAACTCATATTTGCAATATTTTACCATTTCATTAGTAAATTCGTCCAATCCACATGATCATTTACTTTTTAAATCGTTTATCTGTTTGATAACCTGTTTATCTGTTATTTCTTGTAGCACCATTGAGTTACACACACAGTTTTCATTTGTATGCCCGACTGGGAGTTGCTTAATTTACAAATTTTTTACAATATTAATATAATGCTCATTAAAACAGTTGTTATCTTTATAGGTTACTTATAACTCTATTGTTAACTTCTATAGGCAAGTTCTCAATCCATTTTTGTTTATTTTCATTGTGTGCAGCTTTTATAATATTCCATGTCATTTTAGTTTTATTTTCTGCCTTTTGTATCAAAACTTTATGTAACTTTTTTGCACCATTTATTACATGTTTAAGAATTTGTTTGTATTTTTCAATTTAAGTATGCGATTTCTCATCTAGATTAGCATGTTTTAAACTATTTAGGAATTGCATGCATTTTTTTGAGATATTCATCCCTTTTGAAGACCAATTTTTACTTTTTTGTTTATTGCAATTTATTTTACCAATTGGAATAGTAAAGTTTAGACATTCTTCTGTGATTTTAGTGAAGTACTCAAATTTTTCATTAATTTCTTGTTTTTTGTATATCTCTATCCATTGCGCTTCTTTATCATTGTTTTTTAATGCTTCTAGTGTGCTTTTGTTTACTATTCTTTTAGTTTTGATTAAGTTATTTATTTTATGTTTTAGTTTGCCCAATGGTTTACTTTCAATTAGTTGACCATAGTGGTCACTAATTCCATTTTTTATAATCTTAACATTAAAACATTCCCTCTTTAAATTTGTAAATATGAGATCTAAACATGTTGCAGAGTGTCTGGTTACTCTAGTAGGCTCCGTCTCTATCAATGTAATGTTATTTCTTACTAGTATTTCTAATAATAACTTACTCTTACTATTTTCTACTACATCTACATTGAAATCACCTATCACTATGGTGTCTTTATTGTTAATTATATTATTTAAGCATTCTTCTAATCTTTCCAAAAAGGTGGCTTTATTTGTATTTGGGGGACTATACACTCCTATTATTACCAGATTTTTATTTTTTAAGTTTAATTCAATTGTTGCAATTTCACTACACATTTCTTCACAGAATTTTTTGCACTCTATTTCTTTGTATTTAATTCCTTGTTTAATGTAAATTACCACACCCCCACTTTTATGTTTTTCTCTACAGAAACTAGACCCCATTAAATAGTTTTCATAACAGTTCACTTTTAGTTCGTCAGCTTTTAATCCATGTTCAGTAAAAATTATAATATCTGGTTGCATGGATAGTATGTTTTGCTGAATTAATGCTCTCTTATTGGTAATACTTTGAATGTTTTGGTGAAATAGATTAAAAATACTGTTGTTACTTTTGTTTTTTGCTACAATGTTATGCTTTTGCATTACATTTTGTGTGTTGGCCTTACCTTTATTTATTGCATTTAGTTTTTCACCTCCTACCTGCCTTATTAGTTTCCCTGTATTATGTCAATTATTTTGCCTACCATTTTACTCATTAGCTGTGAACCATGTCTGTTCAGATGTAAACCATCTCTACCTAAACTTTTACCATCATAGAATTTGTTTGTGTCCACATACACCACTTTTTTGTTCTTCACATACAATAAACACTACTTGATTTATTCTGTCTATGTAGGAGTCACTCACACTTCTTCTACGAGGGTAATCCCAAAAGTAAGGTCTCCAAAGTGCTGGGATCGCAGGGACACTGTTTGTGTGGATGTTGGCCATACTGCTTTTTTCCTTCTGAAACCACCGCACATCCCTTAGCACCCTCAGTCTTGGCTTGGCAGCCAGTTATAATGGAGCTCCCGTTAGCCACTACCTCCGGGTGCGAAGTTCGCGCAGTTATTCGCTTTTTGAGTGCAAAAGGGGTTAAACCTGTCGAAATTCATCGACAGTTGATGGAAGTGTATGGAGAGTCTTGTATGGATGTCAAAAATGTCCGCAAGTGGTGTAGAGAATTTGCAAGTGGTCGCACGGAAATTCATGATGAGGAAAGAAGCGGGAGACCGTCCATTTCTGACAAAACAATTGCAAAGGTTGAACAAATCGTGCTTCAAGATCGGCAGATCACTCTCGATGAGCTCTGCATTGTTCTTCCTGAGATTTCTCAAAGCACTATTCATCGGACTTTGATTGAAGAGTTGAAATTTCGGAAGGTGTGCGCAAGATGGGTCCCAAGAATGCTGACAGAAGATCACAAAAGGCAATGCGCTGAAATTTCCCGCCAATTTCTTCAACGCTATGCAGATGAAAAGGACAACCTTTTGGATTCAATAGTCACGGGTGATGAAACCTGGGCTTTCCACTTCACACCTGAGACCAAACAACAAGCATGTGAGTGGCGGCATTCCGGTTCACCCAAGCCGCCAAAATGCAAGAGAACACATTCTGCCGGTAAAGTCATGGCAACTGTGTTTTGGGATCAAAAGGGGATATTGTTGGTCGACTTTATGGAACCTGGGACAACAATAAATGCGGACAGGTATTGTCAGACATTAAAAAAACTCAGATGGGCAATTCAGAAACGTATAAGAGGAATGTTGAGCAAGGGCATAAGCCTTCTCCATGACAATGCTCGCCCCCACACCACCCGTCAAACCATGAATCTTCTGCAACAGTTTGGATAGGAAACCATCACCCATCCACCCTATAGTCCGGACTTAGCACCCAGTGACTACCACTTGTTTCCCAAGTTGAAAGAACACTTGGCTGGAAGGCGCTTCGGTGACGACGACGAAGTGAAAAATGAGGTCCATCACTTTTTCAAGTACATGGCGGCAAGCTGGTATGACATGGGCATACAAAAACTGCCACAGCATCTACAAAAATGCATTGACTGAAATGGCGATTATGTGGAAAAATAGACAAATGTTAAAGCTTCAAAACTATGTATCATTTGTTGTCAATAAAAGTTTCTTTGTATTTTAAAAAAATTGGAGACCTTACCTCCCATTGACAAAGATTTTTGCTTCTGGGAACTAGACTCTAGTGTTTTGAATAAGGTTCCTTGTATCGCTTTCAATTACTTCCAGAGTCACATGCCATATTAATTTGTACCAACGTGTAGCATCACCACCTGGAAATTCACTTCAGTGTATTTTATCGTCGATTCAAAGTCTCCATATCCGATAATATTTGCTAGTTGGTCTGTTCTAATTCCACTTTTTACCTCTATTTCACCCCTGGGTTACTTCACGTGTTTTATTATGGAGTCTTCAATAATCAGCATCTTCTTTTTTGTTTTTTGTTCCTTATATCCTTGACTTTGCTACTTGTATTTATTTTACATTTTATACCGAGTTATATTGAAAGTCAGCATGTTATGGCATCTGCAGATAGGAGGGAAACTCGCGAAGTTAAGGTTATAGCGTTGCTTCAGCTAATTATTGAAATGCTTAATAAGGACATAAAATGCGCTCAGGAAGAAATAAGAACACTCAATTTAGAAAAAAAATGAGTTAAAAACTCGGCTAAAGCAGCAACTAGAAGCAGAAACGTATGCTGGTATGGTTAAAAATGGTCAGGGGAAGGAATCAGTGAGTAAACAATAGATAATGAACAGGACCAAGATTACCGACATTTCGGACAATAGATTGAAGCATAAAAAATATACTGTTTTTCACACAAAAACCAGATCAAATACTGAGGTAAAGTAAATGAAGATGGCGGTGATGAAACTGAAGAACATGATGGATAGTTTCCTAAAGAGGTGCCAAAAATGTAAGGACAATGTTGGAGGCCAGTTTCAACATTTCCTTTCATAAAGTTTGTAAGTTAAGCCTTTAAAAGTAGTTTTAAAAATGTTGTATGGTTTCATCCGCGCTTTTCTATGATAGCAACAGATGGCAATGAGCGCCAAGTACGCGGACAGGAAAAAACACTGCGCAGGCAGTTTGTAGTTTATTGGCTCACCCTGTATTTCTCAAGTGCTAAGCGGTGAAACATTTGATACTTCCTGCATTGAAGAAGATCTCACTGCCAGTGATTTAGCATATTTCAAGTATGCTCCAATTGTATCAGCGGATGTGGAAAGGAGTTTCTCAAAGTACAAAAATGTGCTTTCCAACAATAGGCGTTCCCTAACTTTCGAGAACCTGCACATGCTGCTAGTTACCTACTGCAATAATTCTGAATAAGGTAATATTTTTTTTATACGTTCATCTTCCTAGAACATACAAATTTGTGAGTTTAAATTAATAGTAATTTTTAATTTCAGTTCTAATGTTACAGAAGTAAGAATTGTGCAGTACTCTCATACTCTGAAATGAAAACAACATTTTTTGAAGTCATTTTTTAGATTATTTTATTGATCATTTTTAGATATTTTTATGTCATCAAAATCCGGTCCTGATGATTACACATATGCTTGAGCTCTCACTTTGTGTTTTCTATGAGCTTCGTTGCAGATTTTATTCCCACATGTTCATACTATAGAAGAATGATTCAACATTTCCTGCACAGGATTGATATTTTTCATTAGTTATAGACATTAGCATGTGTACTTACATTTGCATTGCATGACATACCTCATGTTTGATTTTTATACCATTGAGTAGTTTTGATCTCGGTATGGGTAATAGCTATGGTAATTGTTCTGCATTTTCTTTATGAATTATAGCAATATTGAGCTCTTTTCTGTTCTTTGTATGATATGTTCAAGTGATAAGCACGCTTTATTCATAATTTTATAAGTTTGTAAGGTAAGTTAGTACCTTAGGTTAAGTTTTAAGATCACAATTATGTTTCATGGTTTAGTTGTAATTGCAATTTTTATATTTTGTTTTTGTGTCAATATGATTTGATTTATCTGTACAACAACCATATATTTTGCTACTGCCATACTTATTTCTTATGTTTTTACTATATTTGCTGTCATCAAAATTTTGCTCTTAATTTGCTTTTAAATTCATTGGCTATGCCATTTCTTAATATCTTGTTTTTGTAATTTATATTCATTTTTGTAAATTTAGCTATATTTTGACACATTTTCTTATATTTTTATATTTACTTATGAAATGATATACATTTTTTTTTAATTCTATTTGTAACTTTGACTTTGGAGTTCACGTCATACACTGTGACATCATTACTGTTTTATAGTATAACAACTTACTAAAATATTTCAGTCTACGGACTGTGTGAGTATTCAGGAGGGATAACTCGCCCCCACTTTGTCTTTTGCCTTTAGCTACTGACTTATCCAATGAGGTGTCTTAAAGAAGAAGTGGGCTGATACACGGGAAACAAGTGTCATGTCACTGTTGTGAACACAGCAATTTTATAGTGTAGAAAAATTTAATAGGATCTTGTTTACATGATGATAACTCAAAAACTAAAATCCTTATTCCAGTTCTGTAAGAGGTATGTTAAAGAACACAGTTTCAAGATGATGATGTGTGATTGGTCTCCCTATAAAAAAATTAAAGCAGCTAGTTTTCTTTGTAAAACTTCAATTGAAATAATTTGTATTATGAAAATCAATCAGCAAGGAACCTTTTTCCTTGAAGAGATAGATGGGGGAGTGAAGGCTATGAAATAACCTAAAAAGTGGAATTAGCTTTTGGAAGATATCCCATGAAAATACAGCATGTATGTGAAATGCTATCGCTAGTTATATGCAAACATTTGTTTTCACACCCACTGCACCTTGCTCTTTGCGTGGCCTGTCACAACAATCTACAAACACAGCATTTTTGTTGCAATGCTCTTGTATATTTAGCCCTGCCTCTACAGTTGGATAGTTACAACAGTGGTGTGATAAACAATTTTGTGAGAATAAAATAAAATAAAACATGGGCTGGGCAAAATTATGGTGTGTGGTGCTTAAGCAGCGACTCAGAGGCAGAGTAGAAGAGACATGCTTTCCAAGAAAATTTCCTTGCCCCAATTATCCTTTATATGGAAAACTTTTTGAAAGTTTTGATTTTCTCAAAAATGGCACTAATGATTTTGATTAAAATACTGTATATTAGATATTTATGTGACAAAGCATATATATCTTGAATTTTCTGGGAATAGCTGTGAAGTCCTGTTCATTTGAAAGGAATTTACATAATCTTGTATAATTGGTAAATGTTAAGCGATAGGTGAAAGCATACTACACAAAAAACATAGATGTCTTTAAAACACAATTTATTTAAAATAATTTATTTACAACACATCCATTTCTGAGGTACCCATTAATGGTTTGCATTGTTCAATACTCTGTCATTTTTTAAAGCCCTGCCAATATTCAACTTGTCTCTTGGGATGTCATGGAATTTTAAGGCCAGCACATAGGGTCCAGTTTTTAAATATTCGACTATTGCTCTTCCCTTTGTACCCTAACGAAATGTGTAATGTAGCTAATTCTGCAATGGTTTATCTTGATTAAAATAAAGTAGATATACAAATAAACTTTCATAAGAATAATTTGTATACCCACTAATAAGCGATAGAGGGTAGAGAAGGTCATGTGAATGTAACACATCAGATATTTTTCTTTGTTCCTCTACACCAAAAATTACAGTGTTTTGGTACCTGTTTGCTTCTGCTAATCTCTTCTGTCTTGCTAATCTGTTGCCACATTTCACCGGTTCTCTTGCTATTTCTCTCTTGACCTGGCTAATTTATGATGCAATTTGTTCCAGCTCCTTGTTCATTCTCTCCTCCATTGTTTTCTCCCTACACTTCATTTCATTTATATCCCCCAATATTGACTTAAACATTGTGATCTCCTTTTCCATTGCTGGTTCTAGATTCAGTTCCATGCAGCCAATTATTAACACAATGGCTAACACTAATGTGATCCAATACTGTACCTTCACAAAACCTGCTACTTTGTCTGTATCTACTGAAAATGTTGCTTGTTATAAAGGTCAATTCATGGCCTGTAAGTTTCCAAACCATCACCCTGTCTCAACTTTAATGGCAAGTGCGTTCCCCTGACACATCTATCCACTATGCACTCATGCAAGTAACCTCAGTGGGCTTAAAAAGCTTGATAAATGAAACTGAAAGAGTATAGAATGGGGTCTTAAAGTTAATGTTCATAAAAATAAAATAATTGTTTAAAAACGGTAATAAATTAAGAAAAGATGGAAGGTGGTTAGTTTACAACAAAGGCAACAGTTAAGGATTTTGTATATTTAGGTATAAAATGTAGTAGCACTGCATGATGGGGACAAAGTAACAGTCATAACAAAACGAAAATTAGCATTAAGATTGGTTGGCATATGTTTATATTTATATTTAACTCCCATAATGAATGTAAGATAGCTTGAATGTATTTACAAGGCTGTAGTTGAATTAGAACTATATGGAATCAAGAGTTGGAGAATAGAAGACAGGTGGAATAAAATGCATATATTATTCAAAGTCATTTTATAATTGATTTTACGCTTACTTACCATTAACACTGCAGGGGAAGAAGTCAAACTAGAGATAAAGTTAGTTTAAGAGAGACGATTTGGAAAGTATTTAAATACTGGTTTACAATATACCAATTTCCAAAGATATGTACATTCAAAGAATTTGCTTGGTGAAGTTAATTAGGCACCAACTTGTAAAAAATGATATCAGTGATACATGGTTAGGAAAAGAGATGGTGACAGGATTTTGGGAAATAGTCTGATGTCAAATGGAAGAGGTGTATAAACAGAAATGAGCAATTATAGTACAAAAGTTCTCAAGTTGCTTTTAGGATTTTTTAAATGACTTACGGAAAACCAATGTATACTGAGAAATGTAATAAAAGACCAAAGAGAGGGTATTGCATGGTTTAATTAAGAATATGGAAATCAAAAGCATACAGGAGCAGGACAGGAGGAGTTTCTCCCTGGGCAGAAAGATGTAATACAATCCTGTTAGAATGAAAAGGTACAGATATCTGGAGGAAAGAACTTATTGGAAGGAAATGGCTATGATGGCTTAACAGTAGCAATACACATTTTTTGTCAACAATCACTGATTAATAACTTAGAAGAATGTCTATTTAGGATCAAGAAGAAACGAACTTGTTCCAATAATGAAGTTTTTAAACCTGTACATATGATAAATTAGTTTGTTAGTGAAAATTAGAACTAAAAACTGCAACAGTGAAAAAATAAAAAAGTATTTCATTTGCTAATTTTATATAGCTTGAGTTAGAAGCTGGGTTAGCTCCAAGCATATAAATTATGTAATGAGCTTAGTACAAACAAACATGATCAATTTTTGGGAAATTTTGGAAGACTTTTATTGCAAAGATCTGATAAACTGCTTTGAATATGACTGGCTATGGAGCCAGGGCTGAATGCCAACTCATATTCACCTGCAATTAACTTAGAAGGAATGTATTGATGCATTTACTTAATACCTTTACATTTGTTACCCTTTTAATTATAGTATTGAGTTATCTAAATATAGTGTATTGAGTCTTTAAATTACATATAGTATGCATTTATCAACCTCTTGGGTGAAAATACTCAATATTTATGTGCTGTGTGTAGCATCTTCAGTTGCTATTTAACAGATGATCTAAATTTCACACTCAATACCAAAAAGGGAAGCTTGACCACCGCATTTTGATCTTCTTTGGAAAGCTTGCAAACTAAGTGAATATCTGAACTTACATATTTTTCTCAGTTTAACCATTGGATATTCAACAATAAATTTATCATATAGAGTTTTACATGTGAACCATGGTAGTACATTACATTAGGCACTGAGAGTTTTCTTGATCCTTGACATCAAAATAAACTTTTTCCCAGACATTTCAAAACAACATCTGAGGTGTTCAGATGATTTTCACTTCTTCCCTTACATTCTACATCTTACTGAGCAATCATCATGTAGTTAACTTTGAAGCAGCTTTTACAAGGCTAAAACCTAAATTAGCAATTTTATATGCAATTTTAATAATCCTGCATTTTCAATGCTTTTATGAGATTTATATATATATATATATATATATATATATATATATATATATATATAAATAAACAGATTTTACCATAACAGACTTGTTTTGCCTGTATTTAGGTTTGAGAGCAGACCATCTGAAAAAGGTCAACTGGTTTATGACTAGAGTAAGATGGAGATGTTTATTGTACAAACAGGACAGTCAAGGGGAGAAAATAAGATGCAAGCAAGTATGCAGCCTTCAGATTTACAAAGACAGATCATAAAAGAGGAACTACCAAATGAGGCAAAAAAAATAGGGTGACACCACAAAAATTAGGGGCCTTCTGCTGACTAAGTGTGTGAGACAGTCATGCTGTAACATTACCATTGAGAAATGCAGTAGATACTTCTACATGCAACTTTATGTGATAAAGATGTTAGTGGTAAAGGAAGGAAAATAGTATACAGGGTTGAGAGGTCCCTTCAAGCTTATGCATACATATGAATATTGTAACTCAGTATTTGTTTATTATTCACTAGCACATTAAAACAAGTGCATCAAAATAGAAAAAACTGGAGTTTTTCGTGCTTTCTATATCCTGTTTTGCCATTTGTAGAGAAGTCTCCTGGCCTGAATATAAATATTATGTAACTCTACTGTCACCATCAAACCTGATTTATAGTTCAACAAGGGGGATAGTGGACAGGTTAGCTAGCCAGGGACAAAAACCACCTTCAACTTTCAGTTAATCAAGTTGAAATGTAGAAGTTAGATACAGTGAAGTGAAATCCTAATGTTTAACCAGTCAGTGCAATTTCTCAACTTCACTTACTTTTTAATTATTACAACCAGTTTCAAGAGCTGTTGCTCCCATCTTCAGACAATGGCTGACTGAAGTCCAGATGTGGAATCTTGCCTGGCATGGGTGATGAGGCTAAGCTGCAACTATCTGGTGGCTTTTATTGAATCTGTTCAAGCTGACTTTTCACTGGAGTTTAGTTAATTGCTTGATTGCTGTATTTGATAATATACATTATTTCTCATATAATGAGTGCTGCACGGTTATTCCTATGCTTGAGGATTTTAACTTCTGGGTTTATGTTGTGGTTTGGTCCAAAAATGATTTGCTATTGCTGATTTTTCTGTGTTTGTACTTGATACACCAAAAAGTTAGTTTCCTCAGATTTTTATGTTTCTTTGTTTTATCAACATATACTTGGTTGCAATCTGTAAACTTATTAAGTAAATGCTGGATTTCTTTTTGCTAAGGATGTGTTGAGTTTCATATGCTATTTGAGATTTTAAGCATTAGAAACTCTCTAGAACTGGCTGACATTTGAAAGAGGATACATTACCATCCAAATTCAGATGATGTTTTCTTAAATTTGCAAGACAAATCCATACAATTCAACACTGAAAAAACGAAGAAGAATTTTCATTTCTTGGATTTAAAAACCATCAGAAAACAAAAGCTAGTTTTTGGCATCTATCAGAAACCATCACATACAGATAACATTATCAAGAAGAACATTTTCAATATGAAATCACATCCCCTTTTCAATAGTCTAACACACAGACTCGTCAACATCCCTCTAAATAAAGAAAAATTTGTATAAGAATACTACTACATCCACCACATAACAGCCCCCAGTGGTTTTGACGCCAATATTTTGATAGAAAAATAGCCCAATTCAAGAGAGAAAAATCCTAGGAGCTACCATCTCCCCCAACACACAAAATCCACCAAGGCAGTACAATAAATTCACAATTCACCTATGGCTAGATAATATATTCCAAAACATTTTCAAGGACCACAACATATTTTGGCACTCAATAAATATTACATTACATTACTTAGCATCACTTTATTAGCCATACAAATTACAACCAAATACATATAGGTAAAACAAAGAGAAACCTGAAGGAAAGAACAGTCCCAGTGTATCAAGTACAAACAGACAGAAAAATCAGCAATAGCAAAATATTTTGGACCTAAAACCACAACATAAACCAGAAGTTAAGATCCCCAAATATAGCAATGAACCTACCACATTCATGATATGGGAAAGAATTGAGCAATTAACTTTGAAATCCCACTAACAGTCAACATGGACAGGCTCATTAAGAAGCCACCAGATAGATCCAACCTGTTAATATTAATTTCAATTACTGAACAACAATACTTGTTTCAACATCTTTGAAGTTCATTAAGAGGTATATGTTGCATGTTTATTGAATTCCAAAATATTTATAGCAGGTTACATATGAGGAGTATTGTTTCAAGCCCCAGTATGTCCATCCTTGGACAAAATTGAGTTTGACATCATTTTGCAGTTTCTTAAGCGATCATTCGATCTATTAACCTGAATTGTGCCAAATCCTGTTTTGTCCATGTGTAAATTAACTTGAAATGTGGTGGTCATTTCACATCCCATTATGTCCACATTATTGGTCAGTGCAAGCCCAATTTTGTCCTCCTTTATGAAAATTGGTATGCCCTGAGATTTAATTGTTTTATGTTAATTATACTGGCACGTAATTATTGCCGAGCTATCAGTGTGGCTATTGACAATGACTAATAGTACTGTTCTCACATACTTAAGGAGGGATGAAGGTGCTTTGGTTGGAGGTAATTTAAAGAGTATCGGAAGAGACAGAAGCAAAGGATAACAAGGCGACAGCTTCAATCTGAGGAAAGGTAAGTTCTGTACTTATATATTACTCTAATAAAGCCATATAATATCCTGAAGTATATTATAATACCATTATTTTGGCAAGGTGCACTTATACCAAAAGATATGAAAACATACTTATAGGCTTATGTCTTCCCAACTTATGTTAACAGAGTTTATTTTTTTTCTTTTCACTAAAATTACAATAAAGGTCCAGACTTGAGAGAGTTTGTACTGCCATGTGATCATAAGGAAGACAGATTCCATTGTAGCAGCATTCCTGCTCATTGTCTTTCCAAGGCCGAGGAAGAAGTATTAGGCCTGCAGAAAGAAATCCAAGCTAGACTGTCGCCTTTCTTTAATGATTCAGGTTTCGTCACCAAAAAGGTGCAGTCCAAGGGGGGAAAGAAAAAGGACAGCAATTTCCATGACTGTGAAGTATCAGGTTAGTGTAATGCAATAGTAATAAATGTAAACTTGTGAATGGTTTTGAAAGCATTTACAATAGGTCCTTGAGAGTAGCGCAAGGTCCTCTTGAAAACTGTGTAATTTCATAATGAACATATATTTGTTGTTATTATTATGATTATTATACATTCCAGTAAATGGTAAAATAGAACTAGTATGTACAGAGTTCTTTGGAAAACTCTTGGGATGTGGACAGTGCCGATTATATATATAATTGCTAAATCCATTAAATAAGGAGAAGGGTTAAAATGAGCATAGGGGCAGCGACCACAAAAAGGTCCAATACAGAGACAGAGGTCATCCATTTCATTTCCAATCTAAAAGCCAATGAAAGCCATTATAATAGAAGAAAAAGTCAATGGCTTTATCTTCCCTCAGAACTAAGTATCAGTAAGTTATTTTTATTGTATAATACAAATGTGCTACAAGAACTTCAAGTGAGAAAATCGTTTTTCAAGAAAATTTTTAACACAAAATTCAATCTAGGTTTCGCTGCTCCCGCAACTGACACTTGTAGCTACTGGCTCCAGATGAAATAGAAATTGAATGATATGAATGGGAAGGAGCAAAATGCCGAAATCGGTGTCCACAAACTGTGAGCAAAAACATTTCACAAAATGAAGGAACAACCTCTGAATTCAGCAACTTTCTGCTTTGATTTGCAGCAAGTGCAACCTATTCTGAAATCACCCATCAATGAAGCTTACTATTCTCGTCAGATTGGATTCTATGCTTTCTATATCACAGACATAGCCAATAAGAAACCCCAATTCTATGTATGGTCAGAGAATGAGGCTGGAAGATGTTCCCTTGAAGTATCATTACCTCTTTGTGATTTCCTTGCAAAATTGGAATTCAATCAAGATGTGCAGCATTTAAGGCTTTTTGCAGATGGCTGTAGAGGTCAAAACAAGGATATGCATGATGTACATGTCTTTGCTTATACCTCCACAGTAAAGCCCCTAATCACTTGAAAACTGTTACTTCCATCTTCCTAATAAAAGGCCATTCTTTCCTGCCAACAGACAGGGTATTCGGAGTCGTTGAAAAAATCTAAGAAAGCATTCAAAGATTTTGACACCAAGTGATTACCACAAAATTTACAAGAAAATAGATTAACTTCATGTTCTCGGAAAGATTAGGTTATAAAACATTTCAAATCTTTGGGTGAACATTTTAAGAAGTGTGATGGGATCAGCAAGATGAAATGCATAATCCTTCAGAAAACCATGAAGGATGGAAAATGCTCAGTACATTATAAGATGGAACTAACCTATCATATTGATGACCCTTCCAAACACTTCTCTCTCTAGTGTTGAAATGAGGCAAGGTGGCACAAATGATTGTAGAATCTTTAGCTGTACCTACTGCCAGATAAAGGATTACTCAACAAATGAAAACTGATATAGAAAACTTACTAAGAAAGAGATCTGGAAATGACTGGAGAAATGACAATGTTTTGCAGTTCTTTGAAAATATCTTGAGTTCTACATCCATTCCTACAGAAGACGTCAATGATCAGAATAATGGACTGTGTGACTGTTTAGAAGAAGAATATGGAATGCAGAGATTGGAGATGATGTTTGAATGTGTTATGTGAGTTTCTAAAATTTATAATTGATATCTAAAATTTATAATTTTGCTTTCAATTAATTTCCGAATTTTCATTATCTCATTGTGTTTTTCTATGTTAATACCATATGTAATTTCAAAATTTTCATAAACCTATTTGTTAGGCACTTTCTTTGTTTAAATGCAAACTATATTGTATCAAGGTTTTCTCAATGTCTTTATGTTATGAACACACAAAAATAAACCATTCACTATTCTACATGAGTAAATTTTCCATGTGGTTGCTTCAAACCATGTTATGTCCACAACCCATTCCCCATTTTCATGAAATGCATTTGAAAAGTGATTTTTCAATTCTTGTCCTTATAAATGAAAAATTTAGTAATATTTATCACTTTTTTCAAAATTTCGGTAGGACTTATAGCTATGGAGTATTGCGTTTTTTGGATTTCCTGTAAAATGTTACTTTTTGGACATAATGAGGTTTGAAATGACGCTCATGTGTTCTTACAAGTGCTTAATTTTCAAAAATACAAGCTGAAATATGACTTCAAAAAGTTTCCTCATAACTGATTCACCTTGTACATGTCTTAGTACATTGATTCATTAGCAGTTTTATAGGTTTTTAATTTAACATCAGAAATAAATCTTTATTTACAACAATTATGGTTTCTTACATACAGTTTCCTGCATTCTTGCACAGGGCTGAGAAGTATATGACAGGGAGAAATTAGATACTTCCCTTCTTTATGATGAAACCCATTTCTTTCCATTTCTATTATTTGTTTCTGCATTTATGTGTGTAATTAAATCTGCATGTATTGCCCAGACTGAGTTCAGTTAATTACTTTTTCCTGCTTGTTGAATAAATATATTAACTTACCATCTATTCTCTGAATTAACTCTTTCAACTGATTAACTTTTTGCTGGATACCAAGCTGAGCAAATATATAGTTATCCTGGATTCCATCAAGGAATTTAGAGAGGCACCAAAATGAATCTGCTTCAATGATGTCACGTTGCTCCTTTGGAAGTGAAGATACTTCCCAGTTTTCTATATCGGCATCTGTTAGAAGCAGATGAGAAGTGCAACTAATTTTCCAATAAATATATCAAATCTACCTTTCCTTTACATATATGAATGTCTTAAATATGCTGTAAAAGTTCATAAAGAAGATAAAAATACAAATATTTATAAATGTAACAATTTAAAATTATTTTAGTAACAGATTAAGAGGCTCACTGGAAACTAAATGTATTAAAAGCAATGCAAAAGATTTATACAATCATTTACCTCACTGGATTAAAGAAATAGAAAAGGAAGCAGTAATAAAAATAAAATAAATTAAGTCTTATCTTGTTAAGATTTCTATGCAGCAGAAGAATATAAAATAGTAAAAGTAAATAGTGGTTAACTTATTAAAAGTTTATGCTAAAATTGTACATAAGAGACTCTTGTCTCAACCTTAAAAGACAGTATGGTGGTAAATGGGATATCTGTGTCTCTAATGCATAATGTGCCATTAGCTTTGTCCTTTTCTACTCTCACGCTGTTGCCAAGTTGCTAATAAGTAATAAAATGGTGTAAATATTGAGTTGTTATAAATTTGAGCTTTGAACACATCCTGTACAGAATATTTTTCTCTAGCAGATTATATAATTTTTAGAGACTTTATAAATTTCTATGAGCATAAATTTCTAAAGAAGGAGAGTTTTTCAGTAAAAGTTCTATATTTGCTGTTTCTATGCTTATAACGTAGTAACTAATAAACTAAAGGGTAGAATGCAACAATTTTTTTTTCTTAGCTAGAATAAAATAATGTGCTAATACCTATCCAGTTTGAATTCTCTACCTTCAATAAGATGAACATTATAATGTTTTAAATTAAATATTTTTAGAAAATTCTCTACCTATGGAGTAGAAAAGTCAGCCAGCAAGAAATGTTTTTGTCATTGGGTTTACATCTGGGACCAAATGAGAGAAAATGTTGAGGAGGTTTGAAGACAGTTTTTAAAAGAAGCCGGAATCCTAAAACTTCTTGTATTCATTAAGTATAACAAATGAAAGTCATCCATCTATTCTGCTAACAGACCAGGCGTAACATAGAAGTCAGTAATGGTTAACATCAGTTGTAAGGAAGTGGGCACGTTTATAATGTGAAGTGTTATGTGGATATTTATTTAACATTTTATATAAATATTTATGGTTATGGAGGGATAAGCTAGGAAAAGACAAAATGTTGGTAATCTAAGAAGAAATGCAAAGTAATAATGAATGTGTTAGATTATTTTTCAAGTAAAATGAGTGTTAGTAAGGCAGTAAAAGAAACAGCTAAGGCTACCTGGGTGTTCAGAAACAGTAGTATATAGGATGAAAAATAAACAAATTAAATTACCTCTAAGGATCCATAAAAAGGAATGATAAAAAGGATGGGAGAAACAAAAACATGTAGGTTAATGCAATATAATGGAATAGCGCAAAGCAGAGTGTGGCGCAAGGTATTGGTATTTGAAAACATTCCACCCACAATGAATGTGATTTTGTTGAGGGTAAACACTGATAGTACCCTACCAAATTAGAGCTTAGTCATTTTGTATCCCCCTATTTCTTTGATAATATATATTTCTATACCTGTAAAGTTGCGTTTCCAAGTACTAAAAATACAAAGAGGAGGCATAAAGTGCAGGTGAAAATTAAATATCTTACAATAGCCTTAAATAGCAGTGCAAATATTTCACTGTTTGGTGATGTATCATTCACAAGATGACATTAAATTGGTAGACTGATCAGAGCTGGGTGCCAAAGTTCGATTTACATAGAGTACATATAGCAACAGGTGCTCCATTTAATCTTTATTGTATTTTAAGACGGGATATAGTACCTCTCCTCATATTTATAGTTAAATTGTAACTTATATGCTAAATTTCATATGACAAAGGCTTGTAAAATCATTAATTATTGGCAAATAAACCTGAATGTGAATCAGAAAATTCTAGGTTATATTTTAAATAAATTATTTTATTATGTATATACAGGATGGAAGGTGACCTATGAACATCCTTGAACTGGGTGACTCTTTGTAATTAACGGAACAAAAAATTGCTTAATAATAACAACTCTATTTTAAATGAAGATTTTATGAAACAAAAAATACTTTTTCAAATATTTCTTAAAAGAGATTGAAAGATTTTCTGCATGTTTAAATACATTTTGAATTAAAATAATGTGCACTTTTACTATTATTATAAGCTTTCGAAATTTGCCTCAGTTGAATTTACATCGTTAACAACGAGACTACAAAACATGACAACACTGTATAAGATCAAAAGAAATGCACTTCAGCTGTTTTTTTTAATAAAGAAACATACTTCAGCTGTTGTTTATTGTGCTTATAGCTTGTTTTCAAAACAACAGTTACAAAATGGCTCACTTTACTAATGCCAAGTATCTTGAAATGCTACTCATTTATGGTGCAACACATCATAATGCAACAGCTGCGGCAAGAATTTATCGAGAAAGATTTCCAAATAAACGAGCATCACATCATAAGACATTAGTTTTCATTTGTCAAAGAGTTCCAGATACAGGAAGCGTATCTCCTTATGTTGAAGGAGTTGGTCAAGAAATGTTGCACAAGAAGAAATCCTTCACTTGGTGGAAGAAAATAATGGAAGCAGCAGCTGTGGTATAACTATCAGCATATCCCATTGGATTGTTCTGAGAACATTAAAAGAAGAATTGCCACACCCTTATCACACTCAGTGCATGCAGAATCCCTCTGAAGCAGATTATGCGCCAAGGATAGCATATTCTGAATGGTTTCTTCAACGAGGAGACTTTCCCCTTAAGATCCTTGCAATGTATGAAGCAACATTTACCAGAAATAGAGTATACAGAAACCTAGGCTTACGGCAATTCACACACAGTAAGACAAGACAGCTTTCAGCACAGATTTTCTGTAAATGTTTGTGCAGGAATCATAGGAAACACATTAATTGGTCAATGGATTCTTCCTCAGGTTTCCACAGGAGCCATCTATCACCAGCTTCTTCAAGAAACATCACCAGTTCTGCTTGAGGATGTTCCCCTGGTAGAATGAAATATGTGGCTATTACATGATGGCACACCTCCACACATAAGTAGAGCCATGTGTGGCCATCTATGCAAAACCTATGTAGAATGCTGGATCATTTGGAATGAACCAATAAGATGGCCACCAACATTGCCAGATCTAAATCCAATCGAGTTTTTTCTTTGAGGCAATATGAAAACTCATGTATACATTACAGAATTGCCTGATGTGGAAATGTTGCAAAAAAGAATACTTCAGGCAGCAAAGAAATAAAAAACAACCCTGACATACTTTGTAGAGTGCAGCAGAATTGGAGAAAACATTGTGAAGCATGTGTGCTGGCAAGGGGTGCACATTTTGAACAATTTCTGTAAACATTGAAAAGATAAGTTCATTGATTTTCTATTCTTGGCTTGCTTTAATTATTCACAGAGTTTTATAATTCACAAAGAAAGGAAGCATACTCTTGTAACTTGGGTTTCTCAAGCTTTTATTTACCTTCATAAAGAAGTGTTCCTATTAAAAATTTGCGTTAATATTGTAAATGCTTCCTTAGTTCCGCATTCTGTATGATATTTAGGTTATGTTACAATCATGTGTAATTTTTGTTTATTTATATCAGAAGTGTTTGTTTGTTGCCATAGCAGCAGAAGCTGAAGAATTAACAACCTGTTGAATGTAAACTGAACCTCTTGTATTTGCTGTATTACAATAGTGTGCAAAATAAAACAGTAATTATCTCAAAAATGGAAAGCTTTATGGAAAAATGTATTAAGGAAAAATACTCAAAACAACATGCTCATAGTTTAAAAGGATGATAAGTCACCTTCCATCCTGTATATTAAAGTTATTTCACTCTCTGTTAGGAGTGACTAATCTTGATATTTCCAATCAATGCTGAAACTCATTGAACACTTGAAATGAAAATGATTTACATCATCTTTGCACACAAGACAAATTCCTGGTTCTTAACCACTTTTGTTAAGTTAATGAATACAATAATTATTACTGACTAAGGAAAGGGATGAATACTCCTTGGTAGTCAATAAATTTGACACTGAGGGTTTGATAATAATTGTTAAGTTTATTTGCCAATGCTAGAAACCACCAAAGTTATATTTGTCAGTGTGCTAGAATTTTGTCCTGCAAGGTTACTTTATATGCAGTATTTCTAGTAACATGAGGTGGCTGCATTTAAGTGCATTTTTAAGTTATATGCTACCATCCTCAGCTATGTTATTACTTATTAGCAACTTGGCGACAGCGCGAGAGAGGAAAAAGATGAAGCTAAGGGCAATATGTATATATTAGATAGAGACAGAGGTATCCCATTTACCTCCATACTGTCTTTTAAGGTTGAGACAAGCTATAGTAAAACTAAAAGAGAAGATGAAAAATATGTATGCGCTGTATAAGAATAATCTTGTATATATTATAAAAATAAGTACAAAAATATGAAATCTGAATATTTAACAAATATAAATAATTTAAAAGCTAAAACATACAGAAAAAAAAATGGAGAAATCACAAAATGTTTCTAAATCTGCCTGGAATATAATAAATGAAACAATCACACAGAAATACTGTATTAAACATCCAAGGTGAATTGGCAGAAGACCTTAACATTATAAGAGAGAAATTTAATAACTAATTTATCAATGTTGCTGCACAAATATCAGGGATAACTAAGTATGTAAACAATATTGTCGCTTCCATACGATCTTCTTTTTTCATTAAACCAGTCACTGAAAATGAAATAAATCATTTAATTGGCAAATTAGCAGTTGTGGGTGGGACGAGATTAGCCCGGTTATCTTAAAACATTGCAAAGCAGCCTTAATGAAACCGCTGATCTATTTAATTAACTACTCTATAGAATAAAGGAATTCCCAGATATATAATAACTGGGAGAAATTAAGCTATTATTCGAAAAGGGTAACAAAAATGATATTGTGACTTTATCAAGTTTTTCAAGTGTCACTTTCCTCAGTTGTCACTGTTTAGTTTTTATATGGTTCACCTTCACTGGGAATTCACCTCACTAATGTTACTTCACTAAGGAGAACTAGTTCATTCTCTATCATTTCATTTCCTTTGTGATATGGTCTCTTCATGCTGGACGGTTCACTTCACTCAGGAGTTGAACACAAGACCTCCACAAACCGTCACTCCGCAGTCACTCGCTGCACGTCACAACAGTCATCACCACCTCGCTCGAAGAATCATTCTTTATGTCGCACCAGAAATGCAGTTGCTAAGTCGCTCACACACTGACTCAACTTGACTGCTCTCGCGAGAATGTTCCCTTTCCACAAGGTTCTCGAACGTTCTAGAACTATTTCAACACATTTTCTGGAGGGGGAGAACAAGCTTCCAGAGGATTCTAGTTATCTTCCGATAGCGAGCCCGGTGTTTACGCTGGCGAGTGTAGTTATTGTTGTTTATTCTGATCGCCTGGCACTGACCTCCCGATAACCTTGGGCCATAACTGCTGCATCACACGTTCCTTCCTCATAGCTGGTCACCCAGAGGCAGCTCTGCGATATGGGGCAAACAGATTAAGATGGACCACCACCAGTTTTCCTCGAGGTTGATGCTGAATGCGGTATAGCACATCGTTGATGAGGGGCATACCCGGAACATTGCAGCTTCGGCGACTTCCCTTTAGTCCTCATTAGACGGTAGAGCCACACGAGGTCACCCTGTCGTCCTCCGTGTACTAGGAGTACCATGCTAGCCTCTAGTTCCCGAGGTCGCGAGTTCAAACCCGGTGGAGGGCGATGAATTTTTTTTTTGGGCATATATAAATCCTTAGCATGGTTTCCTTCGGAAGGGAAGTAAAGCAGACGGTCCCGTATCGTAGATTTACGGCACGTAAAAGAACCTCAAGACTGATAAAGAGGCCTCTGGGCAAAATATTCCGGTCTTTGACGCCCAATATAGAATGGAACGATAAGGACCATAGTAGTTAAAGAGCGTCCATAAATAAAACGCAATTTAATTTTGAAGTCATGCTCCTGGAATCCGGCTATGTTCGCCAGTCATAGCGCACCTTCATTCGGTCACTTGCCAGCTTCAGGTGCTCCCTGGCTAGATGGTGAATGTACTCCAGCCTATCCATTAGCGCCCCGACATAACTTCTTGCGGGCTAGTCAGCACCAGGGGGCGTGCCGAACAACAGATCACAAGGTAGCTGTAGCTCCAGAAATACCGTGTTGGCCGGAAAAAAATTTAGTTTTATTTATGGACGCTTCTTGTCATGCCAGTGGACTCGTGTACTGATGCTCGGTAGACCAGGAGGAATAATGGCACGTGCACACAATCTCGCTGATGGATAGATACCACTTTCAGGTAGTGTTTATCAATCGTTTTAATATAACGCGCCATCATTGCGTCCGACTGTGGATGAAGGGTCTTCTGGATCCCGAGGCGCTGGAAAAGCTCTGGCATAAGGTTAGATTCAAAATTCGTTCCCTGGTCACTGTGGAGCTCCCGAGGAATCCTGAACCGGCAAAATAAGTTGTTTACCAGTGCATTAGCCACGGACGAAGCCTCTTGATTAGGAACCACGTAAACCTCCGGCCACTTGGTGAAATAATTCATAGTCAGTAGGTAACGAATTCCTGTGTCTATCCTTGGGGAAAGGACCTGCCACGCCGATTGCAATTCATTCGAACGGCCCTCCGACGTTGTACTGTTGCATCCGGCCCCGGCTTCGAGTCTGGGACCCACGACTTGCCACGTAGATGTCGCATTGTTGGCACCACCTCTCCACATCACTACGAAGATGCAACCAATAAAATCGGCGACGGAGCTTCCTTAAGGTCTTATTTACACGTGCCCTCCGGTAGTACCGGCATGGGTTTCTTCGAGGACTTCTTTCACCTTGCTCCTCGGGAGTACCAAATGTTTCACCTTAGTTCTTCCGTCTGCGGATTCCCACTCTCTTCAATACATCGTTTCTGACCAGCAGGGAGTCCCAGTGGACCCAGAAGCTCTTATAGATCGGGCACCTTGGAGATACGTCCGCCCACGCGGGCTGTTTACCAGATTCTTTATCTGTCAGGATCAGCCCTATGCCTCGATCCGCCAGCTGCTCCTTCCTCAAGGTCTCCTCGTCCCAACCGACTGTAGGTTGCACCGCGACCGGGTGTATGTCTGCAACATTCTCCTTCGCCTCAACTCTCACACAGTGGTTGCAGGTTTCTTGGCATGGTCTTCGGGAAAGTGTCTGCAGCAGAATGACGCCTTCCTGCCCGGTGCTCCGAGGTAAACTGTATTCCTGTATACGTTGAACCCAGCAGGTCGTCTGTCCTTCCAAAAGAACCTAACAGGCAAGTTAGGGCAGAATGGTCCGTTCGGAGGTGGAACTCAGGTCCGTAAAGGTGCTTGTGGAAGCGCTTCTGGGTCTCTATAAAAGTCAGGAGCCCTCGTCTTGTCATACAGTAGTTTCATTCGGCCTTGGACAGTGCCCTACTGAAATAGGCCAGTACTCGCTCTTTTCCGCCCTGCTCTTGCGACAGGATACCATCCCAATGCCGAAGTCACTGGTATCCACGTCCACGATGAACTTTTTGCCGGGGATTGGGTATCTCGGGGGTGTGCACAGGACGTTCTTCAGGGTGTGGAAGCATGTTACGGTTTTGTCGGACCGCTAGAAGGCTCGTCGTTCCTCTGTCAGCTGTTTGGCGATTTTGCATACCCCGTTTCAGGTAGTACGTGCAGAGGCCTAGGAACCGGCACAGTCCTTGTATATTCTTTGGCCTGGTACACTGCTTGACGGACTTTAGCTTCTGGGGGTTTGCAGCCACGCCACCAGGGCTTACAATGTGTCAAGGCAGCGCACTTCCTTTATAAACAGCTGACACTTCTTGGGATTCAACTTTTGTATGGCCTGGCGAAGCTCTTCGAGCACCTACCTCAGGTTGCTTAGGTGATCCTCGAATGTTTTGCCTATAACAATGATGTCAAGGTAAAGGGACAAGTTTCATATGTGAGGCCTCTCATCACAGAATCCACCAGTCTCTGAAACGTTGCGGGGGTACTGCAGAGTCCGAAAGGCATTATCGTGAACTGCCATAGACCATGTCCAGTAGAAAATGCTGTCTTCTCCTTGTCGGCGGGATGAAGGCCACTTGCCAGTAACCCGACTTCTGGTCCTGGGTGGAAAACCACTGGGTTCCCGCTAAGGTGTCTAGGTGTCGTCGATACGTGGTAGCGGGACGCAGTCTTTCTTGGTCACGTCGTTCAACTTCCAGTAGTCAACGTAGAAGCGCAGATCTCCATCTTTCTTTTTCACTAGAAGCACCTATGATGACTACGGGCTATCGGACTCCTCTATTATGGCTCTGGTCATGCCCGCTATCCGGTTGTCTATTTCCTCCTGCTTTGCTAGCGGGACACGGTGAAGTGTCTGTCTAATCGGTCGAGCCGGCGATGCGATGCACCACTCTATCGCTAGCGTCATAATCATCCTCTGATAGGCTGAAGATATCCTGGGATTCCGCAAGCAGGTTGAGGACGTGCTTCTTTTCGCCTCGCGAGAGGTTCTCAACCGTCTCCTAGACAAGGTTACTCAGACGACTATCCAGTTTCTTGGTATTCAGTATTCTTGGTATCGATTCTACAATATCTGCGGCCCTCGCTGTCTTTGGCCGCAGATATTGTAGAGGCGACCGGCTCCCACTTCCCTAATACAGTTCCACTAAGTAGCTCCTGATCCCGGTTGGATCAGGACCCTCACTGGGACGGTTTCCCGAGCAGGAAGTAGCGCCCTTGCGACACAAACTCCATCTCGGTCAAGTCCTCCATCCAAAGTTCCTCATTAGGGGTTTCTCTGCTCGCGCCGTCACCACCCTCGCATTCCACGCTGGAACTACCTCTCGTTCGGTAAGTAAAGAGCCTCACCGGTTGCAACGTGTCCTCCGGATGGTTCAACAGGATCTCGCCGCGGGCCAGGATAACTTCCTCAGCGATTGCAGCAACAAACACTCACATTTGCAGCCTGCTCCTGCCAAGGATCAACTCCAGATAAGCTTCCTCAGTCACGGGCAGGGTTTCACCCGAGGCGGTTCGTAGCTCGTAGCATCTGGCTGGTACCCTTTTTGGCAGTTCATATCGGACTTGTCGATTGTTAGTGAGACCCCTGTGTCCACCAGCACTCAGGGTCGGTCCAAAATCCATCAGTGCCCTACCAGACCTCCTCGTCGCTCCCAGCCACAGCGTTCAAAGTGATGCGAAAGGAAGGCGAGGTCGTCTTCCGTGGTGTGGTTACTATGCTAGCATCTACTTTCCTAGGTCGCGGTTTCAAACCCGGCGGAGGACGATGGATTTTTTCGGGTGTAAAAATCCTTAGCATGGCTTCCTTCGGACGGGAATTAAAGCCGGTGGTCCCGTGTCGTAGATTTACGGCACATAAAAGAACCTCAAGCATGATAAAGAGGCTTGTGGTCTAAATTACCTTTCTTTGACGCCCAATATAGAATGGGACGCTAAGGACCACAACAGTTCAAGAGCGTCCATATAAAACTCAATTTTTTAGGGGGAAGGTAATGACGGCGCCGACGTGTCCCTCTCCACGCCCGCCCTTAGTAGTTTTCCTGATCTTCTTCCGGGGTGCACTCGCAGTCCACCCTTAGGTGCCCGGGCTCTCCGCAGCTCCAGCACTTAGGGCTCCCGGTTCTACGACGGTTGGGTTGTTGTGGTCGACGCCAGTAATCGTAATTCTCGGCGGTCACAGTTCTGGCCGGTAGCGGGGTGGCTCTTCTGGTCGTCATCTTTGCCGCCTCAATGCGGAGGACAGCTGCCAGGGCATCACTGATGTTACGGTATTCCGCCAGAAGCTGCCGTTTCACCTCTCGATCTCTCACCCCGCTTATGAATGTCTGGGGCTATCTCTCCGGAAATATAATCTGGTAATAAATCCGTCAGGGCCCGACGAGACAGCCGCACAGCCTCCACGGCGAAGTTTTGTAGGATCTACATAGGGCCCCTCCAACAGTTTGATCAAATCCTCGGCCGAGCGGGGAAGGTGCGAAGGGTTTCCACTGCGTGCCCCTGCCGGGCAGCCAAAGGTTGGGTCGCCCTTTTCGCCGGCGTCCATCTACTGAGAGTAGCAATGGCCTCAAACTGCCACTTAAACACCGCCCACGAGGAAGTGCCGTCGAATTTCGAGGGTTTTATTGTTTTCGTATTAGATGATCTCGTAATCGCTAGACCCTCTGCAACTTCGGCACGGATCTTGGCTTCTAGGTCGCGGCGCATCTCCTCCACTGTGGCGTCCATCATCCTCTTGCTTTCCTTGGTCTGCTGGTACAGATGTTCTTTCACTGCGACTTCTGTCATTATCTTGTTTTCCCTCGTTTGCTGTTCTAAAAGCTTTTCTTGCTGATTTAGACGATATTACACCGCATTAGTTTTTCCTTCCATGTCAAGCTTAATTTCCTCCAACTCCTGAGCGATGTCATCTTTCAAGTCTTTAACTGTTGCAGTAATCTCAGATTTGACAGTGTCAATGTCAAAACCTAGTTGTGATTTCATTTCAGCATTCATTTGTTTTCATATTCTTCATTTCCCTTCTCATCTTCTGCATTCCCAATTTCATTTCCTCCATTTCAGTCTTCATTTGTGTTCACATCTTGTCCATTTTGGCCAATAATCGTTTAAGCATTTCCTCCATCTTAGCTTTTTAATCCCACTCCTGACATCAGTGTGACTTTGGTCCAGTTTTTCAACTGCCACTTTTCTCAGTTCTCATTGTCACGGTTTCGTTTTTATTTAGTTCACCTTCACTGGTAGTTCACTTCACTAAGGTGAACTAGTTCAATTCTCTGTCACTTCACTTCCTTCGTGACGTAGGCTTTTCATGGCGAACGGTTCACTTCACTCTGGAGTCAAACACAAGACCTCCACAAACGGTTGCTCAGCAGAGCACTCGCTGCATGTCACAACAGTCGTCACCAACTCGCTCGGAGAATCAGTCTTTATGTCACACCAGAAATGCAGTCGCTAACTCGCTCGCACACTGACTCAAATGCTCTCATGAAAACGTTCGTTTATATAGTTAGTGGAAATTTCTACAAGGTTGGAAAGGTAGAATCAGACGACTGAAAAATTCAATGCCATAACCGGGATGAATGTCGTAATGGCATGTTGCCATGGTAGCTCAGAGGTTTGAGCAACCGGACAGACATGGGAGATCCGTGGTTCAAATCCCGGTTATGGCATTGACTTTTCAGTCATCTGATTCCACCTTTCCAACTTTGTCCAACACACAGCTTGTGTGGAAGAACAATTAATTCTATTTCTACAAGGTTCCTGAATGTTCTAGAACTATTTTGATAGATTTTCTGGAGGGAAGGGGGAGAACAATATTCCAGAAGGTTCTAGTTATCTGCTGATAACGAGTCCAGTGTTTACGCTGGGGAGTGGAATTATCGTTGTTTACTTTGACTGCCCGGCACCAACCTCCTGATAACCTTGGGCCACAACTGCCCAAGTTTGCCAGAAACATAATTTCGAAAACAGAAACAGTGAAATATGATATTTTTTCAAGGCACAGCGTATATTTATCATGTATGTTAACAACATAATACACCCAAATAATACCTCCATCATTACTTATGCATATGATACTATGGCTATTTGTTGGGATAAAACAGATGAACTATACACAAATATAAAGAACTCTACATCTATACTTCTTAACTATTTTGAAATTCTGAATTTGAAATGGAATATGCAGAAACCTAAGATGATGAAATTTAACATGTTAACTAAAAATATCAACAACATTAGTCTGCAGGTTCAGAATCTGATTGTCCACGAGGTTAACTCATACAAATGTTTAAGCATCATGGTAGACAATTGTTTAAAATAGACAGAACATATCGACCATATATGCAATGTTATTAGGAGATCAATATACTTTATTAGATATTTCCAAAACTATGGTGATATTAAAACTGTAAACCTTGGATGCATCTATTCTTATTTAGCATATGGCATGGAAATATGGAGGAGCACTGCAAATTGAATAGAATAGAAACTTGTAAAACTTCCTTCATTAACAAAAAACTTTTCATCATTTATTCTTTGTATGTTTACAGAACTATAATATATATAATAGGAGAGCAAGCATTAAGAAGAAAAATTAAGTACAACACAAGAAATAACTGCAATAGTTTTAGACAAAGAACATATAAAAGTATCTCTGAGAAGGATGTTAATACGAGAGCAGTAATTTTATTTAACAGATTGCCAGTGCACTGAAAAATTTAGCTAAAATCTCAAAAATATGTTTTAAACATAAACTAAAAGAGTATCTAATTAACTAACAAGTGTTTGGATAATCTAAATGATCTCTACGCAACTATTATTTTCTTATATGCTGTTAAACTGCGATACAGTGCTGGGCACAGTCATGTATTCACCATATATAAACTGATATAATTTTTGGTTTTGTCAAACAACATTACATTTAAAACAATTACAGTACATCAATATAGCAAGGCTTAACCAACAGTATTACACAACAGGTTTGCAGTGATGAGTAATTAGCAAACTTGGCAGAAGATACGTTTTAATATTTTTTGGACCTTTCTCCTAAATTTGACATTGCTATAATCAGCTAGACCCTCACATAATTTATTGCAAATTTTATCCCTTAATGGTCAATGGATTTTAAATTTTTAGCAGTCCTTTGTGATGAGAGATGAATATGATTTGTTGTCATTGTAAGGTGGGTGGCTCTCTTTAAAGCTCCTTAATATTGGTGTGTATAACACAGACAGTTTCCAAAATGTATAAGCATGGAAGAGGTGGGGGCATTTAATTCTTCAAATAATGACCTACTGGAAGTACAATAAAGAATTTTAAGCATAAATCTTATAAGCTTTTTTTGCAGTTTGAACATATTCTGTAAATTGCTGGAGCCCCACAATGGAATTGCATAACTAATTTTTGATTGTACATAGCCATGGTAGATTGTTTTTAAAGTAGTTAAGGTAAGAACATTACTCAGGCATCTAAATACAAAGACTAATTTGCAGAGCTTTGATGATACATAGTCAACATGGTCATTCCAACTAAGCTTAACATTGATAATTACTCCTAGGAACTTTGTACGGTTGAGTTTGTTTATGGGGTTTTTATAAATTGATACATTGATCAAGTCTGCAGAAGAACAATTTCTAAATTTAATAAAATTAATTTTATTGGAATTTAAAGATAATTTATTAATATTTAGCCTTGTTATGCTATTATTTGAAAAAACAAATTAATATAGTTGCAAATATCACAATATGACAAAAAGAAAGTGCATTAGGGAGACTGAGGGTGAGCACCCATTTGTGATGTTTAGGAGTATAGATATCTTACTATTTAAATTTTGTACTTTCATATATCTTGTATGTCATATTTTATTATTACTGTTATTATTAATTATTATTGTCATCATCCTCATTTATGAAACTGACTTGTCCAATGTCGACTGTGCACTGTACAAATTATTTATTGGATCAATACTTATTATTATTATTATTATTATTATTATTTTCAACCATTTAACAGATATTTCCAATTTGTAATTAGTTATTCTTAATCCTGTCATAGAGTTGTGTCTTTTACCATCACCCTTCTTCCCATGTGTATAATAATCATTATTACTTAATCTAAATCCTATATAATTGAACTCCTTTACTACCTCCAACTGTTGTCCATTTAGATTCCATCGTTCATCTTTCTTATTTATTTCCTTTTCTGAAAACTATTAATTTCTGACTTATTTACATTTACTCAAATTTTCCCTTCTGTACAGAATTTCTGTATTTCATTGATTGCTCTTTGTAAGCCTATTACAGTTATAGCCCCTACCATTAGATCATCTACATTCAGCAATTCTTGTGTCTCCTTGTTCATTAATATAGGGGCAGTGCCCATTACTTTCCCCAACTCCTCCTAATATATCATCTATAAATAAATAAAACATGATGAGACTTAAGTCTGTATCCTTGTCTTAAGCCTAGTTTTTGTTCAGCCATCTCCATAACTCTGTTGGATCACATCTTATACAAAATTTTATGCCCCATGTATTTTTCTAACTCCATCAATGAAGTTATCATTTACACATTTTTTCCATAATTTTCATACCAGCACCCTTATATTAATAGTGTTAATCCAAACATAGTGTTTCAGTACCCTATTTCCAAAGAAGAAATGAACAGCATTCTTAAAAACATAAAAAATAAACATTCACATGGTTTAGATGAAATACTCAATTGTATTCTTAGAAATGTGCTCAATATCTGGTAGACCCCCTTTGCTACTTAGAAAATTTCATCTCAATAGGAATTTTTTCAAATTGCTTTAAAACCGCTAAAATCATGCCATTCCATAAGAAAGGGACAAGTTGAAAATTACAGACCAATAGCACTACTGTCCTCCATATAAAAAATACTGGAAAAACCAATGTATACTCGAACTGAAAAATTTATTCTGGAGTATCAAATATTAAGTACAGTTCAAAATGGATTTGTGAAAGGAAAATCAATAGTAGCTGCAATATTTGGTTTCATTGCAGATGTACTTAATTCATTAGACAAAAAACAATGCAATATAGAACTCTATGGCATTTGATCTTGTCAATCATGAAATATACATAAAGAACTGGATCGTTATGGCATAAGAGGAAAAGCAACATGTTGGTTCAAATCATACATAAGCGAACGAGTACAGGTTGTTGAAATAACACAAAAAGCAAGAAGACACACATTTGAAAAGTGAATCAAGTAGGTCAAGTATTGCTTGTGGAGTCTTGCAAGGCTCAATTCTTGGCCCCTATTTCGCATATATATAAACGGTTTACCAAACTATATGCATCCTTATACCATCCCTTTATTTGCAGACGATACCACGGTGGATAACAAAAGAAATGATAAAAAAGATAGAGAGACAAAAATGTCATTGTTAACACAAAGAGTGCAAGAATGGTTTACACAATATAAAATATTAATTAATACTGAAAAATCCATAGCTATTTATTTTTGTCACTGGCATAAGCCAAATCTGCATAAGCCACAGACAGTACTTGACAATGAACTCATCCAGTATAAATCCTCAACAAAATATCTTAGTATTTAGATTGACGAAAATCTGAAATGGGATGTCCATATACAAAAGTTAGCTGCTAAATTAAGTCAAATGAGCTTTATGTTTAGGGTTATCCGTAAATCAGTAAGTTTGAAAATAATGAGGAACCTGTAGTTTGCTTGGTATGATAAAATTTAGTATAATATTCTGGAGAAATTTAAGTGCAGGAAGTACAACTCTTAAATTACAAAAAAAGGTTATCAGAACGACGCTAAACCTAAAACCAATAGATTCATGTAAGCCAGGATTCAAATTATTAGGAATACTACCTTTCCCATATATATCTTGGAAGTACTAATATATGTTAGAAAAAACACAAAAAGTTTTGAAGTGAATGATAACAGACACAGCTACAACACAAGATATAGGGAACATTTGTCCATTATCAATCACAATACATCATTGCTTAGCCCATTCACCGATATGGACGTGATATGAAGTCCTGTGAGGTACTTTTAAATAATCGATTTAACCAACTGCTAAATAGCTGGAAGCTGCTTGGTTTCAACATCTGGATTTATGCCCATGCAGTCTAAGGCACAATAAGGGTAGCTAGCCTATCAAAACCAAGGATCGCAGAATCGAATCTGGTAAAATGCATGTTCTGCATTCAATAGATCGTATGATAAACGATGGGGAGGGCCCAACTAAAGCAAGTGGTGTGAAGGCATGGTTGGATGCTGACAGGTTTCAATTGAATGCAGATATATGCATTTTACCCTTTAATATTAAAAAAACTCACTCACAATATTACGCAGTTAATGAGATCAGATCCTGCAGCTATCATAAGTTAGGATGGGCGAGTGGTTTAAGGTATTGTGATATGATATGGTCAAAGGTTCACGCTCCAAAGTAACAAAATATTTTCTTTAATTATTCCTATTCCAAAAGGATGACTTTTAACACCTCATTGGGTATCCTTGAAGGGGTTAATAAGAATTTAATCCACTGTGGCACTAAACTATATAAGAAGTTACCCAATAAGCTTAAACACACCACCTCAGAAACCAAATTTAAGCACCAAATAAAATCAATGTTATTGGAACATTGTTTCTACTCCATTAAAGAAATTTATGGAATACTTTAGTTAAATGTTTTCTTTACATTATAATTATTGTGTATATAAATCTTTTTCACCTTGCATATTGTAATATTGTTGTTTCATTTTATGCATAAACTGACTTGTCCTATACTTGATGTAAATAATACAGGATCAAATAAACTTACACTTATATGCCTTTTCAAAGCCTGCAATTAACACAGATATCCTTCCTTTCTTCCTGTTTAAATACCTGTTAACTGTTGTCTGGATTATTAATATATTATCTGTTAGCTTGCCTTTCCTAAAACCTGCTTAAAACTCAGACAATTTCTCTTCTGATTCTGTCCACTCTTGTAGTCTTTCTGCCATTGTTCCTGTGTAGATTTTCCCCTGGATAGACAATATACTTACTCCCCTTTAGTTCTCTGTTTATTCACCTCTCCCTTACCTTTGTATATTGTTTCTACCATACTTTACTTTTCAACTTTCATTTTACTTTCCTCAATTTTATTTAGTAATTTTGCCATAATTTTCCAGCCACTTTGACTTTATTGAACATTTTCCAGAATGCAACACACCCCTATACATTGTAAGAACTAACAGAAAACATTAGGTGAGAAACTCACTCAATTTCAGATATTGAACTCCTGAATGTGAACGGAAATCTCCTAAGATGCCAGAAATGTTTGAGGATAGAGAAGGACAAAATTTTCAACATCTCTTGTGATAAGGCATGTGCTTATTATCATTGAAATTGTAACTGTGAAGCAGTTGTAGGGATCTTTAACTGTTTCAGCAGGAGTCCGAACTGCGGTGGCCGGTGCACAAGCAGCCATGTGGTGGCCACAGTGCGAAGGAAAAGCATTTTATATATAAACAATGGAGTGCTAAGCCAGCAGTAGAAGAAGAAGATGAGTGGTGAGCTAGCATGAGTGTTAATGGAAAAAGGGAATAAGAAGCAATGGGGAGTGAGTATTTAGGAATACAGAGGAAGAATTGGGTCCTTTAATACAAAATTCAACAAATTCAAGAATAAAGCTGTAGAAAAAGTGATGGTGCACATGTTTCTTTTGACGACTTTTGTTGGCACATTACTGATTATTGGCGGAATTGAAGTCAATCCATATGTAATGGAAGCCAAGGAGTCATGGAAGAGATCATGTTAAGAATGGCAGGTATGGAAGAGAAACTGGGAAAGTAAATGAATGAGGTTGGAAAAGAAATAATACAATTGAAAGTAGAAATAAGAACAGAAATGCAGGATGTAAGAACTGAGACTTGAAATATTAAGAGAAGACTGGAAAGCATGGAAGAAGAGTATTGCAAGTATAACTTGGTGATCTCGAGAAGATAAGTGGCCAGTACAAGAAACCAGATTCTGAAGGGCAACTGGGAATAGCGCTGAAAGGCTGGGAGATTGGAGAAAATTTCAGAGTTGGAAGACAGTTGATAGTTGTGAGATTTACATCTGTAGTGAAGTTCTCTTTATTTGCAAGACATTTTATATAATCTTGTATAACTGGTAAACATTAAGCGATAGGTGAAAATGCACTGCATAAAAAATTTAGATCTCTTTAAAACACAATTTATTTCAAATAACTTTTTTGTGGCATCAGCGATTTCAGAGATGTCGATTTAATGGTTCAATTTGTTCAAAATTTTGTCATTCTTTTGAAGCATGGTCAACATTTAGTTGTTTTTCACGATAGCATGGGAAGAGTAAGGCCAGCATATAACATCCAGTTCTTAAGCATTTGACTGTCACTTTTCCTTTTGTATGTATAATGAAATGTATAATGTAACTATTTTTGCAAAGGTTTATCTCAATGAAAATGAAGTACATAGAAAAATAAATTTTCATAAGACTAATTTTTATAGCCACTTATAAACGACAGAGGGTAGAAAAAGTCATGTGAATGTAACATCAGATTAGTTTTTTGCTGTTTCCAATTCAAGCCAACATAATTTTGGGTTAACCTACATCAAATTTCATTAGAGGAAACATTTTCTAAACCGAGATCCATTATTATTTCCAATTCCTCTAGCTGTATCAAGTTTCATTCCTTTATTAATAGTGTACATTAAAATTCTTTGCTGTTCTTTATTATACAGGGTGGACCATTTAAGTTGAGACTACAATATCTCCAAAACTAAGTGTTGTAGAAAGAAATGTCTTGAATAAAAGTTGCTTGATATTATGAGGGGGGGGGAGTAAATGCCATTGGTCATGTTTTATTTAGAGGACGTTGCGATGGTCATTTTAGGGTCAATTTAAATTGAACCTAGTTGCAGGTTCCCATTTAAAAAATTAAATTGACCCTAAAATGACCATCATAACTTTCTCCAAACAAAACACGACTAATGGCATTTACTTTCCCCCATAATAGCAAGCAACTTTTATTCAACACATTTCTTTCTACAATGCTTAGTTTTGGAGATATTGTACAGTCTCAACTTAAATGGTCCAACCTGTATATTCATCAACAGAAACATTGATGCATCTATAAGCTCCAACGAAGAGACTAATCCAGAAATGAGGGAAGCAAGAGTGGAAGGAAAGGGGGAATTTATTGACTATTTAAGGCTATGGTAAATGGTCAGATGATTAATACACAGGAAAGTGATTTAAGGGACATAGAGCCTCTGAGGGAAGTGGAGACGAATCAGCATAAATCAGTAGAGCAGCAAAGTAGAAAACAGCAGGCAGATTAAAGGTTGATCAGGGAGTGACAAGAGAGACAAACCAGCCAAAGACTTTGTTATCTGTGCAAGAGGATGGAGTGCAGGGACAGTTGATGTCAGAAGATGACACAGTATCTAGGTCACAAATTTGTGGCAGCTGCAAAGAAGATTATCACCAAGAAGAAAAGAGATGGATATATGCATGATGCAGTGGAGAGAGGAAAGAGGGCATGGATGCAGAGTAGTGGGGAGAGTGCAGAGGAGAGAGAAGAAGAAAGAGACACTGGCTGCATCGTGCCTTCCGAACAAGGGAGAATCTTGGTTCTACATAAAAGCAAGATGGTGCTAAGAGATGAGGCATTATTTATTATCACGTAAATAGATTATAAGTCAATTATTAAAATCCAGGATGTAACTAATTACTGTGTAAACAAGTAAGTCATTTTATGTATGATAATTAAGAATAATTATATTATGTAGTAAGAGGGGAGAAGGAAAGATAAGGTTTATGTATACAGATATTTCATGTAATAGTAAGATGCCTTAGCTGTTAAGTTTTTCCCCTAACAATACGATGCAACTTCCACTGATAGGGAGGATTATAAAAGAGAAATCGGGGTGCCAAAGCCAAGTAACTGTACCCAGAGTGTGTCCACCCAGAGCCAAGGTCTTGCAAGCCACACTCACTTGATTTCACATTCCAAGTAAACAGATCACATGGTTAATAGGAACCAATGATGCAATGGCAAAGATTTTTAAAATGTTCTAGAAGCTTCTAAGCTTTCATCAGTAGCCAATCGGAATTAAGAAAGCAAATGTTCGCGCGAAGTTCAGAATGTATACAAAGTTAGAAAATACTGTTAGTGACCCCAGTTTGTTAATATTATTCAGCTTGCCTTCATGTTACTTGGGGAGGCAAAGTTGTGCTAAGACGTGAATACAATGTTCGTGCGTTATACCACAATGGAACAGTGGAAGTGTCGTTCTTAAGTCTTACTATAAAATAAAATGAGTGCAAATTGTGACCAGTGTATGCAAATGCAACAGTGGAAATGTTATAGTAATCAATATATGACTGGTTTATAAATTGTCTCTCGTCTCATTACTCCGAGATCTCCATACTTTCTCATGCTCTACCACATGTACAACAGAGACAGCTAGCTGAGGAAGAACCACCAGAGACCATGAGGATAAGAAATCCAGCAGTAGTCGACACTATCACCGAACCACACCTTACCTATTATTTATATAACACCTTATACACTGATGATAAATTACTGGGGATAAGTCATTTCTAATGCTCCCCACATGGCCTATAATTTTAGGAGAATACCTCATTCCAACAAGCGATGACTGGACCTGTTTCTGAGGAGGAGGCACCTAGCGGACAGGATCCGTTCCCCCTGGTGGTAGGGTGGTGATGATGGCAGTGGAATGAGAGGACCTACAGCTTTTACCATGAACTCCAAACTATGTTGGGCCATGGGCATACTTCACATGAATTAGGGATAAGTAAGAATAACATTTATGTCAGTTATAAGCAACACTGCAATTCCCTGCCTACTACTTGCAGATGGCTTGGTGGTATGATCAATTATAGTAAATTATTTAAAATAATCTCAAGAAATAGAGACAAATTATGCAATGATTAAAGGGAAATCAAGAGAAGACAAAAATAGTAATAGCATTTACAAAAGGGGCAAAATTGAGCAAATACAAAAAGTGGAAGAAAGTTAACTAAGACTATACAGTAGTAAGAGAATGTTATTTATTTAGGAATTAAAGTGATGAGTGGAAAATTTGAGAAGCAAACAAAATCAGCAATGACAAAAGGAGAAGAAGCTATGTCAGCTGCTAGAAATTTCAAACATAGAGTACCTGAGCCGTTACATGGTATTGAGGTACAGGGACTAGATGGAGGAGAGGAAATTATATCTATTGTACACAGGTTTTGCAGGGAAGTACTAAGTTCTACCCATTGCAAATGTAAAGGAAATAGTACAAATGCAACTGGGAAGTGTCAAGCAAGGGCATGATTATGGAAAGGGTTCATAAATACTGGTTTAGGATCTTGAATTCAGAATAAAGTAACTTATTAAGACAATGATTACAGTATCAAGAGAAGTGTCAAAGGACTTCTTGATGGGCTAACAGCCTTTGAAATAACTTGAAAAATAATGGTTTAGTAGACATTTGGAGAAGAGAAAATAATTAATGGTTTTTGGAAAGAAGTGAGGAGGAGATCTGAGGATATAGAAATGCAAAAGCTCTTCAGTGAGATAGCCAAAAAGCGATCTGTATTATTTTATATTTCAATGAAGAACATTCAGGAAAGGGAAATATATATTAATAAAGCAAATAATGAACAAAGTGAGGGTATCACATGGGTAAGAGCAGGTGCTTGGAGATTAAAAGGGCTAAAAGAAGATGTCCCACAGAATCAGTGCACTATTTGTAGAGGGAATGAAGATATTGAACACACATTATTCGAGTGTAAAGGGACTGATCTGTGGAAAAACGAGCTAATAAGTCAAAAATGGTTTAACCCTCTTAATGCCAAGCAGTACAGTGACAGCCTTCTGTTTAAGTGCCAGATAGGAGCAGATCGGCTTCTCAAATCCACCCACTTTAGTTGCAGTACCGAGCCCATCAGCTTGCAAAAAGTATATCGTTAACATATTTTTATGACTTCCTATAGCAACAGAATGTAAACCCTACAGTGTTTGTGCAGTTGTGGTGACAAATGACAAGTGGTTCTTGTCAATGTTTCACACTAGGCATACACAACGAAAAGTTATTAATGTATTTCGACAACTGCAAAGTTGATACAAATAAACTATTATCGGATAGTGATTGTTCTAATGATATCATCCCGGTGATACCATAATTATTGTCAGGAAAAGGTAAATAATGAAATAAAGAAATAGCAGTAAGATGGAGAAATAATTGCAATAGATAATTTCTGTATATTAAATCAATGTATAATGTAATAAGCTTGAGTTGTAAAGATTTGTCCAAGGAATAGGTCATTAGCAAGTCATGTTAAGCAAAGTCATTAGCAACAGCCAAAGTAGCAAATATGTTAGTTCTTGGAATGCAATTATGGGGCGAATTCAGTACGTTTGATCACGTACACCAGAATTCTGTGAAAGAGAAACGGAATGAAATTCTGAGATTTGGGGAGGTACCACACAGTAATAAGGCAAGAGATGCACATGTATAGTTTCTAGGTATTAGCCCAAGTAGGGAGGAGACTTGGTGGGGTAATTCTAAAGTAGGCGGAGCTTGAATTAATATAGGGGCATGCAATCTAATCAGACACACATTCATTCGTGCATACATTCATCACTCTGGTTACTTGTGATGACTCGTGTGTTATTTTAAGCACTCAATGGCATGCTTGTGTGAGTAAGATTTAGTAGCCATTGCGAGCGGTTTCGCCGGTAAGCATTTTAGGGACTCATGGCAAGGTATGCTTCTGGTTTCTTTTATTGCGGAAACAGTTATTTCAAACCATAAGATTGATACTACAGAAGTTAGCAGGTACAATAATTCAATTGTCATAGCTTTGAGTGCTACAGTTCATAACGAGTTTCATGCTTTATTTTCAAACAGTCGGCAACTTGCTTGAATAGCTCAAGTATCAGATCACATTAAATTTCTCAGTGAATTTAAACTGGTGTTATCTTTTAAAATATACTCACGCATACCCTGAAGAAGTACTCATAGCTCTACTGCTGGTGCACGAGACAAAAGAACGAGCTACAAGATAGCAAAAACATTAGAAGCAAGTAAAGTATACCCTTTCAAAATTGTCACACCATTGTGTGCAGCTTGAAAAATTTAGATAACATAGTATGTTATAAAAAATACACCCCTGGTTCTCCATTATGAAGAAGATGCGGTTTGGAGAAGACACTGCCATCCTTGCCAATGGAGATGCAGTTTATGAAGAGTATTCTAGTGATGGCAATAAGGAAAATGATACCATTTAAGAAACCTTCACAAAAATTTCTCCTAGTGATACTGACCATGCCCCACTACCTTCATTCTCCTTTGTGGAATTGCCTGGACCCAAGCATGACAAAAACATGACCCTAACCCTGATTCCCCTCCTAATCTATTTTCACCACTGCATTTCTGAACCTCTTTGTTGCAGAAACAGTCATTATGCAGATCAGGTGCTTGAGGCAAGAGAACTCTTGTCAAGTTCAAGGTCAACATCTTGGCTTAAAACAATAGAACATGTGATAAGAGCAATCACTGCAGTTATTTTGAACATGGGATTTGTGAAGAATCCAACAATCTTTTCCTACCGGAGCACAAAAGACATTTTCTATAATCCTTGGCTTGGAAAAATGTTAACTTCTTTTGAAATTTTTTCACTTAATGGACAACAGCAAGCTTTCTCCACCTGGTTCTTCAAATTATGACACTTGTGCTAGTTTCCAGCCTATTTTAGAACATGCTAATTGAATATTTTGGCACCACTATTCTCCTCACTGACAATTATCAATAGATTAAAGTTTGGTAGGAACCAAATATCATAGGCAGCTCATACAGCATATGCCAAAAATGCACTATCATAAATGGGGAATAAACTTTTGGCCGCGCACACGCACGCGCACATGCACACACACACACACACACATGCTCAAAGGTATCAGGTAATATTTTTGACAACACATGGAATGCAAAAGAATCTAATGCAGCTTCCACAACTGGAGACATAAATGAGCCTAAACACAGCCTGATGTAATCTTGGATTATAATCACTATATGGGGGAATAGACATAAATGACATGATGCTGTATTTTTATTTAGATGAATGTAGAGCTTTAAAATATTGGAAGAA
This sequence comes from Deroplatys truncata, assembly GCA_030765065.1. Classification (NCBI taxonomy): domain Eukaryota; kingdom Metazoa; phylum Arthropoda; class Insecta; order Mantodea; family Mantidae; genus Deroplatys; species Deroplatys truncata. The sequence goes on from CM060990.1 coordinate 513,748,452, forward strand.
GGTTACATTTAATATAATTTCAAGAATGGCACTAAATGCATATCTGCTATACCAGAAAAGCTGTAATGAAAAGAAAATGAGCAGACTACAGTTTTACGCTTCCATTATACACTTAAGTGCGGAGGGTTATCTACATAAAATGTCATTTGTTCATCATTACTGAACAGCGCAAATGACAACAAACCAGCATGTGGCGTGACATTACTACCTGGAAAAAAGGAAAAACAGTACAATGTATATCATTCTCCAGAGGAAAGATTACGGTCAAGAATTAGGTGCATTAGGTATGACAAAGCGTTGCACATGAAATGTGCAACCTTCACAAGTGACAAAATAAACAAATTTACAATTTTTTTTTCTAGGAGTTGATATACATAGAATTGTGCCTAGGTAACTTCGGTTTGCTGAAGATAGATTTATCTGTTTTTATACATCAGGCCAACTTCATCAATTACCATGATAATCATTAACAGAGATTATTAGCATCTTTAATATTAGAAAAATGTTAATACAGCTGAGTGGGGACAAATGTAATGTTTACAGTTTAACAGAACATTTTAGAAAACAACATATCTTGCTCTAAAAGGATCTTATCTTCACTACAACATTTTGGGTGTACGAGTGTTTATCAACAAGAATACTTGAATAAAAGTGAGTGAAGTACTGTTTAGGGAAGAGGGGCAAGTAATGTGGCTGAAAATAAGCAAGGTGAAGAAAAGCGAAGTGTGCATAGGGCTTGGTGTAGTATGTAACTCACCAATGATATCAGAATTTTTTGACAAAGCTTATATATAAAATTAAATGAAAACTTATAACTAAGAAGTGAGAACCCAGATATACGTTTATTGTTGTTGGGGACTTCAATGCTAAAGTGAAAGTCAATTGAGTTTCATGAGTGTAGAAAGTCGATTGAGTTCTGTGAATGTAATAATCTTATAATGTATAATGGTTTTGACAGGGAAGGATAAATGGGGAGAATTTAGATTAATGAACACAATGGGTCAGAGTGTGATTGATTACATGCTGTGTAGTGAAGGAATTCATGAAGGGATGGAAAACTTTAAAGTCACACATAATAACAATAGTGGGCAATTCCTTTTAAGAATGAGTATTAATATAATGGGAACATATAGGGAGGAGGAAGTAATGGAATTAAATTATGTTAGAATCTTTAAATTGAGAGAGGGATATGCTGAAAATTTTTATTACAATTTAATCTCAGGAATTGGAGAAATAAAAAAATATGGTATTATAGATGACGTGAGGTCAGGGAGGATAGAGTTGGCTTTGAAAAGGTTAAAGCAAATGATTAAATGGGCAGGAAGCAAGATGGAAATTAGGGCAAGAGGGAAGCAGAAAGATATGTATGTGCATTGTTGCATCGGGCATATTTTTGCTTTGTAGCATGACACTGTTGAACTAATTATTTTAGTGGGGCTTTGAATTTTGTCCGACGCAGCATCTCTATCCCCACCTCCTGGCCAAAGGGTGGAGAGAGGAAAGGGTGTGAGGGCAAGTAGCGGGATTAACTTTTTTGTTTGTTCTAGTGGTGTCAGTCTAGTAGTAGCATGAGTCGAGTTAGTGTCTACAGGGCGAGTGGTTGTATGCATGTTTTCGTGAGAGTGTGGAACATCTCCCTCCAATGTTTGTCCTGTAATCTTTTGTGTATGATGTAGTGGCACCAAGGCAAACTTAAGATAAATCACAGGTAATGTGTTAAATGTGAATTTGTGTATTTTGTGAATTTTCTTTTCTTTACAGTGAGTGTGCTTACTGTTTTACATTTCAGATACTATCAGCTTCATTTTTGTGTGATTTTAGCCTAGGCATGGTTAGTTTATGCTAAATACTACGAAAATTTCTTTATTATTTACCTTGCTACCTTGATTTGGTTCATTACAGTGCATTTCACCTTTGTACTAATTTTTCAGTGTCACATTACTAATTTTAGCATACAATATTACTTTGTGTACAATTGTGCTACTGAAATTGTGTTCATTTTGGTGATATTTAGCCTCATTAAGCTTCTTTGCTTGTACCTTCACAATAGAACTATTTTGCTTTCATTACACTGTGATATGATACTATAATTCTTTGTCACTGTCATATCTGTTTCTGTGAATATTACTGGCCTATACTGTTTCATACTGAGTGATTAATTCTCACCTGTGTGTACATTGACTTACATATTTGATTTATTGCTAATTTCTGGCATTGTCTGTGAAAATTTACTTTTTTTTAACTGTGTTGTTTTATAAATGCAAACTCAGCCTCTTTTACAGCATTGATATTTATGCGTTTTGCTCATACCTATTTTCGTTTCTGTTACAATAATATTTTTACATGGTGTATGTTCACACATGGTTTTCTTACAGCCATTGTTTGATTGCATGCCTCTGTCTAATTTTTTTGCCTACATTTCTGTGTTAATACTGTGCTATATAGTTTCACTATGCCAAAGAGAAATATCAGACAACCCTCAGACATGACTGTGGAAGACCACCCTCCTACGCCTTCTTCTGGTGCTGGGTCATCGATCCTGATGGACACCAATAATGATTTAATTACACTTGTACAAGCAGTTGTCCAGAGTACTGTGTCTATTTGATCCTCTGTTGAACCCACTTTCTTTAATGCTGCAGTAGACAATCCTTTTGATTTTCTGAATGTTTTTGAAAGAGTAGCTTTTGCTAATAACTGGTCAGATTTGCAAAAAGTGAAGTATTTGCCTTGCTACCTTAAAGGTACTGCTATACAATGGTTTCAGAACATTTTGTCACAGGCATGATTGGGATCTATTAAAATATTCTTTTATTACAGCTTTTCAGATTGCTCACCAAGATGAATTGTTAGAAATCAATCTCCGACAAAGAATTCAATTAGATTCTGAACCTGTTTTGCACTATGTTTATTATGTACTGTCTTTATGTGATCAGGTTACTCCAAGTATGACTCAAACTGAGCAAATAAGAAATTTACTAAAAGGTCTGAAACCTGAGTATGTAAACATTATCCTCCCAATGAACCCTCTTACTGTAGATGATCTTTTACAGGCTTTTAAGCAGGTGGATAAAGTACAATTTTATATGACACAAAAAGAGCACTTGGCTGCTGCACAAGTACAGCCTACAGGTCATGTTTCGGCTCTTCTACCTCCGACTTTACCAGCTGGGACTACTAACCCTTTTCTTTCAAGTCATTCACCTTTGCCTGCTCTTCCAGGCCCTCTTACTAATGATGTCACCAGTCAGCTGCAAAAGTGGACCAGTTGGCCAACCAGCTATATGCAATAAATACATCATCTCATCCTGAGAGGAACAGACCGTCATCTTCCACACAGAGAGGACAATGGCAACCATGTTCACCACCTCCAGATCGGCGCCAATCCCTGATTTGTTTTTGGTGTGGCAAACCAGGGCACACAGCAAGATTTTGTTCGCAGCAGGTGCCCCAGTCAAAATAAAACTGTTAATTGCTCTCTCTTACAGATAATTTTTTTGTTTGCTTATTTTTCTATGTCCTTTGTTGTAACACTACATTTTGTTTTGGATGATAAATTAACATGTACTTACCAAGATTCTTTAATATGATTCTTTCCAGCTTTGTGAAGGTATTTTAAATGTTGTGTGACTAAAGGGTAATGTTTTTTTGTTTTGTTTGCTACGTTCTTGCTGAGGTGCCGTTGAGTACTTAGTAAGACGAGATTGTTACTGTGTCTGCTGTATGTCCACAGTAATGTTGGTTTAGTTTTCATGCACTGTTTGAGTTTGCTTACAGTGTCATCACTGTGCTGAATAGCAACCCCCCTGTTTTCGTTTTTTTTGAGGGAAAGAGAAATGGTCATTGAGTCATCCTTCTGTCCAGTCGCAACGTTATGCTCCTTCACTACAATTTTATCTGAGTGAGTACGTGTTTCCAAAAATTTGCAGGTCGTGAAATCCATATGTCGTAATATTTACCTACAATAATTTTTTTTCTTTTGGTCAGCTCTAACTATTTTCATTTAATTTTTTTTGTGTCTGTTTTATGAATGTATTCAGAATCTATTGACTGGGGCTTGGTCCACACTCCAACCATGAGAGAATATATGGGGCTATACGTATCTGTGAGAAAAAAAAAAAAAAAGTTCGAATCAGTCACTTGCGAACTACGCATAGAGCGTTACTTGGGGAGTAGATCCTTAGCATAGTTGGTGATGGTTCACCTACCTATATTTGATCCTGTAGTTAGAATGTCTGTAGCTATATTGTAGTTTGCTAGTAGATTGATCTAACAAAAAGTTTTTCTTCTCTGAGGATGATATTTTTAAATTCTTAGTACCAATGTCTCAATGTGTTTTGGTTCTTACTTGTATTAATCTCACAGTAATACCATTTCTATGGTCAGATTTCATTGTAAAGCATCAAGAACTATAAATTTCATTGTCATGTTAAAACATTGAAAATGTCATTAAAATTTTGACTTGGTGTCCCTACTTTAAATACATTCATGAATAGTTGTTAGTCATATCCAATAATTGAGCGCTCAATCAATGTGGTTTTTGTTTTTTTTGCAAGGCCTTGTTCTAGATTTAAGTTTTATTAGCTTTGTGTGTCCCCTGTCTTTTTGTTTTTGTAATATTTATTTTGTGTATTTTTTCTTGTATATTGTGACTCTGATGCCTTCCCCAAATCTTGTTCCAGTCTGCCGGTAGCCCCAGGAAACACTCCCCTCCACAGAAGAGGACAGCCCCAGATCATCCGGAGAATGGTGGTACTTCCCGGTTTCCAGCTGCACTTTACCATCTACGACCCTCTCACCATGGTAGGCTAAGAGAGTGTTCTCCCTCTTGGTTTGTCTGTGCTCGCAGGGCCCGTCAGTCACAGATCTATTCTACAGAGTTCCAGCTATTTCACTGTGTCGCCGTGGTGATCGAGTGGTACAGTTATCTGTGTGATAAGCTTCTTCCATCTTTTCTTCGGCGAGTGTGGTTAAGTGGTGGGAAAAGTTACTGGACAAAGCAGTTTTTTTTTGCTCCATTCTCAAGCAGCATATCGTAATACACTGTGTTTGTGCAGAAGAGGAGTTACGAGCTTGGGGGGGGGTTCCTGTGGGACTACTTCATTGTTAAGACAGAACCATTGTCCCTGTGGGGATTAATCAGGACTTTCTCTTTGTAATCTGTATAGTCAATTTTCTATGTTAATATTTTCTTGGTATTTTTATTTTTCTTCTTTTTTCGGCAGCAACGCCTCATTATTGTGAGTGGGGGGAGATGTAGCGTGTATGTGTGTGCATTGTCGTGTTGGGCACATTATTGCTTTGTAGCATGACATTGTTGAACTAATTATTTCGGTGGGGCTTTGAATTTTGTCCAATGCGGCATCTCTCTCCCCACCTCCTGGCCAAGGGGTGGAGAGAGGAAAGGGGGTTGAGGGCAAGTAGCGTGACTAGCTTCTTTCTTTGTTCTAGTGGTGTCAGTCTAGTAGTAGCATGATTCGACTGTGTGTCTTCAGGGCAAGTGGTTGTATGCGTGTTTTCGTGTGAGTGTGGAACATCTCCCTCCAATGTTTGTCCTATAATCTTTTGTGTATGATGTAGTGGCACCAAGAAACTTTATAATAAACCACAGGTAATGTATTAAATGTGAATTTATGTGTATTTTATTATGAATGTCCCACGCCTGCTTTAGAATGTAACGTTAAGGTTCCTGGTCCTCTCATTGCCGCTGAGCTAAGTCTCCCAATGTTTATGCCGGGGTAACTAAATTTAATATCTAGCTGCAAAACCTTTTGGTCTCACCCTGGTATATAACAATAGGCATCCGTTTTTTGATACAAAAATGGGGAAGAATTTCCTGTATGATAAAAAGAAAGAGTGGCAATACAGAATGGGGGAAAAATTAAGCAAGTATTTAAGGAGAAAGATAATAAATATATATTGTCAGATGTTAAATATATTGCAAGGAAAAAATAACAGACAGTAAAATCCTACCAGGAAAGTGGAAGCATTACTTTAAAATTCTTGATTGGTGAGGGAAGGATCAAGACGTACAAACGGAACTTGGACAGCATAGAGAACAGTGTGGAAAATTTAGATAAGGATATTACATTGAGGAAGGTAGAATACCAAATTAAAAACTTAAAAAGGAAAAAGACACCATGAATAAATGGAATTCCTGGTGAATTTTGGTAACACTTTTGAGAGATGGATGGACGCACGAGGTTGTTAACTGAATTATTAATTAAGATTAAAGATAAAGAGGCAATTCCAGAGTCTTGGAAAATAAGTATGATAGTACCATTATACAAAGGGAATAATCCTAATAATTATACAAGAGTTAGTCTACTAGCTGTTCTACATAATATATACACAGGCATGTTAGCTGCAAAATTACAAAAATGGGTAGAAATGGAGGGTAAATTGTCAGAATTCCAATCATGCTTTCAAAGCGGAAGGAAAGGATAGGCAATATTATGGTAATAGATACTATAACTAATAAATACCTGAGTAAAAGGGGAAGAGTATATATTTTTTCTTTGCAATTTTTAAGAAGAATTTCAATACAATAAATAGAGATGCATTGGCATATAAACTAAGATGTAAAGGAGCCAGTGAAAAATTTGTTTGAGGATTACAAAAAAATATATGATGGAATTAAATTCTGAGTAAGATGGGAAAGAAATAGAGCAACAGATTGCATGGGACAAAATTTAGGCCTAAGGCAAGGTTGTAAATTGAGTCGGATTTTGTTCAATTTATTTATAGATGATATTATAGATAGAATAAAGAAGAGTAACAGCCATTGTCCAGTTATTGGAAAGAAAGACATTCCAGGTTTGCTTTTTGCAGATTATCTGATTACAGGAGCTATAACTGTGATAGGGCTTCAACATGCTATTAATGAAATAACAAGATTTTGTGATGAATGGGGTCTAAAGATAAATTGCAAGAATAAAAAATAATAGTTTTCAAAAGAGGAGTACAACTAAGAAGAGATGAAACATAGAATATAGATGGAGGGTAGATAGAAGTAATAAACAATTTGATTATTTGGGTGTAAGATTTTCAAGTAATGGAAGCTGGGAGGCACAGGCTAAAGCTGTCCTAGTGAAAGGAAAATTATCCATGAAAGCAGTCAGAATATGTTTATACAAAATGCCTAAACTATCAATGAAATGATTAGAAAGATTATATGAAACCGGTGGAAGCAAAGATGATATGTCATAGAAAAATGGGGAATGGTGAAAGGGTGGCAAAAATCGATATAGTGAACAGAATGTTTTCTAAAGGGGTTTTGGGCTTGCCAAAAAGGTTCACCCAAGGGAGTAAGTTTGGCTGAACTAGGAAGAGTAGGGGGAATGGTGTTATAGTTGAGAGGATTTTGAAATACTGGTATAGATGTTTGAAATTAGATGATGATAATGCACTTAAAGAATGCATAAAATATCAGAGTGATATAATGGGAGGAAAAAGCTGGTTTGGAGAGGTGATGGAATTGGTAGAGGAAATTGGGATGGCAGAAACTGGACAATGGGGTGAAATGAATTGCAATGGCTTCTGGAAGGAGGTGAACAACCTTATACACAAACATGATATAGCCTAGTTTTGAGGATAAATGCTTACTGGAACTATATAAAAAAATTAAAAGGAACTGGGGGAGGGAGAAACATGTGGGTAATTCCAACAAAGTGGGAAGGATGGGCTATGCTTGCATGCAAACAGGTGTATTATTGCTTAAAGGATTAAGGTCAAATTTGACAGAAGCATGCAATATGTGTGGGGAACAAGAGGACATTTACCATTGCCTAGCTGAATGCAAAATGGTTAAATGGTGGAGGTATAATATTTGGAATGAGAAATGAAATATATTGCCAAAAGATGTAATAGCAATTAAAATGTTAGCAGGTAATAGAGGAGAAGAAATTAGTAGGATGGGGGAATTCCTAGGAAGAGTGAGGGACAAATGGGCAAGATGTTCAAAGAAGGAGCAAGAGAGAGAAGACAATTATATTAATGATGGTAATTTGTTATAAGGCTCTACATCATACATACAACCAGGGGGTTAAAGTATGTGGAGCCTAATTTACAGTGTTAGATTCTTAAATATGTATTATTTATCAAGGATGCAATTTATATAAAGAAAAGAAATGAAATAAATAGCTACATCTCTATCTAAAACATTTTGGTGAGTACCACAAAACTCTTGTCTAGTTTACTCTTCTGCACTTATTTGTTTTACAGTCTAAAATGTTAAAAAAAATAACAAACCAAAGGCATTAAGCATGTCACCTGCTAACAGAATGTCATTCTTTAATTTAATTTTATTTTAGGTGTATTTTTAATTCCAATCTTTTAAACTTAAAGTAAAAGAATATTGTTATTATCACAAAAATATTGTATTTTTAATTATATTCTAAAGCTTTTAGTAAGTCTTTGTGCCTACAAATATTATAAATGTATAAACATACCATGAACATTATTATAAAAATGCTTAACAACTATCTATTGGGTTTCATTAGTTATATGCAGTTTATCGCATTAGTCTTTTCCTGCACGAATACCTTTGCCACTTTACACCGGTAAACAATGGCAGGCTGCTGGCACTCTACAGTCGAATTAGATAGAAAAATAGCTTTGAGTGAAATCTTCAGAAAGGATAGTAAAAATATAGGACAGTTCTTAAGCAAAGTGAAAAAAAGTGAGATTAATCTGTTAAAAGAGAGGTAGCACAAACATAACTGCTTGGTATATTTTAATACTTTTGTAATTTTTAAGAAGCAATTATAAATTGAGGACTGTTTTACCAAAACTCAACAAATGCCATTTACAAAATTTTACAGGAGAGATATTTTTTAGTTGTATTCAAAAAAATAGTACTGGTCATCCTTGTAGATAGGAATTGAATGAAGGAATAATCGAAGTTCATCACCAACTGCCTTTATTGAAAAAGCAAAAAATTACAAATTCTTACAAAACTCAACATATCCACTTTTTCATATATGTTTCTTCTTTATTTTTTAAAGCCAAGTGTTACAAATATACATTCCAATCATTTAAATTCAGTGGCTCTTAAATAATATCAGAATAAGAAGTTAACATTGTATTAGAAAATTTATATTTTTCTTCCAAGCTTACAGATGAACAGAGGTTTCCACAGTAACAAAATCTATTTCATACATCTTCAACCTGTTATGAAACTCATAGTCACACGTTTTAATGAGGATTGAAGTAATAGTACATATTTTAATACAACAAATTTTAGATTTATTGAGGTGTGAAATCCAAAATAATACCGAAATACAGCTCTCCTTAATCTAAAGATTCTTAAAAATGCAGAATTTTGTTTTCAGTATCATTAACATTCCATTGTATAACTTTTGAATAGAATTCTTTACTTTCCTCTGAATAATTTCCAAAATAAGACATCAACTTCTTCACATCATTAGCTTTATTTTTGCTTAGATGATTTAATGATGGAAGTTGAGGTGCTTCAACTATTATCGAAGCACTTCTCTTTCCAGGTTTCAGCACCTCAACTTCTATCGGTGAAGCAAAGTAAGTATTTTGAAAAAGGCATTGTGCCTTGGTCTTAGGTCTTCTTACATAATGCAGTACTCTTGCCTCAGATATCTTAAAAGGCACTTTGGCTTTCGTTACACGTTTGGAGATTGATTTCATATCGTAACTACACCAGTCTTAAATCCAAACTTTAACTTCTCCAAACTTTCGCAAATGTCATAATATTCTGAGGGCAAGTGATTGTTTCGTGTTTTCTTATTTCTTTTTCAATAAGGCCAAACACCCTGTTGGGAGGGAAATTGCTATGCTCATACATTGGGAAATGATGTTGAATTTCTTTAAATACCTTTGAGCTTTCAATGTAACTCATAAGCATTGCCATCATTGTAGAGTTTTTGTTTTGGGAGCTACAAGAATCAGAAAATAATCTGAGACTAAGATTTTCTGCATCTTCATTCATTAGACCTTGCTCTACAGAAGCTTAATAGTCTCTACAGCAGATGCAATTTCATTTGCTCCCTGTCCCGAGTCTGTCTTAAGCCATGTGTAGTTAACTACTTTGTCTGTTTTCTTTTGTGAATTAATTCTAAATCTTGAGCTGACTTAAACTCAGCAAGAAAGCGTACACCAGCTGACAACTATCAGTATAAGGATTTCCAAACCCCAGGTTAAAATATTTGTAAAATACCTTTTTATACTTTGAAAGAGAGCAGCCCAACAAGCCTTGTCTAACTCGAATTAGATCTAACTCGAGAAACATTGTACTTATCATGCATTCTTTTAAGATTTAGCTCTGGTGGAAGATATGACCGCTTAACTTTATTTCTAGAGTAATGAGAAGAACTGCATTTATACTTCTGTATATCCTTCTTAATAAGCTGTGTCTGCTCTTCGTCCCTTTCCTGTAGCTTGCGAGCTCATTCACTTTGATTCTCCTTAGGTAGTACACCCTCCAGCTTATAACTTTTGGCAATGCACCTGAGTCTGTCTCCAGACACTCCTGGAAAAATACACATGAAATAAATATCACTTGTTCAGACAATTATTTTCATTCTACAAAGTTTTGGTTTAGGTTATAAATAAAATCAGACTTGCCTATCACTTTTCTGAATGTTGAGGCACATACAGGAATCTCTCGACCTCCTCCTTCTCTTATACAGTATGAGATTGGCACAGATCTTCGTTTGCTTTTATCATGTTCCTTCTCTCTGTGTCTTTTAGGCAAGTTCACTCTCATGTGTCGTAGTAAGAAATTGTCCTGTTCAACTTCTATCTTATTCATATACAGGCTATCTTTAAAATGAATAAGATACTTGAAACACAAACGTCCTGCTCTGCATGGTTTTTTTGTTTTACAGTCTATATTCATATCTTCATTTGAGAGTACAATCGTGCACTTCTTACTCTTTTGGCACTGACGGTTCTTGCTTTGTCTTCCACTTTTCACCTCCTGAACTGTTTCAGAATATTTTAAATCTTCTAACCTCTTAATAACAAAGCTCCACACAAAAGTGTTCTACAACAACGGCTTATCTTATATTGAAACAGTGGCTGAACATGAAAGAGATTTACGCAGAAAAACACTTAGCAAACAGTTCGTTTATTTTTTTGTTGCAGATGTGTGATTGCCCGACAACATACATGTGCGGGTGCAAGGGCTATTAGATTTAGCCTTTAAATAATAATCATTGTTTTTAGTTTCAACCATGCAGTATAAAACAAGGATTAGTTGAGTATTGTGAAATCTTGAAAAATGGAGATGTCGAGTTTCATGAAAATTTGTTATATTCAGACACCTCTTACAATAGAAAATATTCAGTTTTGTCGCATTTTCTATTAACCATTGCATGAGGCTCATATTAAACCACCAGAATACTTTACAAAACAAATTTTGAAAAAAATGCCGTTTGTCGATTTTGTTAAAATGGTCCTGTAAAATAGAAATTGTAAATAAAAATTATATTGGGTATATTGAATATGACTGGCTAAGAATCTGGGCTGAATACCTTGTCATAGTCACATGTACTAGCTTAGCATAAATAACTAAATAAGAAATAATAAAAAATATATACATTACATTCTATCAAGAAATGAACTATTACTTTTAATCTTATCTGCATAATGCAGTATAACCAAGTATTTTTATATTACCTGCAGGTACTACTTCCTGTAGAAAAACCACATAGAAAGGTGTGACAAGGTCATTAATTCCTTGTACATAGCCTGAAGCTGGATGTCTAATTGCCCATATAAAAAGGATTCTTTCAAACATTTCTTGTACTGTTTTCTGCTGGAAAAGGGCAATTAAAGGGCTCATACGTGGAATATCTATATGAATCTGCAACAAGAGAACCTAGGTAAGTTTACCTTTAGGCACAAAATTATTTAACTGAATACTGTAATTATTATAATGAAATACTGAGAGAGCCAAAGAACTAAGAACTGGCTGTGCAGGTTTTTTCACTGGACGTGTGGACACATGATTCTGCACTGCTGCAATCAGGGTCACGCCACTGACACAACTTTGCTTTGCTCTGCTCTGGCTCTGCAGTATTGAGTTGACAGTGATATGGTGTAGTTCAGTTATTACAAGTTATTTATTATTTTGTCCTGTACTTAGTCCAAAGTATATTATGGCTCAGTATATGTTTTTACTGTGCAGTGTGCATTTATTTATGATTCGTGTGTGTTAACTCAGTCAGCTCATCAAGTGAAAATACAATTTGCCGAAAGATTTCCGGGTGTTAAAAGTTCCAGGCGTACAACAATCCACTTTACAATCCAGTGTACAACAAACACTTTATAGTAAATTTCAGGTCACAGGAAGTGCTCAATCTAAGAAACCTAAAAGACAGCATAGGGTTCTTACCAAAGAAACATTAGATGACATCAGTCATCATTTGGACACTTCTCCCCCAAAAATCGCTTAGATGTCTTTCACAACAGGCAGGCATTTCTTACGGCTCTGTGTGAATAGCTACTAAATTGTTTAAGTTAAAATCACATAAAATAACTGCGGCACATGCTCTTCAACCAGGTGATTCTGCAATGAGGCACACATTTTGTGAGTAGTGTCTCAATAGTGTATACGATGGCAAAATAGACCCATATTTAATATTTTTCTTGGACGAGGCTTGGTTTCATCTTCAAGGATATGTGTGTACACAAAGTAATCGTTATTGGAGCTCTGACAAACCTAATATTGTTCATGAAGTACCCCTCCATGATGAAAAAATTGGTGTATGGTGTGCCATGAGTGCAGAAAATTAAAGGGCCAATTTCTTGTCGAGTCAAGAGTTGACGCCCCTACATATGTGAATACAATTTTGTTTCATTTTTTTTCCCGAGAATTAACAAACAGGGAGCATAATTTGCCTTTTTTCAAGAAGACTCTGCCACAGCTTATAAGGCCAATATTTCGATGAGAACAATTGAAAGTGTGTTTGAGGACAGAATTATTAATAGAGATTTGTAGCCTCCTCAATCCCCTGACCTAACCCCCGCAATTTCTATCTCTGGGGTAAATTAAAACATAAGTGTACAAGACACCTTGGAAGAATTAAAACAAAATATCTGCCAGGAAATTGCCTGCATTTCTCAATGTGAACTATGGCGAGTGATGGGCAGTTTTCTAAAGAAGTGTATGGACATGTTGAGCGAAGGTCTACTAGGGCAAGAGCCTTAGCCCAAGCCCCCTCCTGAACCCAGGGCTACGATGGTTGCTAGTTTCAGCACCTCCTTTCATAATGTTGGTAAGTAAAGCCTTTAAAAATAATAGCTGCAGATGGCAATGAGTGCCAATAACGAGAACAGGAAAAACACCACACAGACAGTTCTTAGTTCATTGGCTTTCCTGGTAGTGCTGCTAACTATCGGCAGGAAAAATGATTATCTATCAATAACAGTTCCAACCATTCTAGTTTCAAAACAATACTAGGCGTCATGTGACTGTTAATCGTAAATAACATAAGCGGATACAAGAATCGCTGTTTACATGAATTCAGAAATTTATTATGTAGTGTAATCAATTCAGAACTACGTCAAATAAATCCACAAGTATTTACACATAACCATAATAGCATAATATTCTTGGTTTGCTGCTACTTGCCTGACTCTGGTTCTTTTGCATCAAGTCATAATTCTTTGATCCATTTACAAAGAGTATCAGGAGATACGCTCCCCTCCTGTCTTCCTATTACACAAATTCCTAACATACTGTTAACAGCAATACATCTATATACTTATGATAATTACTGCTCACTTAACATTAACATAATTCATAACCTTTATTATTATAGTAACCACCATGTATCGGTTTTAATTATCTTAATGATTATATGTTCCAAAACAGCATCTCAGGTAATTGCCTTTCACATGTGCATCCCAAGAGCTCAATAGCAAAATAAAATCTGATTGGCTGGAAGATTTCTAGTGAGCAATGGCCTATACTGGAACTTAGAAGCAGGGACAGTTCCAAGGTTTTGCATCATATATTTACTTGCAACTGTTGCACTGTAATGGAATCTTTACAATCAGAACATTATTTTTTATTTCAGTAAAAATACTTGAATGATTGCATTTGTACCAATTTGGATTGTTATTCTGGATCTGTAAAACTGGATCTATGGTTATTTTTTGGAATGGTACCATTCTAAAATAATGGGTATATTATATTTTTCATAACTTCTACTGCATACCGTGTAACATAGTTTAGGATAGCGGTTGGCATCTGCTGTGTTTGTGACATAAAAGCCATTTCTGAGGAAAGGACAGTACATAGGGAGTGGTAGAACTTTATAAACACCAACCGGCACTGTGGTGGATAGTGGAGCAATAAAGGTGGACAGTAACTTCAATAAACATGTCTTCAACATGTTCGGCACTGTGATGAATAGCCGAGCAATAAAGGTGGACCGTAACTTCAATGAACATGTTGAATTATGAATTATGTTGTTGAAGACATGTTCATTGAAGTTTGTATACTGATCATGGCAGAGACACAAGAATGTAGTGGTGAAAGATCAACTCCCATATCTTTTGTATTAGTATGGAACGACTTGTTCTTATTTATGAATTGACAAAGTGTTTGGTTTGTGGCAAGGTGCTCCAGTATGTGAATAAGTACAACATGCATCATTATTCTGCATGCCTTGCCAATAAATATGACACACATATGGGAGAAGATCAACAAGCATAATAACAGCAACTGAAAAATAAGTTGTTTACTGACCTGAGGAACAATCCGTAAGTAAATCAGTATTAAGCTTAAGCTACAGGATTTCACTATCCATTGCAAGAAACATGCACCCGTTTAATAACGGGGAATTTGTCAAGGACATTCTCATCATGACAGCAGAGGAATTATTCTCTATCAAAATACAGGAATGTGAATTCATCATTTATTGCCAAGAACTGTAACTTGCTGCATCCAAGAAATGACCAATGAAGTCCATGACCAACTTATAATTCATAGAGGTGTTGAAAAAAAAAAAACCCTTCATATAAGGAAGGAACTGTTAGACCTTGTTTCACTAAAAGTGACAACAAAGAGATTGAATATTTTTTAGAAGCATTGAGCAAATGCTGGATTTAAAATGTTGGATTGTCATGGTTCAGTCTTGTCAATCACAACTGATGGGGCACCATTTATGCTGGGGTCTAAAAGTGGGTTGGTTGGACATCTAAAGAACAAACTGAAAGAACTCAATGCATCTCATGAAATAATTGCACGCACTGTATTATACAGTAACAGAATCTTTGAACTAAACATGCAGAACTTGACAATGTTAGAGATAGTTGTGAACATCACTAATACTATTAGATCAAAAGCTTTGACTCAACGCCAATTTAAATCCTATTTTGAGGAATGCCATAGCCAATATGGTGACTTACCATATCACTGTGAAATGTGCTGGTGAGCAGAGGTATGGTACTAGAGCACTTCTTTGAATTAAGAGAAGAGATTGCTGCATTCATGGACATGCAGAAAAAGCCTTTTTCTGGAATTGTGAGATTAAAACTGGATTTGTGGCCTAGCATTCTTAGCAGACTTAACTGGGCATCTAAACAACAACGCACAACTTCTCACTGCAGGGTGCAGGTCAGTTGATCAGTGGAATGTATGGTAAACTGAAGGCATTCAAACAAAACTAAAGGATGCATCATTTCACTGGCAGGGACACATCACATTTTCGAAAGTTGTCTACAGTATGTCACCCAATTACTGACATGAATAACTATGAACAAATATTGGAAGATCTAAGACAAGAACCGTATTTCAAGATACTGAAAATCCCCAGTCTCATATCTACATATTTGCAACAGCATTTTCAGTGAACATTGTAAAAGTGCCAATGTCATCGCAATTAGAAATAACTGACTTATAAAATGATATTGACATGATAGACAGTTTTAAAAAAGGATTTGTCTTTCTTTTATAAGATTTTCCCCAAACAAGGTTTCCTCGGTTGCACAAATTTGCTGAGCATATTTGGATCTGCTTACAATTGTGAACAGTTCTTTTCTCATATGAAGATCTGCAAACCACAACATAGGAAACTCCTCTCTGATCTTAACTTGAAAAATGTTCTTTGCTTATGTGTTAGCCAGACTATGGCTCCAAATATTATAAAACTAGTGAGGGAGAAAAAGAGGGAAAAAAGCTTGAGAAATTGTCCAGCTTGGATAGGGCAGTGATACAGAGTAATGGTGTATTTCAACTATATGTATGCTGTGCATAGCACAAACCAAATGTATAAAACTGGGAAACTGCATGAGAGAGGGAGAGGGGGAGAGGGAGAGGGAGGGAGAGAGGGAGAGAGGGAGAGGGGGAGAGGGAGCGAGAGAGAGATTTTCAACATTCCAAATAGGGGGGAACTGTGACTGCTTAGCGTGTTCAAAACATCTTCATAGCCACATTAATACCACATGTTAGGCAAGATGGACTTGAACAAATCTAAACCTAAGATTGCAGTAGTGCACATAGGCACAAACGACATAAGGCCTAACATTCCCGCAGAAGAAATAATGGGCGACATAATGGATTTGACTACCAGTATCACAAAAACATCTCCTACAACTAAAGTAGTGATTAGTGGTATACTTCGGAGAAGAAATGTATCAGATAGGAGAATTGCTAGGTTAAACAGGGAACTCGATTGGCTCTGCCATGCAAAAGGGTATGCAATGGTTGATGGTAATTACTATATTCACAACAGAGACTTTGGGAAAGATGGAGTGCACTTGAACCGCAGAGGATCCCAAAATTTCGGCAGACTGCTATGTGATGTTGATGTCATCGCTTATCATAGTGAGGGAAACTAGTTTCCCAAGTGGAGAATGATGAAGGTAATGAAGACAATGAAACAAATGTTTTAGTGGCGTGCAAAAAACCTGAGGGCATTAAGTTTGTAAATAGTTTTAATATTTTTTACCAAAATGTGCAAGGTATGAACAATAAGCTTTTAGATATTGAAATTCTCATTAATCAGTTAAATAATGCAAAAGTAATTTGTCTAACTGAACACTGGATAAAACATGGACTTTGTCAAGGTAATAGTGTATTTAATGACTTCATAGTAGCAGATATTTACTGTAGAAATAAGTACAATTGTGGAGGCTGTATGATTATTCTACAAAAAAATTTAAATTTCAAACAACACGCAAAAACCTTACACCTTAACGAAGAAAAAATATTTGAACACATTGTTATTGAAATTCATATGTTTAATTTAATTATTATATGTGTATATCGCATACCATGTGGGGACTTTGAAAGATTTATAGATAAATTTCAAACGATGTTGATGGCTTATTGTAAGAAAAACAGGAAAGTTGTATTATGTGGAGATTTAAATGTAGACTCCTTAAAATCCGGATCTCAACAACAGAGATTAACAAATGTACTAATCTCTTTCAATCTGGCAAATACATCAAAACCCCGACGAGAATAGTAGCAAACACATTTGACAATGTGATAATGAATAGCAACATAGACGAACATAATACATCCAACTTTGATACTGGCTTCTCTGACTGCAATGGTCTCTTATTAGAATTAAATTTAGAAACATCCAAAGATGAAAGCACCAACTTACCAAATCTTATATACAAAAGATGTTGCACAAACTCCAATAACAAATATTTTCTTCCTTTAATTAGCAAAGAATCATGGGAAAAGATATATAATGCACTCACAGTAGATCAAAGTCCAATACTTTCATGAATGTTTTTAATTACCATTTCAATATAGCATTTCCATACACAAAATTAAAGCTACATAAAAAACCAAAGGAAAATAAAATGTGGATAAGTAAAGGAATTTTAACCTCATATAGAAGGTTGCGGTATCTTTTAAAAATAAATAAAACCACTAAAAATATTTCAGTTAAGAATTATATTAAAAATTATTGGAAGGTATATAACAAAGTCATTAAAGCTGCCAAAATAAAATACATAGAGTATAGAATACGTAATTCAGAAAATAAATAAAAAAAACATGTGGGATATAATAAAGAAAGAAAGTGACAACTTCAGGCCTAAGTTAAGGGAAAATATTACTCTAAAAACAAACAACACCACAATAAGTAATCTATCAACTGTCGCAAATATATTTAACACACACTTTGTTACAATAGCCAATAGAATAGTACCATTACAGAACAATACCACTAATAAAAATATCAAAATAAATAAAATCTTTAACAGTAACTGAGAGTGAAATAATAACCATAATTAATACTAAACAGAATAGCCTATCTGCAGGTATACACGCAGTACTAGAATACCTAATTAAATTATGTAGTATGTATATAGCAACACCTCTAACAGAAATTTGCAACATATCATTGACCACAGGCATCTTTCCAAATGTTTTCAAAATTGCAAAAATAATACCATTATTCAAAGAAAAAGATAAACAATAAATAAAATAATTACAGGCCAATTTCTATCTTATATGGCTTTACAAAAATCCTGGAAACAGTTATGTATAATAGAATGGCCTCGTTTCTCGAGAAATACATATTGTGCAATTCGCAAAATGGGTTCAGGAAAAATAAATCTTCTACACATACTTTTTATAAATTTCTACAAAACACCATTGAAGGGATTGAAAAGAGCGAAAAAACAATTGCTATATTTATTGATCTCAGTAAAGCCTTTGATTTAGTTGACCACAACATACTTTAAACAAAGCTAGATTACTCTGGAATAAGAGGAGTATGCAATGAATGGTTTAAGTCCTACCTTACCGACAGAAACCAAATGGTTGTAATAAATAATGTGAAATTGACACTCAAAACCATAAACTGTGGAATTCTCCAAGGATCAAACCATGGTCCCATCTTATTCTTAGCATATATTAATGATCTGGCATCAAATCTTCCAAATAATGAAACCATTCTGTTTGCCGACGACACAAATTTGATATTTACAGGTAAAGATTTCCATGAATTACAAACTCAGATTGACAATTCATTTGAAACGCTTATGGTGTGGTTAACACACAATAAACTAGTTTTAAATGCTAAAAAAAGGTTGGAATGTATTTCAATATCTGTAACAATGTCACTAATGAACCCTTACCAATAATAAATGTAAACAATAGTACTATTCAGTATAATGAGCAAACTAAGTTTTTAGGGATATTGATAGATAGCTCTCTAAATTGGAAACCACATATCAATCACCAACACCAAAAGTAGAATGAATAGGGCTCTTTATGCAATTAGAGTATTAAGAAACATATGTAATACAAACATTTTACTTGTATATAATTCATATGTAAAATCAATAGTAATGTATGGCATAATCTTATGGGGCTGTAGCTCAGAACTAACAGAAATATTTCTCATACAAAAACAAATAATAAGAACCATTGTAAATGCAAGTAAGACCACACATTGTAGATCCTTCTTCATTGACTTTGAAATACTGACAGTACCATGTGTATATATTCTGGAAACAATCTGCTTTATACAAAACAATTTACACCTATTTAATATTAACAGTGTAATTCATACCTACTTTACATGTAATTATAATCAAATCCATATAGAAAATAACAGAACCTCTAAAAAACACCAATCAATTTTCGACACTGGAATCCTATTGTATAATGCAATCACAAAAAAATACAACCCTATATGTAAACGGTTCAAGCATATGGTAAAGAAATTCTTAATCTCACACTGCTTCTACAGCATAAAGGAGATCCTTGAGCACATCAATAACTCAAACAACAACTGTGAGAAATGCAAGTCATGCATCTGTAAATTGTGTTCCATGTAAATTTTATTTGTAAACATTCAAACATTGTAAATAGCATATTTGTAATGTTATACATTTTCTATTTTTATATATTATATGTTATATTTGATAAAGCCTAATTCTGTAAATGAATATTATGGTGAATAAAGAAATAAATAACAAAAATATAATTTGATGCTTCAGCAGTTACAATGTATTTCATGCTTATACAAGTACATTAAAATGTTTGTTACATTGTTTTACTGTGGCTGTTTTTCACATAAATGTATTGCTATTCCCTGTGTGATAATTTGAAATTTGTAGTCAGTTGCAAATAATTTGTACTGCCACCATTGTATCTCAGGTGAATAATGCAAACTTGATTAAAGCAGAGGCACCATGCAGCAACTGTTCAGTTACAGCTTTTCAGGCCTTTCTCTCCAGGTTGTGCTCACTACACAGATATCGTGGGGTAAAGGGCAAGGTCGCCTGGGAGTATGACATCACAGAGCAAGAAATCTGCCTCCCACTGTTTAGGAGATGCAATAGCGGTGTCCTGGTATGGTTTTTACTACACAACAGAATGTGAATTTAGTCCAAGAGATAACAATTAAAAATCCATCCTTATTTATAGAATATGCGAAGCAAAGTCACTCAAAGGACCTCACTGAAATAAATAGTTTGCTTAAAAACTATAAAGACCTTCATTAGCATATAAAAGCAGCACAACAGAAACAAAAGGGTTGTTCCTCACCTTGCAACAGGAATTTATAGGTGCCCAACTCGGAGGCAAAAGGACTTCATTAATGTACCTTGCATATGGAGGTTTCCAAGGACCATCAGTGTTCCTGATTGCCATTTATTTATAAGCAGTAGTAGCCCATTCTTACCGTCATCTATACCCCCACCGCTGTAACTTTGCACTTGACAGTTCATGTGGCTTCGCGTAAGGTTGGCTACATTGTGGTTGCGACATTGCCAGAGTGGCTAGTAAACAACAACAGCTGATTGTTCTCCTTTCTATCGTGTCTAAGCCGCATACAAAAAGTGTACGTAAGTAGCAAACGTCAATGAATAATAACTATTTCGTATTATTATTGTTAATTGAAAATAAGTGATATAAGCAGCTTTGGTATGGTCGGATACTCCTTTCTATAATAGGCATAAATGTGCCTACGTATGGCGTCTAATTGGAAAGCATCAAGATTTGTGACTGGACGAGGCTGCTTTCTTTTCCTCCCTGGAGTTGATAGAAATACCTGTTGCGTTCCAGATGGTTCAGGAATTTTGTCCTCTTTCTCTTGGAGTTTCACTCCCTTGTGAATAACAGTTTTCATGCTTAGTCCAAGAGCTGCTGCAGTTCATTGTACGGCTTTATCAGCAGGAATAGAGGGATTGCCAAGAAGCTTCACGTACTCCTTTTCCTGTTCAAAGAATTTCCGGGTTCTCCTTAATAGTTCCAATGCCTGACTATTAAGTGGCATACCTTGGCGCAAAGGATTTTCACTTCGTGAATCATCACTCGGCGATCAGCGTCGTTTTTCAGACATTATTGCACTTAAGTTTTGTTTAAATAAATAATATGATTGAAATATATATAAAATAGATAAATATATATATATATATATATATATATATATATATATATATATATATATACATACATATGTATGTATAAACAAACAATAACAAAACAATCAAACAATAGCCACAAATATAAATAACAATGAACAATATGTAGCTTGCAAAGAACAACTCGACGCTCGTGCTAGAGATTCACAAACTGAAGCACGTGGTTGGGAATAGTTACATCCGGCAACAGAGCCGATTCTAGTTCCGGTTCCGCTTTGTCATCGACTATCCGGAATGCTGCCTTGTGATTGGCTTAGGAAGTCAAACGGTTGAAGCTTTTCATCTGTTTTTTTGTGAGTGTACCACCTTAAACGCTAGCTGTCAAGTGCAACGTTATAGCGGCGGGGGTATAGTATGAAATTGACATCTAAGGGAATGCTGTGATTCATGCAACAGTGCATGAGAAATACCAAGTTGAACTTTTCCTAAAGCTTGTTTTGTAGCCTGTTAGCTCTTTCAGTTGCTGATTAGCCTATATCACCTGGCATCTAACCCAGTGCAACAGAAATTGGCAGAGAAGGGGTGAGTGCAGTAGAAGCTACAAATCCTACATTAGTGGATGTGTAGTATTCAAAGCAGAAATAGTTGATAGGCCGCTGAGGCACACTGCAGATGGCATATTGAATGATGGAAGAATCTCTATATTTACAGAGCCTGATGAATCGCAGCCAGTTTGACTATACAGATGCTACCAATAGGATGTAGCTTATAGAAACATCTAAGCCAGACACTGAGAAATAAACAGCTCAATGAAACAACACTAAAGAACCATCCGTGTAAATAAAGTGGTACTGTGAATAAGATAGCAGAATCTCTTGAAAGAATTGCCTGTAGATTATGGGATATGTGTTCTATTTATTTATAAAGGACAGCTGGAGCAAAGCCTGGATGAAGAACCTTCCACAGACCACAGACCAAAGACATAGCTTGAGGGAGATAGAAATCTAAAATGAGCACCTAATCAGCAGGTTAGTGATGGATGATTTTGATATGAAGAGATGCACAGTGGTTTAACCACACATTTTTGTGCAAGGTGGTTAGCAAGAGCAGAAAGTGTAGTTGTATAATTTGCCAGTAAAAGGCTCTGTCTAAGAGGAAAGACAAGGTTAACCAGCCTCAGTATGCAATGAGTCTACACAACTAGTGCAGTAAGCACAAACAGTCAGGTGAATACCTGCATGGTGAACAGAATCAAGAAGCTTGAATATTGTGCGAGCTGCACAATCATATTAGACAAATAAGGGAACGATTACAAGTGAAGATGACTAAATTTACTGGCTCCCCAATGTGTCCCACTTAAGACAGAGAGAGTAAATTCCAAGAGGAGGTACGCTGCCAGCACAAGTACAACATGACTTCCATATGAGTGAATGATATAAGTATAGATTAAGGAATTTAGTAGCTGGAACAAAAGATAACAAATTAACCCCTAGATATAAGGAGGGATCTGTATGTATGGTATACTTCCAGCAGAAATAAACACACATGGTCTTAGATGCACAAAACTAGAAGCCATTCAGACACTCCAATTAGAACTGCCAATCAATGATGGTGACCTGATGTCAAACATTGTGATCTAAAGCTACACTACTGGTTGATCAACAGTTTGGGTTTTCAAGGACCTACACTAAATGACTGACCATTGACTCAAAAGCTTCCATAACCAGATCAGAGAAATGGGCTAAATACTAGGCAGTACAGAATACTTATTTCCTTTTTCTACAAAGGCCTCATGCTATGAAATGAGAATAATGTGCTGAGCCCAAATCTTATTATAGATCATCTAAAGGAATAGGAAAGCATTTAACAGAAGGTGAAGCATAGTGTTGTAAACATGCAATGTGTCTTGTAGAAAATAGTCCCATTTGAAGCTCTGCAAAAAACTCTGGTTTGTAATCTTCATTATCATGAGAGAAAAAGTCATGGGTAATATGTTTTCTCGTGTCTTAACAGCATGGAATTTTGAGCCAAACTGACAAGATTCTCAAAATGAGTCACTAGTTTCAGAGCTTTTTCAGGAACACATACAATGGACCAATTGCACAAAAATCCATCAATGGAAGGAAAACAAATTACCCTTGATTTTTGTTCCTTTCATCAAACAACCTCTTAGCTGTTTGTAGATAAATTTTCTGTCATGGGATGATGCTTAATCAATTAATCATATACCAGGCCCTTTTTCATGCAGAAACAGCTTCTGCACAAGCATTACTCCACCAAGGCACAGACAAATGTTTGACATTTCCAGAGGACTGTGAAATAAAAAAACTGCTGCTGAAAGCACTTGGATAAATGAATTTCTTTAATTTTGCAGCCATCTGAATGCACAATGATGGACGACAAATCTAAAAAAGAGCTCATGCTTAAAACTGAATGGGCAATGAAATATGGTTGCTCCCAAAGGGTTCATTTAAGGCACTCCAGACAGAAAGGTGCAACAGATATGATGCACATAATGAAATCAATTGATGAGGAACCAGCTGTGGCAGTATTAGTGCCACTGGTAGAAGCATCCATTGTGTGGGGACAGCACAATTGCTCCCAATGCCTTCAAGTGCAGACATGAGGCTGGCCCAGGCAGTTGGTGAACCTGTTCATTTTGGCAGTTGGCAGTGGTACAGGTCAGGACTCCTTCACTCTAAAGGGTCCAGGAAGTTTGATATACGGCAGTGTCTGCTGATAGAGGGCAAACAATGAGAAGGAAGACATTGAGGAAGCAATTTGTGTCACTTCAGTCAGCTATGACTCCACTATGACCATTTGAAACTTCAAATGGCCATCTTAACAGGGTGTGACTTTGGGCAAGATAATTCCAGGCTTTTCTTTGGTTTAAGCTTTCAGTAAATAGTAACTCTTTCTGAATTCAGAATTTCATTATTATTTAATTCTATCGATGGCTCATATAAGGTAACATTAACCTTTTTGATGTTGAAATAATGCTAAATTAAATGAATGGCATAGTTAAGAGAGGCAAGTAGTTGTGTATGGTGTAATTATACATGGAGCCTCTTACTACTTGTAAAAAGAGAATCTAAATGCAAACAAGAGGGCTGAAAGATGTCACACTTGATATTTTCAAAAGGTTGTAATTATCAACAGCTTTAAAAGGTTTTATGCTTTAATGTGTAGGAAGCAAAACTTCTGGCTTTAATGTATTTATTCAGAGAAATTGTTATTCTTGAGAACCTTTTATGAAAGGTTGAATTTTATAAGTTTACTCTATATTTAAACAAATACGTTCAACCAATTTCATGACTACCATTGATACAGTTGTGTACCTGAATCCCGGTCAATTAGCCTACATATACAATAGTAGTAACCTCTGGAAAGGGCAAATAGCATGAATAGTTAAGTGTTTGTGGAACACAGTTTAAAGACAGAGATGCATTTGTTCACCCTTATCCAATCAAGTCAACTTATGCATGTCTATTAGGAGCTAAATCAATGTCCCTCTTGGACCCCAGATGGAATTCTGGCTGCTAAATTCTCCCATTATAAAATGCTTAGGAAGACTTGACATCAAAGCACAGAGGTTGAATTTAACAATGTGTTCACCAGGAGGTAAATGGATATTTTGTATAGTGATATTTGGCAAGATAAATTTCAGAAAAGATAATTGGAACAATAAGAGTTTGAAGGGTGGTCGTAACAACAGTAACTTCTCTGGAAAAAAATTAGGAAGATACCTGATCATTAACGTCAATGGTCCTACAATGCAGGTAGGGAAAAGTAGTACCTTATGACTACTATATTTCTGTTTTACAGCAGCACTTCCAGGCAGTGGTTTAGTAGAACTGACTGAAACAGTGGGTTAATAGTAGATGTTATGCTAGTTTCTACTTAGTTTGGTATGATAACATGAAGTATGAGAGGTGCAGTATCCAGGAGAGATCAGATGTTCACTAGTCTGGTAGTAGAGAGTGGTTTAAAGATCTAGATTCTTGTGTTGTAGTGGGCACAGGTAATGGACACGAGGTGGAAGATTGAGTGGACTGAGCAGCATCTGCTGAGTAAGCTTTGACAACTTACATAAATATCTTCTTTTTATTTTGCTCCTTGGGACAGTCTTTAGAGTTGGAGGTATGGACACAATTGCAATTAACTCATTGCAGCAGAGAACCAAACAATGGTGCATGAGCCTTCTGCCCATAGAACTTACAGAGTTTCAGATGTACCAAATATGCTTTAAAGTGAACACTGTAAAGCTAGTGTTAAAAGAGGTGAATAGATTGATCACTGCCACCAAGTGGCAAGGAATATGACGACATGCTGTTACATGCATATAGCAGAGGAAATTGTAGCACAAGATTTATTCTGCAAAATACGTATATTTTCAAAGATTACCTCCTCTGTAACATTCAGAAAAATGTTGGATTATTAGTTCCTTGTAATTTTGCAAGAATTTATGCTTGGTAAAAGAATGCAAGACCATTCTTTAAATTTCCAAAGGGGAAAGAAAGAGTTAAAGCGAATCATAGTTTTTAATGCATGCAGACAAGGTGAACCAGAACCCTACCAACAAACTTTCAGAGGTTGTTCAGCGATATCTTCCAAGTATTTTGGTATAAGGGACCCATGTTCTCTGGTGGCTTGTTACAGAGTAATTGTATTTTGTTTGGTTTCTTGCTCCAATTAGCTTTGCATTTGTATTGCACTGAAAATACTGCACAAATGATATACACCTGGTGTATGGGTTCACTAAATGCAATGGAAGAGCGACATGATGTTATGCTGAGCTGTTCCTGCCCCGAGGCAACCACATCACAGTACTTTTACATATATGCATAGGTGCCCACGAGAAACTGGATCCTTCCGTATTAGAATGGAAGATACTGATTGTGCGAGGTACACAAGGACACCCGATCTGGAAGAGAATGTGTTACACATGATTAGTGACAATCCTGCCGCTAGTAGTTGGTGCATTGCACGAGCTCTGAACACAAGCCCATCAACTGCTTTGAGAGTCATACATGAGCAATTGCACCTGTAGCATCCACAGTAAGTGCAGCCATTGCAGCCAGCAAACTTTCCATTTTGAGTGGAGTGTGCAAATTGGTTCCTACAGCAATGTGCAGAAAACCACAATTTTCCTGCTTTGGTGTTGTTTATAGAGGAGGCTAAGTTTACAAGAGAGGGCACGTTCAACAGTAGGAATAGCCATGTATGGGGTTATGAAAATCCCATGCACTGGTTTGCCGATCCTATCAACAGCAGTTTGTGTGAGTGTATGAGCTGGTATTGTCAACGATTTTGTGATTGGAGCTTATATACTTTCTGATACACTGAACAGAGTTGTGTACAAAATATTCCTTCAACATGTCCTCCCACAGTTACTAGATGTGCCACTGAGAATTCGTCAGCTTATGTGGTTTCAACATTACAGGATGCCGGTACACTTTGCAATCGATGTTAGGAACCACACTGATGTACAGCCTAAGACAAAATAAATGAGCAACAGCCAGAGAGGGAGTTTGATTCGGAAAACATCAGAAGCATTCCCTGATGCTGCGTTCACAATACACGATTTAATACCACTCTGCATTCATTTCAAAGCTATGCGATAAGTAGGGAGATGTCTTTCATTTGGTTGTATGCGTGGTAGCTGAACGGTGAAACATGTGTGTCTCGTAACTGGAGCAAACTGCATTCAAATCCTTGGTGTATATGTATTTTTTTAAATTTGTTAAATATATGGCAATGCCATATGTTTTTCATAAATAAGATATCTATTAATTTTAAGACATCCATGAATAAAAACAGAAACAAATTACTCTTTTCATTTTCAAAATAAATGCCATATTGGTAAGAATTCTAAAGCAAAAAACTATACCATACATTTAACTTAATATTGAATGTAAAAACTCTCTGATCATGCACGCACACCTCATAGCCGTGCAGTTGTGTATAATATATTAGCAATCATACTGACTTTTGCTATGGCTGAGTGCACACATAGTGACGAAGCTACAAGGAGATCTCTCCTTAAGTTAATAAATGTAGCTGGATACTCTGTGTCTCAGATTGCAAGAACATTTGAAGTCCCTATATCTACAGCTAGGAGGTGGGTGTGGTTATACGGGGAAAGGATTGTTTGTCGTCGACCTGGTTTGGGTCAAAAACATTTGTTAACTCCTCAGCAGCACACTGCATGTTTAGAAGACGCAGACAGCAATTCCTTCCAGCATGTGTCTACAATTAGAAGTAATTCTAATTTCCCTGGGTCGAACCGCACAGCCTTGCATAGTAGCTTTGCAAAGCTGCTCGATCACCAGCAAAGCTTTGCTCGATCAGCAGCTAAGAAGCAGCATCTTGCAGACAATCACAGATTGTCGCCTTGCATTTGCAGAAGAAAATGTCAACCATAACTGGAATAGGGTTATATTCACAGACAAGGTGACGTTTTCATCTACAAATTGTCTACTGCTCCATAGGAAAATGTAACAATGCAAAATATATGTCACAAATGGATCGCCAAAGTCACGTATCTGTGTCATGTTGGGATTGGATGTCGTGAGATGGTCTGTGGAGGCTTGATGGCACATTAAACAGCCAGCAGTATAAAGATTGATTGGCCTCCTTGCACACCATATTACAATCCTATTGAAAATGTGGGCATAGGTGAAGAAAGTTTTGGAGTTAAGTAACGCAAGTCAAAAGATGTTTCATGTGATCAAATACAGGTTGCTTGGGAGGAAGTACCCTCTTGTGAAAATTTGAATAGGAACTTGATATAATCCATGCCCCATAAAATGAGGGCAGTAACTGAAGCAGAGGTTTTACACACCAGATATTAAGTTAATTTCTATTTTTATTTGCTTTTTTCATTTAGGAAGTAATATTTACTTATTTCATATTTAGTTTGAAAAAAAGGAGAGTGCTTCAACTTTTATGTGTGAGCATAAATGCCTTGAAATCACAGAAGCCTTAGCAATTAGAAATTATATTATAATATGCGTAATAAACATTGAAACATTGCATTTTTCTTCAAAAAAAAACAGAAAGAAAGAAACTATGTTCCGGGTTATGAACCTCGGGGGCCTCATTGCTGCATATCTGCTTAAAATCACTCAGCTGTCGGCACATATTCAGTAGTTGGGACTCAATATGAGAGGTGACAATAGGACGCAGCTAAAGGCATGCTTCCCAAGGCACCATTGTGAACTGGTTGCAGAAATGATTTTGATTCTGACAAATATATGCTTCGAGATTCTGCTCATTTTGTTTGTCTTATGGTGTACAGTTTGGACAACAATGATAGGTTACAGTGGTCTGTTCCATGGCCAGTTTAGTCACCATACATAACACCAATGATCTTCTTCTGGGGGCACGTGAAGAGCCTAATTTAAGAGACTCCAGTCGATACTTGCATGGATCTGGTTGCTAGCTACAGAATTAGTATGCCAAACTCTTGGAATGCTTGGGTGTGTAAGACAGCCGATGGTGCATCGTTGTACACTTTGTCGTGAACATGGTGGCAGAAATTTTGAACAATACCTGTAAGGGAACAGTTCTGCATTTGTTATGTACTGTACTGCACACTGACAGATCAGATTGAACACACTGTGATAAAAGTGTATGCAATTCGTCTGGGATGTTGCATTACTGTGTTGTGGCTGTATATTTTGGTTATTGCATATTATGCAGGCTTCTTCACTGTTGTGAAGGTGTTTTCACAGAAACAAGGGTGATTGGGGTAACAAACTGAATAAATCATAATTACATTATTACTCTGTATCAAGCCGCTGGAGACCATGGGTCCCTTATACCAAAGTACTCAGAAGGTACTCCTGAAAGTTTGTTGGTAGAGTTCTGGTTTACCTGTATATTA
This sequence comes from Deroplatys truncata, assembly GCA_030765065.1. NCBI lineage: Eukaryota > Metazoa > Arthropoda > Insecta > Mantodea > Mantidae > Deroplatys > Deroplatys truncata. The sequence goes on from CM060990.1 coordinate 513,777,661, forward strand.
CAAAATAAATAACACATTGTATTATCAGCAAAAGGCCTAAAGAATTTATATTGGTTATGCAGTGAATACTTGCTCTTTTGCTTTCATTATTATTCAGATGTACCATATGCGTAAACAAATATAAGTGGGAGGGTTTAGATCAAACCTTTAACCCTGTGCCTGATCTAACACTCCAAAGCATTGGGCTTAAATTGTCTTCTGCCAGCCTAAACACCCTAGAATGCTCTTGCTGATGTGTTTAACGATTCCATTGTGAGATTGTAATACCAGTTGGCTGAATCTGACATAATGAAATTAGTTAGCAAGCTTTCTTGCAATTATATAAACATAATAAATAGCAAACACTTGCGCTAATCACATATATTTAATGTCAACTGTTAGAAGCTTTCTAACATCTCAAATAAGGTTTAGCTAATGGCGTCTACAACTCGCACATCCCTTAAAGGTCTAATAGATGTGGAAATTTCACAAATATTAGACGAAATCATTGATAGCAATCACACACGATTTTCATCTGTAGAAGAGACTGAGGTGGATGAAGATGAAGACAATGTTGGCAGACAACGAATGTCAAATGACTTAGAAACAAGTGTAAAATGTGGGCACCAATAATAACAGCAAATAAAATGGAGTGGTGGTCTAAATTTCAAAGAATTAAGAAAATTATGTAAATATATCTATCCCTAAGCGTGCACACACACTGGCAGCAGTGAGAGAGAGAGAGAGAGAAGAGCCATTTGTGTCAAACTTTTATAAGTAGCAGAAAAAACTAATAAACATGAAACATAAGTGCAAAGAAAAGCTGGCAAAGTGAAAGCCAATGGGAAGTCGCAAATGCAGAAGAAACATGAAGCTATTTAGGAATTGTAATCTATATTGACGTTAATTTTCTAGAAATTGGTGATTACTTACAAGGTAGGTGTCTGCGCTATGGTGAAACAAACCGTAACTCTAAAACACTTAAAAAAAACTGGAACAATATTTACATTTAAATAATGGAGAAGAGAGACATTGGACAGAAACAGTACAGATTTTAGCAAACTGTACACAGCAAGACCAGTTTTGGACCTAATGGATTAATTCAAACCGAATATACACTAGTCATTGAACTTGCCATAGATGAAGCAATGTTTGGTTCAAAGGAAGGTTGTTTCTTAACCCCTTCACCGCTGACATATTTGCCACTTGCTGAACCCTCCTTGCCGAGATATTTTTTTAACTCTAAAATGCTTTCTAATGATACAATAACATACAAAAAATAGTGTAAATATCATGAAATATTCACCAATGGGGTTGCAGACTGAAGTAGATGATCCACTTCCTCAAAAAAAAAAAAAAAAAAAAAAAAAAAAAAAAAAAAAAAAAAAAAAAAAAAAAAAAAAAAACCTTTAATTTCAAAAGTTTAAATTAGGCCACATGCAACACACAGAATTGGGGTTGTCCACAGGGGCCAGTAATTTAGACAAATATTTATTGTAGAGGTAAAACTACCAATCACTAATAACTAATCACTGCTTCTACTGAAAATAGAAGTATCACAATGAAACTTTAAGTAATTATAATTAGTGTTATCTGAACTTCATTTTACTACACTTATTTCAAATTAGAATATTTGTCTAATGTCTATACAATATTTAAGAAAATTTTGATGAAACAGTACATAATATTGTTTGAAATTACCACTTCTAACATGTCTCTTGACTCTGAAAATTACTTGTGCTCTGAAAATTAGGGAGTAGAAATTAGAGGGTGTGTTGACCAGTATTCTGCAAGGGTCAGATTTTGGGCATCTGCATTGTGAGTACCAAGAAAATGTAAATTTCTTCAGGTGTAGTTTCAGACCAGTAGTGCAAATGAGAGTGAGGAATGGGTGGTAGTTTCTGACAAAGAAAATTGTAATATGTATTACTTCTTTTGAGCTATGAGCTGCATAATTTGGAAAGAAAAAAATAAAGAAAGAAAGAAAAAAAAATTGAAAACATAAAAATGTGAAATTTTCATCTAAATTGACCAAAATACCTGAATTTTGGTCATCAAAACCATGATTTTGTGATTTTGGCAGACTGTCTTCTCTTCGTGCATTGCGCAGCTTCTTGTGGATCATTTTCGTCACTTTTGTCACCATCACTTATTTCCCTGGCATCACTATTAATAATTTCGCTTTCTTTATCACTGACAATCAATGTTTGAGATATTGTCATCCTCTGTGGTGTAGTGGTTACCATGCTATCTCTAGTTCGCGAGGTCACAGGTTCAAACCCAGCAGAGGACAGTGAATTTTTTCGCGTGTAAAACTCCTTAGCAGGATTCCTTCGGAACGGAAGTAAAGCCGGTGGTCCCATGTCATATATTTACGGCACGTAAAAGAACCTCAAGCCTATAAAGAGGCCTCTGAGCAAAATTACCAGCTTTTCATGCCCAATATAGAATGGAGCACTAAGGACCACAGCAGTTAAAGAGCATCCATAAATAAAACTCAATTTAATTTTAATTTTTAGTTTGACATATCAGATGATAAAGCATAAAATTCTGCCAGTAAGTCGTCATTGCATAAAAAATGCACAGGTCTGCTGTGACCAGCCATGTTTTTCTCATCCATGAATCCTTGTATCATGTGACCCTATGCAAGGCTGCATCTTGCTGTGGAGAGAAATGCATATGTAAGCCTTTATATTTTTCCCTCCAGATGCCACTACAAGGCACAGAGATCTACACAACAGTTTCTTTGTAATCCTAAGAGATGGCAGAGCATATTGCCTCAATTAAAAATGCATTCAAAGACTACCTTCAGTGCCTAACAAACTTTGATTCGTGAGTAGCCTGAGCCGTCACTGTGATATTTAAATCCCTGGCTGCCAACACAACGACCAGTGCAGTGAAAAGGTTAAACAATATCTACCTGAAAATTAAGAACATGAGGAATAGCTTAGTGATGAGCTGACAGTGCCAATGGTCATTTTCACCTGGGTGAATCCATGTAAAAGTGAGCATCAAAGAAAAATTAAAATAGTCAAAAATAGAATATCATTCTTTACTCTTGTTACTTATGAACTGTAGTTAACTGTTCAAATAAGTATTCTTTGTAAACGTTTAATTTTGGTGCTATTCAAATGTTTGTATTATTTAATGGGTAGGGATACATATTTTATAGTAAATTTGCCAACAGATCTAATTGTTACTGGTTTACCTCAAGTTGTTGATCTCTTTGGTGGTTGATGCAGCAAGTCTTATAATATTTGAACCTCAAATATCTTCCATCTGGAAGACAAGTTGATTTTATAAAATTAATAATTTAATAGGAAGGTAACTATGTTACACCAATGACAGAAAAGAGCATAAAAGTAAATTATCTTTCATTTGAGTATGATATGGCTAAAATGCCTTTGTAAAAGAGCGGTTATGTGGATGATCATTGTTTACTGAAAGTTTCATTTTTTAGAAATTTATCTATTTCAAGAAAATTTAACTTCAATTATGTTACACCTGTGACACTTCCATGACATTCTTGCATAACAATCTTCATTCACCTCTTTAACACAAAATATTACTCAATATTTGTCAAAACAAATTAAATAAATCTGTAAAATGATTTACATTGGTCTAAGGCTCTTTCATTACAATTTTCTTTATTTAAAACTAAATGGAAAAATAAATTATAAGTACAAGTTATTTGTGATTAGGAAGATGCAAGAGCAATTGTTAATTTTGACCTCTTTTAAAAGCTTTTATATTATATATATATATATATATATATATATATATATGTAAAATGAGTTCTACAGTCCATATGAGGAAGCTAAGGCAGGAACTTAAGACGAAGAAAGAAGAGAAGCACGTTTACAAAAAGAACAAGGCAGGGATAAGAAAAGAAGAGAAAATGTGAAGGAAATAAATTCAAATAGTGCCAGAAAGTTATAACTAAAGCATTTAAAGGATGCAGAAAGACAAAGAAGGTTTAGGCAAAGAAAAAAGGAAGAAAAAGAAAAATCAAGTATCAAAATTAGGCTCATAGAGTTGTCCGCAATCTCTAGGTAAGGTTGCCAATAGGGCAAAAAAAATCATTATCACATAGCCCAGGGAAAAAGGTAGCAGTTATAAGAAAGCTTGCATATGATATGCCAGAGGAATGAAATGTTTAGTTATAATGGAAAATAATGTGCAAAAATGTCACACCTCCTTAGATAAAACCACTCAACAAACTGTGATAAGTATACGTTGTCCCATACAGAAGAGACACATGGTAATGTTTATCGAAGATTCGTTCAGTTTATTTCAGTCAAAGTTTCCAGAGATCAAAGTTCCATGAACTTCGTCCCAAATATGCCCTTTTGAGTTCAGACCTGCCTCACAATGTTTGTACTTCTAAATACCATTTAAATTTTTGTTTTATTATTGAAGCTATAAAGAAAGCTATAAGCTTTCCAACACTGGTGAATCCCTAAATATTGTATGCTATGACATACTGAACGAGAAATGCACGACTGGTATGTGTGGGAGCTGTGCTCATGATATAAGTGTCTTACTTCCTCTAGATTGTGATGTTTATTCAACTGTTATGTGGAAACAATGGAGTGAATGTGAGAGCTCTTGGATTTTGAAAGATCAATAGAGGATGTCGTTAATGAGCTGAATGCACAGTTGCCAACATTTAAAGGGCATGCTTATGTGAAAAAGGTGCAGGCTAAGTCATTCGAGGAATATAAGTTAAATGCTCAAGATGATCACATAGTCATGCAAGTTGACTTAGCTAAAAATTATGTTGCAACTTCTCAGGATGAGATACAGTGTGTTCATTGGGCTCATGCACATGTTGTGTCTGGGTAAAGAATGAAACCTGTTCCTTTGCAGTTGTCAGTAACTAACTTTCACATGACAAATATTGTGTGTGAGCATACCTTAGGGAAATTATTATTCTGCTTATAAAAGACAATAAACAATTGAAAAAGGTAGCCATATTTTCAAATGGCTGTGCAGTGCAGTTTAAAAACAAACTTACGTCCTCAAATCTTTGCTACATTCCACAGAAAGGGGGCTGTAGATGGTATTGGTGGCTGTGTGAAGAGACTGATGTGCAATGGAGTAAGGGCAAGGAAATTCACTGTTAATTCTGCTGAAGATTTTTTGAATGTGCTAAAAGAGTAAAAGAAATTAAGATTGTTTTTGTGGCATACAAGACAATGACAGAGAGTAAGGAAATGCTGGAAAAGAGGTGGGAAAGTGTAAAACAAATCCCATCTTTACAGTCAAAACACATTTTTAAAGTAAACAGCCATGACAGCCTACTTGTTGGACATACTAGTACCTCCATACTTGACAGATGCCAAGTTTTCAGAAGTAAGATAGAGGATGTTTACACTGATTCGGAGTCTAAAGAAATGTCAGGGACAGATAATGAAGTTGCAGATCAGGAGGAAGATAATTTGTCTGGTCAGTGTAAAATGCTGGAAAAATTGGAACCTAGCAACTTTGTTCTGGTTGAATTTGCTAGTAAAAAACCAAAGAAATATCTTGTTGGACAGATAGAAGGAAAACAGTATGACAATTTCCAAATAACCTTTTTGTGGAGGAAAAGAGAATCATGGATTTTTTACTTTCCACAGCAAAGAGACAGTAGCCTGGTGGTGTTGGCAAGTGATATTATTGCAAAACTACCAAAACCAACATTAACGTGTGGTACAATAAGGGGTGCATCTACAATAACATTTTCATTAGACTTATCTGAATACAATGTATGCTAACATTTTGTTTTTGTGCTAAATTTAGAAAGAAATAATGAAAATCATACATTATCAGTTACTTTAACTTAATAGTACTAAAAATATTTGAAAGAAAACAAATGTGGATGTTTATTGAATAGCATCACACCTGTGACAGTAAAAATGCTCAATTGTTTTACAAAAATTGATATCTCACTTGTTTCCTAGATATGGAACATGTTTGCCATAAAATAAGTTGTCATGCTAGCACAACTTAGATGCCTTAAATTTTTAAAATTCACAGACCTTAGTTCAATATTTAATTTATAGTATAGATATGCCATGTTGTTTAAAGCTCCGAAGATGTAAAAACTGAAATTATTATCTATGAAGAGAGTAAGTTGTTGTGCAAATGTCACACCTGTGACAATGGATTCACCCACTTGTTGACTTTCCTGCCTCTTCTTGCAAATATTGGTCTTTGCTTGTTGACCTGCTGACCTCACTTTTAGCTCCATTGTCTTCTACAGAAACAGCTATATTAATTTTTTAAATTCTGATGACAGCCATCACAAATAGTATCCCCTATCACTTAATGAGGGATGTTTTCACACACACCACTTGTCAAGCATCCCCTATCACTCAATGAGGGATGTTTTCACACACACCACTTGTCACATTTCTTTTACAAACTTTTGGAGAATATTTGTAAAGTTCAAAAGGATTGCATCACGAAAAAGTATTTGAAAATTGTTACTTAGCTATAGGTATACCTACTGAAAAATATAATTACAAACAGTATTAGAAAATAAAACAATTAATCATTCTCTAAAGTGAAAATACTGAACAAAGTAATTAGATAAAACCCACAATATTATTTACACATTCATCCAGCCCACTATCAATCAGTTTACTGTCAACATCATATGCAGTATCGTGGTAAGGGACTTTTAACTTTTAAACTCTAGGTTTTTCTTTAAGTGTTTCCCAGATTTTCTGAGTTTCCATTAGATAATTTAAGTGATAGACCAAGAATGAATTTCTCTAACTTAAAAGTATCAATATATATATTTTCTTTCTTCAAACTCTGCTTATATACAGTCTTCAAATATAATTCTTAATAGTGTAAAGGTATGTATCATGGAGGGGCCCTTGGAACTGGGGAGAGCACTACATGTGGGCCAATTAGCCCATTGTGCTTCCATCATGACCCCCTGGAAGAGAAGGATGAGGGGAGAGACCTGAAGGGCAACCAGATCCGAATGCTGACAGGCGCAAGCGTGGGCAGGGTCCCTAACGTTTCCAGGTAGGACACATCTGACGCTGCACGGTCCCTGCCCGAAGCCACCAACCTTCAGAGACAGCTGAAGTGGAGCCCCACACTGAGGAGAGACCTAACTGAGCAGTATCGCAGTGATGCCACAGAAGAAACCTTTACAGAGCGCAAGCCACTGCCCAGCCATAACCCGTCGAACACCATCGCCTGGTCCTACAACCCTGAAACATATGACAAGGAAGATGATGGGAAGCAGAGTCATGGTAGAAGATTGAGCCACCCCAGCATTAGCCTGGTGACCCAGGGAAACCCAAGGGCCAGAATGGGCGGTCACTGGGGATCGATCCCGGGACCTCCCGAATGCGGGCCACAGACATAACCGCCTGAGCCATCCTGCGTGCTTCTTAATAGTGTAACATTAATTTCAAATCCATCTATTCTTTCAACATTTACATATTTTTTTTGTTTATTTACATATTTTTTGTTTATATCACAAAGCATATGGTTTTTAGAACATTTTTAATAATAGTCTACTCAAATATTTCACCTGTCCTTACATCTAAGCCATTAACAATTTCAAACTAGGCAATGTAGCTATTTATTACTACAGGTACTTGACTTTTCAAAACGTTAAATTTTGTATGGACTCAACCTAATGGGACAAAGTTGGGTTTGCATCAAATGGTAGTGAACTTACCATCATCCAAAATGGGTTATAACCAATACAAGAGGATGCTTACAGCCAGAAGAGAGCATTTTCAGCATACAAAGATATATACCATGTGGCCTAGGAACAGAGAGCTGAGGTGTTAAGACATGCTCCAACTCCTGCATGGTAAAAAGCAATTTTAATACTCATGGCTGGCAGAGCAAATGGACAGTTCCTGGGTCTCAACCCTGGTCTTAATAAAACAAAGCACGGATGATGGTTTGCAGAATTGTAAACCACTATGAAGCCATCATCCTGGAGGTCAGCAGTAGCCACTGGATCAATGATAGTGTCTTCTACTACTTGAAGGCTGAGTATTGTAGACTGCATTACTTTACTAATCACATAGTGAAACTTTTCACATACCATAGATGTTTTATGACTTAAGGAAGCAACAAAATGGGCCCAAGAGGCCCTCCTTCTATCTTGAATGATACACTGAGCCCTGGCACACATTTGTTGAAGGATTCAAGTCTTTATATATAGGATGGTGATAAAACATTCCAAGAGGACGCTCTACTTTGAAGCTGGTTATCAACACCAAGGCATGTAATTAATGATAATAAGGAAGCAGGATTGATTATCAAGAATAATAATTAGGATTAAAATGTGTATAAAGTATATTGGGGTGAGGTAGGAAATGAATATATTGCCTGTAAATACATGTTAGTGATAAGTTTGCTGTTCAAAGAAACCATAAGTTGGTTCCCAAGCAAGGACAGGTGTTTGAGGTACTTACTTCGTGTGAAAGAGCTTAAGGGTATATCTAGTGCTGTTGAGTCCAGAGACTTGGCTTTTATGTTCAACCTGAACATGACACAGGAAAACTTCAAGAGATTAAATGAGTCCAAAGACAAATGTGTTTTATTTTTGATCCAACAAGATGTGCGGGAAGGTCTTTGCTGAAAATAAGTTTGCAAAACTAAGCATGAGAGTTGCCAATAAGAAAAATCATGAATTAATAAATATAGCAAATGAAAGATTAGTGCATGTAACATGGATTGGTTTGAATGCAAAACAGACATGAAATGTACAAAAGTTGGGGTAATTTTCATCATGGTGCAAATTGCTGAAACTTTGCAAGTGCACTCTGTTATAAACCCACAAGCTGATAGATTGTCTCTGTTGTAAGCTGACGATGAGACAAGTTGACTCAGTTCTAGACACATGGTGATAAGTTCATACTCTATCATAAATGCGTTATGTGAGTGGTTATATTAATACTCTATATGTAAGCATACTCATAAAATATGCGTTTCTTAAACTATGCACACAAAAATGAACAAATGTACAGTGGAACCAAAAGTACATTAACTCATACGTTACAACTTCATGAATCTTCAGTAAAGAAAGTGACACTGATAAAGAAGGTGGCATGTCAAACAAAATCATTTAGGAATAAAAGGATATTCCAGTTTTGCCAGCAAGTTGTTATTAAGGCTGCCAAGGCAATGTAAACTATCCTGAAAACCAGAATCTCAGCTCTACGGAATTATCATCCTAAACAGTTTCCTCATCCTCACCGTCTTGAGTCGAACCCCTGATTCCTAATCTTCATGGACAATGGACAGTTTCAACCATATGGCACCCAATGTGGGCCTCGAGGTACTGCCAACCAGCTATGCAACTCAGTGAGCTGACAATGCAAGATGATGCCACTGATGACAATGCCATCAACCACCAGAAATGATGGCAGCAGCAGAGTGTACCAATAGAAGTGTGACACCATTAACGCTATCACACGGAGCTAAGAAACAGACATCCATTGGAGACCAGATTGTCAATGCTCCGAAATGTCTCAGTTTAGTGAAGTGTCAAGTTAATTACAGATTACTGCATCACTTTGCAACAGTAAAACTTCAGCACTGAGTAAGGGTTATATGCACAGTATATTACTAAAATTTTGGAAGGGAGTGTATATGCAATAGAATAAGCAATAAGGCGTGCATACTTGTAAATGCAGTTGAGAAACCAGAAATTAATAGTCAACAATATGGGGCCAATAACAATGGCAATGGGAAACTTCACAAACAACAGCCCGCTGGAAGAAGATGTACACCAAAGAAGTCTCGAAATAGTAGAAAGCCAAGTTACTGAACCACTTAACATGAGTGTGCATCTTCATTTCATCTTTTGTTTATTTACCTAGAGAATGCAGTCTGTTGGTCACCTCCTGATGGCTTTTTTTTTATTATTATTTATTTATTTATGGATACTCTTTAACTGCTGTGGTCTTTAAGAGTCCCATTCTATACTTGGCAGAAAGACCTGTAATTTTGCTCGGAGGCCTCTTTATCAGGCTTGAGGTTCTTTTAAGTGCCATAAATCTACGACACCAGCTTTACTTCCTTTCCGAAGGAAGCCAAGCTAAGGATTTTTATGCCCGAAAAAATCCATCGCCCTCCGTCAGGTTGATGACTTGTTGCTCATTACCTTAGCTACTCATATCCTGTTGTGTCTGGGTTCAATTACCTACTATAATTGTTTCTGTGGTAGAAACATGTTTTTGTTGATCTCCAGGGCATGATACATAAGGGCTCAACTGATTAAAAAAAATAACTGTACACGACAATGCATATGAAATTCAACACGAATTTTTCTATTTATTGTTCTGAGTTGTAACAAGACACCAACAACAAGCCTTTCATGTTGTGTGTTAAACAAAGTACATGGCTACACTTTGACTTCCACCAGCACATTTTACTTTAATCACTTTTCTAACAACATATAAAAATACTTCTACATATTTATGTACTCTTTCTGCAAATTTCTTGTGACTATTAGCATATATTACTCGCATGGTTATGTTAAAAAACTGCATTACATTCTTAAAATAATTCTGGTGCGAAAATCTTGTTGCGAGGAGCACAGGTTCCTTGTGCTTTTGCAAGTCCAAATACTGTGTGAATTTATCACAAACATCTCATATATGAGCCATTCCACATCAAGTTGCAGAAATTTTCACAAAATCTGACCATCATGTCTCCAATTCACTTCAAATTTTGTCCATGTATTACAAAATCAAAATGAATTATATTTCAAGTTCTTATTTTTTTTAAAGTCACAATATCTTAAAAATATTGTGCAATCCAACTTGTGAAAAGCGTGACACCTCTCTAGCTTTAAATTAAATATCTCACAGGCGGTAAGTGATAAAGTTATGTTATAAAGTGCAATGCAAAGCTTAGTATGTAATGTTTTACTTAATATTTATTATAATATAATTAATTATTTACATCAGTTTTTAAAATCCAAACATTTAAAAACTATATATATCCCTATTAACCCGCAGGTTTAAATTTCTATAAAAGTTATACATAAATTCCTTGTAGTTTTTTTTGTTGTATATATTAGCTTAAAACAAAGATGGGATTCTGTATAGTTAATTTTAAATAAATAACTTAGGATGTGGTGCGTGGTGGGATTCCAGCACGGAGCAGCAGCAGCAGCGGCGGCGGCGGCGGCGGCGGCGGCGGCGGCGGCGGCGGCGGCGGCGGCGGTGGTGGTGGTGGTGGTGGTGGTGGTGGTAGTAGTAGTAGTAGTAGTAGTAGTAGTAGTAGTAGTAGTAGTAGTAGTAGTAGTAGTAGTAGTAGTAGTAGTAGTAGTAGTAGTAGTAGTAGTAGTAGTAGCAGCCTGTCATTGGATGCCTTGTCAATTGTTCACAGCACTTAAGTTGCATTAGTTTGTTTGCAAGTAACTGTTAAAATTTGGCATACAATTGAGAAACATTTGACTTTTCAATCTTATCCTATGGGAGGCAACTTAACTACAATTCAAATGCACACTCTTTTCCCTTCCGGTTCAAATGAATACCATCTGGTTATTATTGCATTATTGGACGATGGAATAAATGAATTTAGCTCTAAAGGTACTAGGGATTGCTTTCGAATTGCTGTATCTTGCCTTAAAATGGCCACTATATTCAAAACCACTTCTGAATTATTCACGGCATTTGCACTTTGTAGCACACAACAATTTTTATCAGTGGGTGGTACTTTGGGAATTTTTTTTTTCAATATGCATGTAGTTTTAGGTCTGGTGACAAAGTTAACTTCTCCATTTTTAATTTTGTAAGCATATTGCGGGTAAAAAGCTTAATGACTTCTGCCTTGTGTTATGCTTGGAAACATTAAATGGATTGAAGCAATACTCATTGCTACGTTTCTTCAGTTCACTCATTATGTACTTTCAGAAACTACAGAGCTAAAAATGAACTTCTAAAGCATAAAGGTGAACACAAAGTAACATTTAAAATGAAACAGTGGAGAGAGGCTTCATAGAATGTCAGATTTCAGTTGCTAAGTTACACTGAACACTGAAATGACCATGTTCGTACTGCGTAACGCATTGGCCAGTGTGCCTGCTGTGGTGTAAATCTCTCAGCCAGCAGTCTATGTTCTAAAACCCTACGCGCTAACACAAATAAACTGTTTGCAAGTGTACTTCTAAGGAAGATCCCATCCTGATATTAACAGGTTTAAAACAAAATATATCACAGATTCTTTCTGTATTTTTTCCAGACTTTAATATTATGGGGTTAAATATGACATTGCGGTTTAAAGTATTCATACTAATAAAAGTGATTTTTTTTTATTCCGAATAAATAGTATTTTGAATAAGGAAGACCACAATGTTTTTATCTAGAAAACTATGTATTGTTCGTATCCCTGACCATTCGGTATTATGAGAATAAATTGCTTTTATGTAACGTTGTGCGTGTATCAGAAAAATACTAAGTACACTGTAAATCCTAAAATGATTTTATTTTTCGTAAAATATAAAATACCTGTCCATTTATTTTTTGTGGAACACAAACTAAAATTCAGAGAAAGTGGTGTCTAAAGTGTGTTCGGTTTGATGTGAAATGACTCATATATACAGTTCTGAGAGGCTTACAAATTAATTCTATTGGTCCCTGAGCTGGTGCAAACTTAGTTTATGTTTCAACACTAACAAATTTCTGTTAACCTGATTGGCCAACTCGGAATCACATGGTAGAATACAGTGAAAATATCCCCGGTTTGTACAACATTCCGGACTTTCCCTAGCATTGTCTCATTTGCATGCCAACTAACAAAGACTTCTATGAACATGTAACACAGAGTGCAATAACCTTTACTTTTTTTCTTTCCAATACTTGTTACATTTCTACTGGTGTGGAAGTCTAAAGTTACTTAAAAAATAAAATATAGGTACAGACATATTTCCTTTCATTACATATGTGAATGAACCCTGTTATATAATAAAATAATGACATAAATGAGACACTAAACGTACAAACATGATTAAATAGTAAGAGAGGTGTAAATACTGTCTCAAATTGCCCCTATGAATGGATTTTGGTCTACATTTCAGATGATAGCCGATAGCTATTCATGCTCCCTTCCTGAGTTGCTTTACCTGAGGACAAAAATCCCTTGCTCTCACTTTCTGTTTGAAATGGTAGCAGGATCCCATCAGCTGTTCGTGACCTTGCTGAGTGCTACACTGTTTTGGATTCCTTTCACTTTCTCAAACATTCAACTATGCTACACTCCTGTGCACTGTTACACATATGAGTCATTCCATGTCAAGTCGCACAAGTTTTCACAAAATCTGATCAACATGTCTCAGATTCACTTCAAATTTTGTCCATGGATTACAAAAACAAAGTGAATTATGTTTTAAATCACAATATTTTAAAACATGTTGTGCAATCCAACTTGTGAAAAGCGGCACGCTTCTCTACCTTTAAATTAGAATATCTCACAGGTAATAAGTGATAAAATTAGGTTATAAAGCGCAATGCAAAGCTTAATATGTAATCTTTTACACAATATTTATTGTAATTGATAAAATTAATTATTTACATCAATTTTTAAAATACAAACATTATAAAACTATATATCCCTATTAACCCCAAGTCTAAATTTCTATAACATTTATAAATAAGCAGCAGTCTGTCATTGGATGCCTTGTCAACTGTTCACAGCACTTTAGTTTCACTAGTTTGTTCACATGTAACTTAAATTTGGCATACAGTTGAGTAACATTCAAACTTTTAATCTTATCCTATGGGGGCAACTTAACTACAATTTAAATGTGCACTTTTTCCCTTCGGGCTCAAGTAAATACCATCTGGTTATTATTGCATTATTGGTTGATGGAATAAATGAATTTAGCTCTAAGGTACCAGGAATACCTTTCGCATTGCAGTATCTTGCCTTAAAATGGTCACTATGTTCAAAGCCACTTCTGGATTATTCACAGCATTGGCACTTTGTAGCACACAATCACTGTTATCAGTGGGTGGTACTTTGTTTTTTTCTTGACATGCATCACATAGTTTTAGGTCTGGTGACAAAGTTAACTTCTCCATTTTTAAGTTTATAAGCACATTGCGGGTAACTAAGCTTAATGATTTCTGCCTTGTGTTATGCTTGGAAACATTAAATGGATTGAAGTAATACTCATTGCTACATTTGTTCAGTTCACTCATTATGCACTTTCAGAAACTACAGAGCTAAAAATGAACTTCTAACGCAAAAAGATGAGCATAAAGTAACATTTAAAATGAAACAGCGGAGAGAGGCTTTATAGAGTATCAGATTCCAGTTGCCAAGTTACACCGAAGTAATAGCCTATCATGTTCGTACTGCATAACGCATTGGCCGGCACGGCATGCTGCTGCAGTGTAAAGTTCTCAGTCAGCAGTCTATGTTCTAAAACCCTAGAAGCTAACACAAATAAACTGCTTAAAAGTGTATTTCTAAGAAAGATTCCATCCTGATATTAACAGATTTAAAACAAAATATACCACAGATTCCTCCAGTATTTTTTCTAGATTTTAATATTAGAAGGTTAAATATGATATTGTGGTTCAAAATATTCATACTTTAAAAAAATGATTGTTTTTTCATTCCAAAAAAAATAGTATTTTATATAAGGAAAACCACAATTTTTTTATCTGCAAAACAATGTATTTTTCTTATCACTGACCATTCTGTATTCTGAGAATAAATTACTTTTATGTATTGTTGTGCATGTATAAGAAAAATGTTAAGTATGCTGTAAATCCTAAAATAATTTGATTTTCCGCAAAATATAAAATACGTGTCGATTTATTTTATGTGTGAAACATGTAAGCTAAAATTCAGAATATTCAGAGAAGGTGGTGGTGTTTTATGTGTGTTCGGTGACAATGACTCATATACACATGTTTACAAACTTTCCTGGAACTAAGTGCATTATTTTCAGTCCAGTTTTCTGCACATAACTATACTTCTTTTCCTTTTATTTGTTTAGTATACAACATGTTAAGCACTCACATAAATAAAATATATTTACAGTTAACAGATAGGTCATTGGATATTGTGTTATTACCTTAATACTGGCTAAGTTTGACAATACTCTTACATTATATGCATATTATACCTCTCAAAATTTCACTGAAATATCACCCTTACTGAGTATTCATTGTTACTTATAAAACAGGTTTTACTACAAATTTCTCAACATTACAATATACTGATACAAAAGAAAACAAGTTTATATACAAGTCACATTTGTTTCCCTTCTACACAACTACATTTCTCAATAACCATCCTCTTCATACCAATTTTCTCTTTCTTGCTACCTTCTTTTTTTTTATTGTAAGTTATTCTCCCCCCTCCTTTCTTGCTCTCCGTCAACATCTTCCTGTCTCTGCTTGTATTCTTTAAGTAGCATTTTATATCTCCCCACGATCTTGCCATGCTTGATCTTGGCTATTTTATGTGTGTCTGTCGAGAATTTATTTATTATGCGGTAAGGTCCTCGGTAATATATCATCAATCTCTGGTTCTCCTTCCTCATTTTGTTTGATAGGATTTTATTTCTCAATAAGACAAGATCTAACAATGGGAACTGTGGATGGTATGCTAGTTTTAATTGTTTCTATTTGTTGGCCCCTCGCTAATTCTAAAGGTTTATATCCTGTGATATGGTTGGTGGTTTTGTTCATAAGTTGCTCTATAGGTTTGAAAAGGTTAAGCAATTTTGTGTGTTGATTATGCACTAAAATTCTCAGAAAAATGCTGATGTCCTTTATAGCATGTTTGCTCAGATTTCCAAATAGATGATACCTCGAACAAAAATATTGGTTAATCCCTGCATCTTTGATTGGACCTGCAAATCTTTTTCCTATAAATACAGTTGCATCATCTATCAATATGGTCTTGACCTGACCTTCCTGTGCTACATATTGTTGAAGGAGCAGTTTTGCACACGATTGGCTATTTTCTTTCTTCAAAGGAAATATTCTCACATATTTGCTAAACACATAATAGCAAGATAAAATATGTTTATATCCAAATAATGAGGTAGGTAATTCTCCATGAATATCTAAACAGATGAGGTCTCTTGATTTCTCCTAATTACTGAATTGGTGTCAAATGATAGCCTACATTTCTCTGTTAGCAATGTTGGCAAATGACACAACATGCAATTATTATCTTTCCCACTTTCTCTCGAGCCTTTGAAATATACATGATCTTTAAAATTGTATCTGTCACTTTATCTTGTCCCAGAATGAAGGAGGTTAAGATGAAATTTGGTGATCAATTCTGTCTGTAATTATTTAGGAATAATTACCTTCCATTTCTTCGTTAGTCTTACGTGTCTCTTGTATAACAAACTTTTGAATAGAGCAATATTTTCTTCCTTTGCTTTGCTTATTTGTGGTGTATTATCAATAAATCTTTTTAACTTCTCATCGTTGCGCTGCAATTCTGCCAGTCGCTTTATCTTTTGCTCTATTTCTTTATTCATTTTAATATTTATTTTCAACACGGTTACTTGTTTTGGCTTCTCCATAGTTTCAGGTATTCCTTTAACAAAATTAAGTTTTGATAACAGATCACTGAATGTGTTTTGTTTTCCTGGGATGTGTATCATCTTGATATCATATCTAGTTATTGCATGAACATGCCTCAAGATTTTAGTAGAAGCAAGTTTACATTTTTGTATAAATGTTAAGCTAACATGATCAAATACACTTTTACTTTTTGAAGGTACTCATAAGACTTAAATTGATGTACAGCAAAGTCAAGTGCGGCCACTTCTAATTCTGTGACCGAGGAATCTCCACAGAGTTAAGTCCTCGTGATGCTGTGCTTATAACATGGAAATTACCGTTTGGATCACTTTGACCTAAGATACATCCATAACCACCTCTAGATGCATCAACATAAATTTCATAGGGCCGTCTATCTCGTGGTCATCCTAAAGGTATGGCTGAAGCAAACAAATTCTGAACTCATTCATAACAATTGAAGCTCATCATTTCATTTCCATTTATGGTTTTTCCATAGCAGTTCTCTTAATGGCATTACTTCCTGAGAATACTTTGGGAGAAATATACTAACATAATTCCAGTGGCCAAATCTTCTTCTGAGTTGTTTAACATTGTTAGGTACAGTTTATTTACATTTTACAATCTCTTGTCACTAAATTATCTTGCTCTTTTTTTTTTCAGTTTTTTTTTCCATGTCCCATTTCCACTTTTTTTTTTTTTTTTCACTTACCATTTATTGATTACTTAACCATCACACATTCACTATAGTTTTCCATTCAAAGTAAGATGCACTACCTCTTACTTTTCTCTTTCCATTGTCCAAAGCCATTTATTTTTTACTTTACACAAAAACTGTCCAATGCTTCTAGCGTCCTTGCATATCATTTCAATTATAAGTGTATTTCTATCCCCCTTCAACCACTTCTTATTAAAAAATCCTTTTCTCCAATTTTCTGTTCCTTGGCACTTAAATACTATTGTTCAATGTCTTCATTACCACCACATATCGGACATTGGTTCTGAGGAATACCCTGTCTTAGCCCTTTTAGCCTCCATGCTCCGGTTCTTAACCATGCAATAAATTCTCTCTCTTCTTTATTTATAATGTCTATATATTTTTCCCTACCCCATGTATTTTTCATTGGCCTATAACAAACTAATGAGCTCTTTTCGGCAATCTCACTGAACATGATTTGTATTTCTATATCTTCCAGTCTTTTCCTTGCCTTTTTCCAAAAATGTTTTACGTTATTTTCTCTCCTTCTCCATATATCTCCTAACCCATTTTTCTCCAAAATATTCCGTAATTTACTTACCCATCCATCATTCATTAAGCTCTTCTCTTGGTATTCAACACATTGTCTTAACACATTACTTTTTCCTAGATTTAAACTTCTGAACCAAAATTTCAAAGCTCTTTCCATTATCTTCCCCTTAGTTGGCACCCTGCCCATCTCTAATTGTGCTACCTGTCTTACAATTGACTTCGGTAGCCCTAGTATTTCTCTACAAAACATCCTGTGCACCACATCTATACATTCTCATCGTCTATCCAATCCCCATATTTCTATATCATACATCATTTTTGCCTCCACAACCATCTCATAAACTTTTTCCAGCCATTTAACATTTATATTAGGTACTTTATATTTGCAGCTTCTAATTGCTGCCATCGCCCCTTTACCTTTTGCCAATGCAAACTTCTTTTGTTTCTCCCATTTATTACCTCCATCTATTTTTACTCCTAAATAGATAGTGTCACGCACTACCCTGTAATCTTTATTCTCTCCCTTCCACTTTTCATATTTGCCTAATTTTCCCCCCTTTTCGAAAACCACAATCTGTGTTTTCTCTTGATTCACTTTTAACCTCCATTCTTTACAATATACATCAATTGCTTGTAATGATTGTTTTAAACCACTTACTGTAATAGATCCTACCACTAGGTCATCTGCAAAAAGAAGTCCTGGAATTTGGATGTTGTTAATTACTGGTGCACAGTTATTATTCCTTCCAATTTCTAGTAAGACATCATCTATGTATAAATTAAATAAAACTGAACTTAGCTTACATCCTTGCCGAAGGCCTTTCTTTTGTGGAATTTCATTTGTTACACAGCCTGTCTCCACCCTTACACAGAAGGTGTTCTCAAAATACAATGCTTTTAGAATATTCACCAATTGCTGACTTACTCCCTTACACACTAATTTATGCCATAGAAGTTGTAGCTCAATTCGGTCATAAGCTTTCTCTAAGTCTACAAAAGCCATATACAGTTTACCCCTTTTTTCTTTTAAATATTTGTCTGCTAATGTCTTTATAATAAATAAATTATCAATTGTTCTCCTTCCCTTGTGAAAGCCCATCTGTAATTCCGAAAGGATATTATATTCTTCAACCCAAGATTGTAGTCTCGCTGCCAAAATGCCCGCAAAAAGTTTTCCTATATTCGATAATAATGCAATACCTCTGTAGTTATTAGGTATATCGACATTGCCCTTGCCTTTATATATAGGATGGATGATAGCTTCTCTCCATCATTTAGGTACATAACCCTTTCTAATAATTACATTAAATAAATCTAGTAAAATTTTCACTCTCCCTGTTTCATTACACCACTCCTTAAGAAACTCTGTTGGGATGCCATCAATTCCAGTAGCTTTATTTTTCTTCAGTAACTTAACTTGTTTTATTATTTCCTCACTCCTAATTTCACCATCCAATATCTCTACAAAAACATTCCTTATTTCCAAAAATTCCGTACTTCCTATACTCCTTTCTTCCCCATATAATGTTTTAAAATACTCCATCCATTGTCCTGGCTCAACATTAGGTTTAGTTACACATTTATTATAGGTCGACTTAAGAACCTGCCATACCTTATTAACATTATTTTCATTTAGACATTTTATCAAATTCCTTTCATTGCATTCCCTCCAGTCCTTTTTCTTTTGCTCTAACAATAAATTATGTGAATTCCTCCCTTGCATATAATCGTCCCTAGATTTTCTATCACCTAATTCTCTCCACCTAACCAACAGTTTTACTTGTCTTTTTGATACCCTACATTCTTCGTCAAACCAGTCCTTATCATATATGTAAACCCTCTGTTTTGTTTTCATTTCCTCTCCCGCCCTTTGCATAACTGTATTAAGGATATCTATTGCATTCTCAATTTGATTATTCTTAACCATGAATGTTACTCCACATAGACATATCTTTCCATAATTCGAGTCAAGAGTCTGTTTAAATGTGTCACAAAATTCTTCTTTCCATTTATAGCTAATATACTCTTTTTTACAATAGCTTTCCACTCTTATATTGTGTTTTACTCGTGCAGCGTGCATCATAAAATCCACAATCAGTGGATGAATTTTACATATAACTTTAATTCTGGTCTCATCCCATTTTCATCAATGACAAATTCTAAGAAGCTAACCTCTTTTACACAAAAGCTGGATTTATTTAAGTTCACTGTGAATCTGCATTCCTTTAGTTTGGATAGCACAAAAGTGACATTCTCTGTATGTTGCTCAAAATATTCGGAGATTATTAGAAAATCATCTATGTAGCTTAAAAGAAGATCTTTCTATGAAATTTTAAAAACTTCATTAGAGCTCAAAGAAATCCATTACCTGAATTTTTCAGTCCGAAAGGCATTTTTTTGAAGCTTAAAACTTTCCCTTCTGTTATAAATGAGCAATAACCTCTAACACTTTGAATCTGCCAGTACCTATTTGTAATATCTATGGATGAAATATAGCATCCTCTTGACAATTTTGAAATAATTTGGTTTACGCTCTCATCCTGAAAATGGTCTTGTTTCATGTAGCTATTGAACTGCCTTGCATCTAAATTTAGCCTTAAAGCTGTGGGTGAACCATGCTTCACGGTCCAACATAGGGCACTAATAAAACTGAGTCTCCTCCTCCTATACATCATTTTGCAGCATGCTGTCTATAACTTGTTTAGCTTGTGGTCTCAAACTAATTGGCAAATTGTCATATTTGTGGAAAAATGGTTTAATTCCATCTATCTGGAATGTAAAAGTATAAACTTTACACACCCTTGGAATTTCCAAGAAGACATCTGCATTTTTCATTAATACGTTTTTCAATTGTTCTACCTGGCTGTCACATAGATCATATCCTTTCTGACATTTTGCAAGGATTTTTTTTTATTTTCACCGTCAGCTGTCAATACCTTGCACTGGTTCACGGTCACTTCTTTCAAGAAAAACCTGTTCTTCACTGAGATCCTGGCCAGTCTCAAAATTTCCCTCATTTATTCACAATTTGAGCTGATTTACCGATGGCCACTCTACATATTAGGTTGGATGTTGGTAAGTTCATAATTTTCAGATCATTGTTTATAAGTTGACTATATAAGTTTAGAGAGCATATATTCAAACTGATGCCCGAATCAACAGCTGCATATAAACTGTCGATTCTTATCTTGGTAAATGGCATGTTGAAATTGCTTGACACATTGTTTACAATTTTGATTTCTCCTGTGAGAATTTGGTTCGGGCTGGAGGGAAAGTATGGATTATCTCAGAATTTCCACTTGTGACGCTTCTGAAGCCCGTTTTGATGGCGGTTCTCTCTGACAGGTGCAAACGTAATTTCATGTCAGTCTTCATTTTGTGTTTGATACTGATCAGTGATCATTATGGTTCACATTACTTTGTCCGTTCAACTTCAACGACATCTCATCATCTGACCTGTAGTCATGATATCTTGGATGTCCTTATTTCCTCATGGGTTCTGTTCCCTTGAATTGCTTTCCCATGGCTAGATAGATTCAAGCTCCTGATTTTCTAAAGTGAAATTAGGTCTACCATATCCATAATTGTTCAGAATTTAGCAATAAGTACATAATTTTGAATATGGAGTGGGAAGTGGTTTGTCATGATATTGATAAAATCTGCCTCCATGATTTGTGGTTTCAAATACTTTATATATCCTGAGTTATGCAGTAAACAATCTGCCATACTGATGTTCTCACATGATGAATATTGACCATAGCACAATTTTGCTCTGATTCTTTGTTGTCAGCTCGAGTTCCAGAAACAATTTAAGAATAGATGCCAAAAATATTCAAAATTATTTTCCCGATCCATTGCTATCTGTACCCAGTCTAAGGTTCTATTGTCTAGGCATCTCCTAGTAATGGTCATCTCTAGTGGTTCTGGCTCATTTTTCAGCTGGAAACATTTCTGAAGCTGCTCGATAAAGTTTATAGCAGAATCATTATCATCATCAGAAAAGGTCGGTAGTGGGAGGTCATTCAGAATTGCATTATGGTGCATGCACTGTTAAATTCACCTGACTATGCCTGCATACTTGTATTCACATTGCAAGTCTAAGCATTGGGCATTAAAGAACCTGCTGCTTCACTCATATTATTTGACACGCAAATTGATATTTCCCTTGTACCATAGTTTTCACCTTGCACTGTACTTCGTGAATTATCATTAGAAACACCACTATTTACATTAATACTAGAAACCTTTTGCATCAAAATGTCAATGCTTTTCTGGGCGGAGTGATAACTTGCATATTACATCAGAAATTTTGACATTTATATTTTCTACCTTTTTCGAAACTTCCTCATTGGTGTCCCTTAGTCTTTCGAACATTTCCTCACAAATGGAATGCAACTTATCCCACATTTTATCATTTTGTTTATTTTGTTTCTGTGCTTGCACAAACTTTTTGTCAAGTGCAGAGAAACATCGCCATTTATGCTAACATGTACTAGTTGAATCTCATCTCTAGTTGTCTCTATCACTTCTTTTAATTCAGCATTCTGGTTAGATATAGCAATTTCTAATTCCTGACCTTTATTACTTATTTTGTTTTCTACTTGCTGAAGAATTTGAGTTTTCCCCGGTTCGCAATTTTTTCTAACCTGACTCATCTCTCTTTAGAATTTGCTGTGCAAGCTTGCTGTTTGTCCTTGTAGTTCCTCTATAAAGTTGCTACGTTCTTTGCTTATTGCCATACTTATCTTCCCCTCAAACTTAATCATTTCTTAACTCTGCCGATCAAATCTTTGATTAACATCACCCTTAAATTTGCTTATTTCTCTACTTTGCAGCTCAACAATTTCATTTTTCTGCTGACCTAACTTTTCATCTAGTTTCATAATAACCAAGAGGATTGGTTCTAAAGTAGTTGGAGTTACAGCTGCCCTGTCTGTCTTTTCTTGCAAAGCCATCGTAGGATTTTGCACTTTGTCTGAGTTTGGGACAATGTTTATATTAGAAAGTGGATCAACAAACTCCCAGCTGTATCTTCTCTCTTTTCCAAACCTGAATCAGTCGAACTGTGACTAAGCTGGATTTCCATAGGGAAACTCTGTGTGTAATCACACTCAACAATACAGTCTCCTACTTCTATTTCCTTGTCAACCTGTCTGTTCTCTACCCTGCTATTTTGATCTGGCATTTTTCTACTAATTGCTTTCTGATTTCTAAGCAACATAAATATAACAATAATTCAACATAAAAATTAATTTACAATGAAATTTCTGCACTCTGATCTGTTTGTTAATTGTCCTTTTGTCGTTCCTGTGGCACCCTGGGTGAAGACGGGGGTTCCTCCTCTTGAATCCAAAGTTGTCTCGTGCCTCTCCTTCCTAAGACACTCAATTCACTATCACTATGGTTTGTCGTTCTTGGATCCTCTTCTACTTTTCAGGTCGCTGATGATGTCCTCTTCCTATCTCATCATCAGCAACAATGCCTCTGGCGTCCTGAGTGTCCTGGTGCATTATACACTGGTTGATTTGTTTTATCACTGCACTTTCTGCGAGCCTTTAGTGTTTCATGCCCTGCAGTTGGGAGCCATCTTATGTGTCGTCATTTCACCTTTTATTTACCTGGAGAATGCAGTCTGTTGGTCATTCTCCTGATCACTTGTTCATCACCTCGGCCACTCATGGTTTCGGTTGTGTTTGAGTTCAAATACCTACTATAGTTATTTTTGTGGTAGAAACATGTTTTTGTTGATCTCCGGAGCGTGATACGTAAAGGCTCAACTGACTAACAAAAAAAAAAAAAAAAAAAAAAAAAACTGTAGACGACACCTCATATGAAATTCAACACACATTTTTCTTTTTATTGCTCTGAGTTGTAACAAGAAACCACAAAAAGCTTTCATGTTGTGTGTTAAAGTACATGGCTACATTTTAACTTCCACCAGCGCACATTACTTTAATCACATTTCTAACAACATATAAAAATACTTCTACATGTTTATTTACTCTCACTGCAAATTTCTTGTGACTATTAGCACATATTACTCACGCAGTTATGTTAAAAAACTGTGTTACATTCTTAAAGTAATTCCAGCGCGAAAACCTTGTTGTGAGGAGCACAGGTTCCTTGTGCTTTTGAAGTCCAAAAACTATGTGAATTTTCCACAAGCATCTCATATATATATATACACAGTTCTGAGAGGCACAGATATGAAGCTTATAAATTAATTCTATTGGTCCCTGAGCTGGCTCGAACTTACTTTACGTTTAAACACTAGCAAATTTCTGTTAACCTTATTGACCTACTCGGTGTTGCATGGTAGAATACAGTGAAAATATCCCTGGTTTATGGAACATTTCGGACTTTCCCTAGCATTTGTTACTTGTGCCTTATTTGCATGCCAACTAAGAGAGACTTCTACGAACATGTAATACAGAGTGCAATAACCTTTACTTTTGTTTCTTTCCAATATGTTTACATTTCTGCTGTTGTGGAAGCCTAAAGATACTTAAAAAATAAAATATAGGTACAAACATATTTCCTTACATTACACATGTGAATGAACCCTGTTATATAATAAAATAATGACATACATAAAATAAACATACAAACATGATTAAGTGGAAGGATAGGTGTAAATACTGTGTCAAGTGAAATGCTATAACAAATGTTGACTCTTGAGTCTGCTAAACACTAAAATTGCCAACCAAGAGCAAACAATAACACAACCAATGTTACCCCAAGAACAAAACTTGCAAGAATTAACAATTGTCTGTACAATAGCCCATGAGCAAAACTTGCAAGAACTAACAACAACTGTCAGCTCAGGAGCAAAACTTACAACTAACACACAGCTGTCCTCTCAATTAATTACTCAACAAAGGGAGATCAGCATGTGTTTAAAAGCTAAATTGCAGAGGATAATTTTAGAAATTAGGGCAGACCAAAATGTGCTTGAACAGCATGTAGAGTATGTGAAAACTGAATTAAAGGCAACACGGAATAGTGAAGAATTTGTCAGATAGAAGCTTAGATGCCATCAGGGCACAGCAAACTGTAAATAATACAAATCTAATGTGCACTATTAGTAATAAGGCCATAGAAGAGGCAGTGACTGTCTGTGTCATGCTACAGAATAAGCAGCATGCACTCAAAGTAGGAATGAATACTGAACTTGATCAAATAAGAAAGGCAATAGAGGAGCAGCATACCTTGCAGACAAGTGAGATCGCCAAGCTAAGGGGGGAACTGACAGAGTACTACTGTTCACAAGGAAATTGTACCACCATTGTCCCAGAGGGGTGGGGGCTATGAACAATGTCTCAGATTTCTGTATCCGCATTGTTCCTTAGTACCTACATGAGTCAAGAGGCAAGGTTGAACAAACCTCCATGCATTTCTTTGACCTTACCACATGTTTCAAGCCATATGTCGAGCGCATTAAGAGCCAATGCAAAAATGTCACATACTCTTACAATTTCTAAACAAGCTGCCAATCCCCAAGTTCAATAGTGAGGTCAACAATGTGAAGCAATTTATTAATGATATTGAATCATATTTTGCACTTAGGGGGATCCCTGACCATTTTAAAAAGATGTTAGTCAAAAGGAGCTTGATAGGCTCATCTAAATTGGTTCCTATTAATGAAGGGACATGCGCAATATGAACACTTTCAGTTAGCATTTTTTTAAGTATTGGAGCAGGTTTGCTAAATACCAAGTGTGCCTACAAATAAACAACGGCCAATAAAAGGAAAATCAGTGAGAGGCGACAGTAGACGATTTCTTGCGACTTGGCCAGTTAAGTCAACTCCTGGACCTATCAATGCTTGAAGGGGAATTCGTCCCCCTCCTGGTGCAACATTTCCCTGACATAATACGTCACATTAAGTAGTACCCGTCCAGGATGCTGAGCGAAGCAATAGAGCTTCTTAGCACTCTGTAGGACAATGGGACGCTAGAGGAACTTAGACCCAGAACTCAGGACCAAGTGGAGATGAGAGAATAGAACATACCCAAATTGTAATGATGGGACGAGGCATGAGACACATTGAACGCAAACAGAATAACCGCTTCATGGTCCGACAACAATATCAAGATCCTTTTACGAGAAATCAAGAGAGGAACTATAGATCTAGAGATGCCAGGAACAAAAGAGCATAAATTGGCCACCTACGAAATCTCAAGAGTATTCCCCCATTCAATACATGAGATTTTCCAGGTAGCCAGGGAGTAATTGGCAATGCAGGGTAAACAATATTTACAATGCAACACAGAGTAGGCCCAGAACTCTGCCAAATAGGACAGGAACCCCTCTGTGAAGAAATGGGTGAAATGAGACCTTCAATGGGCCAACATGCAGTCGCAATTATCTGGCCTTGAACGGGCACCCACAACAGATGCAACAAACACAAAACATCGAAGAGGTGGACGATGTAGTAGGCCAGTTGACTATGTCAGCTCACGAAATGACAAGTTGACCAAGAGGACAAACCAAGGAAAAAAAACTGGAACAATATGGGCACATGACAGAAAGAAAGCCCACAGTATAAGAATCAGAGAGCTATGGATTCAAAGGAAAACAAAGACATGTCTCTAAGTACTTTGTATAGTTCTACATGGACTCATTAATGAAAAAAAGAGAAAGGGAGGGGAGTGAGAGAAAGGAGACACTTTAGATGGCATATAACGGTAAACCTCTCATTTGGACTAATCATCTGATGAATAATTTGCCATTAGGACATTTGAAGATGGTTATTGAGACCAAGGCTCAATGATGATGATGACGCAGGGTTGATTATCAGGAATAACGATTAGGATAATAAAATATGTGTAAAGTAAATTGGGGAGAGGAAGGAATTATTATATCACCTTGTAAATACATGCTAGCGAGTTCGCTGCTCAAAGAAAGCATAAGCTGGTTCCCAGGCAAAGCCAAGTGTTTGAGGTACCTGCTTTGTGTGAAAGAGCTTAAGAGTATATCCAGCACTGTTGAGTCCAGAGTCTTGGCTTTTGTGTTCGATCTGAACATGACACAGATAAAAGTTCAAGAGATTAACTGAGTCCGAAAATGGATGTGTTCTATTTTCGATCTAACAAGATGCATGGGAAGGTCTAGGCTGAAAATAAGTTTGCAAAATTAAGCATGGGAGTTGCCGAAGTGGGGATAGGTATTAAGAAAAATCATGAAATAATGCATATAGCAAATGAAAAATTGGGTGCATGTCACATGGTTTGGTTTAAATGCAAAATAGACATGAAATGTACAAAAGTGGGGGTAATTTTTATCATGGTGTAAATTGCCAAAACATCACAAGTGTACTCTGTTATAAACCCACAAGGTATAGGTTGTCTCTGTTGTAAACCAACATTGAAATAAGTTGACTAAGTTCAAGACACAAGGCGATAAGTTCATACTCAGTTGTAGACACGTTATGTGACAAGTTCTATCTGTTTTAAACCATACGTGAATACACACAAGTTATGTAAATGGTTATACTAATATTCTATGCATATTCTGGTGCATATTAAAATATGCATTTCTTAAACTATGCGCACAAAAACGAACAAATGTACAGAGTCAAAAGTACATTGACTCATAAGTTATAACTTTGCAAAACTTGAGAAAAGAAGGTGGCAGGTCGATGAGCAAAATAATTAAGGATCAAAAGGATATTTCAGTTTAGCTGGTAAGTTGTTATTAAGGCTGCCAAGGCAGTGTACACCACCCTGAAAACCAGAATCTCGGCTCTGTGGAATTGTCATCCTGAAAAATACCCCATCTCTGCCATCCTGAGTTGATCTCCTGACTTTTAATCTTCCTGGGGTAGTAGCACACTGCCTTATGGACGAGAAACAGTTCCATCCCCAACTTACATGAATGGCTGAATGGCATTCCTCAGTCCACCATGGGATCACTAAATAACTGTGGTGAAAATACAACTGGGAAACTGAGCATCCATCATCAGAGAGAAAGATGGAAGGGAAGTGCTCTACCAGATGATCGACACTGTCTAAAGCATGGTTGGCAAATCTGCAAGGCTTGAGAAGAAATTTCAAAGGCCACATACAATTAGTATGCAGGTACTAAGGAAGACTGTGCTGAGAGGGCAAACTAATTATGTGCAGAAAATAATGATGTTCAATAGAAATGGTTTCTGAGATGACATCCTACTGAAAATGGTGAGCACCCTGCAGTGAGCAAATAGAAAAGTCAAAGTGGGAGAGCATACCAAGAACTGGAGATATTAGTAGGTTCATCCATAACCAACACAACAGACTGAGCTGATCTAATAGGTCAGCAATGAGCTTCCCTAACAAGCAAGTCCTTGATGAACCCAGAAGGGGGTAGTAAGCACTGAAGTCTCCTAGCAGGATATAAGATGCTAGGTTACTAGTTTCTGTAGTCTGAGAGAAGCTGGGGGAGTGTTATACAAGCTGAAAAGAGAGTGTACTCCTTTTAGGAGTCTGTGGGAATAAGAGGAGCAGAACTGCTTTTATTTTCTTTCTACCTCTTGTAATTTTTAAGATACTGTGTTGTAAAATGAAAAGTTGCAACATTGTATTGCAGAGAACTGGTGTCAGATTCAGCACATGCCTACTCTTACACAGTGTTGGCTGAAGCATGAAAGCACTGGTAGTAGCAGCAGCGTTACTTCCCCAAAATCGTTTGGGAAAGTAATATCTGTGATGCAGTATGTACCACTATCACTACTACCAGTGACTGTTTCTGAAGCAGGTCAAATTTCAAGCTACAGCAAATTTTATAAATATATTACCAAGCAGTATATTAATCAAGGTACTCATGTATCTTAATTTTTTCACACACACAAACTAAATCCACCACACCATTTTTGACCAATGGTCATCACCACTATACAGAATAAATGGAAAGTGGAATAAAGCATTTTTTACTTCACATTCACAGATCCATTTATTTTTACTGTCTCTACTACATACTTAAAGTAGAGGAAGCATTGCTTTTCGCCCAAAAATTTGATGTTGAGATTCTACTGCAAATACATGTTTTGAAGCACCCTGAATAAAGAAAAAAATATTGTTTTTAGAAAAAGGTCTGTTAGTGTATGAACAGCATAACTCAAAAATAAATGAAAAGTCAGTTAGGTATGGAACTTGGTATTTAAGTTTTGGATTTTCCAAGAATGCAAAGAAATACAAAGATATTAAGGATTTTCTTCCAAATATGAAGATTTTGAGGAAAATCTAGACTAAAGCAGGCTAGACGCTTAAAACAAGCTAGACTGAAAGACCAGAACACTATGAATCTGTGCCAGGGCAGAAGTGGAACAGATCCATACAATAGTAATATAATGATGTTGTAAACTTGCAACTTGCGGTTGCTTCCTTCAGCTTCTATGGTTTTCTGTCAGGCGAGACATTTCATTGCCTGACAGAATAGTAAGCATAACTGCCTTAATGTAATCATGGAATATACAAACAATTTAAATGTGTATTTGTTCACTTTATTAAGATAGTCCATGGCACGGAGGGACTACTCCCAGAGCTGCCCTGCTCTTACATGATTCAATGAACTGTTGCTGCTTCCTGCATGTTACAGGTATAGAGAAACACATGCTGGCCAGCTGGACTTTGCCTCCCTAATGAATGTTTATTTGAATGTAATTACACACTGTCTTACAATGGAGAGAAGGTGCTAATTTAACAATGATAACTTAGATGTGCATTTTAATATATGACATACAGAAACTATGTAAAATGATGCACTACTGCTTATGAATAGTACAGTTAGACAATAAAAATTATAATAGCTTTGTTTTTAGCACATTCAGAAATCATTCCATAACATAGAACACATGCGTAACCTAATTTTTGCAATTTATAAAATTAAATTGCATGATACATCTGACAGTTCCGAGTAGTTTCTGATTGTACTATGAACAAAATTAATAACAACATAAAATTCAAACACCATGGGAAAATGTGCTAAAAATCTCCTTTCTTTTATTTTCCCTTACCTCTGAAATCAATTAGCTACTTGGGCTCACTAGACGGTGGTTCAGTCCACTGGATAATTTTTATATTTTAAATAAAGTCCCACTTTGTTATGCAACTAAATGAAAAAAAGTGAGAAAAGGAAGAAAATAATTATAATACTTTTGTTTTCTTTTTTGATTCTAATGGGTACAAATCTTTTTAAATCCTCTCTTGAAGCTTAGAGGAATCATTCAAGGTGTCCTCCATTTATCTGTACATAAGCTTGGCAACTCTTTCTCCAATTACACTGCATTTGCAACAAAACTCAACTTGTTGCACTTCTTGTGCTGTGTGGAAGATATGTACTCTCAAACTTCCAATGGTTTCCACCTTTGAATTGTATAACCTATTCATCATATAACCCACAGAAAAAATCCTAAGGATTAGGATCCAGTAACCTTACTTGTCATCTAACTGGACATCCTTTACCATTTAGCATCTAGGAACCATGTCAGTAAGCCTGTCATTACCTTTTCAAGAGTCCGATCAAGGAGAAGCTGGAGATAAATATTCCCATTTAATCTTCCAGGGAGAATAAACAGGACCAATAAGTGTTCCCCTACAATGCCTGCCTAAATATTAAGTGAGATACAATGCTGGAAATGTGACTGCCAAGCAGCATGGAGGTTTATTTCAGCATATGTTGGTTGTTATGCAAGTTGATTATTTCACCACACATACAGCATACTTTGGTTATGGCCAACCCTTTTTGACAAGCTATCACCATGTTTCAGGAACCACCCACAAAAATTTACACAGGGTGCATAATCTAGCTGCACAAGATACTGCACCTGATGAATTTTGAAAGTGATACGCGTGTATTCCATGTTCCTTCAAAGTTTATAATATGGGTCAATGAGAAATGCCTAATATTCTTACTACCACACGATTCCTCAACTCTACTGTCCATTCCAAACCAGAGTGCCTTTCACTGAAAACTAACTCTTTGTATTATCCGCGCGAAAGTAGTTCGCAATCCCTGCCTATAATGGCTGCTTGTTCTGCACCCACGTGCTTGTTGAACACTATTTAATCTATAAAAAGGCGCCCTGCGTGAGAATCATAGTTCAAAATGCAACTTGAGGTAACAATCAATTTTATAAGTATGTGGCAATGAACATTTTACTTACGTTAAATCACAATCCTCGGGCAAAAGTACAACACCCAAATCCGAATCCTCCGAAGATGACTCAGCTGCCATATCAGAATCAGAACTACTCTCCAAAATAATAACAAGCTTATCCACAATTCCACAGCACTGTCGCACTTAAAACAAGTTCCCACATTTTATCCTCTACTATGTTGTATTATGTCTGTTTATATTCCCTGCTTGCTTTCGTTACACTTCTCACTGAAACGCCTGTAAAATCCAATATTAGTTTCGTAATATGCAATACTGCAAGTGTTGGGTATTTTTGTAATAGTGAGTTGAATATATGAAGTATTGTTTGTTTTTAGCCACTTTTTAACTGTTTCCTGCTTCTGTGTTTGAACAGTTTATTCGCACTACACGCACCTTCCTCTGCCATGTGAGCTCAAATACCAACTGACTAAATCACAAGATTTGACCTGAGCTGAGCATATGTGTGTTAGTGTATTATGAATGACTGTTTGCTTGACATAAATCCTGTGTTACGCAAAGTGTTTATTTGGTACTCAGATAGCACCTCTGGGAATTCATTGCTCCATTTCTTGCATACGTAAGAGAGTGGCAGTCATACATACGGTTGGTATTAACAAGCAAGATGCTCTTGGCGTTAGTGCAATAGCAGGCGAAAATCATATTTTGTAATCTCGTAACAGCTAGTATATATCCATTACCTTTAACAATGAGTTCTTATGATAACCACAATAAAATGTGCAGTTCTATACCTTTCCTGCTCTAATATTTCATAATACAATACATGTATTAAGGAACTATTTACGTTGGCATAAGAGTATATTCTTGGGTTCGTGACAAGCCAAAGCATGTGCTTCTGTTTACATCAGAGGGAACTCTGGTTTGGAATGGGCAGTAGATCATTATCCCCACATTCCAGGATTTGCTCCCCTGATTCATGCATTCAGAAAAGCCACTGTGAACTTAATTCTGTTTGGTCATGCATTAAATTTCCAGTTTCAGCAATCTGCTGAACTCTATTTATTATGGTATGGGGATTTAGCACTCTTATGTTGCTATGACACTCACCATAGAGCAAAATCAATTCCAAGTATTTGCAACTTGTGAAGTTCCCATGATGATCTTCAGCAGTCACTGAATGTTTATGCGCAAGAACTGAGGAGTCATGTGATAAGCATATGACCTGGTATAGTTTTGAAGGTTGCAAAATCACCACTTACCCTATTATCACACATACAGCACTGTCACAGTATTTTCTTGCAGTTGCATGGTAATTAACTCGACTCTTTAACATCAGTTTCACTAGAGGAGTAGGAGAAAGTTTAGTATAGGTGAATCTGTTGCATTTGCTCTAAACTAACAGAGTATTAGTCATCCCCCTAATTCCTGTGCATATGTGAGCATAAACAATATTTGAGGACACAAGTTTACCATTTGTAACTTTGTCCAGCAAAATGGTATTATTCTTTTTTGTTCACTTATTATGAAGAATTACCTCTTAAAAGCAGCACACTCAAATCCCTCCCACCCTGTATAAGATAAAGCAAAACCAAATAGTGTCAGTCTTATGAAGTAAAAAGCATAATAGAGTGTAAACCTCATCTAAACTCATTACATTTCCATGAGCAGTAGCACCCTACTCCAGTGCAAAGTCAGGCACAATAAGGTATGGCACTGGAGATCAAAATGATGCTGATGGTGGATCTTAAGTTTCCTGCCAACAGAATTCAATGAAAGCTATAATTCCACTCTGCATACAATGCCATGTATGTTCTTCTACAGGATAGCAATTTTGGAAGGGCAGTAGGGCAGACTGCATTTGCCAGTTCAAAGCAACCTTTTCCTTATGAGTGGGCAAGGGATTTTGAGTGAGCTGGTCATTCTGAATAGTCTCTTCAGAAGGAGAGCTCCAAAGTGGAAGGCAAAGTGAACTCTGTGAGTTAGTTTCCTGTCATGGACAATAGGAAGATGCTTACAGCAAACAAGCTTACTCCCATGAACATCCTGGTATAGCAAAAGGGTAAATTTCTATTTTGCTTCTACTTCCCATGAACCATAGGATATCCATGGAAATCATTCCTGGTGTACTGCATCTTAAACTTCTGACTGCAGCTTGAACAGCAACAGAATTTGGCTTAGTCCCAAAAATAACAGCAAGCTCAGTCTTAAAAGTAAGAGAGCATATGCTGAAAAAGGACAGCATATTCACAACTACACATTTGATAGTTGCAACCCAAGTCTGTGATGCAGCACCCTTGCATGGTACTGGCACAGTATCAATAGAACTTTAAGTGCTGGGTTACATGAGCAATGACTGATAGACAACACATCACTTTTGGACCTCTGTGAAGGAGAGCTTTGTTTTAATTTGGAGCTCTTGTATTGACTTCTCTTACAAATATCCAGACAATTAGGGAATGAGGTAGCACGCATTACTTTCATAGTTCATACAGATACAGATGTAGAATTCCCATCATGAATGTTCTTACTACAGGAGGAAATGCTATTCTTACATGAGTTGTATATACCTGAAATGCTAGCATTTAATACATTGCATTGGACCGGATACATAGGGCTATAGAATCATTCACTGCCTTAATCCTCTTGGACAAGGCCTGAAATGCTAGCATTTAATACATTGCATTGGACAGGATACATAGGGCTATAGAATCATTCACTGCCTTAATCCTCTTGGGCAAGCCCACACCCTATATGTGAGGAATAGGATGCAGCTGGGTACATGAATGCCATTAGATTTCATCTTTGTGCAAGGCGTAAACTCTTGCTTGGTCACATAACCCAGAAGCACTTCATTCAACATGTACTCAAGTAGTGATAACACTCCTAAAGGATTTCAGAGTGCAATGCTTCTCAACACAGATTTGATAGTTGCGTAGAACAGTAGATTCCACTAAGCTCATCTAAAATTCTGAAGTACTCTCTATTACAAGAGAAATATTGTACAATTAGGCACATGCTTCAATAGGATCAGTTATGCAATCAAGGTCCTTCTGATTTACAAATATATTCACCCTCTGAAAAGCTGATCCTCTTCAGTACATAAAATGACTAAATAAGAACTGGATGATGACAGTGTTACTTTCTTTTCAGTACTCATTGACATTTAATAGGAAAATCATCACTATGAATGTGCTCTCCAACTTGGCCTCCATACTCTGTCCAGTAGGAGAATAAAGTAGACATAAATAAATAAATACATAAACAGTTTGTATTACTCTGCGGCCAGGTGCATTCAAATGAAAGAATGCATAGAGAAACATACTTTCATTATGTTAAGTAAAACATGCATTTTCATCATTTAAAGGAAACATATTTGATCACATCACTAAATAACCTGCAGCAATATAGGCATGGAAAATAATTTCTGATTGCATGATCAGCATTCCACTAATCTGAGCTGGACATCGGTTTGATACCCTCCAGATCAGACATCTCTGTATCACTTAATTCACCATCCCCTAGCTGTATCACAAAATTTTCCACTATGATGTCAATGATACCTCCAAGTCCTAAATTTTTTGTTTTTCTCTAATCACATGTTGGACGCAAGCACTCCAGTTATCAGGTGTTACAATGCGGAATGCTGCATCAAGGAACACATGCACATCCTGGAGTTTGATGGTTGCATTATTTCTGGTGACATAAGACTTTACCTGACTCCACAACCTCTCTATTGAATTTAAATAGCAGTGATAAAGTGACAGCCAAAAGTACAGTGTGACCTGCAAGTTCAACAATTTCATTAGTTACATACTTTTTATACTCTTTAGCATAAGACTTGGCCAATGCTAAAAATTCTGTTTTAACCAGACTCTTGTCAAAAGCTATGTTTTTAAGTCTGTAGCCAAGCTATGATGTCAACTTTTCTCCAATACTGGTTTATACATTCTAACCTCATACTGGTAGGGGGCACTGTTCATCACAATGATGCTATTTGGGTGTAATTTGGGGAGAACCTTTTCAAACCAGGATTTAAAAATGTCATAATTAATTTCTTCATGGTAGTCTTTGGTTGTTTTGGATATGAATACAAGCTCACCACCCTTGATCAATTCATCTTCATTTCCTATGTTCAACACTATCGTGTGGCTACCCCTCACTCTGGAATTTTTAAGTCCTGCATTTAAACCTGATTAAGATGCCTGCTTCTTTAATTTTAAAGTGGTGTCACTACATCTGCATCATGTCATTTGCTTTGCATGAACCCAGGTCTTGTCTAAGTAGTACACCTTCTGTGTGTTTTGGAGTTTTTATTTTATAGAGAACATTTCCCCACCATATAATGTCATCTCTGTCCACAATAACATCCTTTGTTTTTCTGCTCAGAAACTTGAAAGCAACTTCCAGCTGCAGCTTGGGGAGGAAAGATTGTTTTAAATCTGGAAGTTCAGAATCAGTTAACTGCCAACAATATTTCTACATCCAGCACTCGCTTGGTATGCAATTTCATTTTGTTGACAGTCATTATCAGTGGACTTTTCTTTATGCCCATTATAAATGCTCGAAATTGACACATAGGTAAACTCAGATGTTAATTTCACCACTTCATCGATAGTAAGTTTTGAATATTTTTCACAGAACTTGTTGAACATGTTCAGCATTATTTGTCTTTTCACCACTTTAGCGGTTTTCTGTGCTAATGTTTCATAACACTTCCTTATTCCGCCATATTACTTTTATACTGAGAGTACCCATCGAGCCATGTCCTCCCTTAGCTGCAGGGTAATCCCAGTTAGGTGCACCATTTGAAATATTTTACTCAGAAGTCCAGTAAACTGTGTGATTTTATAGCTGAACAATGCTTAGTACTCAATAATTTATGATTTAGCAAAAACGAAGTGAGCTTTTGGACCTCAGCTGTGGTATTTTTCAATTAACTATTTCGAGGGCAGAAGCATCGAGCAAACAATAAAGGAGGTGTGCTGCAGGCACAACTCATGTGGTTTTGTTTATGTCTTCTTTGATCTCTTAATAGACATAGTATAGCCCTGGCTTGGGTGAGTGCCCTGTTTAATGCCAATGTCATCCCAAGTCATACATGCCATTTAAAATGATAGAGGGATCTAATTGTCATCAGGAATTAGCAAACCAAGTTCATAAACACAGACCTATATATTGATTCAGGTATTGGGGATGATGGTATTAATTAGTTACCCAGCTGCACGTTTAGGTGCATGGGTACTCTTTAGACTGCACATATAGAAGATTGAAAAAGAAATATATAAAAGGGCCATACACTTGTGTGTGAACCAACAAGTGGGTGTTCTGCATACAAGGAATGCTGGCAAAGAGGCATAGACATGATAGGTGAGGAAAGGGCATGAATGAGATGGGCAGGAAAAATAGGACACAAGCAAAAGAAATGAACAACAAAAGAGGAAACATGAAATGTGGTGGTACATAGCATATGAATGCATCAGTGTCTTCCTTGCATCTTCTGGTCATGATGAGGATGACTTGCTTCAACTGGAAATACTATTCTATTGGACATTATATTTACAGTGTTAATATCTCTTGAAAGTTACGAATCTTTAGAACATATCTTTCAACACAGAGACTATGGATAGCTAGTGTTGTTTGCTTGAGGTATTTTGTTAAGTTGGTGCAAATGAGAAAGCACTTGGTTCCAGGTTGGCAATTTAGAAGGCCTTATGGCCTCCCAGGTTATCTGATCTCTTATTCCCTTGGCTTCTTATAAAACTATTTCTAATTTGTTGCTTCTGCAATTAAAAGGGTCTTGGAACAATATTCATAGTGTGTATCTTTTGTATACCTGTGAGTGGCATAAATTTCCAGCAAGTATTATAAACTTCATAGGTTTTATGGCTTACTGAACACATTTAAGACTGGCAAAGAACATAGTTTACCTGTCTGTAGGTATCTTGATAGGTTTCATCACGCTCTGTATCATAATACTGTTTTACAAGATTCCAATAATCCAACCTCTTGCGCTCTAGAACTTGTTGTCTCCTTTCCAGGCTTGCAGGTAAGTACCCCTGCAAAATACATTTCAACAGTTACCCTACTTTCTTTTCAAAAAAATGGATGGAAACTGAACACAGAAAAACAAGTAAGAACACCAAGAATATTTGCTGCAGAGTTGACACACAGTAATACGTATACATACATGCAGAGCATTAAAATATACCCCATATGTGGTAGTTTGATAACTTCTCTTCTACTTCTTTGTAGTACTTAAGCGTCAGATTCCGTTAACATAGCATGTACATTAAATAAAGAATTTAGTGGTTCATAATATTTTTTCACCATTACCTGCATTGGATAGTAAAATACATACTTAATCAGTTATATTTAATTTTTATAGCATGCCAGATAAAAAGAGCATTATTATTGATGTTTGAAGCATAACTTTAACAGGCCTCATGCAAAAGAATAAGAGAGAAAGAGAGACCACAGAAAAAGGATAATGCAAGCACAGCTGTGGGTTCTGCTAGCAAAATTATAAGGTTTATCATTTTTGAATTCTGTAGTAAGTGGAGTTGGAACATAATGAACTTAATTAACATGGGCACATAACAAAAGAATTTACTGCTATTCTCAGATAGGTTCCAACTTGAGTACACAGTTGAATTCAAAGTAAGTGTGGTATTATACAAAAAATTGAGTCGGAGTTGAAACACTTAACATCAGTTAAGAATAAAGCTAAACAACTCACTATGGAAACTGAAAATGAAGGCACAGCACCATTCCTAGATTTACAAGTAATAAGAGGCCAGAACAAGATCAAGTTTGGTATCTACAGAAAGCCTACACATTCTGAAAGCTACATAAAAAACAATAGTTTCAACTTGGTCCCATACAAACATGTGGTCCTAAACAGTTTAACCCATAGATTGGTTTACATCCCCTTAACAGAAAAAGAATACAAACACCTAGTTAACACAACAAAAAACAATGGCTTCACCAAACAAATCATTAACAGGAAAATAACAAAATTAAAAAAACAGAAACACATTAAGGATATCACAAAACTTGTCCAACAAAAAACAAAATGATTTTCAAAAAGTTCCCATTCCACCAGAGTACTCGCTATAAATTCCAAAACTTCTTTAAAAAACACATTGTCTGCTTAGCTTCACAAAATAAATTCAGCATACAGAAATTACTCTGCAACAGACTGACGGACTACCTCAGAACTAAAAAGCAGGACTTTTATCAAATCAGTTGCCCAGAAAGTGAATAAATTTATATAGGTAAAACTAAAAGAAATTTAGAAACCAGATTAAAAGAGCATATGAGATACATCAAATATAAACAGACTGGTAAATCTGCAGTTGCACACCACTTTTGGATAATCAATCACATCACACCAAACATAACACTCCTAAAACCTTCAAAATACACAACAAATTTGAATACCTGGGAAATTATTTTAATCACAAAAGATAAACACTGTTTAATGAATTTTGAATTGCTGTCATTAAATCCATTATGAAGTTCATCACTCCACCGCTAGGTGTCACTACAAACAACCACACACCAGACCACACCACCCGGAGCCAGTTGGTCACTTCTGACAATGAGAGCAAACTGGTCAAGGCACAAAAAATGTAGGTAGTGTTAAGTGTTTCAAGTCCGACTCCACTTTTTCTATAATTTCAAATTCACATCATTGTTACTAGTTTATTCAAATATTATACAAATTAAGATATGGTGATTTTTTGTCATTTCTAAAACTGTTGTTGCTGTTTTCAAATGGCTGCAGCTTGGTTTCACACCATTAGTCCTCTTGCTTCCTAGTAGAACCCCACTAGATCTTTTTGGTCTTTTTTCTCTGGGTCTATAGTGGTTTCACTTTAAGTTTAAAGGAGTTGTAAACAAAACCATGTGACAAGGGAGTGCCTCATTGGCTGGTGGGTGAACTACAACTTTTCCTGTTAGCATGTCATCTCTTCTCTACATAAAATAGTTGGACTCAAATCGTAACATTTTGTGGCTATTCTTGTGCAGAGAAATTTATAACACCCCTTATTGTAACAGTTCAGTTTATGAAACAAAATGTATTCCTTCAGATTCATGTATAATGAACTGAAACGTTATATCAACGCATTTATGAGGCTATGCGTAGGCACTGTGGGTTCGTTTCCGGTAGAAGCCATCAGTGTACTCCCTGCATGTATTGAGAAAATATTACTTTCAAGAGTGCCATGACTGAGAAACCTCTGTGATTGTGGAGAAACATAAATGTTGAAATTGCAGAGAAGACAACATATTAAATGTTTTAAAGAATTCTATGAAAAGTACCCAACTTTAATTGATAATGAATGTGATTAGCTGTTGTTTAGCTATAATTGAACTTCATTGTTAGTTGTGCAGAATTATTGCTTGGATTATTGTCACGTGTTTTTCTGTTGTAGTTTCTAAGCTTTAGTGTTTATTTTCTTAACTCGTTGACTCACAAAAGTTTAAAGCAAAAGCAGTATATGTACTGATATTACTCATTAAATGAATGATTTCTAAAATTTAAAAGTTAAGAGCAATTAATACAGTATCTTTAATTACAGAAGGAATAGTTTCATTTGTCTGCTTTTAGTATTGTGTGTTAGAAGTTTAGGATACAAGTCAAAATATAGGAATAAGACATGCATGCGGGTACTTAGTTTCCATCATAGGTCCATATGGTGCTGCCATGTACTTGGCAGAGTGATACATTAAGGTTTGTTTACTTCTACTTAACTTCTACTTTGAAGTTAAAGTGAAACTGGTATAGTTGTTTGCAGTACGGCAAATGTTCCTTGTTTAAAGGTACATCTTCTCCACACAAGGAGCACGCTGTTTTTGAGACAAATCCCGTGCTTTGAAGGTATTCTCCTAAGCAGTCATGGCCTTAGAATTTAATATAGCTGTTTGGCAGAAGAAGGAAATTCATCAAGCATATCATTTGCAGTGTAGCAAATGCTCCTTGTTAAAAGAAGTAAATGTATACTTTTCGCGGGTCAGTATCATTCAGACATTCCGTGAGTAGGGGGTATGAAAACTAAATCAGGCGTGGTCACCATTTTAATGTCACTCATTTCGAAGATTTCTATGGCTATTATTAAACCGTATGATGAAATATGGACTAAATATCACAAAACAAGTTGAAATTCTCTTGCAGCTGAGCTATTAACTACATGGCATTGGAAAATACGCAAGAAAACAGAAAACACATGGAATGATGATTTTAATAGAACCAATATCTATGTTCTATATAACCCATGCACTAAGATCTTTTGTCGTAGCTCAGTGGTAAAATACATGCTGTTTCAAGTGTGCCGAGGATTCAGGGTTCAAATCCCAGCAGATGGTAATACTTTTTGTTCCAACTTTTTTACCTTGTATTTCTTGCGTATGTGCAAAATGTTGCTGCATTCGAACATTTTCAATAAGGCTTCATCACAGTAATGCAACATGCGAAGTCCACGAGGTTGTGTGGAACTGACTGCAGTTCAAAAGGGTGAAATTGTAGATCATGCTACTCATGGTGAAAATGCCTCGCAAATTGCCAGAGAATTGGGTTGTGCCCAAAAAACAGTGAAACAATGGCTAGACTGACATCATGAGGGAGAAGTTGAATGGGCCAAATCTCGCAGGCGTTCAGGTAGGTCTCATGCAAAAACACTTCAAGACGAAGCTCTGGTAGAAGATGTGAGGAACCAACCTTTAAGACACAGATCTGTCTTTCTGGACAAAGCAGTTGAGTATGATTGCTCACATGAAACCATACGCCAATGATTAAATGATGCCGGTATTATCTTGCATCATCCTACCACTAAGCTCCTTCTCACTGAGGGACACATGGCAAGAAGATTACAATGGGCACAGCATACTACTGACCTTCCTCAGTCTTACTGGGACCTGGTAATCTGGAGTGATGAGAAGGTATTTCGATCCGACGAGCAAGGGACCCTATGTCTGTATAGACCACGGGGAACTAGATATGCGCCTCAGCAGGTCGTTTGAGCAAGACATTCTGGAAGAATTGCAGCACATTCTGGGCTTATATGACAGCATCAGGCCCAGGGAACTTAATTCAAGTGCCAGAAAGAATGACGAGTGCAGTCTATGTAGATATTCTTGAAAACACTTTACTGTCATCCCTTCATGCTAGATTCTCAGAACAAGAATAATATGTATTTATGCATGACATAGATACTGCAAATATCACCCAGGATTGGCTAACGAGGCATCTAGAAATAATCTGTATGGACTGACCTCCAAGATCTCCTGATCTGAACTCCATTGAACATGTTTGGGCCTTCATGGTAAAGGAATGGGAAGAACGTTGACCAGACATGGTGAGAGTGAATCTGGTTGCTCACGCGATGGGGCTATGGCAACATTATCAGCAGAACCCAAACCAGTGTTCTGCACTGGTTGCAAACATGCACAACAGAATAAACGATGTAATCGTAGCTGGGAGTGGTTATACCAGTTTCTAAAACACAAGATTTCATTTTTCTTTTACATTTGTTGTTTCGACAAGTTACTTGTTCCTGGAGAAATACATTGTCTATAAACCTGAAATGTTTCAGAAATTAATTTATTTCTTCATAAATGACGTGGCTTCAGCTATGAAATAGCGATTGTTTAGTTTGATTTTTAAGCACCATTATCCTTGGCTAACGTCTTTTTGTTCTTTCTAATAAATGGAGGAACTACATTATAACTGGCAGTTATACCTTTTCAGTTTTATGCTTTATAATCCATCAAATTATAGACAATTATATTTACAGCTGTAAGTTTGTTTTTCTCAGGATGAGAATTTATCAGTTTCTTGTTATTTTATGTATTAGCTTATTGTTATGAACAGCTGCATTGTATACAGCATTTAGAAGTTGGCTTCATTAAATTATCATTCAACCTCCTCGTATTTTCTTCAAAATCAAGTAGTAATAGTTTATCTGCAAGAAAACTGTAAATTTGTTCGTTACTGCTTCTTACAAAGTGAAAAAGTTGGAATAAAAAAAATTGAAATAAAAAGTATGACCATATGCTAGGATTCGAACCCTGAATCCTCGGTACAGTTGAAACAGCATGCGTTTTACCACTGAGCTACGACAGCAGATGTTAGAGCATGGGTTATATACAACATAGATGTTGGTTCTATAAAAATCATAATTCCATGTGTTTTCCGTTTTCTTGCATATTCTCCAATGCCATGTAGTTAATAGCGCAGCAGCAAGAGGGTTGCAACTTGTTTTGTGATATTTAGTTCACATTTCGTTATATTGGGTTAATATAGCCATAGAAACCTTCGAAGTGAGTGACAGGTTAAAATGGCGACCACGACAGTACATCTACGACCATGACCAATTTAGTTTTCATATCCCCTACACATGAAATGCCTGAATGATACTGACTAGAGAAAAGTGTACATTTACTTTCTTGAAAGATAGTACATATTCTCCACACAAGGAGCATCCTGTTCCTGAGACAAATCCCATCCTAATTAGTCATGGCTTTAGAACTTAATAAAGCTATTTGGCAGTAGAAGGAAATTCATCACACATTTGTTTTACCTAATGATCTTAATCCTCTCCCCCCACCCCTTAAAAAGGTTTTGGGAATACTGAGATATTCACTTCACTTGATTTACAAGGGTGTATCAAATATAAAACAGAATTTTCTGCCGGTGGTTCAGATGGTGAGCGAACTGGTTTGTAACTTTGAATGGGCAGTGGTGGGGATGTTGGAAACTATTGGTCACATACAGCAAGTCACTTCTCTCATCAGCAGCATAATAACTAAGCACAAGGTACACACATCAACTAAGCAATACATTATCATGAAGTTTCTCACCGAGGAAAATGTAAAGCCTTCAAAATTTTAGGAAGATTGCACATGCAGTTCAGGGAATAAATTCTTTCTAAGACCCAAGTGTGTAAGAGGCAGAAAAAATTTTCAGTGGGATAAGCCATGCAAATGAGCCTCATCAATGACAATCATAGACAAGCATTATTGTGCACAACATCTGTACTGTGTGTGATCTTATTGAGATGGATCAGCACATTACACACTGCAAAGTTGCTTCAGTAATGGAAATCAGCTATGGGAGAGCTCAATTCATCATTGATGATGAATTTCACTAAGGAATGTTTCTGCCACATGGGATCCTGGTCCCCTTAATCAGGAACAAAAACGTGTTCACCTGGAAGTCTGTCAAAGACTTCTTACTTGCTACCAGGAGGAAAAAGAGGAATTTTGGTTTTGAATTGTCACATGTGATGAAACTTGTGTCCACCACTACACACTTGAGCAAGGTGAGGTGGAAAAAATGGAAGCTACAGCAGTCAAGGACAAGCAATTTTTGTCAGCTGGAAAGGTGTTCAAAACTGTGCTTTGGGACTCCAAAAGCATCTGATGGTAAACTTTCTTCCTTAAAGAAGAATAATAAATGCTGTCTGGCACTGTAGGCAAAAGCTACTTATTGTAACGAAGGATGTCAGCTGCCCATCCTTAGCATTATTCTTCTTCAAGACAATGCAAGACCACATACAGCTACACTGGTATGCCAAAAGATGGTCAAGATTCATTAGACAACCCTGGAATACCCTCCTTACAGTCTGGATTTATCCTCCTGTGACCTTCATTTGTTTAGACTGCTTAAAGAGGTACTAGGGGAACAGTGATTTGCTAACGGTGCTGGAGTGGGGCAGTTCATGCACAACTAACTGCAGACACTTTCCTCTTCTTTCTTTCATAAGGGATTAAAAAAATTGCCTATTCATTGGGAAAAGTGTATTTTGAAATCTGCAGACAATGTAAAAAAGTGTTATACTATTTATTGTCTTTTCAGTGGTACAAAAAATTATTCAAAAAATTCTGGCTTATATTTGATCCATCCTTATATTTCGGTGCTTTGTTAAGGTTTGAATGTAATAAATCATTGGTAGAAATGAGTTTCATAGAATATGACAATACAGTAATGGTAACACCGAGTAGTGCTGTTTCTTTTGTGAATGGAATGGCAGACAAATCCTCACTTCAAGAAAAACAGAGGGATTCTTTGACAAGTGGAAACTTGAAAAAATGAATGCTCAACATGAGCCTTTAATGGAATCTGAGAAAATGTTACTTCCACCTTTTCACATAAAACTTATTCTCATCAAATCATTTGTGAAGTGTTTAAATCATAATGGAGTGATATATAAATGCCTACTTAAAACATTTTCCAAGTGAAGCAAACTTCAAGGAAAGAATTTTTGTTGGCCCATAGATTTGCACTATTTTCCAAGATTCTTTCTGTGAACTTCTTGTAAGTGATGGTAAGAAAGAAAAAATGGTAAGCATACCAAGCAATTGTACTGAATTTCCTGGGAAATAAATGAGCAGAGAGCTACAAGGAGCTTGTATCAAAGGTGTTGTCTGATCACAAAGTGTCATTGAAATTGCAAGTTTTCGTTATGCATTTCATTTTTTTCTCTGAAAATTGTGTAACAGCCATTAATGAATGTGGAGAACATGTTCATGAGCATATCCTAATATTAGAAAAATGCTACCAAAGAAAATGGAGTGCAAAATTGCTGATCATTTACTAGAGTAACATCAAGCTGTTTAGGGTTTTGATAACCCACCTTTTTAAACTTAAA
Source organism: Deroplatys truncata (assembly GCA_030765065.1). Lineage (NCBI taxonomy): Eukaryota > Metazoa > Arthropoda > Insecta > Mantodea > Mantidae > Deroplatys > Deroplatys truncata. Next base: position 513,822,165 of record CM060990.1, read on the forward strand.
CCTAGTCAAGTTGACTGTCTGTATTAATAAACTGAGATGATTTTAACATACAACTTCACCACCTTTTTTTTTTTTAAAAAACCCAGAACACGTTTCCAAGGGTCATCCCCTCATCGCATACTGGCTCTTCACTATTGTGACTTCCATTCCTTCTCAGGTGGCAGATACATGTATTCTGTGATCAAGCTTTTTTCAATCAATTAGTCCATTAAATTCTGTTTGTGTATAAGAAACTTTTCTTCAAGTTGTTAGAGCTGCCAGTCTGTTAATGCATTGGATTAATTTGGCCTCTTTTCTTATTTTATATCCTTCTTTCCAAAAATAAGCTGTAATATCTATTTGAATTTTATATTCCCGAAATGTTCTTTTAATCTGACTTCAAGATTACATTTTGTCTTTCCAATGTAAAGCTTTTCACAATCCATGCAACTGATTTTGAATACCTGCAGCTCTATCAACTTGAGAAAAACTTTTCATACAAAACAAAGAACTTTGGTACATCAAATGAAGGAAGCTTTATCACAAAGTACATATATCCAACACTTGAAGTACATATCCACCAGTCACAACAGCTGAAACCAGCTGATGAAGGAAATATGTTGTGGTAAAAAACACCCAGGTAGTGAAGCTGTAGGTTAAAATCCATCTCGATTAATTAGCTACCTCCTATAACTTCGCAAGTAAGAAAACATGTGTGTCTGTACTATTATACAATAGACAACATGAAAGAGATTCTGTATATTTGTATTTATTGTGCTAAGAGTTTTACAATTTGATTGTCTACTGCACTTTGACCCTGGTCACTCATTCAGTAGACAATCACTACAGTTTATTTACATTTTACAATTTCCCGTCAACGATTCTGCAGACAACCACTACAGATTATTTAATTTTACAATTTCTTGTCAATAAATTATCTTGCTTTTTTTTCAGTTCTTTTTTTCACGTCCCATTTCCACTTGTTTTTCACTTTTCATTTATTGATTACTTAACCATCACACATTCACTATAGTTTTCCATTCAAAGTAAGATGTGCTACTCTCTTACTTTTCTCTTTCCACTGTCCAAAGCCATTTATTTTTTACTTTACACAAAAACTGTCCAATGCTCCTAGCGTCCTTGCATATCATTTCGATCATAAATGTATTTCTATCCCCCTTCAACCACTTCTTATTAAAAAATTTTCTCCAATTTTCTGTTCCTTGGCACTTAAATACTATGTGTTCAATGTCTTCATTACCACCACATATCGGACATTGGTTCTGAGGAATACCCTGTCTTAACCCTCTTAGCCCCCATGCTCCGGTTCTTACCCATGCAATAGATTGTCTCTCTTCTTTATTTATAATGTCTATATTTTTCCCTACCCCATGTATTTTTCATTGGCCTATAACAAACTAATCAGCTCTTTTCGGCAATCTCACCGAACATGTTTTGTATTTCTATATCTTCCAGTCTTTTCCTTGCCTTTTTCCAAAAATTTTTCACATTATTTTCTCTCCTTCTCCACATGTCTCCTAACCCATTTTTCTGCAAAATGTTCCGTAAATTACTTACCCATCCATCATTCATTAAACTATTCTCTTGGTATTCAATACATTGTCTTAACACATTACTTTTTCCTAGATTTAAACTTCTGAACCAAAATTTCAAAGCTCTTTCCATTATCTTCCCCTTAGTTGGCACCCTGCCCATCTCTAATTGTGCTACCTGTCTTACAATTGACTTTGGTAGCCCTCCTATTTCTCTACAAAACATCCTGTGCACCACATCTATACTTTCCCATCCTCTATCTAATCCCCATATTTCTATACCATACATCATTTTTGCCTCCACAACCATCTCATAAACTTTTTCCAGCCATTTAACATTTATATTAGGTACTTTATATTTGCAGCTTCTAATTGCTGCCATCGCCCCTTTACCTTTTGCCAATGCAAACTTCTTTTGTTTCTCCCATTTATTACCTCCATCTATTTTTACTCCTAAATAGATACAGTCACGCACCACCCTGTAATCTTTATTCTCACCCTTCCACTTTTCATATTTGCTTAATTTTCCCCCCTTTTTGAATACCACAATCTGTGTTTTCTCTTGATTCACTTTTAACCTCCATTCTTTACAGTATACATCAATTACTTGTAATGATTGTTTTAAACCATTTACTTTAATAGATCCTACCACTAAGTCATCTGCAAAAAGAAGTCCTGGGATTTGGATGTTGTTAATTACTGGTGCACAGTTATTATTCCTTCCAATTTCTAGTAAGACATCATCTATGTATAAGTTAAATAAAACTGGGCTTAACTTACATCCTTGCCTGAGGCCTTTCTTTTGTTGAATTTCTCTTGTTACACAGCTTGTCTCCACCATTACACAGAAGGTGTTCTCAAAATACAGTGCTTTAAGAATATTCACCACTTGCTGACTTACTCCCTTACACACTAATTTATGCCATAGAAGTTGTAGCTCAATTCGGTCATAAGCTTTCTCTAAGTCTACAAAAGCCATATACAATTTACCCCTTTTTCTTTTAAATATTTGTCTGCTAATGTCTTTATAATAAATAAATTATCAATTGTTCTCCTTCCCTTGTGAAAGCCCATCTGGAATTCCGAAAGGATATTATATTCTTCAACCCAAGATTGTAGTCTCGCTGCCAAAATGCCCGCAAAAAGTTTTCCTATATTCGATAACAATGCAATACCTCTGTAATTAATAGGTTTATCGACATTACCTTTGCCTTTATATACAGGATGGATGATAGCTTCCCTCCATTGTTTAGGTACATAACCCTTTCTAATAATTACATTAAATAAATCTAATAAAATCTTCACTCTTCCTGTTTCATTACACCACTCCTTAAGAAACTCTGTTGGGATGCCATCAATTCCAGTAGCTTTATTTTCCTTCAGTAACTTAACTTGTTTTATTATTTCCTCACTCCTAATTTCACCATCCAATATGTCTACAGAAACATTCCTTATTTCCAGAAATCCCATACTTCCTATACGGAAATGTAATTATTTTAATTATACTTAATCCAGAACCAAACAAATACTGTAACTGTTATAATCATATTCAGTTTCATATATTGCATATGCCGAAGTAGGTTTCATTTATGCCATAGAAAAAGTGTTAAAATTTGCTGTCCAGCACAATAGGTCAATTTAGGTGAACGAATTAACAGTTTCCCAAGGTATTAATTATCAAGTATGAGAGTGGTTCAAGGTTGACCAGGATCTTATTCTTTCTACTGAACATATTGTGAAGACATTCTAAACAGCAGGCAAAGTATTCCCATCCCTGTTAGCAGATGGCTAGAAGGGCGACATCATAGCTATAATAATGCAGTAGAAAAAATGGTGTATAACGATGAAAGATATAAATAATATGGGACATATTTCTGTACAATGAGAACATCTAGAGAGCTAAAATTCTTTGCAGACTATTAGCACAGTTGAGACTTATTAGAGTTTAGGAGGTGATGATTAGAAGAAACAGGGAGGAAACTGTACACCAATGGTCAAAAAAAAAAAAAAGAGTCATCCCCAGATTCCATGTGACGAGCGGAGGGCTTTGTGTACCTTCATAACAGCTGTGTTCACCACACACATGCAGAAACTGTAGAATGGTCTCTGCCCTATGAGCAAAATGGTTACCTTATTATGGTGTTTCTCGGTGGTGACACTTATAAGCCACTGAAAACAGACCATGGAAAAGCGTTTCGTTGGCCAAGAGGCTGTACAACTTGTGCTCATAAGCTCCTTGGTTCAAATCTCGCATTATTGTTATTTTTACATTGTTAATTTTATGACTGGATGTGTAGAACATAATATTGCATTAATATAACTTAAGCACATTAAGTTTTAGGCATATCTACGTACCCAAAAACACATTTCTATAAAAATACTCATTTTAAATAACTAAAGAAATAAATGCAAATAATCTATTATCTTCTAAAACTAAAACATACAAATAAACAAAATTAATATCAGGTGCATGAACCCTGAACACGAATAACTGCCCGCATTTTCAGGTTATAGATGAAATTAAATCCCTGTAGTAATAAGAATGAGAAGTTACATCCCAGACTTCTTGAATTTGTGGCCAGAATCCTGTATGAATTCAACAATTCCATCAGGATATATTATCCTCACAGAGGGAATCAAAATATTTTCAAGTATTATCATGTATTGTGCATGGTTCGGTGTATCGTCAAGCTGCCACAATACAGCTAGACTGTCGCTTAATATCTGAGACACAGATATGTGACCATGATGAAACTGTGAAGCCACACATTTTGTATTGTAATAACTATTCTAGTATGAACTTTATCAAATGCTGTGTATGAAATTGCATATATACAGAGAGAGCCAAAAAACTATGAACTGGCTGTGCAGTGTTTTTCCTGTCCGCATCCTCGATGCTTATTGTCGTCTGCTGCTATCATAGAAAGGTGCAGATGAAACCATACAACATTTTTAAAACTACTTTTAAAGGCTTTACTTACCAACTTTATGAAAGGAGATGCTGAAACTGGCCACCGTCATCCATACCTTTTGAGCACCTCTTTAGGAAACTATCCATCACTTGCTGTAGTTCATGTTGAGAAATGCTGGCAATTTCCTAGCAAATATTTTGTTTTAATTCTTCTAGGTTGTGTGGGTTTGTCTTGTACACTTTGTTTTAAGTTACCCCAGAGATAGAAATCATGGCAGTTAGGTTGGGGGACCAAGGGGGCTACAAATCTCTACTAATAATTCTATCCTCAAACACACTTTCAATTAATTATAAGTAATAATGTAGAAGTGGTTGATAGTGAAGTATTTCAAATGAAAATGAACGAGGAGTAAGAAAACTCATTTACACTCTTCACTTAAGTAAAATTACCTGGACATCATCAGCTGCTGACCTACTGGCTGGTGGTTGTTTGATCGTCCTGTATCTGCCTGTGTTGACCATCTGTGGTGGTATCTGGTGAGGGTTTGATGTACTTGCTGAGTTTGTCTTCTGCTGGGATGTCGAAATTCATTGCAATATTCTTGTTCTTCCAAATGTAGATTTTCTCCCAAGCGGATAGTTCCATAGGTTTTGAGACTTCTTTTAACAGTTTGACATACGGGTGTATTTCATGGTTTTTCTCCCAAAAATGATTCGCAACGGTAGATTTTTCAATTTGTTTTTGGTGAATGTTTGTGAAGTGTTCTTTTCCGCGTGTTTCAATATTTCTTTTGGTTTTCCGAATGTATTTCATGTTGCATTCTACGCATTCTATGGCGTATATTACGGATTTTTCTTCTGGAGGGACTTGAACTTTCAATTTTGAACTTAGGAGATTTTTAATGCTGTGTTTGTTACATGGTGCAAGTTTTACATGGAATTCTCTAAAGATGTTTTCAAATTTGTGATAAATTAAACCTACAAGAAAAGTCAATCAAATTTGCAATAGAAACTGAAAAATAAGGCTGCCTCCCAATTTTAGATTGAAGATTATGAGGAATGAAAACTCCAAGATTAGTTTCGGTATACATAGGAAGGCCACACCTACAGACAATTACATAAAAATAATAACTACAATCCAGGCAGTCATAAATATGCATTGTTCAACAGCCTAGCATATAGATTGGCTAACATCCCCATGAATTACACAGAGTACAGAACAGAATTTGACCACATACTAAACACAGCAGTCGCCAATGGTTTCAAGAAATCCACTACAATAAAGAAAATAAATAAATTCAAAAGAAAGAAGATGATTACAGAAGTCTCCACTCTCAAACCAATCAAAATGCAATACAGTTTCTGCAAATCTACATACCACCCACATTTTTATCACAAATTTGAAAACATCTTTAGAGAATTCCATGTAAAACTTGCACCGTATAACAAACACAGCATTAAAAATCTCCTAAGTTCAAAATTGAAAGTTCAAGTCCCTCCAGAAGAAAAATCCGTAATATACGCCATAGAATGCGTAGAATGCAACATGAAATACATTCGGAAAACCAAAAGAAATATTGAAACACGCGGAAAAGAACACTTCACAAACATTCACCAAAAACAAATTGAAAAATCTGCTGTTGCGAATCATTTTTGGGAGAAAAACCATGAAATAGACCCGGATGTCAAACTGTTAAAAAGAGTCTCAATACCTATGGAACTATCCGCTTGGGAGAAAATCTACATTTGGAAGAACAAGAATATTGCAATGAATTTTGACATCCCAGCAGAAGACAAACTCAGCAAGTATATCAAACCCTCACCAGATACCACCACAGATGGTCAGCATAGGCAGATACAGGACGATCATACAACCATCAGCCAATAGGTCAGCAGCTGACGAGAGCAAAGGACTCTTGAAATATGTCAGGTAATTTTACTTAAGTGAAGAGTGTAAATGAGTTTTCCTACTCCTCGTTCATTTTCACACTTTCAATTGTTCTCATCAAAATATTGGTCGTATGAGCTGTTGCAGAGTCTTGTTGAAAAAAGTCAAAATCATGCTCCCTGTCTGTTAATTCTCTAAAAAAAGGGGGCAAAATTGTATTCATGTATGTAAGAGCATCAACTCTTGACTCGAAAAAAATTGGCCCTACAATTCTTTCTCTGCTCATGGTGCACCATACACCAACTTTTTCATCATGAAGGGGTACTTCATGAAAAATATTAGGTTTGTCAGGGCTCCAATAACGATTATTTTGTGTACACACATATCCATGAAGGTGGAACCAAGCCTCGTCTGTGAAAAATATTAAATATGGGTCTATTTCGCCATTGTGTGCACTATTGAGACTCCACTCACAAAATGTGAACCTAATTGCAGGATCACCTGGTTGAAGAGCATGTGCCTAAGTAATTTTTGGGGGAATTCTTCAAACAATGACCGATGTCGTATAATGTTTCATTGGTAAGAACAGCCGTACACCATCTTTTATATTTCTTAGCTTGAACACTTCCTGTGGCCTGAAATTTATGTAAAGTTCATGGATTGTTGCATGCCTGGAACTTTTACACCTGGAAATCTTTCTGCAAATCGTACTTTCACTTGGCGAGCTGACTGAGTTAACACATACAAATCACAAATAAATACACGCTGTGCAGTAGAAAACACATACTGAGCATTAATATACTTTGTGACTAAGTACACGACAAAATAATAACTGGTAATAACTGAACTACATCACATCACCGTCAACTCAATACTGCACTTCACACTGCAGAGCAAAACCATGTCAACAGCGTGACCTTGTTTATAGCAGCAGTGCGTTATCATGTTTCCACATGCCCAGTGGAAAAACACTGTGCAGCCGGTTTGTAGTTTCTTGACTCTCCCGTTAGAAAATAAGTAGTCACTATGTGTTGATTAAACATTATTAAGAGAAGAAAAAGAAGTGTTTGCTACATGCGAGAAGCAGCCCTGCAGTCTTAACCACAGAAGTACCCTACACTTTGCCACAATGCTACAGGGAAGACACATGGAAGGTAGCATGTTTAATAGTCCCATACAACAACTTACTGCAGCAGCTACACAACTGTATTGCATATGGGGTAAACAAGGTGCTGTGCCATGCTTAGAAAAATTTAGCGTTCAAAACATGACTCATTTTTTTTTGTCCACGGGTGTACAATAAACCTAAGACTTCAGTACAGGCAGGTAGAGGTATGGTTCTTCTGTTCATCTCGCTGTTAAATATCTAATCTAATCAGCACAGCTTCTCAAATAGTATCATCTTTATCTGTTGCAAATACTTCAAAATTTCACCATTGCTAGGAATGTCACTGCAATTAAATTATTTAGATGGTCATTAAAACTGTGCTTTGAACAAAATTTCTTTAGTATCAATCATAATTATTTTTAACAAAAATGAAGCATTTATTACTATATTTGGCAAGCCTGTATAATGAGCTAGCTTAAAATACACATAATTAAAGCTATCCCTTGGCACTTAAATTTGGTATAACATGTTGATATCATTTAAATTACACCTAAATTATACACAAATGACACTGTCAAATTGCTACCCCAATTGCAAAAGAAATAAAACGTTAAATGCAGTTGTAGCTTTGAAAGGTTTTCAAAGTATTCTCCATTAAAGTGCATACACTTTAGATTCATTCAATCAACCTTGAAAATGCCTCCAATTAAGTTCCTTTTATGTAGGTAATTTACAACCTCCATGTAAGCCCTATTGGCCTTCATGTTACTGGAAGCAGCACCTGCAAAGCTTTTCTTTGATTTTAGGAAAAAGTCACAGATGATCAGATCTGGATAATAAGGGGGTTTGGGAAGCATTCTCATATTTTGCGTCACCAAGAAATTTAATCACTCTGCCCAGTGTTTGTGTAGACACATCATCATGGTGAAGCAGTGCAAGCTTTTGATCCTGGATGCTTACTTACCATGCTCCAATGTCTGATGACAGATAGTGAATCACATACCATCCTACAATAATTGGTTTTTTCCTGTACTTCTGCATCACTAAATTTTCCTCGGTGGATAATTTTCTGGAAAGCAACATACTGTTGACTGTCATTTTGTCTCAGGATCAAAGTGGTATATCCAAGATTAATCTCCTGTAATGATGATATGGTTGTCCTTACTATCCCATTGTAACATGTATGTGTGATTCATGTATAAAAATCAGTGTAATAAGAGTATGTAATGTACGTCTTAAGGCTATCAATCCAGGTAGCTGAGAGCATTTCAAGGCTATCAATCCAGGTAGCCGAGAATATTTCATGGTGGCAGCGCGGTGGAGTAGAGGAGAGCTAATTCGCTGGTTTTAGGATTTCTGCAGCTAACCAGGCCGGAGAGACTTGGTTCTGTATCGAGATGGGACCAAGCCTTCCTTGAGGGGACAACGCTTTGGAAGAATCCACAAGGGCCCGTGGTACCTGTTCTCAGCTGTTGGAGCTAAGTCCATGGACTGGAGGCCACCATAAGCAGCTGTAGCTGAGCCCAAGGGACGACTTTGGTGCTCAGCCAGTGGCAGCCTGCACTGCGAGTGGTACTTCTACCCTGAGGGGAGCCGAATAGGTCATCACTGGAAGCCAAACTGTGCACCTCCATCCACCCTACATCTTTAACAGGTTTGCCTATCAACATGGCAGAGACCAGTGAGGGTGATTATATTTCAGTTGTTGAAGCAATTAAGTTAATTCCTAGGCCTTTAGAAGGCAACCCTAAACACTTGTGTGAGTTCATTCAGGGAGCTGAAGCCGCGACCCAAGTAGTAGATCCAAGTAAACAACAGCTTCTCTTAAAAGTTCATTGAATCAAAGATTACTGGCGATGCAAAGGATAGATTTCTAGCTAGAGCAGAGAGGGAAACATGGGATCAAGTTAAGGCTATTTTGGAAGAGAACTTTTCAGTAGATGTATACTAGAGTATTATGGTGGTGTTTTATTCACATCTAAACAAGACATGGGAGAAAATGTAGCTCAATGGGGCTCGCATATTGATGTGATGGCAGCAGAGCTTAGGAGAGAAGTTAGAAATAGATTAGGAAAACTAGAACACAGAAATAGCACTAGATATGTCAAAGGTGGCTGTAGCTGATAGGAGAATTTTTAAAGGGAACTTTCATTGCAGGTCTTAAAGACGAGAGGATTAAATATATTGTGAAAGCTAAAGGGGAAGAGGAATCATTACCTCAAGTAGTGGAGCTGCACTCCAAGAGGAAAGTGAAGTAAAATCACAAAGGTTTAAGGGTGGCCAAGGTAATCAAATAGGAAATTGGTACGGCCCAGGAATAAAGAAGGATAATAGGGGGTCAGGGACTGAAATAAAGAAAGAGGTTAATATGGCATCAGGTATTCAGTGCTTCAGATGTCAAGGTTCAGGGCATATTGCAAAGGATTGCAAGAAAGCCCCAAGATGTGCCAAGTGCAAAAGACAAGGGCACGAGACTCGACAATGTAGTTGGGAAACGGGCAGTAGAGCTGCCTGAGCAGTCGCAAACAGCCTGAAGTAGAGGCTGTGAAATAGCAAAAGGTGATAAGGATCACCGAAAAGGTTTTTATAGGGTTAGCAAGAGGTGAAAGAGACTATGCTAATAATGGAGATGGACAGAATCCATCAAGAGGTGATAAGGGATCACTAAAGGTTTTTACACAGTGCACATTAGGGATTAATAAGGTGGAATCTTTATTAAGTTATAGTGTCTGGGACCATTACGTGGTGATAAGGTGTCACCAGCTGTTGTGTCAGAAGATAAGGAACTGGGTCCATATGAGGTTTATCTCTTATATCAAGAGTTGAAGGATAGGGGTAGCACTAGCACTAGTTGATACAGGGGCACTACTACAGGAACATTCTCTTGCTAGGAACATTGCCCAAAGCAAGGAGCAAATAGAAATTTAAGGTCTTGGTGGAAACAAAGTTAAGTAAATGGAAAGGTTACATTAACCCTGAATAATTTCCAGATCCCAATTAAGTCAGAATATTACATTGTTGATAAATTGCCTAGGAACATTGATGTGATATTAGGGCAAGACTGGCTTATACAAAATGATTATATGCTAGCTAAAATACTAGCTATACTTCATTAGAGCGAGATGGTGGTTCAATTCCCCATGAAAGAAAAAGGAATTAGATTTATTGAACATCAGTTACTACAGCCTGGTTTACTTTGTACATCTAGCCTAACAGAGTGTAATAACACATTTTCTTGCCTCTTGGCAAACTTAACGCATGGAAATTTAGTGGTGCAAAGGGCACCAATCTTAAAGAAACCACCTACACAAATAAACAGAGTAGAGGGAGCACAAACAAATTTATTCACTGCAAATAGGATGAGATTGTTACACGAAAACTTAAAGGTTGCAGCACATACTCAAAAGTACTGAAGACATTATGAATACTTGTTCAGAGTTCCCAGATATATTTAACTTGCCAGGTGATAAATCGACAAGCACCACAGCAGCTGAACACTATATACCAACACCTTCCATTCCTAAAGGTAGGGCAATTACTTTGAAAAACTACAGATTAGCTGAGGTGCATAGGCAAGAAATACAAGAGCAAGTAAAACAAATGCTAGATGAAGAAGTAATTACTCGCAAAAGCGAGTGGAATTTTCCATTAATTGTTGTGCCAAAGAAGCTAGATGCATCCGGAAAGAGGAAGTGGTGCATCTGTACAGATTTTAGGAAGTTAAATGATGTAACAGTGGGAGATAGTTATCCTCTGCTCAATATTCAGGACATTTTAGATAAGATAGGAAGGGCACAATATTTTTCAGTTTTAGATTGCGCTGGTGGTTATCTTCAGGTTCCCATTGTACCTGAAGATCAGTGCAAAACTGCTTTTAGCACATCTAGTGGTCATTGAGCACAAAAGAATACCATTTGGTCTTAAATCAGCACCTGCGACCTTTCAAAGAATGATGAATGTGGTGTTGTGCGATTCAATAAGTGATAGATGCTTTGTATACATGGATGACATATTAATATTGGGAGAAACCTTAGAACACAATGAAAAGCTGAGAGACATGTTTAGCCAGTTGAGGAAATATAACATAAAAATTGAGCCTGATAAATGTGAATTCTTGAAATTAGAATTAAATTACTTAGGATATGTTGTGACAGCAGGAGGAGTCAAACTTGACACCAAGAAAGTACGGGCAGTAACAGAATACCCAGTACCGAAGAACCCTAAGGACCGGTTTCACCAATCGATGTTAAAAATACTCTAACATAAGGTTAAAACTTTTGTGTTTCATCAAGCTTTTACAGCAAATTGTTAGCTAACATTTTTTTTAACATCAAAGACAACTGCAAACACTAACTTTTGAGAAGGCGGTGGCTGAACTACACTGCTTCTGAACGTACTCCGATGTACTTTTGTCTACGTATCGCCATGCTCTCTGTGTCAGTAGCCACAACTATTTACATTCTTTCATGGCAATGGCCATGTAATTTTCCCGGTTGTTTGAGGTTAGAATCACGATGTCATCTGAAATAAACATTTTACCATTTGAAACGCATTAATTAACATCTGGTTAATAAATATAGACATATTGTCAAGTGCAAAAAAGCTGACGGTCTTACATTAAAGGATAAAATTGCAGCCTGGGACAAAATCCATGAATAATTTAATTGGAATGAACATGTTTCTCTTAAGTCCAGTAAGCAACTATGGCAATTTTATGCTAACATAAAGTGCTGCACCAGAAATGTTAGGTGCGAAGGGCGTTTAAGATGGTTTAAAACTGGTGGTGGACACTGCATTGAAACTAAAGTGGACGAAAAAGTGTTATCGCTGATTAATCAAGCAGACCTGAAAAATGTAGTTTGTTTCTTAAAGCAACTGCTTTGGAAACCTTCCGGATAAGCCCACAAACGGTAGTTTTGGAAATACCAACATTATCACAAGTAAATGAAAAATGTTAGTAGCATAAAATCTAAGTACCTAATTAACACTTAGGAAAAAGAGGCATGCTTCTGTTGGTAGTATTCTAACCTCTCGTATTTCCCATAAAACCATGCTCATGGCCCCTTGGACAGTCTATATTGCTTTAAAAATTCCTTCTTTTGCAGGGTTTCAAATTTATTATGATGTACGACTACTCTTCTATTAGGAATGACATTAAAAAATGCCAATTGTAGCAAACTCGCATCAACAGCTTGGTTTGCAGCAGCCATTTTCCAGATTCTAACATTTGTTAAACGCCTTAACACAGTGGTATGGGGATGTTAACTTAACACCGACTATAACACATTGTTAAAGTTAACATTGTTTGATGAAACAGAATTTGTGTTAACTTCAGTGTTAAATCGATTTAACATTGTGTTAAAACTTAGCATCTATTGGTGAAACTGGCCCTAAAGATATTAGATCATTCTTAGGTCTAGCAGGTTACTACAGAAAGTTCATAAATAGATTTAGTGCAATTGCACAACCATTAACAGATTTGTTGAAAAATGGTGAATGGAATTGGACAGAAAAGGAACAAGTTAGTTTCGAGTTACTAAAGCAGATGTTAATTCAAGCTCCAGTTCTAGAATATTCTGATTTCACAAAACCTTTTATATTGACGACAGATGCTAGTGGATATGCGGTTGGTGCTATACTTAGCCAAGGAAAGCTAGGTCAAGGCAAACCTATATCTTTTACAAGCAGAATCCTCAATAAGTCTGAAATAAATTACAGTACAGTAGAGAAAGAACTTTTAGTGAATGTATGGGCTTGTAAACACTACAGACCTTATCTGTTAGGAAGAAAATTTCAAAGTGTCACAGATCACAAAGGACTAGTTTGGATCTTTAATGTAAAAGATCCGAGTTCTAGGTTAATGAGGTGGAGACTTTTGCTTGAAGAATATGAGATTCATTATAGAGCACGTAAAAGTAATTCTAATGCAGATAGTTTAAGTAATATACTAATCCTTCTATAACAAATGTATGTTTGTGAGAATGTAAGTATAGGTTGAATTGTAAATAGTATCTTGTAATCTGTTTTTTGTGGCATTGTATAAATGATAGGCCAAAATTATAAATAATATTTGATAATATATGTGATTTGATTGAAAATTACTATTTGTATTATATAGTGACAAGTCAAATAATAAATAGTGATTGTATAAGTGATATGCCAAATTGTATATTAGATAATATGCTGATACTATGACGAAGCTTGAAACATGTAATAACAATAACAATAACAATAAATACTTTACTTTACATTAAATACAGGAGCATTTCAGATAAACTAAAATATAAATGAATACAAAATTAGCTGTAACTCAACACGCTTGGGCTATAAACTCTGCCTCATGAAGGGTAAGATGGCAGTGTGTGTGTGTGTTCTAATGACCGCTGCTCTAAATGAGCAAGAACAATGATAGTAAGCACAATCTAAATCCTAACAATGTTTCTGTTAAAATACGAGGTGAATCTTCATGGATTACAAAGGCAATAATGAGGTGACAGAAGTAGCTGAGAAATTGGCACGTAAGCATAGGCTGCCATGTGATGCCACTGAAAGCGTGGCTTCCTTGCACAAGATGATCGAGCTGCTTAACAAGCAATTTATTAGCAAAGGCCAATGCCACAAAATGAAAACTACAGCCTGAAGCAGATAAATGGTATATTAGTGCATAAAAACATCCAAAGAACTAGAACCCGTCAAGCATGAACACGCAGAAAGAGCGGAATATTGGGAAAAAGCTAGTAACAGGAACAGAAAAATGGAATTGGACAGGGACCAACAGGGACCAAAAGACGAAGCTCAAGGAGCAAATGACAATCAGCATCGATAACTGTTTTGCTGTATTAAGCCAAGTTGAAGAAGCTAATGCCTCACTGGAGGATGACTTTAAACAGTGCATGTATTAGAAAAAAAGACAGCAATTATAGTTGGAGATTCCATAGTAAGACACATCAGAAATCACATAAACAAAGAAGGATCAGTCTACTGTTATGCAGGAGTACAAATACATCAAGATGCTGTATAAGAATCTGGACAACCCAGATGTAATTATACATGCTGGAACCTGCAGCATATGGAAAGCAATCAACCCAGACAAAATCCTGAAGGAGATGAATAAACTGGTGACCACAGTAAAGAAGCTATTTCCATATGCACAGCTGTGCATAAGGGGAGTTCTATGGTGCCAGAATCAAGACCAGTGATACACTGACGCAGTTAACGAATGTCTTGACTGGGTACTAGAACAAATAGTTGTACCTTTATTGACACAAATTCTTGAATCAAGGATTAGGATTTAGGTAGAGATCAGCTACATCTAAATAGCTAAACTTTGCACTCTGATGAACACAGCTGTAGCCCAGCTCATACCAACAAACTATTTTGGATAATGGTAAGCTCACAGTACAGGACCAAGGCCGTCTCTATTTACAGGTCTGGATGCACGATTCATGATGTCACAATGCAAGGTCCATGTACTAAGGAATTCCAACGCATAAAGCAATGTTTTAGAAGTATTTTTAGTGTGTTTGTGCTGAAATAAGCATGCAATCATTTATATTCTTACACTTCCATATTAAAGATTAATGCGTATTAGTAAATACGTGGAAAAAATGCTTTCCATAGTTTATGGCAGACCATCTTCTTACCTTCTCAAAGCGAATAGGTCTGCAATTCTCTTTTTTATTTTGCCTGAAGCTCATGGCAAACTGTCTTGCTTAATAATACAGCTTTTTTTTTTTTTTTTAGAAGGATGTTAGACATTACTTGTATTATTTTTCTCAGCAAAGCAGGACTCTGCAATTCACATTTGCTAGCATTGAAGTCAGTACCAATATTATACATGTCGCACGTCTCGATACCCGAATGTAGAATTAAATTTTTCTAGTTTACTACTTTAAGAAATTCTTGTGCATATGCTTCATAAATTAAAGACTAAAATATACTGAAAATGCATGCATGCCATTATATATGTGAACTGCAATAGCCATTTCAGACCTCCCTACCCCACTCTTAAGTAAGCACTAACTTCAAAACTTTGAAACTAAAAATCTATTCTGGTTTCACAGTAAAACATTTTGTATGAATAAACTTTATTTGCACATCTTTTATACACAATCCTTTCTTACAATATTTCACTTGTAAACTAACTTAACCTATGTTCAAATTTTCTTGCAAGCTATGTTCTACCTATATTGCTCATTTTGCCTGGCACCCTGACCTTATTGCTCAGTGAGCAGCTCTTGCTACCCTTAATCACCTATGATCCATCCTCTCCCTCCTCCGTTTGTCCTTCTACCTTTCTTATTTCTCCTACTTTTCTAATCCATTTCTTTCTTACTTTCTTTAAAAACTCCCCTATATTTTTATTTTTCCTTCCTTCTCTTCTTAACATTTTAATTGTACTATTTTTCCATCCACTTTTCCTCCAGTATCACTCCCTTTCTTCTTGTTCTTCCTAATTCCACTAACGCTACTTCCCCCGGTACTGATCTTGGTAACCCCAATAGTTCTTTGCAGATCATTCTGTAGCTCTGGTCTATTTTTCTGCTTAATTCAGTTCCCACCCAAATTTCAACTGCATATAGCATTCTTGCTTCTACCAACACCTCATACATTCTTTCTGTCCATTTAGTCGACATTTCTAATTTGTATTTCCACGTCCTTACTCCTGCCATTGCCGCCTTTCCTTTAGCCATAACCTTCCTGCTATGCACCGCCCATTCACCATTATTGCTCCCAAATAATCCAACTCTTTGACAACTTCTAGCTTTAAAGCCCCATCTGCTATTTCTCTTCTTTTTAAAATTTATTTCCTCTTTTAAATTCCATAACTTTTGATTTGTTTATATCTACTTTAATTCCCCATTCTTCACAGAATTTCTGTATTCTGTTCATTTCTTTCTGTAGCCCAATTACCGTTATAGCCCCAACCATAAGGTCATCTGCATATAGTAAACCTGGTATCTCTCTATTTGTTATTATGGGACGGTGCATATTTTTTTCTTTCACCCTATCTAATATATCATCTATGAATATATTAAATAATATAGGGCTCAATTCACACCCTTGTCTTAATCCTATTTTTTGCTCAGTCACTTCTGTAATTCCACTATTTCCGCATCTTATACAAAATTTTATATCTTTATAAATCTTCCTAATTTCTTTTATAAAATTTTTGCTTATCCCTTTCTTTCTTAATTTATAAGCTAATGCTTCTGTATTTATAGTATCAAATACTTTTTCAAAATCTCAAAAAACATGTATATCCTTCCTCTTTTCCTGCTCAAATACTTATCTATTATAGTCTTTATTATAAATACATTATCTATTGTTCGTTTACCTTTCCTAAATGCTGCTTGGTATTCTGACAGTTTTCCTTTCTCTTCCACCCATTTTCTTAATCTATCGGTCAATATACCTGTGTATATTTTCCCTAATATTGATAATAAACTTATTCCCCTATAATTCTCTGGTCTACTTGCTCCTCCCTTCCCTTTGTAAATTGGTACCACCGTACTTATTTTCCAACATTCTGGGACATCATTATATTCTTTAACTTTATTTAGTAATTTTGTCATCACTTTTAAAGCATTTTGCATTTCCCCATACATTTTCCAAAATTCCCCTGGCATTCCATCTATTCCTACTGCATTGCCTTTCTTTTATATTCTTTATTTGCTGGTAAACTTCCAGCTCCGTGATTTTACCATATAATTTTTCATTAAATATTCCTCCTTGTCCTACCTCTTTTGGATCTAACTTTACTCTCTTCCCTTCTCCAATTAGCCTTCTAAAATATCCTATACATTCACTCTGTGTAATTTGATTTTTCTCCCCTCTTTTCCTGTTCATCATCCTCACTATTTCCCATTTTTTTTTTTAAACTATCCTTTTCATCTACTGCTGCCTTTAGTTTCCTTTCCATATTTCCCTGCCATTCTTTCCTCTTAGTCTCTAGCAAAGCTTTATATCCTCTCTTTAAGTTTCATCAGGTTTTGTCTATCCCTTTCCTTCTCTGATCTCCTCCACCTAATAAGCTCTTTAAATACCTCCCTTTTTCTTGCTCTACTCTCTTCATCAAACCACCCCTTAATTTTCTGGCCTTTTCCCTGCCTTCTTTCCATTCCTGCTCTTGATCTTGTTAGTAATAATTTCGGTAGCTGTAATACTTTTTCTGGTTTTCCCTCATTCATAGCCATTTTTATTCCACTCTCCACAATCTGACTTACCTCTGAATTTAATACTTTTAAAAAGTCCTCTTTTAGTTCCTCCCTCCATTTATACACTTTTATTGTCTTTATTTGAGCTATTTCCTTATTCTTTACCTTTTGCTCTAAAACATTTATTTCCATCATTAATGGAAAATGGCTACTACTTAATACTTCATTTATTATTTTAAATGTGGTGATTCTCTCCTCTAGTTCCACACTACATAACATATAGCCTACTACACTTTGCCCATTTGTGTTTACAAATGTAAACTCCCCTTCCTCATCTCCTTCCATTGTTCCATTACATATTAATATGTTGTTTAGCTCACAGAATTCTACTATTTTCCTTCCCTATTACTCACTTCATCCCTGCTTTTCCTTGGCCTTATCACATCCCTATCCTCTTCTACCTGCTCTTTTCCTAATAACCTTCCATTCTCCTCCCCTATTCTTGCATTCAAATCTCCTATCACAATAAATTCTGTCTCTGGCATCTTTTCCTGTCTTCTTCTAGCTTACTACAAAATTACTGTTGTAAAAATATGATGCTTCTGGAGGGTTATATGCCACCCCTATTCCTATTCTTACTCCGTTATTCTGTTTAATTATTGGCCATAATACATTGGAACCTCTATTCTTCATTTTTTTTATATCAATAGTTATTTCCATATCATTCTTTACAAACAGGCCTATTCCTCCTGATGCTCTTCTATCGCATCCTTTCCTTGCCTTTTTCTCTAGAAACTTAAAACCTGCTACCTCTTCCTTTCCCAACCATGTCTCTGCCACTCCTACAATATCCATAGAGCACATAATGTTTTTAATTTCACCGCTGCCTATCTTATTTCTTAGCCCTTCCACATTCCAAAACATTAATTTCAAACCTTTCCCTATTTGTTCTTTGGTCGTTCTTGAAACTTAAAACTCTCCATTTTCCTGTATCTTGTAGTTCTAGGCTCCATTTCCCTTTCTTCTCTTTCATCCCTAAGCTGAATATAATCCTCCTTGGATATAATTTCTAAACCCTTCTTTTTTATTACTTCTTCTGCCTAACTCATGGATCCTACCTATATCACTTCCCCACTCTGCGCTTTGCCCCTCCCCATACTTTCACTTCTCACTGTCTCCCTTCCATCACTCCTCACAACTCGTGCTGCTTCCCCTCTTCTTTCTATTGGTCACTCCCTCTTGGTCATCTCGCTCTCCAATGTTGCTTCTTCACCATCCCCTTCCACTGCCAACTCTTCTTCCTGTATTCCCCTTGTTGTCTCTTGTTGATATATCTCCCTTGTCTCCTCTTGTCTCTTTCCAAAGCTGCTTCTCCTCCCCTCTTGGTCAGCTGTCGTATGTCTGTTTGTTCTCTCGTGTTGATGCCTTACTCTTGACCATGTTTGACTGCTGAAATCTTGCCGAGGTTCCCATTCTCTGCTCAGGTCTTTGTCCTGTGTTTTCCGGCCATTCTACATTTTGCTGCGGTGCATACATTGTCTTCATTTCTTTTTATATTCATACTCCATTTTTCACCTTCTACTATTAACTGTAGACCTCTTAAGAATGCTTCTTTTCCCTCCACCCTTGCTTCCTTCATTCTTTGAATTAATTCCTTCCTTAGGTCTTGTTCCCCTTTCGTATAGTCCTGTTCTATAAATATTTTTGTCCCCCTTAGTCTTCTTGTTTGTCTTATAATCTCCCATTTTTTCCTCATTGTTGCCAGTTTTAAAATAATAGGTCTTGGTCTTTCTTCAATTTCCCAGCCTACATCCATATTCCCAGCACATACTCTATGATTTCACATACCGTATCCTCCAAACTTCTTCTGTCCTCTCTCACCCAAATATTACAGATTTTCTTCTCTTATCCACTTCGTATAATTTTTTTTATCCCATCTACTCTTTCTCTACATTCTATATCTGTTTTTCCATTTCTTCCCTCTGTATTTTCATTGCAACTTTCAACCCTCTTGTATTATCCATTCTTTTTCCTAGTTCCTTTCCCATCTCCCTTATTTCTTCCATCATCTTGTTCATTTCTGCTGGTTCTGGGTTCTGTTCCATTCATCCTATTATCAGCAATATTGTGATTACCATTATGATGACTCTCCATATCTGAGTTTCCATTTTTACTTTTTCATCTATTCTTATTTTTTTTTTCTGCTGAAACTTCAGTATATTTGAATGTCCACTCACCATTTTATCGTGTTCTCTCATACTCGCTTCACTACACAACCTTATCCTCTCACTACTGGCTTACGACTCCCAACATTTTCTAATAATTTTCACTTTTAAATTAGATATACACACAATACTTAGCTGCATTACCTGCAATGTAAATTTGGATAAATGTATTCTGCTCCTTTACATTAATGTTCCTACATACATAAACTATATTTTGAAATGTGCCATAAACATTTATGCCAGTTTCTCGAAAGTGTTTGTGTTAGATAATTTCGTTATCTGATATAGAAGTTAACATCTTAAATCCACATTAACTCAAAGCTTTAATTATGGCGAGAATCACATTCACACAGGTTTTGTAGTGCTAAAACCTTTACTGAATACAAGACCAAAAGAACTTTATTCTTGGACCTTAAAGATGCTATCATAGAGGTCTGCATTGTTAATGCAGGATCGTTTGTATTTGAAATTTCTTGAATGTTACCCATATGATAAGAAATTTCTAGTTTTACGTAACTTTCATGCAGCAACAAATTCACTAATTTTTCTTGATCACCGAGTATTTATTTTAAATGTATATTTTAAATGCACACATTTGTAATTACTATCAGGACTAAGGGTTTGCGAATAAAAGAAGTATACAGGAATCACTTATCTGCAAGCTGTTGGATTAGAAAGTAATAATAAAGCACACCCATAATGAGGTATCGGTTGTATATTGCATTACCTTTTGATAGTCTTACCTATTCTTCTATGAATTTAGTTGGATATTAAGTGGAATCTTCATATACTTCCTTATAACATTCTTTTAAACTGTTGGTTTGTCTGAAGTAGTTCATTCTCTGTTCGCTTGTAATTGTGTGCCTATTCAGATATCTTAAAAAGAGCATCAAATTTGGACCATTTATCCAAGATCATCACTTTACCAAGCACCCATTTTAACTAATGATTTGGTATTATAATCTTACCGTGTGAAACTTGAATAATAAAGTTGCAGTTTACAACCTTTGAAATTTCTGAGGTATCAATTTTCAACTAATGGACATCGTATTTTATGAAGGCAGTGAATCCCTCTAATTTCATGTATTTAACTTTTAGGGAGCTAATTCTGAAGATAGATATTGTAGTAAACTAGAAAATAATGAGGGGCAAGTATTTTCAATAGCAATAAGTTTAGGAATTGTCATGGGTACTACAAGAACACTTCCATCATTTCATGTGCAGTAAATTTATTCACTATATGCTGTTCAGAAAAATTAATACATACCACAACAAATGCAGTACATAATTATTCCTGTGAATAGCATGTACACTCTGCTGTCTCTGTGTAGATCCTTTCGGAATGAAAACACTGTTATATACTTTTCAGAACTTGTTAAATAGTTTAACATGCATCCCAGGACACAATACTTTCCTGGTATTTTGAACTGATAACTACACTGTTTTAAGTATTCTTTCACTTGCTAAGTAGCTAATTTAGTTATCAATTATTGGTCCATTTTGAGACAGCAACGAACTCATTAGCTCTCCAAATCCACACTAAGATGCATTCTTATAATGCAGGTTATTAACTACCGATAGGCCTCCAAAGATGGTGTAATTAACAGTTATCTTGTTTTGCCTCCTGGTCTGTGTACATTGAGATGACCTTGATAGGACCCTTGTACAAATTCTCATCAGGTAACAAACTCATAAGAGATAACAGGTTAGGTATCCCTCAATATTGAATGCAATGAGCTTAACAAATGTAACATTAAATCAAACAGGGCAAGGGTAATAATAATCCAAAACATGATGATAGTCTGGATTTAAGCATAATTTACTACACAAATTCCATCAAAATATACAAAGTATAGAAAACATGGATATGGTAAAACATATAGACATACTATGCAGACTGAGCACTGGTGAACTGAAAATAACACCACTGAGCTCAAACTCCCATATTTTATGGCAAATGGATTTAGCAGGAAAAAATGAAAAATGAAGGATTTTTTGAACTTAATTAAGAATTCTCTGATACCCACACCCATCTCAACTTTTGAAGCTCTCACTACTGAAGAGCACTTTGAAGCTAATATAAATTAGAATAATAAAAATATAATTATTTGCATTTATAGGAATTAATTTAGTGATGTAAAAATTCTGTTCCAAAATTTGTACCAAATTTTAAATTATTATCAAAAAGCTAAGAAAAGTACAATATTGCTGGGTGACATAAATATTGATTATCTAGTGCACAGTAAGTAATGACAAAACTAACTTCCTTACCTGTTTTAACACCTATGGTCTCAGGCCAATGATTGAAGTACCAACAAAAAAGACTAATCATTCAGAAGGCTCACTATATCAAATAGCCATTAGCAAAGGCCTAATTCACTTTGATGTTAATGTATATTTGAAACTGGAATATCTGATCACCAAACAATTACACTTAACCTACAACAAAATAAGAACAAAGACGACCGGTGTATGAGATATAAAACAGTCCATCTATAAACTCCAGAAAACCTTAAATACTTCCAATATCTACTCGAAAAAGAATCATGGGAAGAAATATAGCTGGAGAAAATAGTAGAAAGAATAAGTGATAAAATTAACCGTACCTTTAAACACTACTATAATCAAGCCTTTCCAGTGGTTAAAGTCAAGGTGCAAAATAAAATACCTAACTGGGTAACCAAAGGTATGATGATCTCTTGCAATAAACTGAGATTTCTAAGTCAACAAGTTAAAAAGAAAAATTTCTCACAGGAACTCAGAGCACACTACAATAATTACAAAATAACTACATATACAGATCACTAATTTACATCAGAATCAATATTAACCAATATTCTTTCAGGGCTGATCTCCATAATTTTAACACAAGAAATAAGCATAAATTAGACTATTTGAGATGCAGATTAAAGGTTGGTTTCACCAACAGCGATGATTTTTCATTTTATTTTAGTTTATGTTATCCCAGTTATACATCTTTATCACTGGAACACAGAAGCACGTTTCACCATGAATTTGCAAACCCAGGTAAGGAAATTGTAGAGTAGGTTTATGTGTGTTATACGAGCCAGCTGTCCACTGCTTCCATTGGTGCCTTTTCCTGTACATGTCGAAGATCAAAACTACATTTGATTGAAGCAGAGGCAAGCGCATTCTGCTTTTTAAGTTCTGCAGTTTGCAAACCACTTTGCACTCATTAGAATAAAATTGGGTTTAAAATTTAAGCCTATCATATCCAAATAATTGATGCACTTAATGGCATGGTCACACAGATGTTTTATAAAGACCATGATATAAATATGTAGGCTGTAGAATGGAAGAGAGGTGTAAGCAGAAAGTTTGCTTATATTTTATTGTGCCATAAAATGTGTCCAGAATGAAACAGTATACAAACATTTGTGCTCTGTAAAGAGCAGTGAAACATGTACAGGAGTGACAGTAGACGATGCAGTGGACAAATAGAGGTTAGGTGTGTTGACGCAAAAAAATGATAATTATTAATACCGCAGTGCACAAATCTGTAATTCAGTTTTGAAATTTGTATTCCTTAGCTGTTTACATATTGGATAGGAATTCCAATTCTTGCCCCTTTTCTTCTAAACTAGAGTACAATACATTTAGTCTCATTTTTATAGGCCCCTATAACTTTTACAATCATATTGGGAGCACTGACATGAAAAACAACTCATTGACTGTAGGTTATTTAACATTAGGTTTTAATCATTTCTATCCTGAAACACTCTTACATTCACACCCATATGCATACCTCCAGGCTCTGCGGAGGGTAGGGAGAAATTCTAATTAAAAAAAAAGTTCCCCACCCCAGCCGGGGTTCGAACCTGTGACCTCGAGATTGTGAAGCCAAATCGCTGACCACTTGATTATGGAGACAGACAGCTTGTCTGTAGGTTATGTGAGACAGAACCACGAAACAAAATCTACTTTATAATACAGATAGGCACATTGAAATAATAATGGCTTCGTTCTCTGATCCATCATGGTCGCTTTCTAGTTCTCTCGTACTGCACACCTTCATATCTGTTGTTCTCCATAACCAAATGCATTACTTGTTGCAGCACCATCTATCTGTTTGCTTCACTAACTCTGATTTCAATTCGTAAATGGTGAAAAATGGCCGGTAAAGCTTTAACCAGGTTTACAGGCCACAGCAACCATTACACTGGTTGTTGGAACAGTTGTTTTACCGAATTGCAGTTTTAACACCTTTTACTCAAGTTAAATAAGATTATCGTTGTTGGTGAAACCAGCCCTAACGGTTAGCTCAAAACTTGTTTTTATAATGGTATTAATATGTTCAACAAACTACCAGATGCAACAAGAGAATTCACAACTGGCTAAATAGGCCACTTTACTCAGTTAATGAATTTATGGATAGTGTTGTTGACATTATTCTGTAACCTAAATCTATGTAGTAGCTCTAACCATATATGTAACTATTTGTTTTTGTGATGTCATTTCTGGATGTATTCTGGTCTGACAAATAATTATTATTATTATTATTATTATTATTATTATTATTATTATTATTATTATTATTATTATTATCCCGGCTGCCAAAAGCTTATACACTCAAAGAGCAATTCTGCAAATAAACATAAGACAGTATGGGATGTAATTAAATGAGAAACCAACTCAAAATTATTCTATGTAGTAACTCTGAACTCCAACATGGGGATAGCATTATAAAGAATCCCATACAAATAGCAGATATGTTTAATGATAAGCTTGTAGAAATAACGAAAAGTATATAAAATTCAAACCAAACAAAAAGAAATGATAATAGCAACTTTGAGTCTGTGAATGTTAAATCATTATTTCTTGAGCCAGTAATTGAAAATGAAGTATTAAACATAATTAGTACAATGAAAAATAAGAAACCTAAGCATTAGGTGGAACTTCTAATTATGTAATTAAAACTTGTGACAAATGTTTAAGCAAACCTTTTGGTTACTTAATAAGTCAATCCTTAGAATAAGGTGGTTTCATTAAAATTTGAAGGTAGCAAAACTAAAGAGGTCAATAATTACAGACCTATAGTACTGTTATCCATATCTCAAAAATTCCAAAGCAAAAAATCCACTAACATGGTAGTGATGAACTTCACCAATAGCATCTATGATATGCTGGATAATGGCGTACTAGAGGTGGAGCTATTCCTAGACCTAACCAAAGCTTTTTGATATGGTGGATCATGCCATGCTACTTGACAAACTGCATCAATGTGGGGTCAGAGGTTTAGTACACAACTGGTTCCAATCATACCTAGAAAATAGGAAACAATTAGTAGAAATATAGTATTAACCCACAAAAATGGAGGTAATCGCAGAAACTTCCAAAATTAGAGAAATAAACACTGGAGTTCTGCAAGGATCCATTCTTGGTCCCTTATTATTTCCAATTTATATCAATGGTAAACCAATGTGTTTAGAATGATCAGGAAGTTATCACGCTGCCTGTGACACAAGCATACTTATTATGGGAAGGGATTAAAACTACCTTAAGGAAAATGTTGCATATGCCATTAACAAAGTATTAAACTGGATCAAAACTGAGCCAAAGAGAGCAATAAGAGTAACAGTTGGCATAAAAAACATAGAACACTGCAAGGACTATTTCAGAAGACTGAATGTATTATCCTTGCTCTGTGTTTATATAAAGGAACTATTATTACATATAAAGAACCACCTGAGAAATGTAATTACAAATGCTAAAGCACATGATCACAGTACACATAATACAAATAAATTGCATATACATTTTCATAAAACCACTGCATTTGAAAAATCCTTTAAGTTAACTAGTGCAAAGTTACACAATAATCTACCAACATACATAAAAGGAATAAAATATATATTAAAATAAAAAATAAATATGTGAATTTTTACTAAATAACAATTTCTACTCAATTAAAGACTACATGGAATACTAGAATATCTGCAAATCATGCTGCCTCATAACATCATTATGCTTTGGACACTATATTTAATTAATACTAAGCTTTCTTTTTCATGTCCTTTTTCACTGAGGCATATGAATTGGTCCTGTATGCAAGATAATGATGTTAAGACAGTGGAGAAATGAAACAAATCTTACAGTTAGTTGTGATTGTTATGAAAATCTTTCTTTTTTGTATATACCTTGTACATATCTTGACAATTCATGTGCATATGATCAGGGACGATAATAAATTCAATTCAAATCTAAGACATTTCATTCTATATGCAGTAGACACACTGCTCAATTTCTTGGCAAGCCAAAATATCAGAGAGCTTCCCAATTCCCCTATTCTTCAGATCTGGTACCAAGTGACTATTTTTCCTTTTCCTTAAAATGAAGCTTTGGAAAACCACTTCATTTACAATTATCAAGATTAAGTTATAAATTTGAACTCCTGCAAAGACATCCTTACTAAGAAGTTCATTTAAACAACAACTAGAGATGGCATTACAGTTTTTTTATGACACTTTCTATAAATATGTAAGAATTTATGCTTGGAAAACTCATTCCCATGGCTGAGATAGTGTGGATCTTAAGCATTCCATGCCAATGCTCTTCCACTGAGCTATATGTCTTCAACAGGATCAAAATGATCCTGAAGTTTCAGTCTGATGGTGCTGTATCCTTCCTTAATAAGTGAGTACCTATCATTTATTGACATTTTAATTTAATTTCAGTGCTAAGATCAATACAACATGCTGTTTTAGGGATTGTAAAAGTCTAACACAGCCCGAACTGCTGCAATGCAACATTATGAACAGTGAATAGTACAGTTAAATGGTGCATGCTGCAACTTTCAAAACTAATACAGGAGAAATCATCAAAAGCCATCCAATTTTTGCAGGATAAATTCTCCCTCACAGGTGCAGTATGATGACATACCATGTGATAACTATTTACAATGCACTAGATTCATGGTCTCACACATAAGATTACTGCATAATATGTTGTTATTGCAAGAGTTATTGCCTTGATACCACATCCTATTCACCAGGTGTGGCAGTTCACTTAGTCATCATGTCCTGATCCAAACTTTCTTAAGATAGCTAGTCATGAGATCATGCAAGAAGGATATCTTCTGTTTCTTATCAATGCAGGTGAAAATGACCAAATTTGAAAGGCTGAAATATATATGTGTGCTATTGAACCTTTTACTGGAAATGAGTTTTCATTTCTTCCTATGTTAATGCTTAGCATGAAAGTAAAATCTACTATTGCATTTGCCATTAGCCCACTTTTTATAGTGCAAAGATAGAGTTTTGGATCTTTTAACTTCGAAACGAATTGCTAGTAAGCTGGAGACAATTACTTTTACTTTTTTATGAATCAAGAGACAGAGTAGATTAAATAAACAATGAACAGCATTTTAAATAGTACAATACCACGCAACTTGAAAAGCAAAACTATTCCTTACTATTTAGTACCTTTAATATTAAAGATAGAACCATTCTGCCTTCTTCATGTTATGGACAGAATTGATCCACCAAGCTCTGCATACTATCGGAAGCTGTGAAGAGTTGCCCCAATCTTACTGTATTTATAACATCACTAGTTAATTATACTTCTAATGGAATAGAACTTTAATACAACTTTACAGTTCATGCATCAAACATTCTCCATGTGCTTATTATATTAGTCCACTTCAATTAATTTACTGCAGAGTCAAATTCTTTTTATTTGTTTCTAAATGAGTTATCATGGATAGCATCTAAAGTATGGTATCAACTGCAGCTTATGGATAAAGCTTTAGTGAGCTAAAGAATATGACGGAGCAGCTAATAACAAAGGACAAGCTAGATGTGGTAATGATACATGTAGGATCTAATGACATAAATAGAGGGGTGTATGCTGCGGACATAATGGGAGACAAGATGGATCTTGTGGCCACTATAAGGGAGTCAATCCTAATGCAAAGATCGTGATTAGTGGAGTGCTACAAAGATATGACATCACCCAAAAGAAAAAGTATGCATATACAGTGGGTTAAACTGGTTATGCAAAGTAAGGAACTGTCTGATGGTTGATGGCAATTTTTGGTTACACTATAGTGATTATGGTAAAGATGGGGTGCATCTCAATTGCAGAGGTTCCACCAAATTTGGTGAACTATTGTGCAAGGGTATCACTTCGGTGCTCATGGGAAACTAACTAAAGATAAGGTGATGGGTGTAAACATGGGATAAAGCAAGCCGTGCCTTGTGGCTCTAAAACTATGGTAAACAGCTATACACCGATAGCACAAAATGGTACGGTAAATAAGTATGACTTTACTATAATGCATTAAAATGTTCAGAGTATTTTTAATAAGTTCATAGATGTTGAAATATTTTTAAACAATCACGAAAACATTCAGGTGTGCTGCTTTACTGAACATTGGATCAAAAGCAATTATTTAAAGCTAGATCAGGTTGTATTCTGTAACTATGTTATTGCTGACATTTACTGCCAAGAAAACTTTATACATGGGGGCAGCATAATACTTGCTAAGAAGGGGATAAAATATAAGAGGTATGTTAAAATGGCAAATCTAAATCCAGAAAAAGAATTTGAGCACACCGTTATCAAAATCAACGATCTAAAGTTGTTTATTGTATGTATATATCGTCCCCCAACAGGAAATCATTGTGTGTTTCTTGTAAAACTAGAAACGGTAGTAAAATCATTAAAAAGATATGCCAAAAGAATTATAATTGTTGGTGATTTCAATATCAATTTTTTGAAAGACAGTCCCCCCTACAAAACCTGAAACATTTACTAGTGTCACAATTTGGAACACTTTGTTCGGAACGCTACAAGAATAACCAGCTCCTCAAGCACATCAAATGATGTTATGATACTTGATCAAACAACCGAAAAGCTCCAGCTAGCAAATGTTAACACTGGATCCTCTGATCATAATGCTATAATTTTAACCTTAGCAGACTTGTTAAACCCAAATGACAACACACCCAAGATAATACACAAAAGGCTATTTACAAAGGAAAATATGTAATACTTTAACTCACTATTAGAAAAAGAAGATTGGGTGGATGTCTACACTGAATTAAGTGTAGACCTTAAATCCTCTAAATTCATGAAAACGTTTATGCATAATTTTAATATGGCATTCCCATACAAATCAATCAATAAAAAAGAATACACCTGCAAGAGTAAAAAATGGATCACAAAAGGAATCATAAATTCTAGTAAGCAGATGCAACGCCTATTCAATGTAAGTAAAATAAATAAAACCGACGAATTCATCCAATATTTCAAACGGTATAAGCAAATTTATAACAAGGTAATAAAGGCAGCAAAAAAACGACATATTGATGAGCAGGTTTGCAACTCTTCAAATAAAAACAAGACTATTTGGAACATAACTAAGAGTGAAACTGCCAATTCTACACCTGACACAAAAAAATATAACCTTGACAGTAAATAATGTATTATATGAAAATCCAGTTGAAGTTGCAAATATTTTTAACAATTATTTCAACACTGTTGCAGATAGAATGCTACCATCCCAAACCAATACTAATACTGTTACCAATCTCAAACTAAATAGAAACAATAAAAGTATATACCTTATGCCAGTAACACATGAGGAAATAATCAAAATAGTTGAATCTAAAAAGAATAGTTTTTCAGCTGGACCAGACGAAGTACCAGAATGTTCAATTAAACAAAGCATAAGCTATATTGTCAATCCTATATTCAATATATGTAATAGCTGAATTACTTCAGGAATATTTCTAGAGAATCTGAAAGCGAGTAAAATTGTCCCATATTTAAAAAAAATGATCCAAACAATGTTCACAATTATAGGCCGATATCCCTCATATCGGGATTTTTAAAAATCCTGGAAACGGTAATGTATAATCAAATCTCGCCTTTTTTTAGAAAAATATGTTTGGTGATCAGCAAAATGTCTTTAGAAAAAACCAAAGTATAACAAATGCACTGTATTCCTTCATAAAGCAAACAATTGAGGGAATTGATGACAATAAGTCTACAGTTGGAGTATTTATGGATCTAAGTAAAGCATTTACTTGGTTGACCACAATATCTTATTATCTAAATTAGAATCATATGGAGTACGTGGTTTAGCACATTTTTGGTTCAAATCATACCTAAATAAAAGGACACAGGTGACATCTTTAAGTAACAAAAATAATGGCAGAACTAACTCTGACTTAAAAGTAGTAAAATGTGGGTTTCCTCAGGGCTCAAATCTTGGTCCTCTTGTTTCTAGTTTACATAGAAGATTTGCTGATTAACATACCTCATGCTACAACAATACTGTATGTTGACGATACAAGCTGCATACTAAGGGAAAAGTCACACGCAAAATTGCAATAGGATGAAGAAGTTATGACTAGTTTAATGAAATGGCTCACCGCAAACAAGCTGATATTACATACTAATAAATCCCAGTGTATGAGCTTCACCCTATCAACTTGAGAGAGTCTAAACGTTGATCCAACGATCACCTATAATAACAAATTAATTCAGTACACATCAGAAGCTAAATTCTTAGAAATATCTATAGACAAACCTTCAAACTGGAAATCACACATTTGCAACATTACAAAACTTAACATAACTCATTATATAATCTCTGTACTAAAAAACGTATGCAACCTCAGGGCACTAAAGATAATTTATTTTGCATATGTTCAGTCAGTTCTTGCATGTGGCATTATCTGGTGGGGAAATAAAGTGGACATTAATACTCTCTTTGTAACACAAAAGAAAATCATACGAAAAATGTTTAATCTAAATAGGTCTGCCCACTGTAAAATCCATTTTAAAAAAAATGACATACTCAACTTACCTTGCATATATATAAGTGTTTGCTTCATTAATAGTAATATACAACAATTTTACTAAAATAATGCAATTCATAATCATAGTACTAGAACCAGCAGTAAAATTCACCTGCAAGCAGTCAGAACAATTAAAAAGATCGATTCAATACTGCATATCGGCATCCAAATGTATAACTCAATAACCAATGAAAACACAGACAAACACCCAGTTAGATTTAGAAAGAAGGTCAAAAAGTTCTTAATCAACCTATGTTTTTATAGTATACAGGAATTCAATGAATATTTCACTAATTGTAAATAATGTTATCTCTATGGTTACATTTTAAGTTGTGAAATTTTGTATCACGAAGCCATGAAATTGTAACAAATTTCCAAAAGGTGAATAAAGAGAGAGAGTGAGAGTGAGTGAGTGAGTGAGTGTGTGAGTGTGTGAGTGTGTGTGTGTGTGTGTGTGTGTGCGTGTATTTATCTCAGTCTGACACCAAGGATGAATGAGGCAACATGTGAGTATTCATTCCGGTATCACTAGTGAATCATCAGATGCAAACAACAACAACAACCCAACAAAAAAAAAGAGGAAAGAGAGATGTGTGCATTAAGTTTCTACAGACCGGTAGTGTGGGTGCCTGCCAGCTGTCTACCTGCAGCGGTTGCGGTTATGCTAATGGCCCAACCCCTCTTTAAAACAATCGCCATTGTGTGCCACTTCCACACTCCAGAGGATTCCTTATACGCCTCTCTGGAGGGTTCCCATTCCCAAAAGTTCCACTTCGTATGTGAGGAGTATGTAAGGGGCTGCTTGTGGTAGGAGGAGCCAGAGTTGAATTCAGACAGTGATGAATTGAGTCGAGTGTTGTTTGAAGTGACAGTGGAAGTGGACATGCAGTTCAATTGTGAGTTGTGCAGTTCAACGGTTAAATTGTGATTCTATGGATCAGTTATAGTGTTGTATTCTGAGTGTGTGCCAAAGTGATTCAAGTGTAACGTTTGTGTTATGTTGAATGCCTTGTGGTAAATAAAGTGTGTTTTTAGAGTATCTGGTTTTCTCATTTGTTTTTTTGATGTCAGGATTGGGATATAATAGCCACAATGGACGAAGTCCTACAAAAATTGACTAAAATGGAAAAGATGGAGACGAAAATGAAATCTGAAATGGAGAAGATGGAGATGAAAACGGAATCTGGGATGGAGAAGATGAGAGTGAAATGAAGAAGGGAAATTCCGGAGTGGACAAGATGGGAGGTAAAATAACGACAGTGAATTCTGCAATATGGAGAAGATACAGACAGAAATGAAGGGTGTGAAGGAAGAAGAGGAGGAGACCGAAATGAAGGGTGTAAAGGAAGAAGTAAAGATGGAAATGTCCATG
This sequence comes from Deroplatys truncata, assembly GCA_030765065.1. Taxonomy (NCBI): domain Eukaryota; kingdom Metazoa; phylum Arthropoda; class Insecta; order Mantodea; family Mantidae; genus Deroplatys; species Deroplatys truncata. The sequence continues at coordinate 513,854,184 of CM060990.1, forward strand.
TTATTAACTAAAATTGACAAGCATTTGGCCAGCATGAAGAAAGATATGGAAGAGCTCGGAGGAAAGATAAAAGACTTTGACCAATGCATAAATGCCCTGGAGGTCAGGGAATGCCTTGGCATCCTGAAAGGAAGAGCCAACGGCAGTGCCAAGGAACTGAGCGCCATGGTGGAAGAAATGCTTAGCGGAAGATTAAAGGACTTGAAGGTCGAGATGTCAGGACATGACATGACACGACATCCATGTGCGTTATGACACCCAATTACAATGGTACGTCAACTTTCGAAGTCTTCCGCTGACAATTCGCCGCCGTTGCCACCCAAAACCGATGGTCAGCTGAGGAAGAAACCACACAGCTAATAGCCAGCTTCCAGGGACGGCCAGTAGAAATTATGTATGCGACTCCAACATCGTGAAGCTCCTCACTCGTTTGACGGAAGAACACCAGCTTTACGTGTGAACAGAGGAGGAGGACGCATTCCAGGCACTCAAGTCAGCACTTTGCAGTGCATCTGTTTTGGGGTTTCCACAACTGGGCGGTGACTTTATCGTGGACACTGACGCCAGCGACAATGGTATTGGAGGCGTACTATCTCAGGTTCAGGATGGGCAGGAGCGGGTAATAGCGTGCTACAGCAAGACGCTCCTCAAGATGGAAAAGAACTACTGCGTTACCCGATGGGAGCTCCTGGCAGATAAGGAGGCGCTGGAACACTCCCATAAATACCTGTATGGTCAGTCATTCCACCCGAAGACTGAGCACTCCGCCCTCACTTGGCTATTGAGCTTTAAGAGCCTGGAGGGACAGACAGCCCATTGGGTCCAGAGGTTTCAGGAATACAACTTCACCTCAGAGCACCGGAAAGAAAGGAACCTCTCCAATGTGGATGCCATGTCTAGAAGACCCTGCCCGGTAGAGTGCGGCCAGTATATTAGGGTGGAGGAGAAGGAGCGTGCCACAGCTATCCGTGTGATCTCGGTGGTGCCTGCAGATAGATGGGATAGCGCAGGCCTGAGGAGGGATCAGCTGGCAGACTCAGACTTGGGACCGCTCCTGAGAGAAGTTGAGGCAGAGACTAGGCCAAGCTGGGAGGACATCGCACCCAGGAGTGTTGTGTACAAGTCCTACTGGACTCAATGGGACTCACTGAAGGCCAAGCAGGGTGCGTTGTTCAGAGTATGGGAGTCACCTGACGGGAAGACCCGAAGAGAGCAATTAACCCTTCCTTGAAGTAAGGTGCTGGAAGTTCTGGAGAGGTGCATGCAGGGACTTCGGGAGGACATCTTGGATCCAACCGAATGATTGACATGTTCCGACAAAGATGCTATTGGTTGAGACTACGGACAGACGCCGAGAGGTGATACCGCCAATGTCATGTGTGTACGGCAAGTTGCGGCCCACAGACTAGGAGCCGGGGTCGCATGCAGCAGTACAACCTGAGAGCACCATTCAAATGCGTCGCCATCGATATAGCTGGACAGTTCCCTGTGTCTGACAGGCGTACAAGTATCTACTGGTGGTCATGGATTACTTCACCAAGTGGCCGGAGGTGTGCACCATCCCTAACCAGGAGGCCAAGACGATTGCAGACTGCCTAGTGGAAGAAGTGTTCTGGGTACCGTTAAAGCTACACAGCGATCAGGGCATAAACTTCCAGTCGGACCTGATGAGGGAAGTACTGGGGAGACTTGGAGTGCACAAGACACGTACAACGCCTCTCCACCCACAGTCAGATGACATGGTTGAGCAGTACATTAAGACTCTAGAAGCGCACTTGAAGAAGGTCGAGGACAATCACCAGAGGGACTGGGATAGTAGGGTGCTCCTTTTCTTGTTAGCCTACCACTCGTCGACTCACGACACCACCAGATTGACACCATCCAGCTTAGTCTTTGGCAGAGAGCTGCGTCTTCCATGCAACCTGATGTTTGGGAACCCTCCCTGGAGCGGAACAGCCGATAATTGACTATGTGGAGTACCTCGTGGACCTTCTTCATGATGTGCATGAAATGGCCCGTCAACACATCCAGGTAGTGAGCGACAGGATGAAAACTAGCTATGACGCCAGGCCAACAGCCAAGGTTTTCAGCAAGCTGATTTGGTGTGGCTGTATCCCCTACCCGGACCAAGGGGCGTTGTCCCAAGCTCCAACAACCATGGCAGGACCGTACCGTATGGTGAAGAGGATCAATGATGTAGTCTACCGCATCCAGAGGCTGCCCCGAGGGAAGATGCTGGTGCTACACCTACACTATCTAGCCTGCTGCGAAGGTTGGTTAGGACCACCAGTTCTGAGGAGCGAGCAGTGTGACCATGTGTGCTAAGTTGTCTACCTGCACCAGTTAGGCTAATGGTCCGATCCCTCCTTAGAACAATAACCATTCTATGCCACTTCCACACTCCAGATGATTCCTTTTAGGCCTCTCTGGAAGGTTCACATTCCTGAAAGTTCCACTTTGTATGTGAGGAGTACATAAGGGGCTGCTTGTGGCAGGAGGAGTTAAGAGTTGAATTCTGAGTGTTGAATTGAGTCAAGTGTTAGAAGTGACAGTCCAAGTGGACATGCAGTTCAATTGTGATTCTATGGATCACTGTAGTTGTTGTATTGTATTCTGAGTGCATGCCAAAGTGACTCAGGTGTAACGTTTGTGTTATGTTGAGTGCCTTGTGGTAAATAAAGTGTGTTTTCGCAGTAACTAGTGTTCTCATTTGTTACAATAGCTATAAAAATAAATATAAATCTATATACTACCTATGTAATATATAGGCTTTCTGTAATATTATAGTTTGTCACTGTACAACTTTTGTTTCTCTTAAATATCTTGAAATACAGCAGAGTAATTTGTGTTTATAATTTTGTGAGTTTTCTCCTTCTTAACTTAAATAACTTACTTGAGTTTATGTGGATAATAACTGCAACATGTAATACAATCATTTCCATTCAAGAAAAGTGAGTAAATTAAGTCTTCATGGACACATAACTTAAAAGAATGACTGTGATTTATGTCAATATTAGCTGACATGGTGGTAAAGGTGTGCATTTAAGTGGCTGATGGTGGGGAGTTAACTGTTTAAGGGAGTTTGTTACAATACAATTCTGCAGAGACTCAATAGGTCTAGAATGGGAGCAAGGCATCCTGAAGTTATCAAAAACTTAAATTTTGCAGAAAGACAGGCAAAATGTTTAATTTTATAGATTTTCTGTAACCTCAATGTAGTATACATAAGCCACAGTACATTAGATACAAACTGAATCATATCCCTACATTTATTTTTAAATTAAATTAACTTTTTTATTTATTAAGTGCCAAGGTGACTGTACATAAATTCGCTGGGTGACCACTGCTTTGGCACTAGCCATTGTATGGTGTTCTACCCTCATTACATTAATTATGTATATAATATTACATTATTACAATGTTACTTACAATTTTATAAATTCAAAGCATACATTTTTTCTAATCAATTAAACATTAAGAACATTGAAGCTGCTAATATAAAGTAGGTGTTATCAATTATATGGACTTAATTGTGAAATCCTACTTTGTTTTTTACTCTGCTGAGAAATCAAGAACTCTAGATAGCTCACTAGTAATTCTCAATCGTTCAACTGTTGTTGCAGGCAACAGAGGCACAAATAGGCTAATGATGGCATGTTTTTAAATGTGTCTGTTGGTACTTTAAGGTTTCACTGTACGGATTTTGTGGAACTTTCTCAATTTCTATAAGTCCTTAAACTCAGGTGGAAAACCTTAATGTGTACAAAAGGAATGGTGATTTTGGGTGCCTTATGGACTAAACTCAGTTGGAAGGGCTCAGTCATTTCACTTATGCATAGCTTTGATTTAACACTACAAAACTTTTACCAGTGTGCTCTTTTGAGGGAGTACCTAGGCAGACAGAGTATTTTTTGCATTGATTAGGAGCTTCAGAAGACTCCCCTCAACTTGTTCAGCATAGAAGATAAAGATTTTATACAATTAGCAATCAGAAGCTTCCAAAATGCTGGAAAAAATGTACTATGCTTGTGTACTCGTGTTCTTGTTATTCATGTTATAAAAAATATAATAGACATTAATCTAAAAGAGCCCCCAAACATAAAGTATTGTGGATGAGCTACCTTGTTATCATTTTGTCTTAATATTTTTCTTAAACGTAAGATGGTATTTACGATGAAAAATGCTTATACAAAATATAATGTATTCTCTGCAAAAAAAATGGATTTTAATGATAGCTGCCAATAAAAGTTTCCACCAGATTTCAATATATTATTTTCCATTATACATCAATGAATGAACTTGTTATTCATTTTTACAGGGTCAAAATACAAAGGAACAGACTACCAGAACACTATCATCCAGTGTAAAATGCTGAAACTGAAGCAAAGTTTTTAGAAATGTATGATATTAAAATATGAATATACAATCAGAACATACCGATAACAACCTCCATGTAATTGCTCGTACTTTAACAGGAATTCCAGACCAACTTAGCTGTCTAAGATCCTCGAGATTCAACAATGGTGTTTCTAAAAGTGGCTGAAACCTTTCCAGTTTGCTAGTTTCACAGTCCCCACCTGAAAAAAAATGCAGCACTGTGAAGTCTTCCCATTTGGGCATTATTATGCATGAATCAACTTTAACATGGAACTTTTATTGATGTCTTAAACTTACACATCTAAGAATACCAATTGTGGGTGAACTACTGAAGGCAAGCAGGATTAAACACATGAGGGGTACATAGATGTCTCATATGCCCGATTGTTAAAGTGGTTCGTTCATTGGTTGCTAATGCTCAGCATAAGTTTTGGCACTTCTTAGAGATGAGTCATATTCATTGTAGAATCCTCCTCTCTACAAAGTATGCAATTTCCGATTGTTAAAGTTAAAGAAGCTTTTGTACCAAATTGCAAGACTTTCCCGCTAAAATGATGTCAAACTCAATCCACGTCTAGGGTAGGTTTAACTCTTTGGCTAGACAGGCTATAATGGAAGAATCAAAAATGGCTAAAAGCTGAGGCACATTAATGATTTAAAGCTTTAAGTTTTAAAATATTAATCTTAAAATAGGTTTACAAAGCCAATTGGCATCTATATGAAAGACAGTTTTGTTTATTTAAGTAATTGATGGATTTTATCAATGCTAAAAGCTAACTGATATGGACGGTACATGCATACATGTTTTATCCCACTTCTTTCTATTGCAATTTAAATGTATGTAATTTTAGACTTCCTAAATTTTAGCAAATGACTATTATGTAAGTGATGCATTTCACCAATGCTAAAAACTAACTGATACATGAGGTACATGATATACATGTTTTAACCCATTTCCTCCTATTCCAATTTAAATCTCCGAAACTTCAGCAGAGTGACCTAGCCTGATTACCTTAACTTATGAGTAGTTTATTATTATAGGTGCCTCGTGATCAACTTCAGCAAAGTGATATAATATAATTTCATACATGTTAATGTTATGATCACATATTATTGCATATGAATGGAAAAACTTGGGTAATTATGCCTAATAGTTGTTTATGTACCAAGGGCTGTGGATTTACTAAACTGAGCCAGTGGCAACTAGTTACTTGCCCAAGGTGTATTAATTATTGATAATTCCTGTCTTGCATACAGTCATTTATGTCTTACTTCTTTACCAGAAAAGAGAGTAAATATTCAAATATTACATTATTTGTTGAATGTTTGTTATTTTTACTTTACACCAATTGTAGTAGGTAGATGATGTAGTGCATTCCACCCAAATACCTTATATAGATATTTCACTGGAAATACAGGCTTTGAGGTCCCTGGATAAAACAAAAGGAGGCAGATGAGAGGGGGAAAGAGCAGCATAAGCCAACACAAAAAAATTTCAAGGAAATTCTTCCACTCCAAACTACCCTTTACATGGAAAATATTTTGTTATTTTTTATTTTCTCAAAACTGGCCCTAATGATTTTTATTAAAATGCCATATATTTAACATATCCACATGGTTAATAAAATTTATATCTTCAATTTTTCAGCAACTAGCCTGTTAAGTCCTCTTCATTCTGAATTAATTTTGTATGATGGTAAAACACAAGAGATGGACAAAAACCTACTACATGAAAGATACAGATTTCCTAAAACATACAATTTATGTCAAATAATTTTTATGACAAATCATTTCTGAGATATTCATTACTGGTTTGAATTTTCTAACACGTTATAGTGTTACTTTTAGGTTCTCAAGTTCCAGTTTATTTCTCAAAGGTGTAGCATCAACAACCTACAAGCAAACCTTACAAATTCACTCGGCAAATTGTTGGAATGGTTTGAAAATAATAAAATGGTAGCTAATGAAGATAAAACAGTGTCAGTACTATTGACATCATGCAAATAATAAAGCCTTGGAGAACCAGCTACCAAAACTTGGAGATAAACCATTAATGTGTTAAAAATCAACAAAATTTCTGGGGGTATATGTAGATGAAAACTCAAAATGGCACACACTGAGAGGGTGTATTTATCACCTAACACTCTGATGACAATCAAAGGTATACAAGAGTGGATGGGAGGTAGCAACGGGTTATTTGGTTTCTAGGTTTGCCTGAGATCCCTTTCTGAATGTTCCAAGGTGTGGATGTTCCTGGATCTGAGCTGGCTGCTCAAATTTAAATTAATGCACTGTAAGCTTGTACTAAACAAATTTATTAGCAATGCTTGTTGTCACACTCATCACTGCGCGAATGTAGTAAAAATGTCTTAATTAGTGAAATGTTCATGCGCCATACTAAACCTTTTCCGTCCAATATAAAATTTACAAAATCTAAACTGTATCTTGCGGCGATTGCCGCAGGCTATGCAGTGGAAAGAATTTGTATAGTATACATGATCACGAGCAGCACGTGACATCTGTGTCTGATTTCAGACCGCTATCAGTCCCAGGGCCTACCACTGTTGCACAGCATCTTGACTAGCGAAGGTGTTTTAAGCAGTGTGCTATGTCCAAGCAAAACTTATTTTGGCCATGACATAAATTTCCCCTTCTTTGGTCGCTTTGCTAACTTTTTCTACTCACATGACATTTTCCTGCCAATTTTATTTGCTTCTCAAAATCATTAAATTTGTTCTGATTGGATACTTTATATTTTATTATACGCCCATGCTCATGCTGGTATTTCAGATCTGAGATATGGCATGTAGGCTTCGAACCCAAGCTCACCTGTGTCCAGACATACTGGTGCCAAAGGTAACCCTCAGGGAAGCTATCCCTTTACCTCCGTCTGATGGCTTATTGTATTCTGGAAACTGACCCACATTTCCCATGCACCTGCTATTTCATATATGATTTACCAAACGTACATTATTTAAAAATATGGGCAAAACTTGCTTTCCGTTCATTATTTTAATTGTAATCATCATTTGAATTCTTTTGCTTCTAATTATATTAGTTTAATATGTATTGATATGTTGCATGTTAACAGACAGAACAGATAGTGTCATATGCCCTCATGGGAAATATATTAGCAGATTTAAGAAGCCAATGATAAATTTCTCATACATCCCATAGATTTACTTAACTCACGCATCATTTAAATATACACCTTATTCATATGACCGTGATGCATTGATAACCTTTGACTTTTTTGTTTGTTTGTTTGTTTACGGGATTTTTTTTTTTTTTTTTTTTACTTATTTACTATTTCCTCTCATTCCTTGACTTTGATCGTTACATTTTGTTTTATGGTTATGGGGGTATCTTATGGTTGTGGAGGGAGGCATGTGTATTAATGCAGATACAAATTATTATAATGAACATAATTATCACCTTTGACCACACAGGTCGCATTAGCATACTAAGCTTACACTAGCTCTCTCTCTCTCTCTTTTATACTATAACAAATTAATACAGATACAAATTATTATAATGAACATAATCACCTTTGACAATACAGGTTGCATTTACATATACGCTCAATTTAAGTAGTAATTTGTTTAACTAACAATTGACATCTATATCTGTATGCATACCTCATAAATTGTTGACACATCCTAATGGTACATAATTAACTCTCTTGTACATCCTGAAACTAATTAATATTATTTCCTTACTCGTTCAGTTCACTTGATCTGACATACATGTCTCTTCTGCTAAAAAAGTTCTCTGGTATTTTTAACATAATCACTACACATCCCTTCTACTTTTAAAAACACTACTTTACAATATCACATTACTCTGTTATTTCTCTGATATTTTCTCAGTTCACTTGTAATCACGTGTGTCTTTTGCTTTAAAAAAAAATCACAATTTCAAAAATTACAATACATTACTCTCATGTTATTTCTCTGATATTTTCTCAGTTCACTTTTAAGATAATCATTATATGTCAGTTCTGCTTTCAAAAACACTACTTTACAGTACAACATTACTGTCATTTCTCTCTCTCTCTCTCTCTCTCTCTCTCTCTCGCTTCTCTATTTGTTTGATTTTTTTTATACAATACCAAAGTGACATGTTATACAACTTGTGACACTTTCTGTAAGCAATTCTAGTGTCTTGTGCCTTTTGTAGTGCCGTTATTTACCTATGCATTCAGTTCATTAACACTCATCTAACTCATAGTGTTACTTAATAACTATAGTCACTTAGTATTACCTCATCTTTTATTTTTTTTTTTGATTGTTATATACATTCATTAACATTACTTTTCCAAGACAATCTATGTACATTATTATTATTATTATCAGTTTTTTTTGTGCACCAATTGATAATGTGTTGCTGACTGTTCTTTTCAATCAGACAGGGACGGTTCGACAGTTTGCGGACAACACATGTCAGTTCCATCAGTGTTTCTAGTTCCTGCTGCCTCTTTGAATGGACATAAGAACAGTATATTATAATTTCCTAGCAATTTCCCCGTCCTTATATCCTGGAACTTACACATTTGATCCCCGAGTTGGGCCACGATTCTGAAAGGACCTTTCCATACAAGGTTCATTCCTCAATATTCTCATTTCTAACAATGAAGATTTGTTAAAATTCCTTACTAACACCTTCTTATTTACCTGAGGATTCCAGGTATGTAGGTATCCTTTCTTCTTCTTCTTCTTCTTCTTCTTCTTCTTCTTCTTCGCATTTTGGCCTTGCTTTTAAGTCTTTTGTATCCTACAGATGTCCATTTCCTAATGACAGGCAGTGCAGTCGGTATTCCTTTAATGACACAAGCTGGTGCTTTTCCTGGCATCAATTGCACTGGTGAATAACCATGGTTTGGGTTAATGGCATTGTTCATAACCCATTGTATAGATGGGAGATATTGAGGCCAGGACGCGTGTTTGACGTTACACAGAATTCTTAGGTAAGAATTAAGATCCCGCATTGTTTTCTCGCATGGGTTTCCTTGTGGATGGTAGCTGTTTACATTATATAATTTTATCCTGGCAAGAATTTGCTCAACATTCTCTGTGCGCACATCATCCAGTGTCATGTATTGGTTCAGTTTACGTGCATCTACAGTTAGCCTAACAGTTCCATTTCATTTTCTTACTACACAAAGTGTTTACGTAGGGTGCACCAGACATTTCTGTACTGTCATCCAGCATTTCCTTTATTTTAGCACTTATTGCTTCCCTGAGATCCAATGGAATCATACGACACTTATGTCGGAATGGGGTTATGTCTGCTATCTGAAATGCATTACATAGGCCTGTTTTTTCTGTAAAAACTCCCCTGTGCTTACTAGAACCCAAAAGAATGTTTCCTTCTATTGCTCACTCAGGTGGTTTACTGACCCAACATGTTCCTTTATCTAAGTTGGAAGTGAACTCCTTCAGGTAGCAGTGCAACCGGACCTTTCACAATGTTTACCTGTCCCTCTTCTTTCACCAAAATTCCATAATTACTGACAATGTTTGTATCTATGCAGCTAATGGCTGACTCTTCAAACACGTCAATGCAATCCTCTGAGCTGCATTTGTTGTGTTGTCACTCTAACTACTTTGGCGCAACTATCCAAATATAAAAATTCAATAAAAACTCTTCATCCTGAATTAATCTCTCTGCTTCTGTCAGTGTTATGGTATCTGTGTGCGTAGTGGAGGTAAAAGGTACAATAGTTGGAGATTCAGCTACATTGAACGTGACTTGGGATTTTTTATAGTCAATGATTGCACACAGGGTGTTCAATAAATCACCTTCGATAATAATGTTGGTCACTAGACCTTTTAGCACAAAACATACAAATTACAACTTAAAATTGTTATCGTAGGCAGTTATCAATACTTGCTGTGAAATTTTCCGCTTTGCTTTCCCTATAGCTCCACTGCACACTGCATTCTGAATCAAAAGTGTAGGTAATTTAATTTTCTTTTGATTTAAATAATTAAACAGGTCTTCACTACATACTGTAACAGTCAATCTGGTGTCCAAGATCACTTGAAACATTTCTCTGGCAATTTGGCCTGGAATTCGTGGTGCTTCTTCATTTCCTGCATTATGACTACACCACTAAACCTAACAACCTATGTTGCGTGTTTCCATCACCACCATTTTCATTCACGGTTATCTCCATGCTCACTATGTTACATCTATTTCTGGTGTCCCCAGGGCAACCAGAGACCTGGCATGCCTCATCTCGGGAAGAATATCGGAACTCTATCCTGCCCGCATTTAATTTTCCGCCAATTTCGGCGCGACATCTAGGCCACACCGGGTCCTGAACCTGCATGTCCAGGTTCGACACTAGCTTAATTATGTGAAGGTGGGTGTGGCTTTTACGTCCGCGTGGGCTAGGGGATCTGCCGTATGGTGGCCTGTTAATCCGTTCGCAATGATTCATATTCCTCTGTGGAGGACTTTCAGGCCTACCACTCCGCCTCTCTCTCCTAGGACTATTTAGCTACCCCGATTATTTTGCCTGGCGAACCTTACATACTGCACTGGATAATCTTAATATTGTCTGTTTTGCGTCGTTCGCGCATACCTCTGCCTATAGAATCGGTCTTGGTTACGATCATAGGGGCCTGTATGCCGTTGTCGGCCTATCTGGTTGCCACTTCCGTGTCTGTTTGGAGGTACCAGTGCCCTTATCCCATAGTTTCTTTGACTATTGAAATGGCGGGTGTCTTACCTAGCCTCGGTATTTTGGTCGGCAACGTGCGGCCCGTGGCCCTGCAGAGTCGCAAGCAATTCTATGGCCTCATCCAGCATCTGCGGTCTTGCCACGACCAGGTGATAGCGAATCATATCTGGATAGTGTTTCACCATCGAGATAAATTCCTGCTCAGGCATTGGAGGCTCTAGCAGCTTGCTGAGCTGTCCTAGTCGCAGAAAATAGTCGCTCACTGACTCGCGATTATTTGGTACTTGCCATTGTTTGACTGCGCACGTTGTATTGAGCGCTGCTGCTCCAATATTTTTGCAGAAACGCCGACCGAAATGTCATATTGGGCATGGTCACCTAAAGTCAGGCGGAACCAACTCAGAGCCGAACCTGCTAAGCTCTGTTGTACGGCGATCAGCGATAATTGTTAGGTATCCCCTTGAGAGCAAAATATGACTCTAAATCTTTTATGAACTGCTTCGCGTTGTCGCGTTCGCTATCATAACGGGGCACAGGAAGGTCGTTTAAGAACTGTACTGGAGTGGGTAATTGCTGCGACACAGGCACACTAGATGTATTACAGCTCGCCTGAGGAGAGGGTGAAGGAGTGTTCACGTGGTCGCTCGCCCTTTCCTCGACACTTATGCTACTACCACCTGAGGTTACCGGAAGCGTGGACGCATGGCTCTGTGTAGGGCCTATGCCAATGCGCTCAATCGCATCCCTCACCTCTGCGATTTCTCGCGACCTAGCCGCGATTGCGTCCATGGCGCACCTCTTCCCTTAGCTGGCTGACTTCGCCTAGTTGCAAGTCTTGTACTTCCCCGATTATTTTTTTATGCCAACTAATAGGCTGTAACATATGTTTCAAATGCATGTTGTTTTGCTTCGAGAGCGACACAATGACCCTTGTTTCTTATTGAATATTACTAGTTATCCTAGTTACAGAATCTGTTATTGTATTACTGATGCTGTCAATATCGGCACTACATTCCTGTCTAACTTGTCCCGCTTCTACCTGAGTGGACCTAATCTCTTCTCTCATAGTTTGTATCTGACTTTGCAAGGCAATTTGAGTCTGCCTTACTTCAGCGATTACACCTTTTAGTTGAGATTCTAATTTAGGATTAAATTCTATTTGCCTATCCTCCAACAGGCGTTTTTGGCTAGCGAACTATTGTTTCAATTTCTCCTGTGAGGGCAATTTTGTTTCTAATCGAGCTTGAAACCACACGTTTTGTTGCTGCATCTGGCTCATCTGTGTTATAAGCTGCTGCATGAGATGCGCTACATTTACATTTACTGTGGGTGTAGCCTGCTCAGTGTGCCTAATCTCATGCTCCTCTCTCAACTCGACTATGTTGTTAGCCTGCTCAGTGTGCCTAATCTCTAGCCCTAATTCTACCGCAATGTCTCCCACTTCTCTGGGGGTATTCTCCCCTTCTACAATTACGTTTGTCTCCATGTCTTTAGCTATCCCTATAACCCTATTGCTCCTAGGTAACATTCAATCCTATAATTTACTATAGTAATACTCAAATGTGACAGCATCAGATTATTAATGCATGCAGCCCTTCACTATTTAACACCATATAAACATTAAACTTGTAACACTTACTCAAAGCTGGTGTGCGGTTACGGCAATCATTAATCCGGAGGTCGAGGTTCACTACACCATACTCTCACTTTCGCTTTAAAAAAAAAGAGGGGGGAAGAGGAAATTTGTATGGCGTAATTTTGTCCGGATGCTGTCGTCTTGCTATTTGTGTAGTCCCGCCGGCACCCTCGTGGTGACCTTCGCCGTGTAGATCGTCTTCCGTTGTTTCTCGTGGCTTAGCTGTGTCGGGAACCGGAGTTAAGATTCTCGTTGCCTCAGCATTCAGGAACTCGACGACCTCGCTGTTGGAAACGCAGTCTGTAACTGGTGGACGGTTTCAGGAACTCGAGCTACACGACGTTGTTCAAGATTTTGTGACTGAAGGTACTTTCCATTTAATATATATGTGCGTGTGTGTGTATATAGTAATTCATTACAACTTGTTCAGATCATGCTGCGCGGCAAGTTCATATTTGAAGCCGCTTCCCCTCAGAGGACTGCCAGTACAATTCGCTAACGTGCGTATAGCGTCCATTTCCCTCTCTGGTAGCCCCGCCACACGTTTAGTGAACTCACTTTGCAGTCCCAAAAGCGGTGTTAAGTGCAATTTCGTGCGGATTTTCATGGAATCAGACTGTTTGTGAATATTTTCACGGCGATTCAAATATATTTTTGTTTCATGACAGTAAAGTACAATCAAATGTGATTTTAAATATACTGGTGTCAACGGTGAGCTTGTAACAATGAGTAATTCAGTCGAGTATTTAAGGTCGCTTTAACACTGCAAGAGAAATGTGACATTACAGTGCGTGGAAGACCGACTCCTGCGTTAAATATTATTCAAACTGCAAAAAGCCGCCAAAAACAATATAGTAGGTGTGTCAGTCCTGAAATTTACACAAAATATGAGTGGATATGTGGCTGTGAAGTCAGTAATTCCCTTTTCTGTTTTCGTTGCCTTTTATTTGGAATTAAAGACGACGCAGCCAACATTGCAAGGGTTCAATAGGGGGTTTCAGACTTGAAGAGACTATATGAAAAATGTCATAAACATGAAATGTCCAAAAACCATGTTAATAACATGCTTAATTTTGCTACACTTGTGTCAGTAAATGTGCAGGCTTGTTTAAGTCAAGCCTGTGAGGAATCAGTAGATCGTCACAATGATCAAGTCCAAAAAAAATAGGACACTCTTATAAAGATAATCAACTGTGAAATTTTGTGGTTATCACGAGCTACCCGTAAGAGGGCATGAAGAGCATGAAAGGTCGCAAAATCACGGGATGTTCAGGGGGTTGATTAAATATACATCAGAAATTGATTCCCTATTTAAGTGCCATCTTAACCATTCAGTTTTTAAAGGAACTTCTAAGGCAATACAAAATGAATTACTTCAGTGCATTCTCAAAGTTTGTGAAGAAAACATTTTAGAAGAAATTGAAGCAGCAGACTATGTGTCTATTATGGCCGACGAAACTATACATATTGTTGACTTGTTCCAGCTTGTAATAGTCTTAAGGTATTGTAATACCTTAGGTAGTCCTGTTGAGCGATTCTGGGGATTTTTTATTTCAAATAGGCAAAATTCTGATGCAATTCCAGAAGTTGTAATTTCTGAGCTTGGCAATATATTAAAGGATACGAAGCTCATAGGCCAAAGTTTAGATGGTGCAGCGGTAATGAGTGGGGCTATCAATGGAGTGCAAGTTAAAGTTAGAGATGTGTACCCTAATGCGTACTTTGTACATCAATTAAATCTGATAATGGAGTGAGTTTCCGGGAAAAACACAAAAGCTAGGATTTTCTTTTCAAATCTTCCTGCTATACCTGCCTTCTTTTCCTGCTCTCCACATAGATCATCATTGTTAGATTTAAGAAGAGAATACCAGTGGTGGATCAACAAGATGGAACTAAAATCCAGGCCTGTAAATGTTGTTTATGAAAAGGAGGAGGCATTGAAAGAATGTTTTCAAATTTTGTCAGAATCAGAGACTTCAAGCAGTGCGACAATAAATGAGGCATCTACTATATTGGGGTATCTTGAAAATAATGAGTTTTGTTTCTGGCTTAATTTTTTCCATTTAATTATGCCTCATGTAGAAATACTGTACAATCAACTACAGAATTGCCACATAGATGCTGCCAAAGCTCCAGTGTACATATCTACTTTCACTGCTGAAATTATAAAAGTAAGAAACACAGTGGAGTCCTGTGATTTGGCAGTAGAAAACCCACACAAAAGAAAAATTGTTTCAAACGCACAGACCAGAGCAGCAGCAGCCAAGGAAGTGTGTGATGTTATACTGTCTCAATTGAATCTCTGCTTCTAGTTTACAGAACATCTTTCTGTGTCTTCCCTGCTACAAGAATCACAGTTTGAGCAATTTAATTCAATATTTCCAGAAAATGCATTCAGTAAATGCGTAAAACTGTTTCCAGGTTTGATAAGGACAAACTATACAGAACTTTCAGTCATCTATTCAAGAAAAGAATTCAGGTGCTGTAAAATTACTTCAATTCAATCTTAGAGCTAATAATCTTTCTTCCACCTTTTCTGAAGTGTTAAAACGTTTGAAAATAGCTATTACTCTGCCTTTAACAACAAGTGAATCTGAACACTGTTTCTCTACACTGAAAAGAATTAAAACATTCCTTAGGAACACTATTGGAGAAGATAGACTAACTGCACTTGCTATGTTCTCCTTAGAAAAGGAAATGATAGAAAACATTCCAAAGTTCAACGAGAGAGTGGTTAATAAGTTTGCTAGAAAGAAAGATCGCCATATGCAATTCATCTTCAAATAACTAAGGTAAGCTAAAATTCCAATAATCAGTGCAACCCCCCTAGGTATAGGCAACATGAGCTGCCACTGATGAAGTCATGTGGCGGCTTCCATGTACTCCTGCCCGGACACGTGCATAATTATGTGGCTGTCTCCAGGTACTTGTGCCGCTGTACGTTGAGTGCCATTATGAGACGGTGCATTCATCGCCTCACACTCTGATGACAGTCAAGGGTATACAAGGGGCGGATGGAAGGTAGCAACGGGTTATTTAGTTTCGAGCTTTGTCTAGGTTTGTCTGATATCTCTTTCTGAATGTTCCAAGGGGTGGGTGCTTCCTGGATCTGGGCTGGCTGCTCAAATTTAAATGAATGCACTGTAAGTTCATTGTAATAAACAAATTTATTAGCAATGTTCGTTGTCTCACTCGCCACCGCGTGAATGTAGTACAGAGGTCTGTTTTAATTACTGAAATGTTCACTCGTCCTAGTAAACCTATATCCGTCCGATATAAAATTTACAAAATCTAAACTGTATCTTGTGGCGATGGCCGTAAGCTATACAACAGAAAGAACTTGAATAGTATTCTTGATCGCAAGCAGTGCGCCACATTTTTGTCTGACTTCAGAGCCGCTATCAGTCCAAGGTCCTCCCCCTGTTGCATGGCGTCTTTACTCGCAAAGATGTTTTAGTGGAGTGCTAAGTCACAGCAAAACTTATTTCGGCCAGGACATAAATTTCCCCTTCTTTGGTCCCTTTGCTAACTTTTTCTATTCACGTGACATTTTCCTGCCAATTTTATTTGCTTCTCAAAATCATTAAATTTGTTCTGATTGAACAGTTTATATTTTGTTATACATCCACGGACAGTTGAATTTCTCATGCTGGTATTTCAAATCTGAGATATGGCATGTAGGCTTCAAACCCAAGCTCATCTGTGGATGTTTTGTTCGTGTCATGTAGGGGTGCTGTACAAAGGAACTGTATCCAGACATACTGGTGCCGAAGGTAACCCTTTACCTGCAGGCTGATGGCTTATTGTATTCTGGAAACTGACTCACATTTCCCATGCACCTGCTATTTCATATATGATTTAACGAACGTGTATTATTTTAAAATAGGGCAAAACTTGTTTTCCATTCATTATTTTAATTCTATTGCTTCTAATTATATTAGTTTAATAGGCAATGATTTGTTGCATGTTAACGGGCAGAACAGACTGTCTCAACAAACACAAATTTTCTGGCATAAAATCTATAAAAGTGCTGCATTGCAACAAAAGCTGTAACATACATTTTAAACAAAAGGTGCTTAAAAACACCTTACTACTTATACTTTCACTACTTTCTTTTATAAGGCATTATTTCCTGGGGTAACATGTCATAGAGAAGAGACATATTTAAATTTCAGAAAAGCATGGTAAGATTTATGGGGAAAAATCAACATTATGGGGATCTTACCCCTACCATCATTGTACATATATGAGGTATTATTACTCAACATTAAAACAAAGATACATGAATTTCAAACCAATTTGCTTATAAACTCACAACACACCCAGAATAAGGACAAACACAAACTGTCAATTGTCTCACTGCACTAGCTTATATGAGTAAAGTTTCATGTATAAAGGAATAATGCTGTACAACAAACTGCCACACTCAATTAAACAAGTTACACCTTTGAAGTCTTAAGTGAAAATTAAAATAAATTCATGAATGAGAACTGTATAGTATATAGAAATAATTGAGAAGCTGATAAATATTGACTTTCACTTATTATTACATATATTTAAAACACTTTGTGTGCTTATATAGTTTGAAATTTATATCATGTATAATTGAGAAAGAGAGGGGGGAGGGGAGAGAGAGAGAGAGAGAGAGAGAGAGAGAGAGATATTTTATAAGTGTATAGTGTCTATGAGTATGTGTGTTTTAAAAATTTGAAGTGTCCTAAATCAATGTAGTCCGATTACATGGATGAAATAAATAAATACTCTTTTGATTCTTTTCAGTCATGCAAAGAGAATCAAATTTCAAAGCTAACATACAGTGATCCCCTTTATAATGCCCTGACTTATCACCCTAGCCTTGTGCATTTCCTTTGTACCTGCAACAAAATATGTAATGAAACAATTTCTGCAAATATTAGCTAAATTAACATGAAATAGATAGAAAAATAAGCTTCTGTAAGAATAATTTATACAAGAGGTATGAAAATAAATGACAGTGAGCAGAGAAAGTCATGTGAGTATAGCACATCCGATTTGTTTATATATAAAATTCACTGCCTTCTGAGAACATATGTCAATACATGTATACCTACTACCTGTTCTATTGAAATTTCTAACTCAGGACACTCTATATAAAATTTTACCATGAAATTACCAATATGAAAACACTAGTCTCTTGCAACGTTTGTAGCCATGGCAAACTTTATAGGGCCGTGGGCATGTTATAAATCCCTAATTCCTATGCAGGTGTAATGTACTTCCTTTAACCTACTCAAATTGTGTAAAAACTTTGTTGCTTCTATCTTAGCCAATATATTCAATTCAATTTATTCAATTAATACAATCACTCCTTTTACATAGTAATTTACACTTGTTTGCTTAATAGTTATCCCAATAAATAAAACACAAATACCTGCTTTTCTGTTTTACTATGTACTGATAAACACTACATTTATAACTTCTTAGTTACTTACCTATATTAATTTATGGCCTCAATACACACAACCTCAAGTTATCTGTGTAATGAAGTTTCTACATCTTTCCAAAGACCCTTCATAACATTTTCCCTATTAATCGAAGCATCTCCCATACCTATCTGTTCCATCACTTCTTGAAGTTTTACTATCAATGACCCTTTCCATTTACTTCTCTCTTGCGTAAGCAATCATTCTTTAATAATATGATTATCTTTCAAATTTAAAATTCTATATACATTTTTTAAAACTCTTGTAATAATTTTCGTCTTAATCGAATATCTACCTAGTTCCAACTGAGCTGCCCCTTTGTGAAGCTATTGGTAGACCTAAGATATATTTGTAAAAGGATCTATTTACTTTACCAATCTCTTTCCAAGCATCATCTACCCCCCATACCTCTACCTCATACATCTTATTTTCTACTGTGGCGGTGTAAATTCTTTCCAGCCATGTCACATTTATGTCTGGTACTTTTTTTAATACTGATCTAATAACACTCATGGCCATTTTACCTTTTGCTATAGCCATCTTTATTTGTTCATTCCAACTACCATTTGAGGCAGTATTTTGAACACTTAAATAATTTCAGTTTATTTATATAATATAAATTCAATAACAGTCCACCTTAAAGCAATATGTGTATGTAACAATGTATAAAAAATGTATATAACAGTCATTGTATATGTTTGTATTATTGTATACATGTGTAATAATGTTATGTGAATATATTACGTAATTTAATAATGTAGGAGCTGTGAGAATAATAGGTTAAAAGTTGCTAACAATGAGGTAACCTTGAGGCAATAATGAATTTGAAAGTTTAAATGCTACTAGTCATTATTGGAGCAACAATAATGTAAATTTTGAGACAGTTTAAAAATAGCCAATCAACAACCAGAAAAAGCTTTAGTTAAAAGAAGGTTTTCTATTGGAGTAAGATTAGCCAATCAGAGACCTGAAATACAGAAATTTACAAGTTTAGGCGGTTGAAATCAGCTCAGTTGCCTGCAGTGTTCCTAACCAGACGCGAGACACATCCTCGAGAGATTTAATACGTATTCGTGTCAGACGAAAAATAGTTTACATGTTAAAAAGTGCAAGTAATTCATAAAAGAATCTCACAGCTCTCTATATCAATGAAGTGTTATTTAAATCGTATCAAGTATTAATAAAAGGAGTGAAGTAAAATTATAATCTGTGTAAGCCTATTCTTGTCGCACCACAACCCTGCTAAGAGAAACGTGTCTCTAACAAATACTGACGCAACCGAGGCAAATATAAATATATAATATTTAAAGAAACAGTTAAATTACAAAGTTAATATTTTTTTTAAACTTGGGGCAAAGGCCACCTGAAAGTACATTTAGGGCAAAGGCTACCGGAAACCGGGTACCATACGTGTGGTTGCAAACTACTAGAAGTGTTCGGCTCCCCAACAGTTTAACTATAATACAACTCCTTCAATACAAACTACTTCAAATTGACACCCAAAGGGTGGTGCAAACAACAAAAAAGATAATATCTACTTCACATTTGAACTTATTCTCACCCCCAAATACTCAATTTTCCTTATCACCTCTATTTCTCTTCCATTTATCTGCCATTTCTCATCCTTACATAATTGATAACCGTTTTTAAAGACCACATCTTAGTTTTCCTTTCATTTACTTTTAGTCCCCATTTATTAAAAAAATTCACTACTGCCTCAATTCCTCTCCTCATCCCTCCGCATGATATAGATCCTACTACTAGGTCATCTGCAAATAACAAACCTGGAATTTCTTTATTGTTGATCGCTGGTGAGTGAACCTTATATTTCATTATCTCCTCTAAGATATCATCTATATAAAGATTAAACAGCACAGGACTAAGCTTACATCCCTGTCTTACACCTGCCTTGCTCTGTATACTTTCTGTTACTTTACTATTTGGTAATTTTATAGAAAACTCATTCTCCTGATAAAGCTTCCGTAATAATTCTATATAAGTGTCACTTACCCCTTTACTTTTTAATTTAACATACAAGGCTTCTTTGTTTATGGTATAAAATGCCTTCTCAAGGTCAATAAACAACATATATACCCGTCCCTTTTTGTTGCTCAAGTATTTATCAATTATTGTCTTAATTATGAGAATATTATCAGATGTTCTCCTACCAGCTCTAAAACCTGCTTGGAATTCTGAGATCTTCCTCTTCCTCTCCACCCACTTTTGTAACCTGTTAGCTAAAATACCCATAAAAGTTTTTTCCTAGAACAGAAAGTAAACCAATCCCTCTGTAGTTAGCAGGATTATTTTTTTCCCCTCCTTTCCTTTATATATATTGGCACTATCATACTTTTTCTCCATTCTTTAGGAACCTCCTTTACCTCCAATATATTAAACAATTTTATTAATATCATCCTTCTGTTTTTATCGACCAGGCCTTCCAAAATTCCCCTGGAATACCATCATACCACATACTTGGTTAGCTTTTAGTCTCTTAATTTGTTCCAATACTTCCACATCTGTGATTTGCCTATCCAATTCATTAATTATTCGTTGGCCTCCATATATAGTTTGCTTTATTCCTCCTATGTTATCCTGGCCTAATAATACTTTAAAACGTAAACACCACCTGTCTGGACTTACATCCTCAAACCTATTAACTTTTTTATATAAGCCTTTTGTTATTAACCATATTTCCCTTATGTCATGCCATTTAGCTGCTTCATTTAACCGCTGACTTATTCGTTCTCCCCATTCCTGCTTTTTTCCTCCATGAGGCACCTATATGCCCATCTAAGGGCCAAAAAATGTTCTCTCTCCTCTTTATCCCCGATTGCCTCCAATTACTCAACTCCTGTAGTACTCTTCTTTTGCCACTTGGCAATCTTTATCGAACCATTTCGTCTTTCTATCCCTGTAAGTCTTTCCTTTCATTTCACCTCCCGCCCTTTTTATACTGTATACTAATCTTTAGCCAATATAATGAATACTTCATTAGAAAGCTGTGCATTTCCCGAGATGTTAAAAAAACTTTTAAAGTAGTGCCTTTATTTAAACATGGCAATGTTGATGATGCAAATAATTACAGGCCTTTCTTTTTATCATTATTGAGCAAAATCTAAAAAGTTTTTGAATGCGAACTGTTAAAGTTTTTAAATACAATATACTGTATGAAGAGTGACATGGCTATAAGAAAGGAAAATCAACAAACCCACCCTTATTGAATTAAAACCCAAGAATCTAATTGCTCTAGATCATAAAAAATACGTAATTAACCCTGTAATGCATAGCATTGCCATTCCGCAACAAAGATGTTTAGGCAAAGTTTTAGAATATCTTAAGGTTTTTTTGTAAATTTCATGGTATACTAACCTTCAGCAATAAAATTAAGCTATTTATAGCTTTTTTATACTGTAAAAATATTACATCTTTTCAATAAAACTGTACTTTTTTCTTTTTAATATAAAGATGAAAAATCCACGGGACTGCAGTCAAATGTAATCATGACAGCATCCAAGTGTGCCATTACACATCATTTTACTTGGGCCCTTCTCATCCTTTACCACAGGCACATTTGACTGCAGTGGTTGGGACTTGAACTCATGACGTTTCACTTTGAATGGATGGCCAGTCCATTTCATATAGCTCTAATGATCACGGCTATTCAAATCGCTTTGGTTGTAGTGCTGGTGAAAGGGATATAGGAACTGGTTTAGGAATTAGAGGAAGAGTGGCATATGTAGCAAAATAATTCATGCATTAGAGTTAATATATTTGTGGATATGAGTAAAGCATTTGACTGTGTTAATTTAGATAGCTTGGTGAGACAATTGCACAATTATGGTTTAAGAGGTATAACATTGGATTGGATATGATCATGTGTGTATAATAGGAAACGGTGGTATGTGGAAATTAAAGGAAAGAATGGTAATTATAAACCAACTTTAAATGCAGTAAAATATGGTGTGCCATAGAGTTCTGTACTTGGTACTTTGTTGTTTAAAACATACATTAACGAAATAATTAGTCCAAGTAATACACTAAAACGTAACACTTAACATAATGGTTTAATATTTTATGCTGATGACAGAGCAATATGCTGCACGCAGAAGTGTTTGCACGACTTGGAAATTACACAAATATTGTAATAAACCATCTCACTCACGTTCTAAGCCATAATAATTTAAATATTAATATCAATAAACTAAATATATGCTTGTATAAAACAGAGTACCTGATTTTAAACCAGATGTAAATATAGTTGGAAAATGTTTAGAGGAAGTAGCAACTATAAAGTATCTAGGAATAATATTAGACAAACTTAGCTAGCAAGCTCAGAATGTCACAATAAAATAAAGTGTTATTTATTTGTTAAAAATATCTCGGCCTTTTGCACCACTGATGTATTATTAAACATTTATCACAGTTGGTTTATGAGTTATGTAAATCACTTTGCAACAATATGGGGCGCTTTTACAATGTAAATCATGAGCAAAGTTTTCACAATACACAAGAAAGCAATTCACATTATTTTAAAATTAAATATAAAAGAAAGTGAAAATCCAGTGTTTATAAAACTAAGATTACTTTACCTTTGCTAGTCTAATCATTCTCAGAGCATAAAAACAGATGGCAATAAAGTTAACTCTGAAAATCATAAATTAGCACTAGAAATAGGAGGAATATGATAAACCACAGGATAAGAATTTTTGAAAGGAGTCCAAATTATAAAGGAATTATATTTTACACTAAACCTCCTAAAGAAATAAATAAAATCAATAACAAATGTAAATATATTTAAGAAAACACCACATAAATACTTAATTGATAAGACTTTCTATTTGACTGATGCATTTTTGTTGTTTCTAATGTACATAAACATACATAATTGTATTTCTACACTGACAATGTCTTAATAGATTTTTATAATCTCTACAGACAATAAATGAACTGAATTGAATATATCTCATATGCAAGGAATAAATCTACTTTAATGTACAAGACATAAAATGTATTTTATGTTACAAGTTAGCTATATGCCAGTGGTTGTTTCCACACTGCAAAAAAGTCAGTTGTCATAAAGTAATTACAATAAATTGCTGCAACATATAGCCACACATCACATAAGGAAAGGTAATTGAGTGTATAAATAAATATAAAATACAACAAAGGTATTTGGAAATTATATGGTGCACATTATAGGTGAACATTACCTTTATTGAACCATGCATTAAAAGAATCAAATAAATAAATGATTTAAGAATAAAGGAAACATTAATGAAACATATCCACATATGTGCACTTTTCAGTTATTATGAAGCTAATGCACGTCAGTTACATGCAGGATAACTACCCAGCAGTTAACAGTACCACTGGTAGCAAGTATAAATGAAATGTGTTGGGTAGTCATGAACAAACAATGGTTTTCAACAAAAAACTTGTGAAATTCATAAGTCAGGATAAGCATTTATTTTTCCAGAACTTCCTTAGCAAATTAAGTCAAAACACATATTACATCCCTACCACTAATACAACTTCAGAATGTAGCTAAACAATGAAGTTTTTCAGTACTGGCATGTAATGTAAGATTTAAAATAATGAAAGTGAGCATTTCTTATGCTACAGAACTTCCAGCTGCAAGCTATGGAGTATTTGTCTCACAGTAAGTTAAGATCTAATTGGAGATTTCATCTTCAGAAATTCTATCTACCAGCCTATTCAATAATTAAAATCTCTGGTCATGTTGCAACTTCAAAGATAATTTCTGTAATTTCAGAATTCAGTGACAGAATAAGCAGTGTAGTATAACGATTAGCATTTGTGCAACATTCCTGTAAAGTAAATGCATTAAGGCAGTGACAACAGCAGGGGTTAATAAGTTAATAGAATGCACAATGTATTTTTGCAACTTCATGTACCAATTAATTTGGTGAGGACAGAGGATACCCTGTAGAAAACCTCAGTCAGGAAAGACGGTCCAGGTGGGGTAGTGTGACGCTGCTGCTATTGCCCAAGGTTATTGGGAAGTCGGCGCCAGGTAGTCGGAGATAAACAAAGAGAAGTCTAGCTTTTCTCCGGCGTAAACTGCTTGTTGCTCTGATTTATACATAGATGATAATACAATCTAGTGAGGATTGAAGAAACAGCAGCAAAATCCTAAGCCAAATAACAATACCTAGTCACACATGACACTACCAGGCATGCAGGATGTTGAAGAATCATTCAATGTTTACTTTACAGAGATTGCACAATTTAGTTGCCCACATTATTAGTTTAATAGGGCATAATGATAAATGGGAAACTGTAATGCAGTGTAGTAAATACATTTTTATGTCAGCAGTTACTGAAATGGAAATAGGAGGAATAGCCAATGGTATGAAGAGTGTGGCAGTAATTTGTATCACAATAATGTAAATGCCAGAGTGATTGTAGTGTAAATAAGCATTATTGTATGACATTGATTTGAGATGTTTGTTAATTATAAGCATTGTTAGGAAATAAGTTTACACGGCCTCACTGAAACTGACAATAAGAGCGGGTAACAATGAGCGAGGGGGTGAGTTGTTTATCAATTATTAGAAACAAGCAAATGACGTCAGATTGGCGCGCTTTTCTTAGAAATGGCGGGAATTTCTCCCCTAGAGCATATGTTTTCGTAATTTTTGATTGGATATAAAAATAGACGCTAATGTTGGCGCATTTTATTAACCAATAGCAGCTCGGTTATAATCTTTAGGCATATCGAGGTGTGGGAGTATAAAAAGCTAAAGTCAGAGGCAGATTTCGTCAGTCCAACAGAAGCATTCGCGTGTAATACGTTGATCAGTTCAACATAAGTATTCGTGAGTTATACGTCGCGTAGTTCAACGGAAGCATACATAAAGTACACGTTACGCAATTCTACAGAATCTCTCGCGTCTTAAAGTTTGTTATAAATGTGAAACACGCAAATTAATAATGTGCAGTAAATAAGTGATTATAGTGATATTAGAAAATATAACAGTTTCAGTCGGGCGTGTATCAAGAGTCAATATGTGAACTTAATTAATTGTGACGGTAATAAAAGTGTAATAACAAATTCTTTTATCAGTGTTATCTTTGAGTAACAAATCCTTTCCGTTTACACACCCTGTTCAAGAGATGTGCTTGACCGAGAAACAATAGCTAGCCGGAGGACAATGAACCCAACATTCAAAGTAGTAATACAATAACAGGCACCCAGTAAAAGATAACACGAAGTGACCGCGACAAATTGGCTTCCATACGTGGTGCAGATAAACATGAAGTATCCTCCAACTACCAACAAATATCCCACTACAAGAGTAAATAATCATCACATTTAATGATTAAAAATAGGATATGCTACATTGCGAAGTCCCTGGTCAATATTAAAGGTTCCAATAAAGGCAGGTATTTTTCCAAATAAACTATAAGTTTCCAAAATAATGGCACTTCATAGAAAAGGGGAAAAGGGTAACAGCAAATATTTGAAAACTTGATTTACAAAAGAATGATATATTCTTACTCAAAATACAATATTCATTCAGGGCTCAAAATGGGCTTAGAGAAAACACAACTACTGTAATGTCCTGGTAATCTAATAATAATAATATTCAGAAGCTATTGATAAAAAGTAAGCAGTTCTGGATTTATTTTTATATTTAACAGAGGCATTTGATGAACTAGACCAGTGGTTCACAAACTGAGCTCCGCAGAGCACTTGGTGTTTCTAGATCATCTCCTAGTGCTCCTTGAAGAAACTGAAAGCATTAAGATATGACCAGATCTTAAAATTATGAACTTTGTGTGGCTATGAGTCATGTGTCATTAGAAACGAGTAGAAATAACTGAAGTGCATACCTGACCTTCTGCAGGTATCTTTGCATGCCGACAACTTCTCTGAACAACGTGGCAGCAGCTAGAAGCACATGGCATACAGACAGCATACAGCAACATAGCATGCATGAAGTTCCTATTACATCTTAAAACTTCCAGTTACGTCGCCCCTCCAATCAGTTGCAGCTCAGTCAGCAATCAGTCAAAATTGAAATAGATCACTGTTGTTATAGTGCTTTTAGTGCAATGTTTTCAATTTAATACTGTCAAGTTTCATGCTATCAACCTGTGGCTGAGGATCCTTAACAATTGTGCTCTAAACTTCCATCACAGTACCTCTAATAGCTGTGAAAGAAGTTACAAGGCATGTTCAAATACTTAATTCTTTTTTTAGTTTTGTGACATGATCGCAACCTTGTGGAGTGCTTGTTAGCATTGCTTTGTCCTTCTGCTCCTACATGTGAAACAACTCATGAATCATCATACATGTGGAGTTTAAATTAATATAAAGGGCTTCAAAGAAAATTTGCTAACACCTACTTGCCAAAATATAGTCAAAATTTACAAAAATTGAAATTAAAAAAAAGTTTTTGGCTTATATTTCCAAAGACAATAACTAAATTGTATATCCTTAAAATAATTGCAAATTTTCTTGCTATTTTTCAATATTTATTGCATATTTATTGCGAACATTTTGTGATTGACCAATCACATTAATTGCAATTGAATGTAACTGAATTTTAGCACTAGGGTACATTTCCCATATTATTCATTACTTCCACAACCATTATTATTAGCTATTATTATAATGTTTATTTCTGAATGTAATAGTTATTTAACTATTCAAGCTACCAGTATATTTATACAACAATGTCACTTTAAAATTAGCAAGTCCAAAGTTAACCAATGCAAAAATATTACAGCATTGCAACAGGTATCACTGTCATTAGACCTCAAGCCCAGTCTCTGTAATCTGTATCATTTGATTTGCCACTGGAGTTTGTATAAAGTGCTGTCAGTAACAAGGCATCATGCTTGCCTTTATTGTTGAACATTTGTTTCTGCAACATCGAATGTAATACTAGCACACCAGTTTCCATATTCTTTGATGCGTCAGATAATTTCTCTTTTAAAGGATGCACAGAATGAAATTTCCTTGATTAGTAACATATTTCTCTACACTGCAAGCAGCATTAATTTACAAACTCACTCACTACTAGTCTAATTTCTCTTTGCAATCAAAGCACTTAGAAGATGTATTAAAACTGCTCAACCTTCAGGAAAAATCTATAAACTTCACAAATGGAGAAGAAATGTAATGGACAGTTACCTTTACTTGATCTTAAAATCATCAGGAAAGAAAACCACCTAACATTTGGCATCTACAGGAAACCCACTCGCACCAATAGCTGCATAAAATATAACAGTTACGATCCTGTTCCCCCATAATGCAGTACTCAACAATCTAATCACTGAAATCTTTATCAAAACTAATGCAAAGGATATAGTTGAATATATGCTAGGTGGAAAATCCACAAAACAGACACAACTCCTCTGTCAAGTAACATTATTTCACGATGTATCAGGGATTTAGTAGATGACATGAAAACTACTTTACTTTCACAAATAAAATTCACTAAAATTTTTGCTTCAAATGGATGAATCAACAAATGTAGCTGAGTTAGCAATTTTAATAGTTCTTGTGCACCATCATTACTCGGAGTCTTTTCAAGATGATATGCTTCTCTGCAAATCATTCCCAACTACTACAACTAGCAATGACATTTTTATATGAATAGATGAATTTTTCACAGTGAATGGCATCCCAAGTCACAATTGGATCTATGTGTGCAAAGACCATGAATTTAACTATTTCTGGTGTTATTTAAAAAATTTAAGAAAAAGTAAAGAAGTGCAGCAGTAGCCACTGGCAAATTCTTGCTGTGAAGATGCCATGTTCCCTAAAAGGAGTCATGGAGAAAGCATTAAAGTAATTTTATGAAACAAAAACTAAGAATACCAGGCTATTCAAAGAGTTGTGTGATGAAATGTCGAGTTTACATATATGTTTACTTCTTCACAACAAATAAAAGGGCTCTCTTGAGGTAAAAATTTGACTCAGTTCTTTGAAAGGAGGGCTGAAGTCAGAAGCTTCCTGACTGACAGTGACTTTGCTTTGGGAGACGATTCATATGACAAATGCTGGCAAATAAAAGTGGCATATTTAGGCGACATTTTTCAGAAAGTTAATAATTTAAGCATCTCACTTCTTTGAAAAGCAACAACAGTGTTTGATGCCAGTGATAAAGTGCAAGTGTTTGAAAAGAAAGTCTTGGGCAGAATCGGTGAACAATGGCAATCTTGACAGCTTACCAATGGTAAATGAATTTATAGAAGAACTAGATTTAGACATACCTTGGGATATCTCAAATGAGCTTCAAGTTCACCTACTAAGTTTGATTGATAGTTTTTTTAAAAGTTATTTTCTGGAAGAACTCCATGAAAAAGCAAAAGGAGACTTTTGGGTTGTAAATCCATTCTCTGCTGTGTCAGAAAAGCTAGCCTCTTGACAGCACAGCAACATGAATGCTTGAGTGGTTTAACACCAGATTCTATGATAGAACTTAATTTTTCAAATAAGTAATCATATGCTGAATTTCAGTGTCAGTTAAAAGACAAACTTAAAGTTTTGCCTGATATAGCTAAAACTATCCTTTTGCCCTTTGCAACCACTAAACTATGTGAATAATTATTTTCTACTTATGCAGGTACTAACACAAAACACAGATCTTGTTTTGATGCAGAGACAGATATTCGGCTTCAGCTATCCCTAATTCAAACCATATAACTACATCAATTCAGTATAATTCCTCACATTAGAATAGTTCTTTTATATCCCAAGTAACATTTTTGATTTTGTAACATTGATAATGGTTTTATGTACTAGATCTATGACAATATATAGGGTAGTTAAATTATATTCGAACCCACTCGCAGTCTCTCTCTACTGTGCGAGACAGCTGGCAGTCGCCGGGGAAATTACACTGGCAGAGGCGGACTAAAATCCTTACCTTATAATAGATGCTGGAAATTTTGACCACCTGCTCTCAAACAGGCAGCATATATTGTGTAAATATTCTTGCTCACTCTCCGAAGCTCAGCAGCAGGAATTTTTGTGATTTCTTGCAAAATGTTTTCTCTAAGTTCCTGTAGTGTGCGAAGATTGGAACGATACACTTTGTCTTTTAAAGAACCCCCCATAAATAAAACTCAAAAATCATTAGGTCAGGAGAAGGAGGGGGCCACAAATCAACACTAATTATTCTGTCATCAAACACCTCTCTTATTGCATGTAATGATTCGACAGCTGTATGTGCTGTTGCAGAATCTTGCTGGAACCAACTATACGATTTCTCTTCTTCTGTCAAGTGATTGCAAAATGGCATCGGAATTAACCTCTGATATCGCTCTGCATTTATTGTTTCATCAAAGAATATGGACCCTATTATTCTTCTAGCACTTATCGCACACTACACTCTAATTTTCTGATCATAATGAGGCGTTTCATCCAGTAGCACAGGTTTTTCTGAAGCCCAGTATCGACTGTTGTGAGTATTCCCACGTCCACTTAGATGAAACCAAGATTCATCAGTGAAAAACAAAAACTGTGGGTCAATGAAACCCCTTTCTACGGATTGGAAAAACTAGTTACAATAATTCACATGTTTTAAAGGGAACATTTGGCTTTAATGCTTGTACTTGTGTGTATCGATAGGGCTTCAGTTACAACAGACGTGTAGCATTTCTCGCAGAAGATTGAGATACACCTGTTTGCTGCACTAGTTTTTTTAGCGATTTGCGAATCGAACACTCCAAAGCGGCACCAATCATAAGAATTCCTGCTGCTGAGCTTT
Organism: Deroplatys truncata; assembly: GCA_030765065.1. Lineage (NCBI taxonomy): Eukaryota > Metazoa > Arthropoda > Insecta > Mantodea > Mantidae > Deroplatys > Deroplatys truncata. The sequence continues at coordinate 513,884,097 of CM060990.1, forward strand.
GGAGGGTGAGCGAGAGTATTTACATGAGATATGCTGCCCGTTTGAGAGCAGAAGGTCAACATTTCCAGCATCTATTATAAGGGGAGGATTTTAGTATGCTTCTGCTGGTGTAATTTCCCCAGCAACTGCCGACTGTCTCGCGTAGTAGAGAGAGGCCGCGAGTGGGTTCGAATATAATTTAACTACCCTATATTATGGATTTACAATACATACTTGCTTTTACTTAATTTTAAAATGTATTGTCATGGTTTTTTTGTTGTTGCTTGTTTGTTTGTTTAGTAATGTATGTAATGATATTAGAGTTCAAAATTTTTGTTGTAATGAAATAAACAAATAAAGCAAATATTTAAGTTGACTCGGAATTAGTTACACTAACATCACTTAGGTTTACTGACTTGACATGTTTCAGGAAACGGTTTGTTCCCATCATCAGAAGGTGTCCAACTGATCTGTGTTGTTGATGTTTCCGTTGTGTTGATTTGTACTTCCAGTGGGGATTTGGTGGTGGAAATCAAAATTCATTAGTTGTAGGCTGTGTTTCCAAATGAAGACCTTTTCCCATGTGTCTAATTCTATTGCATATTTGGCTGGTTTGATTAGTGTAATGTTCAGTTTGATGTGGCTGGTTGTCCAGAAATGGTGTGAGACTGCAGATTTGTCCATTTGTTTGTATTTTAAGCATCTCATATGCTCCTTTCAAAAAGAAATCCGGAAGCTAGGCTAAAGGAGCATATGAGATGCTTAAAATACAAACAAATGGACAAATCTCCAGTCTCACACCATTTTTGGACGACCAACCACATCAAACTGAACATTACACTAATAAAACCAGCCAAATATGCAACAGAATTAGACACATGGGAGAAGATCCTCGTTTTGAAACACAACCCACAACTAATGAATTCTAATTTGTCACCACAAAGTCCCCTCTGGAAGTACATTTCACCACCAAAAGATGCCACCATGATAGACAATCACCACAATGGAAACACCAACTACATGGACCAGTTGGACACCTTCTGATGATGAGAACAAACTGTTTTCTGAAACATGTCAAGTAAGTAAAAATAAGTGATGTTAGTGTAACTAATTCTGAGTCACCTAAGTAAATTAAAAAACACATCACTGTTTCTAGGTTCTTTTCATATATTAATTAATATTAAAATAAAGCATGTTCCACATGTCTAAGGTTCTAAATTCTGAATGTTTACCTTCTATTCTCTATGGTCAATAAAGTGGTAGATGAAAATTAGTGCTACATGATGAACTTTTCTACTGAAAAATGCTACATGACATAAAAAGTTTGGGAACAAGTAAATGGATTAAGCCATACATAATAAAATGTCTTTAAAGCCCAAATTTATGTGATAAAAAGAGTTATACACTACAATACTGAAACAAATGCATATAAATGGAAACATTAAATGCAGGACTCATATCCAATAACTAACAAGAAAACTAGTTCCATATGCCATTTGCTCAAACACTTAAAGGGTGTTATTAATTTAGCTGTATCGAGTAATGTTTATTTTCACAGCCATTTACAATATGGGATAGCATTTTGCGAAGAAAAAGCAGATACAGTCTTCAAACTACAGAAAAGAGTCAATTGGCAGGGTGGATAATGGTACATACTGTCAGCCATTATTAAGAGAAGTTAAAACACTACCTTTAGTTTGCAAGTTCAATACTGAAACAGTTATTTACCTAAAAAAACCATCAGATGCAAAATGACACAAATAGAGGTATTTCTATGTATAACACATGGCAAGAAAACAATTTTCACATTCAGGGTTGTAAAACAGATATTCTCCAGTCCAGTAAAATTGTTGAAGGAATAACATTATTTAACAGACTACCAGAAAGTATTAAACAAGTAAAGATCCTTGCACATTAAAAAAAAAAAAAAAAAAAGGAAGAGAGTAAAATCCCTTCCACTACAATATACCATTTATTTAGTGAGTATATCAGTCTATCATAATGATGGTACTATGGTTAACCTGTTAAAACAAAGTAACCCAGTTTATAACAAATATTATCTAGTATGTTTTATGCAATTACGTGATTGCACCAGGTTTTCAGACCTGATGTAAATATTGTAAACACTTATGTAACTCTTAATAACATGATACGTTTAATATCATTATATGATCAAAAGTATGATTAAATAGCTATTTCAAAAAGGGATTTTAGTATTCTATAATAAAACTGTATAATAGGCTCCCAAGTTGCTTTAAGTTTTTGGGGAACCCACAGAAGCACAAAGTATTAAAAAATTAAAGTCACTCTTAAATACTTATGCTCCAAAAAGAATGGATGAATTGGAAAGTTGAATTGGAATTGAAAAATTCAATGCCATAGTTGGGACTCAAATCATGGATCTTTGTTCTCCATGCTGATGCTCTTAGTGCTTGAGCTACCATGGCGAGATACCTGTACACAATAAAATCCTCTCTTCCTTCAAATATCCCAGTAAACCTTCAAGGCAACATCAAATATTAGGGACATTATGCCTCAATTGCAAACAACTTGGTGTTATAAGTACTTTATATTTCCAGGATTTATAGTTAACCTTCATAGGGTAATTGTGTTTTGATAATAATCGTTCTTTCACATTAGTCATATGTAGACAGAAAATTGGAAAGCTGAATCAGACTTGAAAAGTGTACATGTGGGTATCTTGGCATGCTAGCTCAAGCACTAAGAGCATTGGCAAAGAGCCAAAGCTCCATGGTTTGAATTCGCCATGGCAATGAGCGTTTCCAAGTCTGACTCAGCTTTCTAACTAACACACACATGGCTAATGTGAAAGAACAATTATCGAAAGTATGGAAGAATATTTCATTATGGTGATACATCAAGCATATTTATGGTTTACCTGTAAATAGTGGTGGTTTGCATACTATTTATACTTTGTGTGTGTCATGCATTACATTATTTGTAATCACATAGCATTATGAAAAGTGATTAGAGTGTTTATTTAACCAGATGCTATAATTTGGCAAAGGTTGTGTGCTGTATGATGTATTTCCAAGTATTTCTCACCATGGGATCCAATAAGCAAGCAAGCAAGCAAGCAAGCAAACAACACCATGGCTGTCCTTAGGTTCATAATTTTAGGCCATAATTCTACCCAAGTCATCACAGAGTTTGTATTGCAAATGTAAACTTTACATTACATAACATAGCTAAAAACCCATCAGCTTCAACAAATAAATAGACATGTGTTTTTAAGTTTGATACTTCAAACTGTTCTATATGATACTGATATTAACCTAAGTTTAATGAAAGTAAGCTACTATGTAATAGTCCAGCTCATGACACTGACAGTGTTCACCAATGAGATAAATAGCAGAGGTGAATTTATTGTACAGTAAAGCAGGGTTTGCAGCTCTTAATCATAACCAGGGGGCAGATTTATATGCACTAAAAATTGTAAATATATGCACCAAAATATTTTAATAACATAATAAGCTACACAATTTTCTTATATAAATTTGCTTTCATAAGGTAATACACGTATTGATTTTTAATCTTTCACTGGTTATTGAAAATAATAATTATGATCTCTTATATTATTTATTGTGAACAATCTATCATGAAATATTACTCAATCTTTTAACAAACTTTTTATCAATTGTTTTTATTACAATAAAGAACCAAATATTTTTCTAGATTTTCTATAAGGAAACTTTTCCTTCCATTACTTAAAATCATTTTTAAGAAAGATTACGATGTCACAGGTCAGTACTGCAAACAGGCTATGTCACTCACCAAATGTGAATCACACTTTTTTTTCAGATTGGCCTTGTAACACATAGTTAACATCCCGAAGAAACATTAGTCCTGGACTGCCTGGTTTCAATGCTTTCCATTTTCTGATGAAGACTCTTTCCAATTTCTCCAGCACATCTTCAGCAGTAGTGGTTTCATACACCTGTAGGGCAGAATATAAATAGTGGCAGACATGTGATTGCAGCTTGTAGTTTGCTAAAATAGCTTCTAATATGCAGTAATTTAGCCTGGAGATTCTTCTCATTACAAGAATTCACTGCAGCTGTAATACTTGCCGCTTCGCTTGTATCCAAAGCTTCCAGCACCCTTTTTGCCTCTTGTAGTTGGTCATTGTAATAGAGTGCTGCCTCTATGCTCCCTATCTAGTAAGGATCGGCTCTAGGGACAAAGGACTATCTGGCATTATTTTAGAAAACCACACTTTATTCTTGATAGAGCCTTCATGAACACTTTCTTCAAAGAAGAAATTAAAGCATTCAGCTTGTGGAAGTTTAATAGAATTTTCTATTAATCTGTGTAGATTGCAGGCTAGATATGTCATATGCACTGCCTTTGGATAAAATGTCAGCAAACTTTAACTGCCTTAGAAAAGTATGCTGCCACATCTGCAACTATTAGCAGTAGTTTTTCTTCATTTTCCATAACAGGCTATAGAACATGCAAAGCATGATGCACAACCCACAAAATCATGGAGTGGTTTGCTTCTTCCAATGCCCTGCAGACAATTAAGTGTGGTGTACCTGGTTAATTTACCATGAGTTTTCCAATGATGACACTGA